>CM053622.1:796271457-796449264 GCA_028646595.1 Phalanger gymnotis | reverse complement strand
AAAGGAAGAAAGAAAAAAAGAAGGAAAGAAAGAAGGAAGAAAGGAAGGCACATGGGATAAATGTTTAAGTTTAATCTGCATTATTAACATTTTTCTCATCACTTTAAGTCTAGACAGTCAACAAAACAATAAATCAAGCCCTGAATTTGTAGCCTTTGCTGATTATCAAGGTATAAACACTCACACTGAAAATTTAATCACCGTAGAGCCAAGCCAGTACAGGTGCTCCAGCACATCCCTGGCTCTCTTTGTCTCCTGAAATTATTTTTTATTTACTCATCCATGTACATGGTGCATCTCCTCAGTAGAATATTATTAGAGACAAAAGCAGATTTGGGGACAAGACACCAGGAAGATGAGACAGGGACTAAACAAATGTGGTTTCATAAGATGTTTCCTCCTAGAAGAAATGAATTGAAATGGGACTACTTAACTGTCATTTGGTTTCTATCTTCTCCATCAAAGGAAGTGATCTTCAGACTGGAAAAGTGTTCCTTCTAGCCAGGCTGCCTCTAGGCAAGACCTTTCCCAATCCCTATCCCACCTCCTTGTGTCTCCCTCCAAAAATTAGCTTGGGTTTACTTTGTTGTGTATTCATTTAAGTAAATGTCTTTCCACATAAAAGTAAAATACATAAGGACAGAGACAATTCAGCCAGAGCCTAGCACAGAGTTTGACACGTAGTAGGTGTTCAATGAATGTTTACCACCCTGTGATGTCATTGGTTCTCTTTGAAAATGAAGGATAGAGTCAGCTAGGTAGCATGGTGGATAGATTACTGGGCTTGGAGTCAGGACGACCTGAGTTCAAATCTGGCCTCAGACATTTACTAACTATGTGACCCTAGGCAAGTTACTTAACCTCGATTGCTTCCACCCCCCCCAAAAAAAAAAAAGAAAGAAAAAGAAAATGAAAGACAAATGACAACAACAACCAACTGACTGAAGGCAGGGGATGTCGTATTGTTTGTCTGTGCCTTGCCCAGAGAAGTGGATAGAATAGACATTCAATTAATTGAATTGACCTTAATTGAATTAGGATTAGTTCATTTTATTGTTATATATCCAGAGATTGCACAACTCATGTAGTTTGCTGTTCTTCCTTCCTTTTTTGTTTCTTCCTTTCTTTCTTTGAGCTAGTTATTAAACATCTGCCTGTACAACCTTGGAAGGATTCCTCATCATGGAAGGGTTGGGAAAGGCCTCTGTGGAAAGTGGCAGTTGCAGGAAGCTTAGGATTCGAAGAAGGGGAGGGATAGGAGTTCCAAAGGAAGTTAAAAAAAAAAAAAAAGCAAGCAAGACTTTGGAATCATTAACCCGGGACCTAGCCACCTGAACTGCATGGCTAGAAACATATCGAGGGAGACCAGCACTGGGTGTGAGTGCGCAAAATGCATGTATCAGCCTCCAGCTTCACCTCCAAATTTATTCACATCTTTTCCATTACACTCAACCCAAATGAGAAGTTACCATAACAACTGACTCATCAACTGAAACTCTGAAAAGTAGATCATCTCCGAGGTACATGCATGAGATCCATGCGCACAGCTGAGCACTTTGGGGTTTAAATTTTTTTAAAAGATTAAAATTTTTGTAGCAGTACTGGCTCTTTTCAATAAAATTAGCATTGCTAATAGGTGATTGCGGGAAATTACTTCAGTTTTATTAAAGAAAATTTCGAACCAATCACAATCGGAAGAATGGGGTGTCAGGGTAAGAGAAGGAAGGCCATGGCTTTTGTTTTTGCAGCTAATGACAATGAGCCCAAACTGGCATCAGTATTTTCTTTCTTTAACTTATTTTGGTATTTTAGTCTTTCTTCTCATTTTCAGATATTTTCAACTTTAAAATATCTTTGTCTTCATTTATTACTTTCAAATCCTCGCACGAGGAAATCAACTTCTCCACCCAGATTTCCCCATCTCCCATTGAAATTAGTTTGCCAGACTTAAGGCAATATAGAGAATATGGGGAGAATGGAGAATATAGGGAGTCCAGGGTTGATCAAAGCTCCCTTCTTACTTTAAAAACTTACTGATTCTCTCCCCTATAGGCAGAAATGATTCTGTCACATTCAGCCTACCTTCTGCCCCAAACCTTGCCATCTCTGAGGTGTCACAAGAAAAAATATCCTTGAAATGTTATGAATTATTTCTATAACCTGCCACTTCTGTCTATCCCCTCTTGGGCAGAAGTGCCAGGTTCTCCATATGACAAATTACACCCTTGGCCTCATTTGTATTTTCCATTTTGTTTCTAAATCATTTTTTATCTGACCCGTGTCTTTTGACTAGGGCACAAGGGCTGTTGGAGTTGGTGATACTTGCTAATTCTTCTCCTCCTTTTGTATAAAACATGTCCTATTGTGTAAGCTGAGCAGAGAGACATCTGTTAAATTTAAACTTTCTCCTCCACTTACATTTTCTCTGTCAATTATCCTGAGAGAAAGAAAAAATGAGTCATCCTAAGCTTGCTTCCCCAAGTGTCAAGGGATCCATAGCATTGGAAGGCCAGGTCTTGCACAGTCGAATTAGAAAAAATCTGCATATTGTCTTTGCCTGAATCATCCAGAATTTTTAGGGGAAAGCAAGGCATTTGGTTTGAATTTTTTTCAGTCCAAATTATCCAGAAAATTATGAGCTCTCATGCCCTTGACTTTGGCTGTGGAGATGGAACCAAGACAACAGTGGTGAACATACTTCTCATACAAATTATCCTCAGAAACTAAAAGAGCAACCTTATTCTTTTAAGGAAAGGGTGGAAATGGAGTTGCCTGATGGCAGCTGGTGTGTTTTCAATGATGTGAGGAAAATGAATTGTAAATTCTCTCTTTCCAGTATTCTTTACTATTATTTTCTTAAGAAACGTTGATCCTCTGTCTTCCCCTGGCTGTCCTAACTTTCATGATCAGGTCCAATGTTCTTCTACCCTTCCTTTCTAGTCGAATGAATCTCTGCCTCTAAAAAAATATCCTTAGAGTTGCATTTATGAAAGACAAATCTTTTTGTCTATCTATGTTCACGTTCCTTCTTTTTTGTTCTTGGATGTTGAAAAGCAGTGGCATTTAAGATATTGTAGTTTTTTATTCTCAACCCAGGATCAAAATCATGACCCTCTGCTTCTATGAGGAGCAGTGATTAATAACAATAATAATTAATAATAATAATGTGGTAATTAGGCTTGACCTCAAAGTTTACAAAGCTCTTTATGTCTCATCTCAATTGAACCAAATGTTAACTCTGCAAGGTAGTTAACTAGACATGTATTACGATTTTATAGATAAGGACTCTGGGACTGAGAGAGATTAGTGATTTCCCCCTCATCTGATAGCTACTAAGTGTCAAAGGCAGGATTTGAACCCAGCTCTTCCCGATATCAGATACTGCTCTCTTTCCACTATACTGCACTTATACTCATAAACAATCCTACCTAGGGAGTATTTGTGGGATTCAATGTCACTAGAAAACTGTGGTTATAACTCCTAAAGACAGTGAATCTGTTCTTACTTAAACAGATGGATTGCTGTTCTCTTCTTTGATCTTCATAATACCTACCTGAGAGGTTGGTGCCATGATTATTCCCACTTTGTAGATGAAGACATTGAAACTAAGAGAACTTAGTGACTTGGATGGGTGGGTTGCGTTCTATGCTGATAAAGATACACCCCACCCCCTGCCGCAGGAATGAGATCACAGGTCCACTGAAAACCTCTTGGGCTGACCAGGCAGCTGTATGAAGTGGTATTTTCTAAAAATTGGGATTTGTTATTATGCTACTTAGCTTTGAGACAGGAGTTCTCCAAATGAGTAATGTTGGATGAGTGATCTGATCCGTGTGTGGTGATCCCTCCACCAGTTATTGCAAGCCCCCCATATCTTCCCATCCTGTGTATCTTTCCATTAATTAGCTAGCTCTTAAGGGTCTATCCAATATGCTGGAAACTTCCATCTAGGTATCTCAATACACAGCGTATACTGGGGGCCATCTCCAGCCTTCCTGATCTATATCTTGCTATAGGACAAGGGTGGCTCCGGAGGAGAAAGTGAGGCTGGTGACCTTGCACAACCCTCCCTCACTTAAATCCAATTCACTTGCAAGTCTTGGCATCACCTCCCCGATGTCATGGTCTTCTTTGAAAAGGAAGGACAAAAACAACAACAATGTATACCAGCACAACACTCAAAACTACTCATTCCTTCATGGAATGGGTACGTGATTGGTTTACATTATTTTCTGGTCATACATGTTTTGATCCAGGAAACAAATATGAACAACAATGTCACATTTACATGGTTCTTTAAGGTTTGCAATGCACTTTCTTCACAGTAACCCCAAGGAGGTAATATAGGTGTTATAATCCCCATTTTGTAGATAAGGAAACTGAGTCTATGAGAGATTTGTTGACTTGGGTTACATGAGAAATACATGTAGGAATCAAGACTCATACCCTGGTTTCCCGATTTCTTATCTAATGTCCTTTTCCACTGTGCAACACTGACTCGTGGGCAAATCCTTTAAATTTCCTCAGTTTCAATTTCCTCATCTGCAAAATTAGGCTGATGGGAGCAAGGGGAGGTAGTGTCAGAAGTGCTAACATTCAGAATGGGCCATGGCTGGTGACGAAAGCTAAATGCAATAAAAAGTGTTCTGTTCCATTTTTAGCTATACTGGAGTGGGGGTAGGGAAGGAGGACAAAGGATGGGAAAGGATCATAGCTTGTGGTCATTGGGATGATGACACTTGATGGAGAGAAGGTGGAGCTGTTTAATTTGCTTCAGTTTTCTCTGCCAGGGAGAATGATTTTTGACCTGATTAAGAACAGAACAAAAATGGCTAATAGAAAGTTGACATCTAGGATAGGTAGTGGGATAGATAGTAAGGGAGCAACCAGATGGCCCTGAGAAGTCTAAATCACCAGAACCATATGAACTACATCCTAGGATAATGAAGGCGTTGATGGGCTGATTGCTGAGCCATTGTCCATGAAACATTGGGAGAATAGGAGAGGTGCCCTAGGACCAGAGAGGAACAAATATTCTGATTTTCAAAAAAGGAAATGGAATGGAAACTTCAAACTATAGATCAGATCTGGACTTCCATACTCGGAAAGGTCCACAACATACTGTTAGAATGATGGTTAGAGAACATTTGGAAAAGTAGGAAGTGGCTTCATAAAGAATGAATGATATGAGGCTAACCTTCCTTCCTTCCTTCCTTCCTTCCTTCCTTCCTTCCTTCCTTCCTTCCTTCCTTCCTTCCTTCCTTCCTTCTTTCCTTCCTTCCTTCCTTCCTTCCTTCCTTCCTTCCTTCCTTCCTTCCTTCCTTCCTTCCTTCCTTCCTTCCTTCCTTTCTTCCTTTCACAGGGTTATTGTTAGATTAATAGATCAGGGAAAGGCTAGATGTATACAGTTTTGGCTAGACATTTGGCAGTGTCTCCTATGCTTTTCACATGGAAAATATGGAGAGAGGTAGGCTAGACAGTGGTACAGTTAGATGGATTCCAAATTGGTGGAAGACTGGCCCCAAAGAGTAGTAATTAATGACTCAGTATCAGGTAGGAGTAAGGTTCCTAATGAAACGCCTCGGGAATCTTTGCTTCTCTCAGGTTTATTTACCATTTTTAATGGTGTGTATACTGGCATGGATGGCATGGTGATCAAATGTGCAGATGACAAGAAGCTGGCAGAGATAGCTAACATGCAAGAAGACAGAATCAGGGTTCCAAAAGATCTTGACATGAAAGATAATGAGTTGTGTTGTGTTTGTGTTTAGTTTGGCATGCATATGGGATATCCTGTTTGAAATATCTTAATAGACATTTAGTTGGTAATAGACAACAGTTGGTAATGTGGGACCAGAGTTCAGAATACAAATGAGGACTGGGTTGGTCTAGGGGTCATCTGTAGAGAAATGATCATTAAATTCACGGTAGCTGATGAAGACACCAAGAAAGAGATGGAGAGAGACAAGGAGGCCCAGGCCAGAGCTTTGGGGGTATGCTTGTAGTTAGGGGCCATAGCCTGAGCAATGGTGCAGCAAAGGAGGCTGATGAAGGAATCATCAGACAGGTAGGATGAGAACTAGGAAGGGTGCCACAAAAACCAAGAATGGAGGGAGCATCCAGGAGGAGAGAGTGGTATGCAGTAACAAACACTGCGGAGAAGTCAAGAAGGAGGAAAAACTGAGAAAGAATGGCCAGGATTTGGTAATTAGTGGATCTCTGGCAACTGGAGAGGCTGCAGATTGAGTGAAGAGATCAGAAGCAAGAGAGCAAAGGGTTGATAAGCGAGGGAGAGGAGAAGAAGCTGAGGGAATGAGTGTATATAGGGCTTTTTTTTTCAAAGAGTTTGGCTGAGAAGGGGAGGAGAAATGTAAGAAGATCGCTTGAGGGGGGACGCCAGCAAGGTTTTTTAGGTTGTTTGAGGGCAGGGCATATTTGCAGGCAGTGGGGAATGAGCCTGCAAAGAAGGAAAATATTTGAAGATTAGAGAGAGGGTGGACGGATGATAGTGGGGACCATTTGCCAGAAGAGGAAGGAGGAGATGGGGTCAAGAGTACAAGCAGAGATGGTGGTCTTGGTTAGGAGAAAGTCTACCTCTTCATCAGTCTGGAATAAAGGAAGAGGCAAGGGGAGATTATATCAAAGGCTTTTGAGATTTAAATGCGAGGAGTTCACTAAATGAACCTCTAGAGAGTGGTCTCTTTTCCCAGTTGAACGGGTCGAAGGAGGGGTGCTATGGGAGGCTTTAGGAGAGATAGGACGGTTTAGAACGGCTGTTGTGGGGAGCAGGCTACAAAAACAATCAGGGAGGGGTAAAAAAGATGGCCTTCCTGCAAGAACAGATAGATAGCAGACCCAGGCAGTGCTGTTATGTGATTTACTCAAGCATCATTCAGCAGCATGTGAGTAGGAACAGGAGAGGTAGGTAATGGGAATAATCCAGGAAAGGGGTTTGGCCAGGCCTGAACTACTACATTAAGACAAGGTGTTTGAGAGCACAAGACGTCGGTCAAGATGAGGGAGAAGAGGGAAGCTAGAGCAGGGTGGTGGCCTGGAAGAGCCCTGAAGGGTGGATGGACTGGGGTCTGGGGGAAGACAAAGAAGAGGGTCATGAAGCACCAGGAGTGATGCAATTATGAGAACTTATAATTGCATAAAGGAGTTTCTGAAGTCTTGGTGATTGCTACCGTCCTTCAGTCAGCTCTCCTCCTCCGAAGTTTGCTCCATTTGGATTTCACAACCAATCTAGAACCTTACAAGGGGGCCATCTCCAGTCTTCCTGATCATTATCTGGGCACTGGACCTAGATGGCTCCTGAGGAGAAAGTGAAGCTAGTGACTTTGCACAGCCCTCCCTCCCTTAAATTCGGTTCACTTGCATGTCATGGAGTCACCTCCCTGATGTCACAGTCCTCTTCAAGAATGAAGGACAAAGAACAAGATCCTTACAAGCTTTAGATTTTAAGTGCCTTGAGGTCAGGGACTGTCTTTTGTCTCTTTTTGTATCCACAGAGCTTAGCAGAGGTCTTGACACATAGTAGATTATGTTATTTAATGTTTATATATATATGTATATATAATGTATACTAATGTTAATAAACACTATTAATATATTGGGATATAATATGGTATATTAATGCTAATAAATGTAAACAAACATAGCAAAATATTAATAAAATATAAAAAATTGATTTCTATCGATTGATTCTGGTGGCAGTTATCTACTGCCCCCACCCCCACAGGTCATTATCACTCTTTTGTCAGCGGCAACTTCGGACTCACAGTCTTCCTTTCCACCCCAATCCCTATCCCTCCACCAGGGAACTTTAATATGTATATTGTTGTTACTTCTCATACTCAATCTCTTCAGCTCCCACAACCCACATCTTCACTGCACCTTCGCCAGCCATAGGAATGGTCATACCTTTGCCTTTGATATTCTCACAAATGTTCCACTTTCCATGATCAAGCTTCCTTCTCCTGTGACCCAGAGAATATCCCTCCACAAGCCTCTCCCCACTTCTCCCACTAGTGACTTCCTCCTGGAGCCTCCATTTCATCAAGGCTGACCTAACTTTATTTCCAGCTGGTGGCACAGTAGATAAAGTGTTGGACTGGAGTCAGAAATACTGGGATTCAGACCTGGCCTCAAATGCTTGCTAGCTATGTGACCCTGAGGAAGTTACAACTTTTATTTGCCTCAGTTTTCTCAACTATAAAATGGGTATAATAATAGCACCTACTTCCCAGGGTTGTTGTGAGGATCAAATGAGATGATATTTGTAAAAAATACTTAGCACAGTGCCTGGCATGTAGTAGACACTATATAAATTCATGTTCCCTCCCCACCCTTCTTTCTTTGAACTGTAAAACCATGTTCTCATGTGGGGGACCTTTATTCCACCCCATCCTCCAGCTTTTCAGGTCCCTTTTCCCTTCCTCCCTTCCACCCCTCCTTCCCTCTTTCCTTCCCTTCCTTCCTTCCCTTCGTTTCTTCCCTCCCTCCTTCCTTCCCTCCCTCCCTTCCCTGCCCTTCCTCCTTCCCTCTCTTCCTTCCTTCCTTCCTTCCTCCTTCCCTCCCTCCCTCCTTCTTTCCTTCCTTCCATCCATCCTTCCTCCCTCCCTCCTTCCTTCCCTCCCTCCCTTCCCTGCCCTTCCTCCTTCCCTCTCTTCCTTCCTTCCTCCCTCCCTCCCTCCCTCCCTTCTCTCTCTCTCTCTCTCTCTCTCTCTCTCTCTCTCTCTCTCTCTCTCTCTTCCTTTCTTCCTTCCTTCCTATCCCTTGCCCTCTTTGTCTCATAGGATTGTTCTGAGGAAAGTGCTATCACCATTGGGTTATTCTGATAGTCGTTATGTAGCATATCAACCTTGGATCCACTGGATAAGTGCTCAGCTTTCCACCTGACTGTACCTATGTTAATATTTCCGAAGAAGCTCTACGTTCAGGTTTTAACATCAACTAATTAATTCTTTTGGAACTCTGGTCAGAATTTCTGGATGGTATAGTACAGAATCATGGCATCGAATTCAGAAAACTGCGTTCATAAGCTCCTCAGTCTAGATGTGGAATTGACTTCAGAAGCTTCTGGTCCAACTCCCTCATTTGACAGTGGAAGAAGCTCTCTCTACCCCAAGACTAACAGGTTTAGACACTTTCCCATCTCCTTTAATTTCTCAGTCATGGATTCAGCCTCCATCTCTGGCTCATTCAGTCTTGATATCGCTCTATATAAGTGCTTGACAATTTTAGTAACATCATATAGCAGCTAACAGGTCCGTACAAATAAGAATTTTCTGTGCCTCTGCCTCAGCCAATCGACAAATATTTATTTAGTGACTACTGTGTTCAGGGCACCTTGGTTGGTATCGGTTTATCTGTACAAAACAATGACCTCCAGAGCAATGAACTTGGACCTAAAAGGCTTAACCCAAGAAGCTGGCATCAGGGAGGCGCTCATCCCACTGGGTGACATGTCTGTATTTTCTTTTCTATGCATCTGACTAAAAGTCTAAATAAGCTTGTGAGAGTTACCCTGTCTGTGACCTCTACTACACTGCTGTAATCTCATTTCTCCACCACCACAACAGGGCTATAAAGTAGTGATTAATTTGTTTGCCGATTTTGCAATTAAAAACCCTGGGCTAGTTCTGAACATGCTGATTCTATTAGACTAACAGGGAGTGCCGGAGATGTGGCACTAATTGTGATAAAGGGGGTCTTGGTGTGTCTGAAGCACATCCCCATTAACTTGGTTTAATGAGGCATCACTTTGGAATTAGCATTTCACTGTACAGAATTTTTCTTCACTGTCAGAGGGCCGCTTTTAAACTTGAGACATTTCTTCTTTCCACCTCACATTTATCCTGGAAGAATATGTCCTAAACTTGAGTAGGGGGGAACTTATCCTAACACTGGCTACTGGGGCCAGATTTCTTGCTTTGATCTCTTGTTGGGTTATGAGTTTAGACAATGAAATGAGAACTTACTCAAGTCATTTAGGCAGAGTCTGCATTTCAGTGATTGACCCAAAGATTTGTTGATTGGCTCACAAGTCCATTTCCTTAACAAATGCTTCCAGTGGAGTTCTTGGGAGGCACTTTCAAATTATATCCTTTCAAAATCCCAGGGAGTATATTCAGAGCCAATGCAAAACCCTCTAATAGAATTTCTGCCTGCTGGACAAATCACTCACCTGACATCCCCATCACTAATCCCCAGACTGATTACCCACCAGGCAGGAAATCTCACAAGATTACTTACTACCTTGTGCATTTACTACTAAAGAAAACTCTTCTCGAGTCACGAGGTCGCATGCCAATGAAATGACTCAGAGTCTTGGCCAACATGGCCCACAAGACAAGTTGACCTCCATTAGCGGTGACTTTCCCCGGGTCTCCCTTCACCTGCCACCATAAAGCATACCCCTGTCCTAGGCTTTTAGACTGACATGGATTTCCACCTAGAAAGACACTCTCTAAGGAAACTAAACTTTGTGAAGTTAATTAGAATAGTAGTTGCTCCCCATTCCTTAGCCAGGAGTGTAAAATGGCAGAAGAAAGCTTTCAGCAAAAGGGGAATCTTCCATTCCAAGAAAGGAACATGGAGGGCTCCTAGGGCGAGGGCATTAGATAATGTAATCAGCTCAAGTGAGTCAGACTCTAAAATTAAAATAGATCAGGTTGTCATATTACATTTTAAAGCAATTACTGATGTTTCAACATGTTCCTCCCCACTTATGTGCCAGCAACTAGTATTAATATAGCAGCTTATCAAATGGACTGGGGGAGAACTCCTACCACCTTGCGCTCAGCGTGCTATGAGTGTTCACTACAAAAGTTCTCTCTTAAACTTTTGATTTTTTTTTAAAGTTATGTCCTTCTCTTTAGTGCTGAAGGAAAACAAGAGGGCTTGTGTGTGCCCTTTGGCTTTCATTCTGTTGCATGTGTTTTGGGAATGTCGGGTGAAATTTGTCTAATATTAGTAGACGTGACAACTGTAGGTTCAGGAGAACAGGTATTTTGAGGCTGCTTCAAATCTATCTCCTTGGGGACAGGGCCCAGACCTGTGATTTTATCAGTATTGGGTCTTCCCATGTGGGGAAACTCCCTCTTAAACAGTGCAGGCTGTCATCTGTTAAGCTACTACCCCGAGAGTTGCTTATCCATTAGGTGTCAGAAGTGAGACTTAAACCCAGGTCTTCTTGACTCTGAGACCAGCTCTCTAAACCACCCACCTCTCATGATGCCACTCTCTCCTCAGGATGGAAATGGACTACTCCAGAGTAAAACCAAACCTGCTGTGATTATCTGTCCTAGAAAACTGCAGGATTTGGTTCTAAGCTGTGGCAAAAAGTGGCCTCCAAGACAGTAACAAGAACCTCTCTCTACCTTACCACCTTGCACTTTCCCCACTTCTCACCTTGCCCTTAAACTGGTCAGTCAGTCAATCAATGGGCATTTGTTACACATCTACTAATGCCAGGCATTGTGCTAAATGCTGGGGATACAAAATTGAAAATGAGAAATTCCTTGCCCTCCTAAAGCTTACATTCTATTAAGGGAAATAGATGGATATAAGTGTTTGTCAGATATATGCAGAGTAAATGCAAGGTAATTGGTGGGTAAAGGGGAGGCTATATTGGCTGGTGGCATCACTACCCTCAAGAAACGATGCCTTATTTCATTGCACTCTTGCACCCATGTGTTCCCAGTATGCCGAGAGGTATCTGGGTGGCCTCATCTGGGACAAAATTGACTTGCATTACTTCTTCATTTATAGATTTCCTTCCATTCTGTAGTCCACTGTAGGCTTCCTGGCCACAGAAGGCACCCAAGAATAAGCATATGGTTTGACAGCTGGGTCTTCGCTAATAGCCAAAGAATCTTGTGTTCTAACATTCAGAAATGTCACATCAGTCATTTGATGGGGCCCATTTGATGGGGCAATTATAACAGCATTGTACAAAACCTGATTTCCAATTATTTGAAACTCTTCTCAGCGTGGCCCAAACCTGTCTTTCCAAATCAATTTCATATTTCTTCACTGCAACCGTCTATACTTTAGCTAAAATGACCTATTTTGCTGTTTCTGGTACAGGACATTCTGCCTCCTGCCCCTGTGACTTTGCACAAGCTTTTCCCATGCCTAGAATGATTTCCCTTCGACTTCTACCTTTTAGAATCCCTAGCTGCCTCTAAGGCTACATTTGAGGGCTATCTCCTATAGGATACCTATTCTGGGCCCCTACCTCCAGTTGTAGCACCCCCTACAATTAGTTTGTATCTACTCTGTATATGTTTTATGGATGTTATGCATCCCCCAATAGTGTGTAATATGAGTCTTAGCATAAAGGATTATCTCATTTTTCCCCTTTGTCACCCCACTGATTAACAATGTCCAACACACAGTAGGTACTTATTGAAGAAAGAACATAAATGATATCTTAGAAGAGAAAATGCTTTTCTTCCCTGGAGTCTTAACACCAATAATATGTAATTGCCAAATGTAGTATTTTATTATTTTGTTGATATGAAATATTTCAGTTGTTTAATTGTTTTTTTTAACTTTCAAATAGACCGATTTGCATTTTATGTCAAAGAAAAGATGCTTCCATCTCTATGGACCATTGCCAACTATTCCCAACCCTATTTTGGTTAAATTACAGTACCCAGTTCCCAGTAACAAAGCACATTGATTTTATATTCAAAAAGATTTTTATATTTAGTCTGTTAACCTTTTGTAATTCCCACCCACAGCTCTAAACTGCAGAACATTTTTTATGTTAATTGTTGTCAGTGGGGTGTCTGCCGCGGCCCCTTAGTAATTTAAACCCATTGAATCATAAGGCAGGTGCTTGTGATTACGGAACAGTTACCGTTAGACTGGCTGAAGCTATAGGTTTCAAACAATTCCTTGTAAATTGGATTTGGGAACATAAAAAAGCCAGGCAGTTACAGATAACCTTAGATTACTTTTTTTAAAAAAACTACACAAAAACCCCCATGGGAATTGTCCTCTACAGATTGGAGTGATTCCTTATTTCCATCTTTTGAGATGAATGATGTTGAGTTTTCATCAACCTGGGGAATATAAGAAATCAACTTACTAGATTGTTGCTTTAAAATTCAAATGATTTGGTGTTGATGTGAAAGAGTGTATACAAATACAGCCAATATGGAGGAGTACACACAAATAGTTTTTAGAAATCTTACTGAGAACACAGAGCGAGGTGGGAGCTTAGAGATAGTTTAGTCTCACAGAGAAGTGAACTAAGCTGCCCAAGGTCACATGGTGAGATAACACCAAAACAGACACTTGAACCCAGGTCTCTTGAATTCTAGGGTAGATATCTTGCCCTCTCCATACAGGAAAGGAAATAATAAAGGACCTTTCTACTATAAATTTTTGTCTTGGACTTCTATTTTATGCATTTCCTTCAGAAAATCTATTCTTATTTCTAAATTTTTATATTACCTTCATTTTCAAATGTATCACTTTTCTTCCCCTACCCATGGAGTCATCCTTTGTAACAAAGAATAATAAAAAAAAAGAAAACAGGGAGAAACATTTTGTCAAAACTATCTAACACATCAACCAAGATTGGCAATGTATACAATGTTTCACACGCAGAGTCTCCACTACAGCAAAGGAGAGATGTGTCTCTTTTCCTCACCTCTTCTCCCAGGCCAAATTCAGTTTATATAATTAGAATTGTTGTTACATTTGCAAAGATGTTACAATTATAAACCACTCAGTTTCAGCTTTGTTATTTCTGTTTACATTATAATCGTGTACATTGTTTTCCTGTTTACTTCATTCCGCATCAGTATGTATAAATCTTCTTGTGTTGCTCAGGGTTATATTTTAAACAATAAAATAAAGGTCATTTAAAGACCTTGTTTCTACAGGAAAATATAGACTTCAGATTGTCTTCCCCCTTGAAATCACCTACTTAGTAAGGAATAATCTTGGTGGGGGGGTAGTTAATTTCTTTTTAATGTTTATTTGATACTGGGTCTCTCAGATCAGAAATGCAAAAGCCACTGAGGGCCAGATCCCAGTGCTGATCAGTATGGCAGATTTAACCTGCTTTGCTATTTACCTGGGCAACTTTGCCCATCCTTAGGCAGCCTGGTGGTGCTGTACTCCTGGCAGCTCATTATGTTGGGGCCAGATTTAGTGTGGACATTTTCTGTGACTTTTTCTTTATTGCAGCTCAGAACTCCTGAGCCCAAGGGATCCACCAGCCTTAGCCTCCCCAAGTAGCAAGGATTCTAGGCAGGGATCACCACTCGAGGCAGGCAAATGTTTGTTTATTTGTTTGTTTTATTGGACCATTAAAAAAAAAAGTCGTGTTCTCCGGCTGCCCAGCTCTCAAATGAAAAGTGAAAGATTCAGTCAGGATGTTTTGTCTACAGTTATACAGAGCCTCAGGATGTTTTAGAAGAGCCAGATGTTTGGAGTCCTATAGACAAAACATCCTCCTGTAGGTATTTTGATGTCACGGAGACACAGCAAGAGTGTCAAGTAGACAGGGAAGTTCAGGGGTGAAGGCAAAATATCTGGATGTGTGGGGCCCAGGAGGCTGCTGTCCCCTAGTGTTGCATTTTAAATGGAATAGCCATGCAAAACCTAAACCTTTTCCTTTCTTCTGTCTTTGTTTTTCTTTCTTTCTTTCTTTCTTTCTTCCTTCCTTCCTTTCTTTCTTCCTTCCTTCCTTCCTTCCTTCCTTTCTTTCTTTCTTTCTTTCTTTCTTTCTTTCTTTCTTTCTTTCTTTCTTTCTTTCTCTTCCTTCCCTTCCCTTCTTCCCTCCCTTCTTTTCTTCTTTCCTTTCATCCTTTCCTTCCTTCCTTTCTCTCTTTTCTGTCTCTCTTTTTTCTTTCTTTTCCTACCTTTTTTCTTTTCCTCCCATCCTTCCTTTCCCTTCCTTCCTCTCCTTTCTGTCTCTCTTTTTTCTCTCTCCTTTCCTTTCCTTTCCTTTCTTTTCCTTTCCTTTCCCTTCCTTTCCTTTCCTTCCTGCCTTCTTTCCTTCCTTCCTCCATCCCTCCTTCCCCTCCCTCTCTGCTTAGGGAGCTTCACATTTGTAACCTAGGAAAGTTACTTTAGAACCACCCATTTAGATTAAAAAGGAAAGGTCTTTGGGGGCAGTTCTGTGATTGGTTTTACAGGCAGACTGTGTTGCAGGGCAGGTTTCTAAGCAAGCAAAGACAAAAGGCCAGATTGCCTTTGAATGACATATTCTCTGTGGTAATATTATTAAATATGTGTACACATATATATGCATGTCTAACTTTTCGATGCATTCCTTTAGAGAGCAATAATTCTGCCCCCAGGTGAAAGCTTCTTGCATATATCAGACTCTGTGTGTGTGTGTGTGTGAGTGTGCATGTGTGTGTGCGCGTGTATGAAGGGTATTTCATAGTATCACAGAATGTCAGCATTGGAATAAAGGTCCCTTAGGGACAACCTAATCCATCCCGCTACTGCCATTTTAAATATAGGGAAAGTGAGGCCTGAAGAAGGAAAGTGACTTGCTTACCATGTCAGGGCTCCCAGAGCTCAAACTCTGGTCCTTTGATTCTGAGGACTTTTTGGACAACACAACACCACCTCTTACGTGCTTTAGAACATGCTGCATTCTGTCTGTGGTCCAGAATGTTGAGGTCTTATAGATTGGCTTAGTGGGAATTCTCTCACAAACTAAGCTTTTTGGTAACTGTTCTCTGATCACTTCAATTCTGTCATGCTTCATTTATTTGTTCTTTCATTTGTTCCTTCCTTCCTTCCACAAATATTGATTGAGCTCCTATTATGTGCATTATATAGGAAGTACTGTGACTCACTCTGCCAGAGCCAAGCCAGCTATACTGCCCCATCCCCCAGTTCCAGGGGCACCCCCTCAGAAGCTGGGGACTTCTCTCTCCCATTCCAGGAGTGTCCCCCCCACCCCACCCCACCCCACACATTCTTAGTCACCAGCGGCTAGCACTCCAGTTCCCTTTAAACACTTCACAAAAAATAGATTTTACATAGCGATATTTACTTCAAAGATACAGCAAGAACAGAAGAACAGATATTTTTCCCCACTACCTTGGAGCATACTTTTCCCTATCCCACCTTTATCGATGGGAAGAATTGGCTTAGCTCAGCATAATTTCTACCTAGCATTTGTCCCACCAAGTTGGGGTTCAAAGGCAGCATCATTGCCAACTGGGCTGAGTCCTGAAGATGCCTCCTCACTCCTTAGGGCATCATTTTGGGGCCAGCTCAACTCCCTGGACACCTGGACACCCAAACTTATGGGTGCTTGGACTCTCAAAGGCTCATTCTACTGACTTTGTGGATCTCACAAGGTCGGAGCCTCCAGATTAGTCTCTTTCACCTTAAATAAGAAAATGAACACCAAGGCAGGTAAAGAATGAAGAATACACGGGGACACATTCCATTCTTGGAGGGAGAGGGCCAAAGCATTGTCTCTTGCTGGACATCATCAGTGAAGTCCAAGCAAGACATAAAGTCCAAGAGCAGAAGTCCAAGCAAGACATAAAGAGGCTGAGGATGACTAAGGTCACTTGAAGGCATTTCTAGTTCCAGTTTTGCAACTACAGCCAGTCAAAGAGGCTGCTGTCCTCAACATGGTTAGCAGACTGGAACCAGTTAGAAGATGTCTTCAAAGGTTTCCAAGACTTTCGAAGTGCTTGAAAATCTGTCCAAAACAATAGCATCATACTTCATCACAGGCTCTTCCAGCCTCTCTCTCATGGGAAATTGCATCAGCCAAGGATGATGATGCCCTTTGTCCAGGGCACAAGGATTGAGCTGAGGGACCAGTCTTAATTACAATAGAATTACAGTGAAAATGGTAGCCCATCGGATCTGGTTTCTTCTCTCAAGGAGTTTATAATCTAATGGGGGTGGAGGTGTAAAAACAGGATATAATCAGACAGACACCTTTAATTAACAGCTTTAATCTGAGATGTGAAGGAAAAGAAGGAAGTGGTCTTCCCTATGCCCAAGAAAAGAAGTCAATCTTTGCCTTGAAGGCTAAGAAGATGGGGTTGAAAGGTATCCCGTCAAAAGGAGAAACTCTTTACATTGCCCACCTCCTGACGACCCAAGACCCTTGGGCTCCACAGGAAGCATAATTTCAAAAGGAAAAGTGCCCCTGGGAAGAAGAATAAAAGTGTCCCTGATCACTATGCCAACATCAAGTTCCCATGACCCCTGAGTCAGCTAAGGAAGGAGACAAAGGATAAGAACATAGAGGCAATTCGTTGTGAAGACCAAGGCCGGCCAACATCTAGATCAAGCAGGCTGTTAAGAGGCTGTATGGCATCTGACCAAGGCCAGTGTGTTGGTCTGACCAGATCCAGAGAAGTGGGCCTGCCCTCAGGTTGTGGTGCTTTAGATGTCACCCACAAAATTGAAAACAGTTCAGCTTTGAGGAAAGGAGCTCCAACAAACCAGAGGAATCATCTGAATGTACAGAACTTTGATCATATTGACTAACAAATGCCCTTCTCAGTTTTTACTCCAAGTGAGCTGTACCTAAGCGCATCTAAGTGCAAGCCCCTCATTGATGAGTCACACGGGGTCAGAAGTGGGGACCTCCAACCCCCAACCCCAGGGTTTCCACATGGCCTCTTGACTTGATATGACTGAGTGCACTGACTTTTTTTTAGCTGTATTTATGTGCTACTAAGATCCATCAGAGAAGGAATCTTATCTGAATCTTAACTAAATATTGTATTACCTCCAGCAACCAGCATAGTATTCTGCATACATTAGGCACTTCATAAATGTCTATTGACTTGAATTGAATTCAGATAGTCATAGAATCTTAAAGTTTAGAAGGAATTCCCAAGACCATCTAATGTGATCTTTATCCAAACCTTCCAGCCATCCCAAACAAGTGGCCATCCAGACTTCATTGAAGATCCCACTGCCAGGGAAAGGGGGCAGCTCTATTTGTTATAAAGTTTTCCTTCTATGGATGAATGTCTCTTTGTGCCTTCCACCCCTGAAACCTTGTTCTAACCTTCAGGACCAAGCAGAAGAAGTCTAATCCTTCTATATGACAGGCAGCCTTTAAAACTCTTAAAGATGCTTCCCATGTCAACTGAATTAAACTAAATCCCATGCCCAATGGCACAGAAACGGATAGGAATGAGCAGGGTTTTTTTTTTTTGAGAAAAATAAGTTGACCAGTATGGCTAAAGCAGATTTATTGTTGTAGGTAAGGTTAAAAATGCAAGTCAGGGCCAGATTTTGAAGGGGCTTTGAAATGCAGACTTTCTTCAGTGGGCACTGTGAACCATTGACGTTTTCTCAAGCAGAGCAGTGTTGCCCAATCCAAGCTGTGTCTTAGGGAGCTTGCCCTGGCAGCAGCATGCTTTGGCAAGGAAAGAGGCTGAAGGCAAGGAAACCTTCAGTTTTACAGGCTGTTGCAATAATCCTGGTGTAAGGCAGAAAGAAATGAACTAGGGTGGTGTCCAGGAATGACTAGGAAGAGATGACATCAGTTATTCATGGGTAAAGAGCCCTATGCTAGATTCAGGGGAAAATATTTTTAAAAAATCACTATAAATCAGTTTCTGCCCTCACGCATACAGAAACTATTATATGTCCACATTTCAAGAAAAGAAAGTATATTTTCAAGCTATGTTTTGTGACAGGAATAATTCTTGTTCAAGAAAAAGTCATCAGTCATCGTATTCATAGAGTTTGCAATTTAACGGGGGTGAGGGGAGACAGTATGATGCATATGCAAATATCCAATAACTTTAGCACAGAATAGACTATAGAAAGAGCAGAAGACCCATATGAGTTGTCATGAGAGGTCTGAAGAAGGAAATGTAATTTCTGAATGGGGGATCAGGGTAGGCTTAATTAAGGAAGTAGCATTTGAGCTGGGCTTTGAAGGATGGATAAGAATCTAGCAAATGGAGATGGGGGATGAGAGAGAGATAGAAGGAGGACGAAGGTCTAGATTCAGAGATGAAGGAACAATCAGTAAGCTTGGTAACTGACTAGAAGTAAGGGGCAGCTAGGTAGCACAGGGAGTAGAGCACCAGCCCTGGAGTCAGGAGGACCTGAGTTCAAACGCGGCCTCAGACACTTGACACATTCGCTAGCTGTGTGACCTTGGGCAAGTCAGTTAACCCCAATTGCTCTGCCTTCCCCCGTCCAAAAATTAAAAAAAAAAAGAAGTGGCCAAGGTAGGCTATTCCATTCATGATGTGTATGAACTTTCAAGTCTGGGAAGTCCAGGTGAGGTAGGAGCAAGATGAAAAGATCGTAGATTTAAGGCTGGAAGAGACCTTAGATCAGGGCTTTTAACTTTTTGTGTGTCCCGGACCCCTTTGGTAGGGTCTGGTAAAGCCTATAGATAATGTCTCAGAATCATGTGTTGAAGCATGTAAAATAAAATGCACATGATTATAAAGGAAATCAACTATATTGCGTTATCAGAATATGTGTATTAAAAAATTCACGAGCTCCAGGTTAAGAACCCCAGCTTAGCAACCATTTAGTGCAGAAGTTAGCAAACTATTGCCCGAGCAGAGCTGTCAGCATCGCGAGGGCATCTTAGGACCCCCCAAATTAGGTCACGCAGAGATCTGCGGTACTGCCACAGAAACCAACTTGGCTACCTTCATTTCAGATTTGGTTTCAGCCAGCATCTGTATTCCAAGGCATTCCAAATCTGTATTCCAAACACAAATATAACACTGCCAGTGGTCCTTCCTGCTCCTGTTGCTTCTGTTTCTAGAATTATAAGGGGCATATCCACCCACTGCTTACCCAAAATACAAAGAAGAGATGAACCCTCTTGGTTTTATATATTCAAAAGTACCCTGATCTGGAAGTGAAGTGGTCTGAGTTCTAATTCTGGTCATGCTACTGACTCACTGTGGGTCCTTGGACAAGGGACTTCTTTCTGAGCTTCAGTTTCTTTCTCTCTATTCAAATTCAACAAATATCTATCAGGTACCTGCCATGTGGCAGAGAGCCATGCTAGGTGGTGGGAACACCAAAGCAATAACAAAACAGTCCCTGCCCTCAAGGAGATTACAGGTTGGAGTCTGGGATTCTACAGGTTGGAGTTTGGGGTAAGGAGAGGGGAGTAGGGCAGAATAAGAGACTTGCTTTAGAAAATACCTTCTATCTCCAGCATTGTGCCAATCTAATGAGGTCTAAAGTTCATCCAGTTCTACTCTGTTTTTTTTTTCTTTCTTTCTTTCAATTTCGAGTGGTTGTTGACTTTGCGTTGTCTGCTCCCCTGTTTGTAAGCTCCGTGGGGCTGCCTTCCGGCATGGGCCAACCTAGGTAAGCTTTGGTTATCTCAGCTCGCCACACTCCCTACTCTGAGCCCGCAGGCATTTTAAGTTGAGTTGGACTTTAGGGAGTTTGTCTGGAACATACTTTTTCTTTTTTTCCTGAGGAAATGGTGACTGAAATCTCGGCCTTCTCCGATTCAGATGTCTGAGCCAGCAGTCCAAGAAAACTATTTGTTAAATCTGCTGCCTGTGTTTTGCATTAGGGAAATGTGGGCTTTGCTATTGGAAACATACAGTACAGTTTCCTTATGGAAAATTTGGCAGCCCGGCTCTGGGTGGTTCCATTTTATTAGAGGTAATTTGAACACGACATTCTCTTAGTTTGCAAACATCCGCTGGAGTTTTTAAAAGTATCAAGAGGTAAAGTCACCTAATTGGTTTTTTCCCCCCTTTTCATTTTAAATGAATACGATACCTGTTTTTGATGTCCCCAACTTCCCAGGCTGGATTGATCTTAGAAGAAGAACCAAATAACTTTGCTCCAGTATCACCAAGGGGAGGCCTGGATCCCAGCTAATAGGACCAGCCTGGTGCAGGGACACCAGATGGAGTCATTTCAGATGGAAAAAGCAGACAGTGATTAGCCACCGAGGGGTCTTTGCTGCCAGGTGCAGATTTTATTCTGGTGGCTTCATTGGAGATGGTGTAAACTGTTGTCTGGAAACTCAACTAGAAACAGACTTGTCATTTTCTCAGCGCTTATACTAACAAACTCAGTCACTAGGTACCAAAGTGTGATCTGTCCTCAGAGAAACCACAGTGGGTCTGGGCTGTTGCCATTTAAAAAAAAAATTGCAGAGCTTAATGCTCTGTTCTGTTCATACACACACACACACACACACACACACACACAGAGAGAGAGAGAGAGAGAGAGAGAGAGAGAGAGCTTAACCTTTTTTAAAAAAAAATGTAATCTCTGTTCTGTACATTGCTATCCCATTGTTCAACTCAAGAGGCAGGAACATTCCCCATGTTAGCAACCAGGCCTAGCGACCGACGTTGTTTAATACAGCATTCGGCATAGACTTTTCAAAGGAAATATGTGTATGTTTCAAAGTGCGTCGTGTGTCAGTTCCAAAAATTTTTTTCTTCTCAGAACTCATGTTGGGATCCAACAAGATGTTACCGATCTCTTTTGTTCATTTCATATTTTTGAAAGAAAGTTTTTCCATTCTATGTTGGACTGCCTAGCCACCAGAGTCCCTTCCAAGCTCTGAAATCCCAGCATTCTGTAATATGTACCTCTCCTCTCTTACTCCCTTCTCCATGCCTTCAATCATTTTCTTGTCCCTTCAAGGGATCTGGTTCTTTCTGTTACAAATTTCCCTTCCTACTCACACTCTACCACCACCACAGTCCTCCCCCAGATCCTGCTTCTTTGCTGGTCCCCACCCACATTGAGAACGTGGCTTTATGGAAGGAAAGATCTTAAATGTTGGAATGATATAATTGTGTTTCCCTCCTCTTCAAAATGTGTAGGGCAGTGACATGTGATTCCTCAACAAAGTTTATATAGAGAATGGCAATCAAAATAATGTGTTGGTTTTATACTGAACACTAGACTTCAATTAAAAGCATTTGTCACTCTTCACTTCCGTCTACCATGTCGGAGGCCTCACGGAGTAAGTGAGATAATTGAACTGGGCTTAATCCACTTCCGACTCAGGCTTTGTATAAAGGAAGCTTTTTGTTTCATCCCCAAATACTGTCCCACCTAGATTTTTTATTTGGTTCACTAAAGTCACACTAAGAAGTTTGTGTATAATTTAGAAAGAAGAAAATCAACTTAAGCCTTTTCAAAGCTCTAATTCTCTCTTTCTTTTCCCTCTCCTATTTTCTCCTTTCCTCTCCTCTCCTCTCCTCTCTCATTCTCCTTCTCCTCTCCTCTTCTTTCTCATTCTCTCTCTCCTCTCCTCTTTCCACTCTTCTCCTCTCTTCTCTTTTCTCTCATTTTCCCATTCCTATCTTCTCTTCTCTTGTTTCTCTCTGTCTCTCCCTCTCTCTTCCCCTCTCCTCTCTCTCTCCTACCCAGATGACTCCCATATCTCTCTGTTCATTCTTAACCTCCTTCATTCCCAGTCCTGCCTTTCCTACTTTCTACTGTACATTTCCATCCCCAGTGATATCTCAAACTCAACATATCCAAAACAAGTTACTACCTTTACCCTTAAATCCATCCTTCCTCCAAACTTCCCCTTTTCTGTGGATAGCATCACCATCCTTTCCATCACCTAAATTCACCATCTTGGAATCTTTGATTTCTCCTCTCCCTCATAGCCAATCAATCATTCGTCAAGTCTAAGCATTCCAGCCTCCACAGCATCTCTTGTATCCATCCTGTTCTCTCCATTAACACAGTCACTTTACTAATTTAGGGGCTCATCAGCTTTTTCTTGGAATATTGCAATAGTTTTCTAATTTTTATTGTTGCTATTCAGTCGTTCAGTCACATACAAGTCTTTGTGACCCCATGGATCCTAGCACAACAAGACCAACGCATAGGGTTGTCTTGGTAAAGATACTGGAGTGGTTTGCCATTTCCCTCTCCAGTGGATTAAGGCAAACAGAAGTTAAGTGACCTGCCCAGGGCGAATAAGTGTCTGAGGGAAGATCTGAGATAAGATCTCAGGTCTTCCTGACCTGAGGGCTCTATCCACTGAGCCACCAAGCTGCCTGATTAGCACCCCTAGTTTCTATCCTCTCCACTCTGCAATTCATCCTCCACACAGCTGTCTATAATGTTCCTAAAATATGGGTCTGACCATGTTTTACTCTTCCCAAAATCTTCATAGTGGGTTTCTATCGCTTCTAGGTAAAAGAGCAAACTCCCCAGATTGACATATATAGATTCTACAACCTGGATGCTGCTTGCCTTTGCAGATTTCATATTATTTCATGTTCCTACCCTACATACATCTTATGCTCTAGCAAAACTGGCCATCATCTCTCATTTCCCCCTCTTTGCACAGGCTGTGCCCCATGCCTGAGCTGCATTTTATCCTCACCTCTATCACTTAGAACTCCTAGCTTACTTAAGTCTCAGCTTAGATGATTTGGCCAATGCAAAGCCTCTTCTGATCTCCCCAAGTTCTATCTCCCTGCTCAAATTAACTTGTATTTACTTACCTGTGTATATGCTGTTTTCTTCATATACATGCATATACACATGCATAGACTAGAAAAGAGGCCTCGACCATGCTGGCCACACACCTGGGCTGCACAACACTCCTGAGTGTAGCCTGAATCAGATTGAAATGTAATTGGGAAATATTTAACAGAAGAAATAAACATATAATAGAACACAGATAATGTTAATAAGTGATTTTCTAAGTCAATATGTGTGGCCAGAGAGGTTTTTGATTTATAGTTTAATGGTCCTCATTTCCTTTAGAGTTTGACAGCACTGAACTAGAGTGGAAACTCCTTGAAGGCAGGCATTGGCTTCTTGGGGAGAGGGGGAAGAGTGTTGTGTTCATTTTGGCAGCTAGGCGGCCTAGTGGATAGAGCACTGGACCTAGAATCAGGAAGACCATGATTCAAATATGGCCTCAGACACTTACTAGCTATGTGACCCTGGGCAAGTCACATGATCTCTTCCTGCCTCGGTTTCTCCAAATATAAACTAGGGATAATAATAGCACTTACCACTTATGATTGTTATAAGGATACATTTGAGATACTATTTGTAAAGTGATAGAGATTAATATTATTGCTGTTTTTTTCTTGATCTCTCCAATGTTTTACACAGAGATATTTTTAAAATGTGTTTTGATGAGTAGATATGACGTTTATGAAGCACCTTCCCCTCACTCCACCCCAACCCTCTATTCACGGGGCTTTTTAAAAGAAAACCTGGATCCGATCTGGTGCTTTTGGGTTTCTGACTCAGGGCCTTTCTCTTCCTTTCAATCCTCCCAAATCTCCCCCTGAAGCTATTGGGAGATAATAGAGACTTCCAGTGTGAAGCAGCCTTTGCAGGAGTAGATTCTCTTTTCATCAGTCCAGATTATAAGTCTGGAACATCCATGTACATCCATGCTGAAGGCGTGGAGCAAAAAGAACTCATCAGGGCTTTGTAATCTCATTGCCTTTTGAGCAGATTTTCCCAGTTACGCAGTCTATAGAAATCACCTCTGAAAAGAATCACTACAAACGCTCTGTTGCACATTTATTTGCAGGAGAATCAGATGATAATGAACTCCTTTTGGCTAAGACAAATGCCACCCTCCCCTACCCCAACCAAAGGCTAATTCTAGTTTGTTTTGGAGCATGTGCTGCCCAGTGATTATACATGCCTCTTTTGTTGAGATCTGAAAAGTACCAACATAGGTCTCACTGTCCCCATTCTTCCCCCTTCCCTCCGCCTTCCCACCCCCAACCCCCCCACCCCCTCCAAAAAGTGCCAAGTCAAAGGATTCTCTTTCAGAAGAGTTTAATGATCTCCACAGAGAGACTCTGTCTCCTGTTACCCTCCATTATACAGAACAGTGTGTGGTGGCTTTTCTAGGTTTGACACATTTAAGACTCGGCTTTTCCTCTTGCTCTTCCTGAGACTATAAAAAAAGAAACAGGTCAGCAAAGTCAACTAATTAAATCTCCTTTTCTAGTCATTTTCCCAGTGTCTTCAGGCTGCATCACATTGGCCTGCAAAACCGACTATCCTCACGAAAAGTCCACATCTCCACGTTCTCTCCATACTTCGTTAATTCAAAAGAATTGCTAAGAGACCTTGTCTGAGCAGAGTCTGATGTGATTTTTTTCTGGAAGGGGGTGGGGGGAAGCAAGTGATGATGCTGAATGCCCTAAATGAAGCCCCTGGATGAAACCTAGGCTTGTTTTGCTGGATTCAGCCCTCCATCTCCTTCCCCATATTTCCCCCTTCTTTTCTGGGTGTGAGGGGACCTGAGAGATCATCTAGTTTAATCCCCCCTCCCCTCCTCATTCCACCCCTTCTCATTCTGGAGAAAGCTCTTACCCTGCTGGACAGCTCTGAAGTGATGAAACCTGAGCAAGAGAAATATTAATGATTAAGAAGAAGGTAAATCATACACTCCGCATCTGTCCTCTATGTCCCTTTCTTCTGACACTGCTCCTACCGTGGTACAGACCCCTATCACCTCACACCTGGACTATCGCAATAGCTGCTGGTGGGTTTGCCTGCCCCAAGTCTCTCCCTGCCCCAGTCCATTCTCTGTTCAGCCATGTAAGTGATTTCCCTAAAGCAGAAGCCCCCACCCACCCACCCACTCCATAAACTCCAGTGGCTCCCTATTTTGCTTAGAATCAAATATACAATCCTCTGTTTGGCTTTTGAGCCTCTTAACCTTGAGGCTTATAATTTGGTCCTTTTCTACTTTTCCAGTCTTCTTATGCCAAGTCCCTTCCACATGCTCTATGATCCAGTGAGACTGGTCTCCTTGCTCTTCATCAAATAGATTATTCCTATCTCTCCACATTTTTCACTGGCTGGCCTCCCTTCCTAGAGTGTTCTGCCCCTTCCCTTCCACCTCCTGGCTTTGTTGACTTTCTCCAAGACTCAGCTCGAATCCTTCATTCTACAAGGGGCCTGACCTGGTCTCCCCCTTCTCTTCCAACTGTTAATGCCTTCCCTCTGAGGTGATACCCAATTTGCCTCGTATATTTCTTGTACAGACACAGTGTTCACATGTCTCCTTCATTAAAATGTAAACTCCTTGAGAGCAGACTGTTTTTTGCCTTTTTGTGTATTCTCAGTGCTTAGCATAGTACCTGAACACGTAGTAGGTGCTTCTTAAATGCTTGTTGACTCAACTATTGGTAACTTGGTAATACTTGCTATTGTATTGTATTGGTAATACCAAAAATACTTACAGACAATTCCATCCCTTTGTCATTAGTAGGAACAAGGTTAAACTTAATTGAGATCTCCCAATTAACAAGTACCTATGAACTGCCTAATGTGTGCAGTGTGCTGGCTCTGGGAATACAAATATAAAAAAAAATGAAACAGCCCTTCCCCTCAAGGAAATTATATTCTAATCAAGAAGTCATCAAGTACATGCATAGGAAATGAATACAAAGTAATTAAATGTGAGGTCATTTTGGAGGGAGAGCGCTAGCAGTTAGTGGGATCAGGAAAGGCATCATGTAGATGGGTGGCTGGTCATTTCTGTGGCTTACAATCTAGATGGGGTAACTAGAGGGAGGGGAGGGGGAGTGGAAGGGGATGAGGGTGGTTTGGAGTCCAATTGCAGAAACTGCTCGTTTCTGACCATCAATCTCCCAGTTTAAGACTTACTCGTGACTCTTCCTTCCCCTCTTACCTTTTGACCTCCTACCACTCACTAGTAGATCTATCTCCAAAAGGTGGGTTAGAAATGGCTCTGAGACTCTAGCCTGTCGTGTTTCTTAAGTTTTCCAGCAAAAGGTTGAGAACTAGCAGCAAGTTGTACCTATTAGTTAGAATATGTATAGATTTCATTTTTCCATGTACTTTTGGCACCTGGTTAACAGGCATGATTTTGAACCTTGACTGCAATAAGTCAGCTCTCTTTGAGATTTATGTGTTTTTACTAAGAGGAACATTGAACATTCATAACATAGTGCTATTGGGCCAACATTTTTCCCTTGCCTTTGGCATCTTCAGTGCCTTGACAATCAATCTCTCAATTCTTCCATATTGTATCAATTTCACCATAGACTTCCGTATATTCTTGGTCTGTCTTTTCTATCTTTGTTTTCTTCATGTTATTTGTATTTCCCAAGAAACACATTTGGGACTATCTTGTTGCTCTTTGTTAGAACAATATTTACAGATCTTTTTATTTTTTCCTGTTTGTTTTTGTTGTTGTTCTTCCTTCCATTTTCTTTCTTACATTTCTTGGGGATGACGTTGCTAACATTAGGTCTCTCGCCAAACTTTCTTTATATTTTTTTTCTTCCTCTGCTCTTCTCCATTTCATGAGGCAATATCATTCATAATCTCTCACCATCCTATAAGATTTATTATAAGATTTTATAAATGAATTTGTATCTAAACCATTGCCACCCTTAGCTTCCTTCTCTCTTAATTGATTTACAGTGGTTAAGACTCTGTGTAAATTTGTTAAGATCAGACTCAATGTCCTTGCCTCTATACATTTCACTTCTTTTTGGTAACGGTATTTTTTTGGTTGTTTTATATCACATACATTTCTTAAGATACTCCTCCCCTGCTCCTTATTGCAATAGGCTTTCCTTTGTGACAAAGATATTTAAAAAAAAACCATCTAAACCAATTGACACATGTGAAAGTATATTCAACATTCCACACCCATAGGCCCCTTAACCACAATCTCTCCAGTGAGAGGAAGGAAGCACATTTTCACTTCTCTGGTACCAAGCTTTATCATTATAATTACATAGCATTCATTTTATTGTTCTTCTCATTTATATTGTTGTAGTCACAATAACTCAATTAAGTAGGTCGTGTTAGAGTTGTTTTAATTGTATGCCATATCTTCTAAGTCATTTTTATTCTCGTTTTGTGTTAATTTTGATCTTTTCTATAGCTCCCATATCAGTAATACATTATTTCTTGTCTGCTAAAATAGAATCTATTTCCTTTTTTTCAATATTATTTGCATCTTATCATATCTAGTGCTTCCCAATTCTTTTCTCAAAAAGAATTGGGTATGACCTATAGGCATGAAGATTCTGTGTAGTCTATGAGTCTTTGGCCTCTCTCATTTCTTATTTTTCAAATATTTTTGTCATCTTCCCTTAGGCCAAACATTTCATCGAAGTTATCACATCTCAAGGTATCAATTGATTTAATTTGGAAGGTCTTAAGTCCTCCATAGACTTTCTCAAACTTTATTTTTTTAACCAAAAAATAAAAAGTGACAGAAAGACTATCAATAGCTACCAGTCCATAGGCATATTTTCCATTCACATAAAATTCTTATGAGAACAGTCTATAGATGTATCAAGGGCATGAAGGTGTAAGAAAGGAATAGGCTAGTCTTTTGCAAACCATGTTCAAATATACTGCCTGGTTACCATTACACAACAGTGAGTACAAGATCCCACCAAACTTTTTGTTTGTCAATTATAAAAAAGCATTTGTCATGGAGCAAAGCACCATGCTTAGTAAGACGTCACCCACGTGAATGTCACAGACAAAATTTCTTTCTTTTTTTAAAAAAAAATTATTTATTTATTTTTAGTTTATAACATTCAGTTCCACAAGCTTCTGGGTTCCAAATCTTCTCTCCTTCCTTCTCTTCCTCCCTCCCCTCCTTCCCAAGATGGTATACAATCTGATATGGCTCCGCATATACACTTACATTAAACATATTTTCACATTAGTCATGTTGCGAAGAAGAATTGTAATCAATGGAATGAACGATGAGAAAGAAGAAACAAAATGAAAAAGAAAGAGCAAATAGTTTACTTCAATCTGCATTCAGACTCTGTAATTCTTTGGATATGGAAAGCATTTTCCATCATGAGTCTTTCGGAGTTGTCTTAGAACCTTGCATTGCTAAGGAGAGCCAAAAGACAAAATTTCTTGAAAGATGATATAACAAGAGGAATCATTTAGTTCAGTGACCATCTTGTTCTTAATATCAAGGGATGCATTAAAAAAGGAGACACGCTCACTAAAAGTTTTCAACACCGTCATAGAGAATGTATAGCAAAATCCAAATGAAAGAGGGATCCTCTGTAGATGGTAAAGTCCCCCAGATGCTCTTGTTTGTGAACAGCACCACACTCATGAGCAGGAAAGGGCATTAAAGGCCATCTTTAACGTAAAAAACCCTAAGATCTTGGCAACTGGTCCCATCCCTTCCTGGCAAATAGAGAGAGAAGCAATGGAAGCAGTGTCAGATTTTATATTTTGGGGCTCAAAGATCACTGTAGATGGTGACTGCAGCCAAAAGACACTTTTTCCTTGGAAGGGAAGCTGTGGCAAATCTGGACAGCATACTACAAAGCAGAGACATTACCTTGCTAAAAAAGAAGTCAGAGCTATGGTTTTTCCAACAGTGAGAGCTGGAGTATAAGGAAAACTGAACTCTGCAGAATCAACACTTTTGAAGAAGACTTTTTAGAGTCCCTTAAGCAAGAAGGTGAAATCAGTCAATACTTAAAGAAATTAATTCAGGCTATTCATTGGAAGGTTAGATACTGAAGCTGAAGCTTAAATGCTCTGGCTACATAATAAGAAGACGTGACTCACTGGAACAGGCCTTGATGCTGGGAAAGAAAAATGGGACAGCAGAGGAAGAGATGGATAGATGGTGTCATGGAAACAATGGGCATAACCTTGGACAGACTTTGGGAGACAGTGGAGGACAGAAGGGCCTGGTGTGCTATGGTCCACGGGGTCACAAAGAGTCAGACACGACTGAACAATAACAGTAGTCCAACTTCCTCATTTTACAAATGAGAAAAATGAGACGCAGATGGACGAAGAGGCCACATAAGTAGTGAATGATATGGGCAGGTTTTGAGCCCAAGTCATCTAGGGACTCCACCAGGTTTTGTCATTGCTCCCTTCACGTACTTTTCTCATATATGCCCCCTCTTTTCCATTCAGACTAGTGTCACCCTAGCACAGGCCCTCACCACCTATTGTCATTGCCTCCTGGCTGCTCTCCCGACTCCAACTTGTCATCCGCCTGGCTGGCCAAGTAATTTTCGTAAAGCCCAGTTCTGGCTGTGTCACTCCCCTACTTAATAAACTCTAGTAACTCCTTATCACCTCTAGAATCAAATATTAAATCCTCTATTTAGTAGTTAAAGCCTTTTAGGACCTGATGCCCTCTTACCTTTTCAGCTCTTATACCTTATTTCCCTTCACATATTCTATGATTCAGCTACACTTAGACAGATCCACCATCTCCTGACTGTGCTTTTCCATCAGCCGGCTGCCATGCCCAGAATGCTCTGTCCCATCACTTCTGCCTCCGAGCATTCCCGACTTCCTCTGAGACTTCGGTCATCTAAAAGATGTATTTTCTAGTCCCCCTCTTCAACTCCCATGCTTCCCTCTGAGATCATCTTCCATGTACATTATGTAGGAATTACATAGTTATTTACATGTTTTCTCATGAGTTCCTTGATGGGGCGAACTGTGTTTTTGCGTTCCCTTGTATCCCCATGGCTTGGCATAGTGCCTGGCACATCGTGAGCACTTTTAATAAACACTTATTGCCTGACCACCTCTAAATGTGGTACCCTTTCTCTGTACTGCTTTGATGATTATGTCAAGCCCTAGAACACTGCATAACCTCCTAAATGAAATCCATAGTCATTCAAAAGAATTTGACCTAACCATCCACATAGGAAGAAACAAGTAGATGAAGTAGAAGAATACGAATGAATATTATCTAGTCTGTTACATGTAGGTGGTTGGGCAATCTGGAAAGCTTATCCATCAGTACATGTGCCTTGGACAGACACTCCAAATGGATCGTGAGCTGGGCCCAAAACTGAACAAAAGGAGAAAGGTGGTGAGTTCTTTTCCCTTCAGGAGATTACACAATTCTTTTAGCAATCCTAGGTTTCTTCCTGAAACAAAGGCCCATTTTTTTAAACACTGCTGTTCTTTCTGTGGTGTTGTCTATACAGCTACAAGTCATGGTATATTACACTCTTCAAAGAACTGAAGTTGAGGATTATCTAAACGGCAGTTTAGATGGTGACCATGAGCAGACTGCAGTGCGTTACAAATCAAGAATTATGCTGGGGGTGTGGGCTAAAGGAAATTGTCAAAGAAACTTGACCAGAACAAAAGATGGGCTGGTCACAGAGAGAGAGAGAGAGAGAGAGAGAGAGAGAGAGAGAGAGAGAGAGAGAGAGAGAGAGGGACACACAACTTTTGAATAACCTTGTGTTCCACTAGTGTCCACACAAAGCAAAGATGAATTGAGAGAGGCATGCCAGGAGGGACTCCCCTATGGCGAATGTCATTGAAGGGAAGACCCACTTCTGTGAGATCACAGATCCATTAGACTTTAGTAGTGTTGCTACTCTTGGTTCCATTTTTGCTTTCCAAACCCTTTTACTGTAAAGTTACTGGCAAATGTGTTGTCCTACACTTATGGAAGCAGAGGAGCAACAAGTGTCAGAAGATGGATCCTCGCCTTCATATGCTGCCATTTGCTTTCTTGAAAGACTCCCACTTCAACAAATCCACAGGAAATTGTTTTTGGTCTTGTTCAGTCTGACATTTTTACCAATGACTTGAAAGCATAAATGTCATACTCACCCAATTTGTGAATGATAAAAAGCTGGGAAGTATAGCTTACGTGCTAGATGGCAGAGTCAGGATCTAAAATGATCCTGACAAACTAGCTCCCTGTGCCAAATCTAATAAAATAAAATTTAATAGGGATGCATGTCCATTCCTACATTTGAGTTAAAAAAATCAACTGTATGAGCACAGAACCAGGAACCCACAGCTAGACAACAGTGTCTGTGAAAAAGACCTAGAATGGGGGTTCAATGGAACACAAGCTCACTATGAATCGGACAAGCGTAGAGACCAAACGCACTAATGTGATCTTCAGTGACATGGACAGGAAGTGTGGTACCTAGAAGGAGGAAGGTGGTAGGCCTGCCTTCTTCTGCATTGCTCGGACCTCATATGGAGCATTGTGTCCCATCCTCAGCATCCTGTTTTAGGAAGGTTGTTGACAAGTAGGAACATGTCCAGAAGAAAGTAACCAGGATGGTGAGAGGAATGGTAACTAGGTTGTGTAAGGATCACAGACAAAGGAACAGAAGATATTTAACTTGAAGAAGATTGAAAGTAGACATGAACAGAAAAATGTTGGGGGTTAGAAAGACCATCACATGGTTCTACTCGGCCCCAGAGGGCAGAACTGGGAACCATGGGGAGATATCACAGGGATATATATTTTGGTTATAAATATGGAAAAACATGGAGGTCTGTGCAAAAATAGAATTGGTCACCACTGAAGCCTGTATTACTTAAGGTCTTTAAGCAGTCTCTAGGCGACCTTTTGGTCATGTATGATGTCCAGGCATGGGTTGGTCTAGAGGACTTTGGTGATCGCATCCGGCTGGGATGTTTGATGATGCTCCACTGGCTCACATCCTGAGAGAGTGTCAATGTAAATATGTCCCCTTTCCATGGTCCCTTTGTCATCCCAACACAGAAAGCTTCATGCCCTGAAGCGAGCTAAAAAGCATAGGCCTGAAAAGAGTGTTGTTTAGCCCAGCTGGACCAAAGTACTGGGTATGGTGCATCACGGACAGTCCTTTTGGAAAAAAAAATAATGAAAAAACTCCAGCAGCAGAACATCAAGAAAGCAATAAACTGCCAAAGTTCAAGGATGCCACTCAGAGGCAGGAACAAACAGTGCCCTTCCTTTATTCTCATAACATTGGAAAAAGAGGGAGTCAAATGAGAATAGAGCTTTTTATCAAAAAAAAATCCATTTTTCTATGCTTCAGAAAAGCAAAAACAAAAACCTTGACATTGGACCCCTCTTTAGTACACAGCATTGAAGGCTCTAAAGACTTGAATTTAAAGAGCTAGGATTCATGATCCTTACTGAGAAGGCAGAGAATCCAAAGTACCTCCTGGGAGCCAAACGTATCAGTGCTCCTTGATTTTGTCCATAAATCTCCATTCATGGTTCTGGGATGTAAAGTATATAAGCATGTACAGGGTGACCCAAAAGTCTTGGTGCAGCTTTATGCTATGAAAGCTTAATGGGGCATCGAAACTTTTGGGACATCCTCTGTGCATATGTATATACATGTATAATACACATATGTATGCATATGCATGCATGTAAAATATAAATCTATACTTTTATATGTATATGTAAACACATATGGATGTGTTTATACTGTTTCAGCTAGTCAATAAGGCTGCCATTAAGTGCCAACTATTTGGCAGACACTGTACTAAACACTGAAGATACAGAAAGATGAAAGACATTCCCTGCCCTCAAGGAGCTCACACTCTAATGGAGGAGCCAATGAGCAAACAAGTATGTCCCAACGAGCTATAAACAAGATACTTAGGAAGTAATTAAGAGAAAGAAGGCACTGGAATTAAGAAGAGTTGAGAAAGGTTTCCTGTGCCTATTCTGAAGTAATCAGATATAACTTATCTTTCACATTTCTACTTTACTAAAAATTCCAACGACCTGCATTTTTTTTTAAATAACAAACAAATGTTTGGCTTGTTCCAGTTCCCCATATATTTTATGCTGAAGCAACGAGTTCCATTGTTGTTCTTGTTTCAACAAATAAAATGCACCTTTTTAGAAATTCCTCTTTTAGAAAAATCTTCTAATAAAAAAAAAGATCCTCATGGTGACCACAAGTGGATCAGTTACAGATGTAGAGGATTTGGGGGTTCCCCCTCTGCTTTAAGGAAGAGACATTTCTGAGATTAGCTGATCAAGAGACCCAGAAATTCCACTTGAATTCACAAAAAAAAACCCAAAGTCAGCCAGAGCACTAAAGAGAGAAACAGTGTGGTCAGATGTTTGTACATGACCATTGACTGGTGTCTGGGTCATACACCAAATCCCCTGGACATGTCAAGTGTAGACTTGAGACCCAGAGAGCAAAGAAACTCTGCTCCTCTTTTCTTCCTATCCCAGAACATTTTCCTACTAACCAAAAATGACTCTGGAGAACATGTGTCTTTTTTTAGAAGTACTCTCTGTGTGTGTGTATATATATATATATATACATACGTATATATATACACACAAATATGTGTATGTATACATACATATGTATTGTTTTCAAAACTGTGATGCTTCATCTTTGTACCCTCTTTTCCCATATCCACCACTCTGTCATCATCATTACACAAGGCTGAGGGACCACACAGGACCAAAGGTCATTGTGCAATTATCTTCTTTCCACAGCCAAAGAGTTTATCACCAAGAGATGAGCCTGCTCTTCTGAGCTCCTCCATGCTTCCTGTAGCCAGGGCCTCAGAGAGCAGATGTTGGTCTATCACTGGGACTACAGCTGAGGCCTATTCCACATAGAAGAACCTGCCAGAGTTGGCAGAGCCTTCAAGAACCCAGGTCTACCTGCATGCCTTGATACGATGGCAGAGGAAGGCTTTGTGGAAGAAGCCAAGATGGGCTAGTGATAAAGCTAGAGTGGACAGTCCATGTGCTCTGCTGGCATACATACCATGCCCAGAGAGCCAGCAAGTGGGGAGGGCCCTGGCAGATGATTTATGGAAGGACACAGACAAGAGTCAAACACCATGAAGAGTGTCTTCCCACCCTTGAAATTCTCTTGTATTTATTCTGAGGACATTTTCTGGATATTTATAAATGTAAGATTCCCCTGATAGAATGTAAGCTTCTTGAAAGCAAGGTCTGTTTTGCTTTTGGTTTTTTGTGTCCTCATCCCCTAACACATAGTACCAGCACATAGTAGGTGCTTAATAAATCCTTGTCAATTGATTGGCAAACATAGATGAGTTACAATCTGTATTGCTGGATCTGAGATACATCAAAGTATAGGAAAGAATCTTATAAAAAGGTGTGTCTACATCTACATTTATTTTAAAGGAGTATGTATGTTGTTTCCTCAATCAAAAGGTGGGGACCAGGTTTTATTTACTACATCACTCACAATTCTCACAAGGGTTTGCCCATAGTAGGTACTCTCTCAGTCTATGTCCAATTGAATCAAAATTTATGATTGTTGTGTTGTATTCTCCCCTTCCCCACACAAGATCACAAAGACAAATAAGCAGAAATTATCTCCCTTCTTACCCCCTCCCATCAAAATGTTTCATCTCATTATTTATGGATCATTGATTTTGGTGATTACTTTTTGGAATCAAAGTTTGCAGTGAGTGAAGGCGCGTTCTCTCTCTCTCTCTCTCTCTCTCTCTCTCTCTCTCTCTTTCTCTCTCTCTCTCTCTCTCTGTGTGTGTGTGTGTGTGTCTTTGTCTTTCTTCTCTCTCCTCTCTCTTTCTCTGTCTCTCCATCTCTGTCTATATCTCCCTCTCTGTCTCTCTGTCTCCTTCTCTGTCTCTCTGTCTCTCTCTGTCTCTCTGTTTCTCTCTCTCTCTCTCTCTCTCTCTCTCTCTCTCTGTAACTGACTGTGTGATGAGCACCATAGTGCCACGAACCATGTAATGCTTAGCACAGTCTCATTGGAGCATGGTATATTAGAGAGTAAACTGGATTTAGGTTCAAATCCTAGCTCTGTTACTCTTTACCTGTGTGACTTCTGGGGGCCTTGGTTTCCTCATCTGTAAATAGGGAAGGGACTAGGGTCCCTTCTCCCTCTACTAAGATCCTTTGATCACAGTCAGAGGAGGTCACCTTGTGTGTCTGTGAAGTAGGTATGTGCCTAGGGCCTAGAAGGAAAAAGAAGCCATATGCTCAAAGGGCCTAAAATCAATTTGTTGTAGCTCTCTGCCCACATAGTAGTCTGGGAGAGCATCAGGAAGACATGGAAGAGATGCAAGAAAGGCTTCTGGTATAACCCCCCCACCTCAACTCTGGCCATGGCCAGCCAATTTCTGGTCTTCGTTCTGTACAGTTCTCATCTCCTAAATGTCTGCCTAAAGCTCAGAATCAGGGAAGGGGCCTGTCTCAGGCCCCTTCCAGCTTTGTCCTTTGGGGATGGGGGTCGTGGGAACCACAGGCTTTGCCTTTGCAAGTTTAGGGAGTCTTGCAGGACTACGGTTTGGACATCTCCCAGACCAGTCTGCCCTGACGTGCGATTTCCTACTTCTGTCGAAACTGGAAAGTGGTAAATGATTAGAACCCTTGGTGTTTGGGGAACACAGTCCTGAATCCCTCTACTCTGCTTATTTGGGCTTGTCTTCCTTTAATGAACGAAGCTTCGTGGCTAATTGAGTCTTGCTTTAAAGACTAATGCAGTGTGTCTGGTCACCTTTACATGAGACATGTGGATTACTCTCAGGGCCAATAACATTCTATTTTTTAAAAAATTCACTTAAAGGAAGAAAATGTCTCAGCATCTAGATTGCCCTATAAACAGCTAATAACTATTTACATCCGTTATTAGGCGCCACATCTGCAGTTTTATGGAAACTACTTTGTGCCTTAAGTGAGGTTGTTTATTCCTAGTGATTTTTTTCCACTTTCTGACTTCATGTCCTACACAGGTGATTAGTGAGCTATAATTGAGTTGGTTGTAAAAAGATAATTAATTGACATTTCCCTCCCAGAGAGGTCAAGCTGCCCTGTCTTGCTTCTTGCTATTAGCCTTGTCATTCTGCTGGCATTAACCCCCCTGAGGTAACAGTGTGACCTTTATCTTGCTGATAAAGCCATAATTGTTGTAATTGAAATAGACATAAAGGGGTTTCGGGATAATTCTTGGGAGTTTGAGTCTTTGGGCATCTGGTTCTTCAGCAGCCGGACTCCGGAGAGGTAATATAGAGAGTTGTTCGGTCTTATTAAGAAGTCTATTGTCTATCACTCCTTAACTAGCTGGGCTGGAAATTGAGAAATATGAAGGTTGAGGGTGCCAGAGGACATAAAACAGCTTGGAATACAACCAGGAAATGTGAAAGTAACATCCTGAAACGCACCGGCTAGCTTGATTCAGAAGTGTACTACCGGAAACATATTTTTTTTAAAAAAATTTAATTGTTCATTTGTTTTAATGTATTGGATTTTTTTCTTTTATTTTTTCCATGGTAAGTTCTTTTTATGATGCCCTTAGAACCCAAATTTTAAATAACGTACACATTTAAGCAAATAATTTGTTTCACTGAGCAGTGTAAAAATAACTCTGGTTGCTGGGAAAACCCATTTCTACAGAATGTGGCTGGCCTGTTACTCAGTACCAAGAATGGTGTAGGAGGCAGGGTTTCTATTAAAAACCAGCTTTTCTCACATTTGCATTTCTATGGCTTTGGCCTCTACCAAAAAGTCAGCAAGTCATTTCTCTGGGTGATGTATATTGGCATGTTTTTGACTTCTGAATTTATATTGCTTGAGCCAGGTTAGTCAGTAAGGAGACAATTGGTTTCTCAGAGTACCAGGGAGTCCTGGGTGTCCCCTAGTCTTCGATCTCGCCCAAAGCCAAAGCTTTGGTCTTTGAGGACTTTCCCAACTACAGCGAAGGCGCTGTCCCCCGTACTCTTCCTGTGGTCATTGCCCTTCCTTGTCTAGAATGTTGTCTCTCTCTATTTCCACTTCATAGAACCAAGACTCAGCTCAAGCACCACCTATGTGAAGCTTTTCCTGATCTTCCACAATCGCTATTGCCCTCCTTCCCAGACTGCCTTGTGCTGATTTTGTATCCATTCTAAGTGTGCTTATATATCTACTTACTGTCTCCCCATTAGAATATAAGTTCATTGAGAGCAAGGATCATCTCATTCCTGGTATTTGTATACTCTTTGCCCGGCATAATGCCTGGCATGTAGTAGGTGCTTAATAAATGTCTGTTGATTGGTTGATTCCCCATGCTGGTCCACAGCAAGCACAATCATATAGGAAGGGGAAGGAGGATTATAAAGACTTCTTTGCACTAGCCGTGTCCCCCCCCACCCCCACTATGCATGGCATGCCCTCCCTCCTCCTCTTGGAATCCCTAACCTCCTTCCAAAGCTCAGCTCAAATGCCACCTCCCTCAAGAAGATTTTCTTGATCCCCCCTCCCCCACACAGGCACTTGTGCCTCAGAATCTCAGAATTTGGACAAGAGCCCTTGTGGGACCCATCCCTGAACAAGACTCTGTCCCACTGGCACGAGTGGCCATCTTGTCTGCACTGGAAGACCTTTTACGGGGGCTACCCCACACCTCCCAAAGCAGCCCTCTTCCAGACAACTCCAGTTCTTAGAAATTTGTCCTATCATATCCAGCCAATTCTACTTCCTTTTTAAAAAACAAATCTTTACTTTCAGGTACACAGTATTCCTGCTGAGAGTGTAGAGGAAGGTGATCTAGCTGTTCTGGGCTTTCATACATGGAGGAGAGATGAGAACAATCAGTACTTAACATAGATACTATGTTTGTCCAAGCGCTGCCTTGGAAGTGTTTGAGTTTTTTTCTGTGCATATTTACTTGAAGATTGATTTGCTGCCAGAATCACAGGATCTCATCATTAGAAGAGATCTCAGAGGCCACCTAATCCAGCTCATACTTGGGTCCAAATCCTTTTACGACATCCCTGAGACACAGCCGCGCAACCTTTGCGCGATGAGCTCTAGTGAAGGGGGAGGGACCTCCTGCCTCCGAAGGCAGCCGACCCCACCTTTAGACAGCTCTGTTGGGAAGATTGTTCCCACATGTCAGCCAATCAATCAACAAGCATTTATTAAGGGCTTACTATGTGCACCTAGGAGACTAAGTGGATAGGGTACTGAGACTGGACTCATCTTTGTGAGTTCACATCTGGCCTGAGACATTTATTAGCTGTATGACCCTGGTCAAGTCACTTCACCCTGTTTGCCTCAGTTTCCTCATCTATAAAATGAGCTGGAAAAGGAAATGGCAAATCATTCCAATATCTCTGCCATGAAAATCCCAAATAGGATCATGGAGGGTTGAAAAACAATTCAGGGGCTAGGTGCTGAAGACACAAATTCAAAGAGTGGAATAATCACTAGTCTTAGTACATTCTAATAGGGAAGACAAGTAGGGGTGTGTGTGTGTGTGTGTGTGTGTGTGTGTGTGTGTGTGTGTGTGTGCGCGTGTGTGCGTGTATATACGAAATAGATATAAGTGCAACATGGTTACGTAAGAAGTATTCTAGGGCAGTTGGAAGAGGGGGAGATCAGGAAAGGCTTCATGCAGAAGATTGGGCTACATCCTAAAAGAAGAGAGGAATTTTATGAATTAAGGATGAGGAAGAAGAACATTCCAGGCACTGAAGACAGCCAGTGAAAAGACAGAATTGGGAGACTGAGTGCCATGTTAGAGGAACTGAGAGAAAGCCAGTTTGTCTGGGGGATGATGTCCAATGAGGCCGAAAAGATAGGTTGGAGCTGGGTAGTCAAGGGCTTTAACATCTATACAGATGAGTTTATATTTGGTCCTAGAGGGAATAGGGAGCCATTGAAGTAGACTGAGGAGGGAAGTGACACAGTCAGTTCTACACTTACAAAAAAACCCTTCATAGCAGGGTGAAGGAGGACCACAGGAGGGGTCAGATCTGTGGCAGAGGAAGCAACTAAGAGATTGTCGTGACCATATAGTGAAATGTGATGAGAATCTGTCCTAACATGATAGTTGTATAACTAGGAAGGAGTCAGATGCTAGAGATGTTGGAAAGGCAGAAAAGGTAATGTTTGGCAGTGGACTGGATAGAAGGGGTGAGGGAGAGTTAGCAGTCCAGGATGCTGCTGAAGCTATGAACCCGAGGAACCAGACAAATGGTGACATGTTTCACAAAAATAAGGAAGTTCAGAAGAGTGGTAGGTTTGGGGGAAAAGATCATGAGTTCTGTTTTAGGCATATTGAGTTTGAGTTATCTCTGGGACATTCAGTTGGAAATGTCCAAGAGGAAGCTGGTGATAAAGCTCAGAGGAGAGACTGAGTCTGGCTGGATGTAAAGATCTGTGTCGTTTCTATAGAGCTGATAAATAAACCCATGAGAGCTGATGAGACCAACAAGAGAAAGATCAGAGAAAGAAAAGCGGGTCTGGGACAAATTTGGACAATGAACTAGAAAAGAAGACATGGTCAGACAGGAGGAGAGCAAGGGCACAGTAGGGCTGAGCAATGCCAGTGACCATCAATGCCCAAAACAAGAGATGAGGACTGAGAGAACATCGGTAGATTTGGCAATGGAGAGATCACTGGTAACTTTGGAGGGAACAGTATTCAGTTGAGTGATGAGGTCCATGGCCAGACTGTAGAAGATTGAGGAGTGAGGGAGAAGGCAAAAAGTCTAAGCAACAAGTGTAGATAGCTTCTTTCTAGATGAAGAAAGGAAGGGAATACAGGACAACAGGTTGAAAGGGTGGTAGAGTTTTGTGAAGGGCTATTTATTTTTAAGCAAGGAGTCTTGGGCATATTTAAAGGCAGAAGGGGAGGAACCAGGAGACAGAGAAAGGTTGAAGACTAGAGAAGGAGAGGGGATGATTGAGGGAGCCACTTATTGGAGAAGATGGGATGGGATGGGATCAAGGGCATATATGGGGATGCTGGTTGGCCTTGGTGAGGAAAATAGCCACCTCATGGTCAGAGATTGGTGGAAAGGAGGAGAAAGTGTGATGATATTAGGGGGCTTTGAGAAGAAAAGCGGCACAGAAAGTAGGGGATGGGGAGGTATAGGAAGGAGAGATGGTTTGGAATAGCTTCTGTGGGGAGCAAAACGGGGACTCAATTAAGGGGGAAAACAAGGCGCTTCAACCGCATTCCATCTCTTTGCTCTTAACTGGAGGACAGAGTAATGGAAGCTGACAGAGTGCTGGACCTGGAGTCAGTAGTTATTGCTGTTGCTCAGGTGCGTCCATCTCTTCGTGACCCAATTTGGGGTTTTCTTGGCAGAGATCCTGGAGCGGTTTGCTATTCCTTTCTCCAGCTCATTTGACAGATGAGGAAACTGAGGCAAACAGGATGAAGTGACTTGTCCAGGGTCACACAGCCAGTAAGTGTGTAAGCTAGTAAGTAAGTAAGGCCAGAGTCGATGAGTCTTCCTGACTCCAGGCCTGGTGCTCTATCCACTTTACCACCTAGCTGCCCATCAGTAATACCTGAATTAAAATCCTGCCTCTGAGGATGTGGGAAAATTGGAACATTGTTACGTTGTTGGTGGAGTTGTGAACTGATCCAGCCATTCTGGAGACCAATTTGGAACTGTGCCCAAAAGGGTATAAAAATGTGCATACCCTTTGACCCAGCAATACCACTTCTAGTGCTGTATCCCAAAGAGATCACACAAGTGGGAAATGGACCAGTATGTACAAAAATATTTATAGCAGCTCTTTTTGTGGTGGCAAAGAATTGGAAGTCAAGGGGATGCCCATCAATTGGGGAATGGCTAAACAAACTGTGGCATATGGATGTAATGGGATATTATTGTGCTATAAGAAATGAGAAGCAGACAGACTTCATTATAACCTGGAAAGACCTATATGAACTTATGCTGAGTGAAGGGAGCCGAACCAGGAGAACATTATACATGATTACAGATGCATGGTATCTGTGATGACTAACATTGTTAGACTTGGCTCCTCTCATCAACACAAGGTTCAAAGACATCTCCAAAAGACTCGTGATGGAAAAAGCTATGCACCTCTAGAGAAAGAATCATGGAGTCTGAATGCTGATTGAGGCAAACTTTTAGCTCTTTTTTTTTTCTCCTTCTTTTTTGGTTTCATTTCTCCTTTCTCATGATTCATTCCATTGGTTATAATTCTTCTTTACAACTGGACTGTTATCTAAATTAGTTCAATGGGAAGGTATACGTAGAACCTACATTGGATTACATGCCATCTTGGAGGGAGAGCGGGGAAGAGAGGGTGGGAGAGAAAATTTGGAACCCCAAAACTTGTGGAACTGAGCATTGTATACTAAAAAGAAAAAATAAATTTATAATTAAAAAATAATAATAAAATCCTGCCTCTGACACTTAATAGCTTGTAAATTCATGCCTCCAACTTTAACCTCTCTTGGTCTTTGTTTCCTCATCTGAAAAATGGGGATGATAATAGTAATCATCTCTTAATTGTGAAATCTGATGATTTTCTCTCAGTTTTTTACATATGTATAGTGCTAAGCCAACCACAATGTGCTATATAATTGCTAGCCATTAATGCTAGCTATCTTTAAGTCTGCTAAATTTAGCAAAGCCAGCTTTCACAGGGAAACTTCAAGCGGGGTCCAAATTATTGCCAATTGCAAATCCGTAGCATTTCTGTAATAGAGTTTCACCAGACAACTTTCTGACGGCCCTCATAATATCTTTACTCATGTTTAATGGAGTCACTGTCAGTATCGTTGCTTCTGTTCTATAAGACCTCAGTTTCCCAGAGAAGAAAACAAAGTCCGATGCTTGAGCCTTGTATCCCTTCCCCTAAGCTGCCCTTCTGGAGGTGGGAGCTGTCCCTCCTCACTGACCCTTCAGAACAAGCCTCAGGGGTGACCCGATTTCCTCAGCTTGGTTTGGCTGTACTCTTGAATGCCAAAGACACCTCTCTGGGCCTTTGGATTTATTTTCTCATTCTCTCAAAGGATGTTGTTGCATTTTGAATGAGCCTCTCCCCCCACCCCCGCAGTGGCTCTCTTCAGAGAGCTGAGAGTTGTTAGACAAGATGAGAATTGTTATTCAGTTAAAAAAATTCCACCTCCTTACTGCTCACCAATACCGTCCTCACTCTTTTGTTAAAATATGATATGTCACCTTGGATTCAAGTACTATTTTCTACGTTACTAGGAGACAGAGCTGAAGGCTTTAACTATAAAAGAGGTGTCAATAAAAAAAAGGTAGTCAAAGTTAGTTCCTCCAGAGTCACCATCCAAACTGTTAAGTGCATTAAGAAAGTGAAATTATGCTGCCAGCAATATGGTTCCCAGTCATTGCCCAGAACATAAATAGTGCCAGTGCAGCAAAAGCTAATGGAGAGAAAGAGATTAGTTAAAGAATGTCCTTGCAGGAGTAAAGACTTAACTTTTTATAATGCACCATAATGATAAAATGAAGATACCTCAGAGAGAAATAATTCTGCTCCTGATAATTTGGAAATAGCTCTCTGTGCCAGATTTTCCCAAGTGCCTAAGGAGTCCCTCCCCATAGTACTTTTAGCACTTGGGGAGGGGTGTTAACTCTTTCAAGCCCTGGAGCTCCATTTAGCCCAGCCAGTAAAGTAAAAGTTATTATAGGTGACCAGTCTTGGTCCCATAGGACCCCAATGAAACATATAGGTGGTAGATTATGGGTGCAGAAGGTAGCATAGACTGCCAGGCATGGCCACTCTGTTAGTAAGTTTTGCTTAATTGTTCTTCTTTACAAGAGATTTTGGGGGGTAGGGGAGTAAGGTGATAATTGGGCAGCTAAATGGATACAGTGCTTGGCTTGGAGTTAGGAAGGTTCGTCTCCCTGAGTTAAAATTTGGCCTCAGACATTTACTAGCTCTGTGACTCTGGGAAAGTCACTTAACACTGTTGGCCTCAGTTTCCTCATCTGTAAAATGAGCTAGAGAAGAAAATAGCAAACCACTCCAGTGTCTCTCTCTGCCAAGAAAATCCCAAATGAGGTCATGGAGACTTGGGCACAACTGAAAAGCGACTGAAAAAAAAAATGCACCAGGCACTGTGCTAAGCACTGGGGATACAAAAAGAGGCAAAAGGCAGTCCCTGCCCTCAAGGAGCTTATAGTCTAATGAGGGAGACAACATTCAAGCAAATATATGCAAAACAGCCTACAGGAAAAAACGGGAAATAGTTAAAAGAGAGAAATCAGACCACAAGTATGCCATCTTTCATTTAGCTCCAAGGGTCTTCGTTCTTGTCCCTCCTCTTGCCTAGAATGTGCTCCCCGCCTCCAGTCCACCAATCCAGATCCTGCCATCTTTCAAGGCCCAGCTCAAGGCTTCCAGGAAGCCTTCCTGGCCTGCTGCACACTTCGCCAGTTCCCTCTCCTCTGAGCTCTTGTGGCACATAATGTCCATCATACCTAATGTGACACTTTGCAACTTCACGCGCTCTTCATTTCCTTATTTTCTCGTGGATGTCGATCCTATTCCCCAAGTAGAGTGTCAGCTCACTGAAGGCAAGGACTGTGCCTTCCTTCACGCTTGAGGTCCACAGCATGGAGCCCCGCCCCAGGCTGAGCCCCTTTAGATACTCACGCAGATACCTGTGGGTGGCTGGATTGCAGCTTTTGGATAAAGGCCAACTGCCCTTAATTGGGTTGTATTGCTCAGTATGTTTTGTACAATTAATAAAGAGAGGGAAAGCGTTACCCTTAACTTACCGTTAAGCTGGTGTGGCTCTTTCTTCTGTGATCACCTGCCACAACTCTCTGACTTGAGTGTTGCTTTTAAGAGTTGCTGTGGCCCAAATGTTGACCAACCTGTGCTGAGATGCTCTGAAGCTGGTCCTCAAACAAATGTCATCTTCCCAGCTTGAAAGGACCTGCTGGAACAGATGCTTCCCTGGGGTGGCCTTCAAGAGACAAGGATCATACCTATACCACCAGGAGGGACCAAAGTAGGACTATCGTGAAGGATGTCCTTATTTCAAGGGGCAGAGAGGTGGCACAATGGATAGAGCAGTGGGCCTGGAGTCAGGAAGAACTGAGTTCATATCTGGCCTCAGATATTTACTAGCTGTGTGACCCTGGGCAATTCACTTAACCCTATTTGACTTAGTTTCCCGTTGCAAAGGTCAAATGAGATAATATTTGTAAAGTATAGTGCTGGGCACACAGTAAACACTCTATAAATGTTAGCTATGATTACTTAACATTTTTAAAAATCTTAATCACCTAGAATTCCTTTCAGTTGTGCAGAGATGAACCTGGGCTCTCAAAGGTTGTATTGTCCAAATGCCCGCTCTAGTAGGTCTCACCAAACTGGAAAGCTTTGGAGCACGTGGCCCAGTGGTAGACCGTATAGTCCTTGGCCTGTTAGCTCACCTGTCACCAGATCTTTTGAAGACAAGGAAAGGGGTGTGTGATAAGAAAATGGAGATAAGGCAGAATACGTAGGAAAAAGCATAGATTGGGAATTAAGGTAAACAATGGAGTTTATTTTTCATATACCTTTCCATATCCACGAATACAGGTCAATGGATATTCATTTCTATATTCATGAGAAATATTCCCTGGAACAGGCTTCCTTTGGCTCAAATAGAATCATCTAATCTCTGATCTCGTGGGAGAAAATGAACTTCCTAAAAGCAAATATTACGATGTTAGTCTGGTCACCAGAGTATGGATTCTTTTAACAACGCAAACCATGTTTTTGTCTTCAAGATTTTTTTAATGCATCTGAGTATTGAGGCCCTATTGCCCTGACTATTGATTTCTGTTTGTAAGAGAAATAAGGGAGTTCTTCTTTCTTGAACCTGTGGACAGTGGGGGGGGGGGGTCACTGATTTATCCACCAGTCAAAAAATAAGGTAGAAGGAGACACTACTAGGAAAAAAAACATTTAGCATTTAACAGCCATCACTCTGGCCATTAGCTTAGGAGAAATTAGTGGATGATCTGGGATGGTTTGGAAGTTACCATTGTAAGAGTTTTACCCCCCTCCCCCCGATATAGACATCAGAGTGAATCTGTGCAACGTCCAAGTGGTTTTAGATTTATTGTTTATAGGAAGAAAAGCCTTGCTGATACTCCAAAAGTGAACCTCAACAAATCTCTGGAGAATTTCTTGATTTCCAAGAGGATTTACCTGTTTTCCATGAAATTAGGAGTAGCATTTGAAGGAAACCTGTTGATTACGTTGAAGCTAAAGAAACAGATTCCCTGGATCTACTGAAGCATCCCTCCTTCCCCACGTGTGAACCATGAATATTAACCCACCAACAAATACTTACAAAGCCCCTACTATGTGCTCACCACTAGGCTATAATGTATTTATAAGTATAAAATATGGGCTCTAAATACAAGGTCCTTTCCTTCTAATTGGGGGGATAACAATAATACAATGTATGCTATGGCATTAATTGCAAAATATAGAGAGTTAGTGCAATCTGAATTACAGAGAGACCAATGAGGGATGAAAACAAAGAATCTCAGAGCTAAAAGAAAACCCCTTGACCATCTATTTCAACTTGTACCTGAGCAGAAATCCCACTCGTGCTAAATCAACATTCATCACAGTCATAATGAATAAGATTTGTGAGCATCATTGTTACTATTTGCAAATGATCACCTATATCCATGATTGTCCCAAACTCCCCTAAAAGCAGGATGACCTTCCTTGTTATGGCTGGCTGACCCAGAGGGATGGTGACCCCACTCACAGAGTAGAACCTGGTCTTTCCCCTCATTCTCCCTCCACTAGTGAAAGGGGGTTTAACCCATGACTTGCTGAAGCAGTCTGAACGGTTCCAATTGTTAGGAAGGATTTTTCCCTCTTAAGCTGCAACCTTCTACCTCTTCATCTTCTCATCCCTTGCTTCTGGTTCTGACCTCTATGGCCCATGGCTCTTCCACATGGCAGCTCTTCAAATGCATAAAGGCAGCTAGAGGGCTCATCTTAAGTCTCCTCTGGTCCAAGATGAATATCCTTAGTTCCTTCCAAAGATTCTTTTATGAAATCCTCTCCAGGCCCGTCGCCATCCTGGCCATCCTCCTCTAGACTCAACCTGTTTTGTCTATACTCAGAAGCCCAGTTAGTCTTGTGAGCTCATCATTTTGGAAGTTCCTTCCAAGTGCCCTAGCAATACTCCTCCTAAAATTTGGTGCCTAAGTCTGGAATTAAAAAGCTCCCAATGTGACATGAGAGCAGAATGGCCATCACCTCCCCATTGTTGATACCAGGTCATTCTCAGTGCAAATCTAAAGAAGTCTTGACTTTGGGGCAGCCAGCAAGACCCCCAGATCTTCTTCACATGAACTGCTTCTGTGGGCAGGCTACTTTGCCCCATCTTCTATTTGGGCTGATGGTGTCTTTAAACTCAAATGTAGCAATTCACATTTAGCCCTATTATATTTCACCATATTAGCTCCTACTTATTTTTCTAGCCCATAGAGCTACCTTTTAGATCCTGACACTGTCATCCAGTGAGTTAGATGCTCCTTCTTGTGGTGTGTCACCTGAAAATGGGGGAATGAATGTCAATGTAGAGGTAGGGGTGTGGGTTGGAAAGAGTGCTGTTGGTGGGCTTGGAGTCAGAAGAGACCTGGGACTAAATCTTACCTCTCTGGGATGTTATTGTGACCATGAGACCGAATAATAATACATCCATGGTACCTGTCTCACAGGGTGATCTTGTCTGTTTTGTAAACCTTAAAGTATTCCATAGAGGTTCATTGTTTTATATTGGCTTATTTTGTATCCTGCAACTTTGCTAAAGCTGTTAATTATTTCAAGTAGTCTTTTTAGTTGATTCACTAGGATTCTCTAAGTATACCATTGTATCATCTGCAAAGAGTGCTAGTTTTGTTTCCTCATTGCCTATTCTAGTTCCTTCTATCTCTTTTTCTTCTCTCGTTGCTAAAATGAACATTTCTAGTAGAATATTGAATAACAGTGGTGACGACAGGCATCCTTGTTTCACACCCAATCTTGTTGAGGTTCATTATTATTGTTGTTGTTGCTGATATTGCCTTTATCCAGCTAATTGATGAAAATGGGCCGTTCCAGTGAGGATGTCTCTTCAAGCTGACACTGATGAATTACTAACCACTTCTCAAATCAGTTAGGTGCTGAAGTAGAGTGTTGTACCCAAAGTGAAAGAGACCTGAATTCAAATCCAACCTCAGACATGTAGTAGCTGTGTGACCCTAGGCAAGTCACTTAACCCTTTCTGCCTCAGTTTCCTCTTCTATAAAATGGAGATAAGAATTGTACTAACTCCCCCCCCAGTTGTTGTGAGGATTAAATGAGATAATATTTGTTAAGCACTTAGCCAAAGTTAAAGCGACATGGAATTTCTAGTTATTATTATGGTTTTTGTTGTCATCATCATCATTATTATTTTCACGAGTGTATCACAGACTTAACCAAATGCTTTACTATGATCTGAGAATACTGTTGTCCACAATATCTTCTTTGTACTAGTCTAATTACCCTGTTAAAAAATAAAGTGAGCTTTTTTTGGAAGCAGGGAAGAAAGAGTAGAGACAGGTTTTTTAAAGGTATTTACTGATACATTTCATTTTCAATTCCTCATATCCTAATAAATACCCCCCCACACACAGAACTTTCCCACCAAAAATAAATTAAGCAGCATCTAATAGGATAATTGCAATTGATTGCACATGTATCATGTCTATCTTATGCTTAAACATTACTCTAAAATTTTTTCTTACTTTTGTATCACTTTGATTTCATCCATCTCTTCCCCTTTCAGTGAGCCACCCTTTGTAACCAAAAAATAAAATTAAAAATGAAAGATAAGGGGGAGAAAGCCATTAAGGGAAACTAACCAACAAATCTACTGATTCTAACAGAACATGTAATGTTCTACACCCATAGTCTCCCACCTCTCCAATAAAGAAAAAGAGGTACATTTTCTCATCTCTTCTTCAAGGTTGGTCATGACCCCCTTTTCTGGGGAAGAAAAGCTACTTCCTGTTCTAAATGCTCACAAATCATTCCTTTAACAATACATCCCAAATTTTTCTAGGAATCAAAATCAAACTCACTGGTCTAGAGTTTAAAGATTCTTCCCTCAACCTCCCACTTTTTAAAAATGGGGACATTTACTGATCTGTAGCTGTCTGACACTTCTCTCAAGCTCCAGTTTTTCAGAGATCTTTGCCAGCATCTCAGCAATACTATCCACGGATGCTTTCAGTATCTGCATATAGGTCATCCAGGACTGGTGAATTGAAGTCATCCAGGGCAGTGAGGGGCTTTCTCCTCATTATATTACATAAGACGTTTTGCCATTTTGTTTTAGCCTGCCCAGTCCAAAGATTATTTTATTGGGCAGAGAAAACAGATTTGACCTAACATTTGATAGCTCTGTTTTCTCTCTGTCACCTATTATCGTGGTCTTGTTCTGAGTGACCTGGATGGAGATACAGAGAGCTGCTTATCCAATTTGTGAATGAGAAAAGCTGGAAAGGATAGTTCACATATAGTCAGGAATGAGAAAGAACTTCCCTGGGTGGAGCAATGACCAAATGTAATAAATGTAGGGGCAGCTGGGTGGCACAGTGGATAAAGCGCTAAGCTTGAAGTGAGGAAGACCTGAGTTCAAATCCAGCCTCAGACGCTTAGTAGCTATGGGACCCTGGACAGCTCACTTCAGCCTGTTTGCCTCAGTTTCCTCATCTGTAAAATGAGCTGGAGAAGGAAATGGCAAAGCACTCCTGTATCTCTGTCAAGAAAACCTCAAATGGGGTCACGAAGAGTTGGACATGACTAAAACATGACTGAATAACCAAACATCCTCTCTGGACTCCCCATGCATTCTCACCTTCTCCCCCACCCCCTGCCCAATCCTTTCTGTGGTCACATCTTGGAGATTTTGCCTTCATTAACATACGTAGTACACACAACCGTCTTCTCTCCTCTGACGCTGCCACCACGGGGGGCAGGCCCTCATCACTTCACTCCTGGACTATTGCACTCAGCTCCTGTTTGGTCTCTGCCTCCGACTCTCCTCACTCCTGTCCACCCTCCACTCAGCCATCAAACGGAACTTCTTGACTCACAGCTCTGACCATACTCAGAACCTGCCTCCCACTCAGTGGCTCCCTCTGGCCTCCAAATAGAAAATCCTCTTTTTGGCATTTAAGGCCCTTAATGACTCGGCCCCTTCCTACCTTTCCAGTCTTCTTTCACCTTAGTCATCACCTCTACACACACACACACACACACACACACACACATACGCACACACATACACACACATGCACGCACATATACATACATGCCCACACATACATCCACATGTGCATGCATACATACACACACACATATGCACAAAGATTCTTTTATCCAGTGACATTGGCCTCTGCTGTCCCTTGAATAAGACCTTTCATCTCCAGGCTCCAAGCACATTTCCTTGGCTGTGATCCATGCCTGGAACATTCTCTCTCCTCCTCTCTGCCTCTTGGCTTCCCTGGATTCCTTCAAATCCCAGCTAAAATCCCTCTTTCTACAGGAAGTCTTTTCCAATCTCTTAATGCTAGTGCCTTCCTTTCAGATTATCTCCAATTGATCCTGTCTCTATCTTGTTTGTACAGAGTTTACATGTTGTCTTCCTCATTAGATTGCTAACTCCTTGGGAGATAGGACCCTCTTTGGCCTTTCTTTGTGCCCCTAGTGCTTAACACAGTTTTTGGCACATAGTAGGTACTTAATAGATGCTTGTTGACTTAACTAACAAGATGAAATTTAGTGGATATAAAATGCACTTGGGGTAAAAAAAAGCCAACTACACAAGTACAAGATGGGGGAAACATGGGTCATAAGCAGTTCATGTGAAAGATGTGGGGGCCAAAGGGACTCTAGGCTCAGTATGACAGCAAGGGTTAAAATGAAGGCAATCTCAGTTACCACAAAGAGGGCCATAGCTTCCGGGAATGAGGAGATCATAGTCTGCACACCCTGCACTGGTCAGACCACACGGAGAGGATAGGCTCAGCTATTAGCACTACGTAGGAGCAGTCATAGTGACAAACTAGAAAGTGACCAGAGAAGGGTGGCCAGGATGGCCAGGATGGCCACACCAGACGAGGGCTGGGGGATGGGACCAGGTTTAAGTTGCCTAGAGGTAAGAAGCCTGAGTAAGTCTGGATATTGGATTCACATATTGGAAGGACCCACATGGGAAAGGAACGAAACTCACTTTACTTGGCCCTAGAGGGAAGAGCAGTTAACAAGGAGAGGAAATCAAGAGAAGAGGGTGTGGGTTCGGTATGAAGGACAAACTTCAAAATGATTCAAATTCTATAAAACAAAAATGGACTTCTTCAGGAGATAACAAAATTCTCTCTCACAAAGTCTTCAAGCTAGGGATTCTCTCTCTCTCTCTCTCTCTCTCTCTCTCTCTCTCTCTCTCTCTCTCTCTCTCGCTCTCTCGCTGTCTCTCCCCTGTCTCTCCCTCTCCTATTTGTCTGTCTGTCTCCCTCCCTCCCTCCCTCTTGCCCTCATTCCCTCCCCACTTCTGTCTCAGAAACTTCATCAGTTCACATGGGTTTAATTATCATCTCTCTGCAAATGACTTCCAGATATATCCAGTCCCAATCTTATGTATGTATATGTGTGTATATGTGTATGTATATACATGTATACATACATACCTATATTATATATATACATATATATATGAGAATTGGAGCTGGACATATCTGGAAGCTATTATATACATAATTATATATTATATATAGTATGTGTGTATATGTACATATATGCATACACACAGGTGCATATATACATCCAGCCTCAATCTCTCCCCTGAGCTTCAGTCTTATATCTCCGATGGCCTGCTTGACATTTCAGACAAGATATCCCATCAGTATCTCAAAATCTTTGTGTCCCAAACTGAACTCATTATTTTCCCCTAAGCCCTCTTCTTGGGGGGGGGGCAGAGCCAAGATGGCGGCTGGGAAGCAGTGACTGGCGTGAGCTCCCCACCAAGTCCCTCCAAAAACCTATATAAAAATGGCTCTGAACCAATTCTAGAGCTGCAGAACCCACAAAGTGGCAGAGGGAAGCAGGGCTCCATCCCAGGACAGCCTAGATGGTCTCTGGGTAAGGTCTGTCCCACACAGAGCTCCCAGCACGGCGCGAACAGGCCAGACGTGGACCTACCAGACCAGGAGACAAGCGGAGAGTGCCCTAACATGCTGAATTACTGAGCTGTGGCATCTACCAGACCTCTCAACCCACAAAGAGCAAAGACATCAGAGAAGGTTAGTGGGAAAAGCCCTCTTCTTTGCCAGACTTCCCTCTCTCTGTCCAAGACACCACCATCCTTCCAGTCTCCCAGGTTCATAACACTGGCGTCACCCTCTAGTCTTCTTTGTCCCTTACCCTACATATCTAATCTATTGTTAAACCTTGCCATTTCTACACCACCTCTTTCCCATCTACCTGCTCCTGCCCACTTGCACAGTGACCGCCTTGGTTCAGACCCTCCTCACCTCTTGCCCTGATTACTGCCTGCACCCTCTGTGTGGTCTGAACTTGTCACTCCCCTACTCGGTTCATTCCAGGAGATCCTCTAGAGTCAAATAGAAACTCCTCAGCCTAGATTGCTGTTTCACCAATCCAGCTAGCAGCTGCTGTGGGGGGTATAAAACCAACAACAACCAGCTCACAGAACGCTGCAAGCCCAAGTTCTTTTGATCTGCTTTACTAAGGAAAGCAACATTAAAGGGTTAACAATCTCAATTTAATTCAGCATACAAATATCATTCACTTAGTTCAGGGGAAAAAGCCAGCACCCTGAACTTCAGAGCAAATACAAACAAATTACAAACATCAACAGACTAAGTACAATTCATAGTTACCAAGAAAACCATCAACATCTGAGTTCCTCCTTCGGCAGCCCAGAGTCCTGCGCCTCCAGGAGTGAGAGCCTTAAGCAAATAGCTCTGTTCTCCCTTTTTATACAGTTTCAGATGTCATCAAACATCATCTGAATGACCAGAACTTAGGCTCCTATGATTGACTCTAGTGTTAGCACCTCCCTTCATTGGCCCCACATGGAGCCCTACCTTAGTTACCAATTCACACCCACATAGGTTTGGCACCTAACAGATAGAGGTTTGGGCCTGGGGCTTAGCACCTAGTAAGACTCAGTCAAAGGCACTGAATTAATCAAAGGAAACTAAGGCAAACTCTTCAAGGATTGCCAATACAATTACAAAGCTCTTCACAGACACTGGCCCCAATCTATTTTTTCAGACTTGTGGGGCATTTCTGTTTTCCAGCCAAATACGTGTCATCTCTATTCTTCACACACGCCACTCCATCTCCCCTCTCTGCCTTCTCCCAGGCCTAGAATGGAGACTCTCTTGACCTCTCTTCCTTTAAAATCTATCAAAGACCATTGAACCTTTTCTTGACCCCCACAATGGCTTGTGCCTTGTCTCCCAAACTACTTTATGTTTTAACTACATTGTATTTACTTGTATTTGTATTTACTTTGTATTTAACTATTCATATTTACTTGTATTTATCTACTTTATATTTATGCTGAATTTATGCTTCCCTAATTAGCATGTCAGTTTAATGCAAATAAGTTTTTTTTTATTTGTGTCTCCAGTGCCTAGAACGTGTTGTTCTTCAGTAGTTTCAGTTGTGTCTGACTCTCCATGACTCCATTTGGGGTTTTCTTGGCAAAAATACTGGAGTGGTTTGCCATTTCCTTCTTCAGCTCATATTACAGATGAGGAAACTGAGGCAAACAGGGTGAAGCGACTTGTTCAGGATCACACAGTTAGTAAGTGTCTGAGAACATAGTAGGCGCTTTAATTTTTATTGCTCAATTAGGTAGAAGTGCAAAGGAAATTAGGTTAGATGTCTTTTGAGGTCCCTTCTAACTCTAAGATTCATGGTTCTGTGACCAAATTAGAGAGGCAGTAAGTGGAGAATCTGCCTCAAAGCTAGAAAAACTTGAGTTCATGTCCAGATGCTGACATCTACTGGCTACTTTATCCTGGGCAAGTGGCTTAACCTCACAGTGTGTAATTAGTGCCACTTAATGTATGTTACCAAAAAATACATATATCTACCCCCTCCCCCCCCCAACAAAAATAAAAGCCAGCTAGATGGTGCAGTGGATAGAGTGCTGGGCCTGGAATCAGGAAGACTTGAGTTCAAATCCAACCTCAGACATTTATTTGCTGTGTGACCATGCGCAAGCCACTTCACCCTGTTTGCCTCAGTTTCCTCATCTATAAAATGAGCTGGAGAAAGAAATGGCAAACCACTCCAGGATCTCTCCCAAGAAGACCCCAAATGGAATTATGAGGAGTTGGACATGACTCAAGCAACTGAATAACAGCAACAAATACCTATTCCCTTCTCTTTCCTTTCCCTTAAAAAAGTGTCTAGTGCAGTGTCCAAGACAATTTTCTAGAACTAGAAGTCACAGAGTAGATACCGAGCTGCATTGGTAGAGGGATCTACCTCACCTAGAGTTCCCTATTGGTGGAGGGAGTACTTGAGGTAGACCTTGAGTAAGATATGGACAGACAGGGAGGAAAACAAAGGGCAATCCAGCTTGTAGAAGAGCACAAGCCAAGGCCCGGAGGTGAGAATGAGCATGGTGTGTACAGAGGATGGAGACATGATCAACCTACTGTTTATGTATATCCCTTTTAGATGTCATACTAACTAGACCATCCTCAAAATTAGCAAATATCATCCTCCCATATAGGGATGTAAACAGTTTGCCCTTGTTGAATAACAAGGTTTTTTTTGTTGTTTTTATATGTTTTCACTGTTTATTCCTCTCTTCAGTCTTGTATTTGAAGATCAAATTTTCCATTGAGCTCTGGCCTTTTCAGATGAAGGTCTGGAATTCCCTTATTTCATTAAATGTCCATCTCTTTGCCTGAAAGATTATGCTCAATTTTGCTGGATAGTTGATCCTTAGTTGTATGTAGTCCAAGCTCCTTTGCCTTTCAGAATATCATATTCCAATCCCTCCAATCTTTTAATGTAGAAGCTGCAAGGTCCTGTATGATCCTGGCTGTTGTTCCACAATATTTGAATTGTTTCTTTCTGGATGCTTGCAATATTTTCTCCTCAACATCATAATTCTTGAATTTGGCTACAGTATTCCTTGGAGTTTTCAATTTGGCATCTCTTTCAGGGGGTGATCGGTGGATTCTTTTGAGGACTATTTTACCCTCTGGTTCTAAGACTTCAGGGCAGTTTTTGCCTGTTGATTTCTTGGAAGATACTGTCCAGGTTATTTGTTTCATCATGACTTTCTGGAAGACCAATAATTCTTAGATTATCTCTCCTGGATTATTTTCCAGGTCAATTGTTTTATTCCAGTGAGATAGTTTACATTTTCTTCTTTTTTTCCGTTCTTTAGATTTTGTTTGACTGATTCTTGATGCCTCATAGAGTCATTAGCTTCTACTTGCCCAATTCTAATTTTTAACAAGTTGTTTTCTTCAGATAGCTTCTGCATCTCTCTTTCCATTTGGCCAATTTTACTTTTCAAGGATTCATTTTCACCTGTTAGATTCTGTAATTTTTCTTTTACCTCTCTAATTTAGCTTTTAAAATCCTCTTTGAGCCCTTCCAAGAATGTTTTTTGGGCTTGAGACCAGATCGTAGTCCCTTTTGAGGTTTCAGGTGTGGGTATAGTGTCAATGCTGTCCTCTTCTGAATTTGTATATTGATCCTTTCTGTCCCTATAATATGATTCAATGGTCTTTTTTACTTTTCTAGCTTGCTTTTTCATGGTGATTGCCTTTTTCCTGGCTTTTTAAGTGGATCTCTGCTTCTGGGGCCCAGGGGGCTCTGTCCCAAGCTTCTTGTGTTGGGAGCTAGGGGCCTGGTTACTGGCTTTGTGTGCTGTGGCCTCTGGTTTTGTCAGCTAGAAGCTATATACTGCTGCAGCTCACCTAGTGCTGAGCTGGAACTGGCTGGTGTGTACCAAAGATCAAGACCCAGTGAAGTCTTTCTGAGTTTCCCTGGGGTCACAGCATGAGGTGCAGGGGAAGGATGGTCTGGCTACTAGAAGTCTCCTCTTCCTTGAGTGCTGCACTATATAGCATGGGTGGTCTTGGCCATGGGTCTGTGCTGGTCTGCCAATTCCTCTGGCTGTGCAAAGGCACGCCTGGGGTCCTGGTGATGGCTCTTGTTGTCTCCACCCCACTGGGGCTCAGGGACTCCTGCTAGTCTGCTAAGGTAGAGCTTGCTGGGATGCCTCCCTTCCTGCACTGGTCTCCTTCTGTCACCACAAGAGAGGGTCTCCTTAGCTTTCTGAGCTAAAAGACTACCGAATCCCCACTTCTGGCTCTTCTATTCCAGGGTTCCTCCTAGGGCAGTATTCTCTGGGTTATTCAAGGGAGGGACAAGAGCTCTTAGAGTTTACTCAGTCATCATGGCTCTTGGAAATTAAAGAAGATGAGTTTCAAGCCTTTAGACTGTGGGTGGATAGCTCCAAGTGTAGCTGCTGTTGCTGCCATAAGCTTTGCACTTCTGTCTCACTTAGCTCTGACAGACTCCTGGCCTGTGCCAAGAGGCTTGGGGATCGCCATTGCAGTGAGCAGGCTGGGCCTGCTCCTGTTTTGGTATGATGCTCTGGTATGGTACGGGGTGGTTTCATGTGCCCAGCACTCTCCCGGCCAGCTGCAATAAATCCTTCTCTTTCTGGACCCTCCTGGGTTGGAAATCTGCCACACTCTGTCTCCTAGTGGATTCTACCTCTCTCAAATCTGTTCAGATTCATTTCTCAGGAGGTATCTGAAAGAATTTGTAAGAGAGCTCAGTAATGCCCCTGCTTTTTCATGTTTTTTGTTTCTCAATCCCCTTTCAACACTAACAATGACCAAGTGCTGTGTCTCCCAAAGGTAACCAAATAGACAACTCATAATATTCTTTTAGATTTTTTTAATTAAGTGCTTAAAATAACCATAGGTAAAATAAAAGTATAAAAAATAAAATTTTAAAGCTCCAAAATAAAATGTACAATAAAATTATAAGTATAAAATTTTAATCTATCTTTGGTAATGAAAATTCTGAAAATGAAATTATTAAACTCTAATTATAAAACAATTACAAATATTACGTGTGGGACATTTTCTAAGAATTAAAGATAATCCAACAAAATAATCCAATGCAAGCTCTTAAGCTTGCAATTATTTGTAAGAGTTCACATTAAATTTCTTTATTTTACAAATTTTGTTTATTATAAGTAACATTTTAATGAAATAAGTTACAACTTGGAAGATGTTTAACATAATATAATTACATGTAAATTTAATTTCACTGTTGGACTTTCTTATTTGAACAAAGGTTTACAATATTTGGCTCAGTACCAGAGAAACACAGTCCTAAATCTTGTACTGCATTGAGTTTATTTCTTTATTTTGATTTAAAACGAGAATAAAGTGAAAGTGCTTGCTCCTACAAATATGTGGTGGAAAATTACAGAATTTTATAAGCTCACTGAGAGATGGAATTTTTTTTTAAATTTTCGGCTATGATGAAAATAAACATCTAGTAACAACATAAAATATTTGCTTTCTTACTGAATGACTGACCAGTGTTGCCAACCAGTTCATTTAAAAATTGTCTAGGTAGGAGAACAGTAACATAAGTCAAGGATAAGTTTAAACTGGAAAATAGCCTCAATACTGCAGTGAAAGGTAACATAAGGTTTGTTTCTATAGAATATTTGTGATGGTCAATGATGGTTTCAAGATCATGATTTTCAAATGGAAATATTCCTAACATTTTGATCACATGATTGCATAGCTAATGACGTATCCCGGAACAAGGGAGATATTTTTTTTTTTGGAGGGCGGAAGGCGGGGCACTTAGGGTTAAGTGACTTGCCCAAGGTCACACACCTAGTAAGTATGTCAAGTGTCTGAGGCCAGATGTGAACTCAGGTCCTCTGGTGCAGTGTACAGAATGTAAATGAAGGTATGTGCATGTTTGACTGTCTATTGGGAATCAGTTTGTGCTTGAATGTTGAACCCTTGGGGTGGTTTGGAAACAGTTTGATGACAGGTTGAGAGAATATAAGAACATATTCTGCTTAGAAGCAGTCAGAGTTTGAGGTAATTGCTGTATGGACAGTTAAATCATTGTGCCCATGATCATGACGGTTTTAAATTGCTAAAGATAAAAACCTATAATGCTTTAAATATGCACATCCTTGTTGTCACAAAGGAAAAATACATTTGTAACATAATTGGGCAATTATTTACTGCTTAAGGTGCCATTAAAGATTTGTTACTATGAGCCCTTTGTGCCATTGTCAGAACAACAAAGGGGTTCATGAGCCACTAAATGGGAACCATTGACCTCCTGTAACAGGGTGGGGGGCTAATTTGTATTGTGGAATAGTGAGAAATTAGTTTGGAGAGAGAGAGTGGCCGCAGATTCTGGAGAGCCTTGGAAACCAGGCAAAGAGTTTTAAGTTATTAAGGCAGAAGATAGTGAGCACTTTAATATTTTCAAGCAATAGGTTGTTAGGATAAAGGTAATATTCTGGGGAGATTGGTCTACCCACGGTGTGCAGAATGGATTAGATTGGTTGCAGAATCCCTTCTCTTTCACCTCTGTCTTGAGAGAGGTAGGAACAATTTTCTAGACAGAAATTACCCCACCCAGAGCCAAAACCTCATCAGTATGCCTGTAATAAAAGTAGATTTTGCTTTGGGAAATGTTACCCTGGTCATTCTCTTGCTAGTGTAGACAGACTAAAATCAAGGAATGACCCAGCACTCTTTCCGTCTGTCACCCTTTGCTCTTGAGAAGTGTGAGTGGCCACATAAAGCCCTTGCTGAGATCTGACCATACTGGAATCAGAATACAATAATCAAAATTCAGATTGTTTCAGCAGTGTTTCCTAACTCAATGTTCATTGTAATTAAGGTCTGTTAACATCATTGCTGCTATTTTAAAATGATCAATTATATTCATGATTGGAGAAGGAGATCTCTGTCCCTACTAGTCTCCATCTTGAAATAAATAGCTATTCCTTACTATGGCACCCTGGTTCAGAATAATGGAGTTACTCATGTATTAGAAAACCCTGGGGTATCATCTGAGAACTCTCTTGAGCTGTAAGGCTGGTTTTCTGTAAAATTATGGAGTTTCTTTGAAAGCCTCCCACCTACCCTTTCAGTGTGTTTCCCCCTTCAAAAACCCTTTCCTCCCCCTCTCTCTCTGTTACTCCCTATCCTGGAGGCCATCCTAGTAAAGTCTTTCTCTCAGCTAGTGCCATTTAATTCTTACTAAGGTAATGGGGATTCCTTATAGAGAAAGAAGCCTGTTATAGAGGTCAGAGTGCTAGACTTGGAGTCAGGAAGACCTGTGGTCAGTCTCACCTTTGACACTTACTGTATACCTGTAAGTAAGTCACATAACCTTTTTTCCCCATATGGTTTCTTGCCCTTCATATGGAGCCACTTAGAACTTGAAATGATTCATTGGAGAGGGAATTCTCAGGGCTACAGCAATGAAAGAAGAAATGCCAAACAGCAGCAACAGCCCTCTTCTCTCTATGACCACCTATAAGGAATCATGAACCTGATGGGGAGGAAGAGACAAGGAGAAGGCTGTTTGGACTCCTCACATCACAGAGACTTAGATCTCTGATGGTGGAATTGTGGGCAACTTGATGAGAAGTAGAAAAGATAGTTGGGCACAGAGCGCTCAACCTGTTTCCCTTAGAAGCATACCCTGTTATAGCTTCCCATCTTGCTAAGGTCATCCCTGAAAGAAATTATTTTATGATGTGATCCTTTCAGTTTTTGGACAATCAGATGTTCTTTACCTTCTTCTTACTATCTTGTGTGTTCTGATTCATATATATTGAATCCTATTATATATATAGTATGTATGTATATATATATGTATAATATGATATGTGCGTATACATAAATATATATAATACATGTGATTCATCCATATCTTCCCCATTAGAATATAAGCTCCTTGAAGGCAGGGTCTGTTTTCACTTTTTCTTTGTGTCCTCAGTGCTTAACATATTTCCAAGAAAATAATAATCATTTAATAAATGCTTTTTATTGAAACATGGGTCTGGGAGCCAAGATGGTGGAATAAAGGCAGGGGCTCACCTAAGCTCTCCTAAATCCCCCTTCTAAACAACTTTAAAATAATACCCCAAAATGAATTCTGGAGCAGCAGAACCCAAAAAAAGGACCAGGTGAAAAAATTTTCCAGGCCAAGAAAGCTTAGAAAGGTCAGCAGGAAAGGTCTGTCTCACTGGGGTGAGAATGGAGTGCGGTCTTGCACAGCTTTTGCCTGGCAAGCCAGCATCTGCCTTGGGGGTGACTGGATCCACAGAAGTGACTTCCAGAACTGTAGGTTCACAGAGAGTTAAGGGGGTTGGACAATTGGTGCAAAGGAGATTACAGGGGACGCTTTGCTGTCACTGGATATAGGACTCTCGGTTATGCTGCCTATATATGGTTCTGGGTCACAGTCCCAGGGCAAGGAGGAGCACTAACATATTGTAGCATGCAGCTTCAGGAGAGTGGGATTCTGGTAACAATTCCAGAGTGGAAAGGAATGCTTGTGGTCATTCATAGACCAGAGTCCTTAAACTACAACAACAGTGACCATACCTCTCCTTAAATAATACTGCCTTGGAGGAACTGAAAACTAACAGAACCACCACCACCACCCCACCCCACCTGCCCCCCAAACTAGCTCTGAAAACAGCAGCACCAAAAACCTAAAGCTTGGGACTATGTTTCCTCCAGCCTGGGAGTAGAGGCCAACTTTAACATAAAGTTAAAAGTCAAGAAATTGGCTGGGATATGCACAAACAACAACAACAACAAAGAACCTGACTATAGAAAGTTACTATGGTGACAAGAAAGATCAAAACAAAAACTCAAAAGAAGACAACAAAGGCAAAATTTCTACATCTAAAGACTCAAAGAAAAATACAAATTATTCTCAGGCCATGGAAGAGTTCAAAAAGGATTTTAAAAATCAAATAAGAGGGGCTACTGGTGGCGCAGTGAGTAGAGCACAGGCCCTGGAGTTGGAGGACCTGAGTTCACATCTGGCCTCAGACACTTGACATACTTACTAGGTGTGTGACCTTGGGCAAGTCACTTAACCCCAATTGCCCCACCTTCCCCCCTCCAAAAAAAAAATCAAGTAAGAGAGGTAGATGGAAAATTGGAAGAGAAATGAGAGTTATACAAGAAAATGATGAAAAAGTGTCAACAGCTTTGTAAAGGAGACAGAAAAAAAATACTGAAGAAAATAACACCTTAAAAAACAAAATAGGCCAAATGAAAAAGAAGGTACAAAAGGTCACTAAAGAAAGTAATTCCTTAAAAATTAGAATAGGGTAAGTGGAAGCTAATAGCTCCATGAGACATCAGGAAACAATAAAACAAAAGGAAAAGCAAGAAAAAATAGAAGAAATTGTGAAATATCTCATTGGAAAAACAACTGACCTGGAAAATAGATCAAGGAAAGATGATTTAAGAATTATTAAGAATAAAGAGTCTAAACATCATATTTTAATAAATTATGAAGGAAAACTGCCCTGGTATCCTAGAACCAGAGGGTAAAATAGAAATTGAAAGAATCCAAAAATCCCAAAATGAAAACTCCCAGGAATATTATAGCCAAATTCTAGCACTCCTAGGTCAAATAGAAGATATTGCAAACAGCCAGAAAGAAATAATTCAAATATCTTGGAACCACAATCAGGATAACATAAGATTTAACAGGTTCTACATTAAAGGAGTGGAGGGCTTGGAATATGATATCACAGAGGGCAAAAGAGTTAGGATTACAACGAAGAATCACCTACCCAGCAAAACTGAATATAATTCTTCAGGGGAGAAAGTGGATATTTAATGAAATAGAGGACTTTTAAGCATTACTGATAAAAAGGCCAGAGATAAACAGAAAATCTGACTTTCAAAACATGACTCAAAAGAAACATAAAAAGGTAAACATCAAAGAGAAATCATAAGTGATTCAATAAGGTTAAACTTTTTACATTTCTGCTTGAGAAAACAATACTTATAACTCTTAAGAACTTTGTCATTTTTAGGGCAATTAAAAGGAGTATAAATAGAGTGAACAGATGTGAATTGACTATGATGGGATGATAAGAAAAAAATAAAATCAAGGAGTGAAAAAGAGGGATGTACTGGAAGAAGGGGAAAGGGAAAGGTAGGATGGGGTAAATTATTTCATATAAAAGAGGCACCAAAAGAACTTTTTACAGTGGAAGGAAAAATGCGGGGGGGGGGCACTGTGATTGAACCTTGCTATCATCAGAACTGGCTTGTAGAAGGAATAACATACACACTCAGTTGGGTATAGAATCTATCTTACCCTATAGGGAAGTAGGAGGGGAAGAGGGTGAAAGAAGGGGGGACCTGATGGAAGGGAGGGCAGATTGGGGGAGGCAGTGGTCAGAAGCAAACACTTTTGAGGAGGGACAGGGTAGAAGGAGAGAGAAAGAGACGGATAAATGGGGAAAATAGGATGGAGAGAAACACATCGTTAGTAATCATAACTGTGATTAAAAAAAATTAGCAAGTTCCTCTGATAAAGGCCTAAATTCTCAAACACATAGAGAACTGAGTCAAGTTTATAAGACTATGAGCCATTCCCCAATTGATACGGATAAATGATCAAAAGAAGTTTTTAGACAAAGGAATCAAAGCTATCTATAGTCATAGGAAAAAATGCACTATATCACTATTGATTAGAGAAATGTAAATTAAAACGACTCTGATGTACCACCTCACACCTATCTTATTGGCTAATTTGACAGGAAAGGAAAATGATAAATGTTGGAGAAGACATGGGGAAAATTGGAACACTGATGCATTGTTGATGGAGTTGTAATTTGACCCAACCATTTTGGAGAGCAATTTGGGACTACACCCAAAGGTCTATAAAACTGAGCATATCTTTCAACCCAAAAATACCACCTTTAGGACTGTATCCCAAAGAGATTTTTTTTTAAAAAAGGAAAAAGACGTATATATACAAAAAGATCTATAGCAGCTCTTTTTGTGGTGGCAAAGAATTGGAAATGGAAGGGATACCCATCAACTGGGAAATGGCTGAACAAGTTGTGGCATAGGAATGTAATGGAATACTATTGTGCTGTAAGAAATAGTGAGCAGGATGGTTTCAGAAAAACCTGAAGAGACTAATATGAACTGATGCAAAGTGAAGTGAGCAGAACCAAGAGAACATTGTACAGCATTGTACACCAAATGACAGCTATTCTCAGCAATACAATGATGCAAGACAATTCCGAAGGACTCATGAGGAAAAAAGCTATCCACCTCCAGAGAAAGAACTAATAAAGTTCGAATGAAGATCGAAGCATACTTTTTTTACTTTTTAAATTTTTATTGGTTTTTTGTTTGTGTTTTCTTTTATAACACAACTAAAATGGAAATATGTTTTGCATTACTAGACATGTATAACCCATATCAAATTGCTTGCCTTCTTAAGAAGGGGGGAAAGGAGGGAATAGAATTTGGGACTCATTTTTTTAAATGAATGTTAAGCATTGTTTTTACATGTAATTGGAAAAAATAAAATATTTAAAATAAAAAAGAAGAAAAAAAAAGAAAGACGGGTCTGCCTCCCACATGCTGAATTTTACTCTGATAGTTTTCCGGAATGGTCCCAAGAGGCTCTGTATCTGTAAGGGGCAGTTTGGCCCAATCAGATGGACTCAAAATCAAAGTCACACACACACTCACACTCACACACAGCCACATCATTCTTCAGGCTAACGAGGTTATAGACCAGTTGGTAGAATGTGAATGGTTCCTTCTTCAGCACACATTGCCTTGGCAACAGACATCAGCTTGCAGAAAGAAGACATCTCCACTTCTTTCTTGAAATCCTCCTTCTGACCTTTGGGACTCATTTCTTAGAAACCGTTTCTTTCTTCTTTTTCCTAGAAGAACCTCATCTAACCTCAAGCCTGGAAAACCAGACTTTTTCTTCTCCACATTATCAACAAGTCAATCATGGACACGCTGAATTTCGTAACATCTCTCTTGCGGCGCCTCCCCCGGAATACCATCCCATCATGTTCCTGGGTAGCTCCCCCAACAAGGTAACAGATGCTTGTGGAAAGCTTTTGTTTCACATAAGCCCTCCCACCTCGTTGCCATGCACCCTGTACAGTGGGCTCGCACTCACTCTCCCCTAGGAGATACTCGGTGAGCTCGTGTTGATTGGTGGGCGATGTAGAATCACAGAATCCACACCTTCTAGATCCTACATCTGAACCAGTTCTTGCTGGACTCACAGACACTTACAGACACACAGACTGTGCTGTCATCAAGGCACTGCAGTCCAAGAACACTGCAAGATTTGTTGTTGGGTTGTTTAGTTATGTCCAACTCTATGGGGTTTTCTTGGCAAAGGATACAGGAGTGGTTTGCTATTTTATTCTCCAGTGTATCTCCATTTTACAGATGAGGAACTGAGGCAAACTGAAATATTGGGATTAAGTGACTTGCACAGGGTCACACATCTAGTAAGTGTCTGAGGCTGGATTGGAATTCAGATCTTCCTGGCTCCAAGCCTGTGCTCTATCCACTGCTCCACTCTGCAAGATTTACCTACCTATAATAAATATCCTTCCCACCAGTCTGCTACTGCTCCTGGCATTTTCAGCGAGATGCACAAATTTAGAGAATCCATCCCAAATGCTCACACAGATTACTTGTGCCTGACCTATACGGTAGAGCATTCTGAGCTCATGCTGGTGTGATCAGCCACAGTTGGACACATTGAAACAATTAGCTTAGTAACATCATTCTGGTCCTCTTCAAGAACGAAGGACACAGCCCACCACCCCTTCTTTGGACCGAGGCATTTTCTCTGGAAGACCACTGTGAAATGCAAGTTTATTTCCTGGGAAGTTTGGCCCATCGATACTCACCAACCCACGAGCACAGGTGGTTTTATTAAGATTCCCAGTGGACGACAAAGCCCTAAGGAAAAAGAGAGAAGAATGTGAAGCTGATGTGTTACAATGGGAAGGAAAGGGATAGAGCAGAGATCAATCGGCAAGCATTGAATAGGCACCTACTGTGTGCACCTACTACGTGACCAGGCCTGGTGAGGAGGCTTCCTCTTTGGATGGGGGGGAGGGCAGAGGCGGGACAAGAAAGCACTCGAGGTCATGTGATGGGCCAAAGCTAGGGATGCAGGCAAGGCCAGGGACAGCCAAACAATTAAAGCCGCCCCATTCTTGGCTGTTATTTTCCTTTAAGAGCACTCAGGGATACAAAAATAACAATGAAGCAGTCCTGGCCCTCCGGAAGCTTACATTCTATCAGGGAATAATATCATAATGATAACAACAATAATATTTGTAACTAGCATTTATATAGCACATATAAGTATATGGGGCAGCTATGTAGTGCAGTGCACAAGGCACTGGGCCTGAGTTAGGAAGACCTGAGTTCAAATCCTACCTCAGACACTTACTTGCTGTGTGACCTTGGTCCACATTTGCCTCGGTTTCCTCATCTGTAAAATGAGCTGGAGAAGGAAATGGCAAACCACTCCAGTATCTCCGCCAAAACCTCAAACAGGGTCATGAAGTCAGACATGACCGAAACAACTCCACAACAACGTATAAGTATATGCAAGAAAACTGAGATAATTTGGGGAACTATCAGGAAGGGGTCAGGGAGGTCTTGATATAGAAGGCAGAGTTGGAGCTTTGGATGAAATGAAGCATTCAAGAGGGGCAGGGGAGGGAAGGGGAGGGAGAATCTCAGCCTGGAGGACAGCCAGTCCCCAGACAAAGAGAGATGTGCTGGGAAGATGCCTTGGAGAGGGTGTTGTGGGGGCAGGGGGAGGGCAGTCACTAGTCAATAGGAGAGACCGGGGTCAGCTGGAAAGGGAGAAGGGAAGGAAAAAGTGGCATTTTTCAAGGTGGGGCTGAAGGCAAGCCGCTTCCCCATGATGGTTCTGTTCTGTCCTGGCCCCAAATCCTAGGCAGATGCCTCTTTGCAGCCGTCCCCTGCTAGGTTCTCTTGGTCCCCTTGTCCAGGGCTTCATCACTAGCCTCTGTCTCTGAGAAGACCGTCAGAGCCCTGGAGAAGAGGCAGAGATGGAGCCGCTTTCCAGGAAGTGAGAGCAGCATTTGGCAGAGGTGGAGGAGCTGCCGGTGTGTCTGGAGCTGCCGCCTTGGCAGCTGGCCCCTCAGCCAGGCCTGGTGAGGAGGCTTCCTCTTTGGATGGTGGGGAGGGCAGAGGTGGGACAAGAACGCACTCGAGGTCACGCGATGGGTTAAAGCTAGGGATGCAGACAAGGCCAGGGACAGCCAAACTGTTAAAGCCGCCCCACTTCTTGAAAGTTATTTTCCTTTAAGAACGCAAAGGATTCTAAATTCAATCGGTTTTTGTCTCCAGCTCCTCTAAATGGTTCACTTTGTTGTTGCTTTTCACCCTTCCTCTGCCCTCCACCCCTGCCCCTCTTTCTGCTTCTAGGAAGATGATCGTCAATGTTCTGACAAGACCGGGAAATCGAAGAAAAAGCTCCCACAGCACAGGTACAGTGGCCTCCCTTGCTCCCCCCGTCACTCAGCCAGAGGTTGGTTTCTACCTAACAAAGTGCTTCCCCCAGATAGCGTGAGCCTGCTAACAGGTGTTTCTATTTGGGGAAATAGCGTATTTCCTTCTAGGCAGTGACCAGCCTCCTGTAGGCCCTCATTATCACACCTGCACTGTCTGTGCACCTGGTGGGCCCTGCTAATGTGCACCAGCCAGGCTGGTTGGCCCATGGAACCATTTTTGAAGGACTTGGTTTGCTTGCAGGGGGATACGTTACTGACCAAGTGCCACTAGCTATCTCTGGTGTTTTGAAGAAGTCTGGCCCTCTGGGAACCAAAGGCATGAATTTAGTTCAGTGGAGATCTCAGGGGGGAGATTCTGAAACCCAGAATGTAAGCTCCCCTGAGGCCTGCAGAGGCTGTATTTCGGTTTTGCCCTTGTCTCTCCAGCATCCAGCCCTCAGCCTTCCAGGTGAAGCTGGATCTGGGGGGACCCCCAGCACTGGGACCTCTTTACCTTTTGGATTTCTTACTGTCCCTACAAATAGGGACATTGTTGTTTTGCACCCTCATGGGAAGTCTCTAAAATGTTGTCTCTAAAATTAGACTGGACAAAGGGAATGATTAGTTTGGCTCTGAGCTCCAGAGGTGCTTCGGGTTGTAAGTTGTTTGTTTTAACCCTAGGCTATCTCACATGATGGGCAGCTAGGTGGCACAATGGATAGAACACTGAACTCATCTTCCTGAGTTCAAATCAATCCTCAGATACCTACTAGCTGTGTGACCCTGGGCAAGTCCCTGAACCCTGTTTGCCTCAGTTTCCTCATTTGTAAAATGAGCTGGAGAAGAAAATGGTAAACCTGTTCAGTATCTTTGGGGCAGGTAGGTGGCTCAGTGGATAGAGCACCAGGCTTGGAAACAGAAAGACTCATCTTGAGTTCCAATCCAGCCTCAGGCAACTTGCTAGCTGTGTGACCCTGGGCAAGTCAGTTCACCCTGTCTGCCTCAGTTTCCTCATCTGTAAAATGACCTGAAGAAGGAAATGGCAAAACTGCTCCAGTATCTCTGCCAAGAAAACCCCAAATGGGGCCATGAAGAATCAGACACTGAACAGCAGCAGCATCTCACATCCTATGCCAGAATGCCTAAAGCTTTAAGAGAAATCTGAAAATTTCCCAGCCCCGCTTGGGAACATGCCCACAAGGACGCTGCAAACAATCGCCAGCTAACTTTCAGAAAGGCCTGTCTTTCTGCAGAAGCCGCTGGCCACCAGGCACCTGGCCGCAGGCACAAAAGGGGTCCTCCTAAGCCAGGGGTTGGTGCTTGGGACCTCAGGCAGGCTTGTGAAGCTTACTGTCTCCTCAGAATCACACTGTAAGTGCATAAAATAATCTATGTAACGTTACAAAGACATACAATCATATCGAAATACGGTTGTCAAAATATGTTTAAAAACAAGTTCATGGACCCCAGGTTAAGAATCCCTGCCTTAGACTATGCATGACTACTCAGTCAGTCATTTCTAAGTGACCAATGCTGCTGTCATTTGGAGATTCAGAGCATGTGACTAGTGTTCCCAATTGCACAGGTCCTCAAAATTGTGTATTCTTGGCCACACAGATTGCCATCTACCCACGAGGTGGAAAAGAAGCCCCAAATCCTTGCTAGCTCTCCTTTTCCTCATTATAACCCCTGGGCTCTTACTCAGAAACCCCCATAAGACTCTAGGACAGGGGCAGGGAACCTGCAGCCTCAAGGCCACACGTGGCCCTTTAGGTCCTCCGGTGAGGCCCTTTGACTGAATCCAAAATTCACAGAATAAATTTAGATTCGGTTCGGAACAAGTTTGGATTCAGTCAAAGGGCTACACTTGAGGACCTAGAGGGCCACGTGTGTCCTTGAGGCCGCAGGTTCCCCACCTCTGCTCTAAGAAGTATGAGCTTTGAAGAGCCGCCCTCACTCTTGCTCCTGAAAGCAGAGATCTAATTGCTCCACATAAGATTAAAAAAAAGAAAAGAAAGAAACAGATATTAAAAAAATAAGAACAAGGATGGGGATCATTTTTCTGTAGGATTCCAAGGGCGACTCTTCACCACACTGAGCCTCCATCTCACCATCTCTATCAATAAAGACCTCAGAATCCTTTCACTCCCTGCCTCACAAGGCTGTTGGGGTGGAGGTGGGGTGGGGAGCCCTGTATAGTTCTTAAAGGGCTATCACAATGGGGGTTATTACCCTGAGAGAGCAGACCATCAGCCTTTCTTAGGAAGTAGGGACCCAGAAAAGTATCTGCTTTTTCCACATAAGTAAACAAAGATATTTTTGTTGCTTATATCTCTAATATTATGTTATCTGAGACTTTATTTTTTTTTTGGAGGGGGGAAGGCAGGGCAATTTGGGGTTAAGTGACTTGCCCGAGGTCACACAGCTAGTGTGTCAAGTATCTGGAGCTAGATTTGAACTCAGGTCCTCCTGACTCCAGGGCCGGTGCTCTACTCACTGCACCACCTAGCTGCTCCAATATCACGTTGTCTGGAAAAAAAGTTTTAAGGTTTGTCGTTTGAAGTCTTTGTATTTTTGCTTTAAAAAAAAGCATTCGGCCTACTATTCCTTTTCTTCAAAAGATCCATGCTGGAGGATTCAGTTCCACTTGCCTTAAGAAAACAGGAAGTTTAAATGCCATCCTGCCACACAACTAAATCCCCCACCTCAACCTTGACCCTGGAACTTGACTATAGGACATGAGGGTTCCTTTGGCATCCCTGACAATGGGGTCAATGGAACATCTTGTGGCTCGAGCACTGGGTAATCTTGAAACCGCCCTCAACGCCAACTCGGAACCTTTCCTGGGGTTCCCCACAAACGAGTCACACAAAGGAGGCAGCCAATCTGAAAGGCCGCCTTCCCCAGCAGCAAATACCAGGAGAAACAAGCCACCGAGAGGGCAGCCTGTGGCTAGCCTGTTCATTCTTGAGCTTTTCACAAGTGGAAGAATGGCTGACAAATAAGGCTGCCGGGAGGCAGAGAATACACAGTTGGACATTTGTACTGAAATAAGGCCTGGTGCGTGACACAAAGGGAACCGAGAGATTTGCTGCCGAATCTGTCTCTCTTCTGATGAGCAGACACTCATCTGCTTGGAGAAAGAGGCGCAGCCTGGAGCAGGTGTCTGACTGTGCCATCTGCAAGGTGGGATGTCTGGAAACAATGGGCAGGGGTTGGAATAGTGTTCGGGCTGGCTCAGACTGCTTGAGTCTCTGCTTTCACCGAATGTCCGGGTGTGTCCATTCCTTCTCTCTGAGTCCGGCCCTGGAGAGGTCTGGTAATGGGGCAGAATTTTTTTCCCATCATGTTATCAGAGTAACACAAAGAGAACCCTAAGCCTCTTTGTTGGCTAACCCAGGACCTAGATCGTGGACAATCTAGCTGGCCACATGTAATCAGCTCCACTGAGATTAATGAGGAATGAAAACAGAAATCATGAGAAATGCAAGCCAGCCCAGAGTCTTTCCTGGGGTTGATTAAAGGCAGAAGGAATATTCAGACACACTGGAACCTAGCCAACCAGCTAACATCATCTCCAGGCCTAGGAAATGTTCTCATGGGGTAGATCAGAACCAAAGCCCAGTTTTCAGAAAGGAATTTTCTCTGTGGATCAGATCAGATTCCTCAGGCCAAGAGGAACATGATACAAAGGGCCCAAAGTGCAGAAAATCTTCCAGGGTGAAGGCTAATGACTCTATCAGAAAGTATTGGCAAAGCCATGTCCAACGTTAGGTCATCCAAATGTGTTCAACAAATTCACTGTTCATTGTTGATCATATATGTTGAGCCAGAAGAGATTTGAAGGGCCATCGACTAATCAACAGTCATTATTAAGCACCTACTGTGTGTCAGGCACTGTGCTAGTCCAACCCCCTCAACTATTAGATGAGGAAAATGAGGTCTGGGAAAGTTAAGTGAATATCCCAAGGCTATAGAGACCACACAGACAAAGGTTTTCAATCCAGGTCCTGGCTTGTCTGACTTCAGAGACAATAATGAGTGAAGTGAGTTACTCTTAAGTTCTATACTGTTGGAAGACTTCAAGCGGCCTCATTCATTCATTCATTGAACATTTACTGAATATCTGGGGTGTGTGGGGCATCCAGGAGGACTAGCACCTCTGGTGGGAGGGCTTGCCAAGCTGTTCCACCTTTGGCGTTCACCTGTCCCCCAGCTCTCACCTATGGCTCCAATAAGCTGTAGTATGTGCAACAACCACACCCTGGTAAACTGTCTCAGCAGATGGACTAAAACAGGTTGAGGGTAACCAGTGGGCTTCAGGCCTGTTAGTGAACAGGGGGAGGTCTCCCCCAAAGAAACGGGTAGATGAAAACAATTTGTTCCAATGGCCACGAAGGTGGCCGAAGCAGGTGCTGTGGAACACTCAGAGCTGGGCCAGGATCAAAGATGCCAGATCACACCCTGCATCATGGGCCATTGCCAGTAACCCTGACTTTTGTCCTGCCGCCGGACTTTGATGACTCTGGAAGAGAAAGTGAGGCTGATGACTTTGTGCCGGTCTGCCTCACTTAAATCCAATTCATCTTCGGTCGAGACATCACCCCAGAATATCATCGGTCCTCTTTGGAAATGAAGGATGAGCTGCAAGTATCATATTAAAAGTGCTGGGTGTGGGGAGAGGGGTGGGTGAGAGAATATATCACACAGAGAACCGCCTAATCCCAGACTTAGGAGATCACTACCTTATCCGTTAGTCCACTGGAGTCCTTCATTTCTCTCCTACCCACCCTGTCATTCGAGTGACCTGGGATTTCCAGCTCAGAGCTCAGTGGCCTTATTGTACAGTGGGAAAAGCACTGGCTTTACATTAGGACGACTGGGGTCTTAAGGTTATAAAAATATAAATTTAGAACTTAAAGGGACCTTAGAAGTTGTCAGGTCCAATTCCTGTTTTTACAGATGAGGAATTACTGTTGTGTTGTTTGACCATGTCCCTTCATTTGGGGTCTTCTTGACAAAGACACTGGAGTGGTTTACCATTTCCTTCTCCAGCTCATTTTACAGTCGAGGAAACTGAGGCAAACAGCATTCAGTGACTTGCCCAGAATCACACAGCCAGTAAGTGTCTGAGGTCAAATTTGAACCCAGGACTTACAGACTCCAGGCCCAGTGCTGTGTGCACTATGGTGCCACCTAGCTGCCCTATAGATGAGGAAACAGACGCCTATAAAAGGTGGTATGGTTTGCCCAGAATCATGCAATCAGTGAGTGTTTGAGGTAAGTTTCCCAGACTCTGGGTCCAGGACTCTATCTAGTAAATATCCTGCCCTCAGCATTTACTACCTGCGTGACCTTGGGCGGGTCACTCAACCTCTAGGGTCTTCCTCTGAGGTCTCTCTCTGATCTTCTTTGATCCTGTGGCTTCGGAACCCGATTTTCCATCCCTGGGTCTCCTCTTTCTTATCTGTAAAATGGGTGATTGGACTCTGAGGACCCTTCCAGGTTAAGGAGCCTAAAGCAGGCTTCCTTTGAAGGGCTTAGGAGGCAGAGGAAGCTGTCCATCGGATCACCCCTCACCAGTCTGGTCAGAAAGCATCTCTCTTTTAAACATTTACACTTGGAGAGAGGGCTGCCCAAAGCCCTCTCTTCTTCAGGGCCTTTTCCCTGGGGAAGAGGAATCTTGGGAGGGTGGCCTTTCCCAGGGGAGGCCGCCCTAAACCTAATCTACCTGAAGTGCTTATGCAAATGGATCAGCTCCGATAGCTGTACTAAACAGGCATCTTATCTTTCCTATCTAATCTTTTTAAATATTTTACTTGGGTAAAGTGCCTCTGCTGACAGTGTCTAGGAGGCTCCGGTGGGAGTGGGGATTGGAGAGGGCACAGCTTTGAAACAGGGAAGGGGTTAGGCACATCCTGGGGGAGGTGAAATTCTGGGAAAGCCAAAGGGGAAGGAGGACTGAAGAAAGCGCCTTAAGGTCTTTCGGCCTCCCCAGTGCTCCCAGCCCAAACCTCCCTGGGGCCAGAGCCTTCCTTGCTCCAGTCCAGTGGCCATGATGGCTCCAAATGAGGAAACCCAGCTCCGCTGGCCCCAACCCCCACATTTCCTGCACACAGACTGGGAGAGATGCTTTTCACAGGGAAGTGGCCAGAGAGAGGCGGGCTAGCCTCGTCCTCAGCCAGCTGGGCCCAGTGCCAAGTGTGTCTTTGGCATTCTCTCACCTTCCCCTTCTGCACCACTTCAAATGAGATAATGTAGGCAAAGTACTTTGTAAACCGTAAGGCCCCGTATAAATGTCAGCTATTTATCATGGTTACTGTTGTTCCTTGCCTCTGCCCCCAACCCCCAGACATCTGGACCCTCATGCCACTCCCATGTCCCCACCCCTCACAAGGCCTGACCCCCCAACTGTGCCTGGGCTTGGGGTCTGTCCTTCTGCCATGGTGCTGCGTCCGAGTTAACTCAGGGCTGGCAACCGGCATGGCGGAATGGCTGTGAAATAGACTAATACTAATCTCCTTCTGACTCCCAGGCTAGGGCTCTATCTGCTGTGCCACCTAGCTGCCCCCAAGAAACAAATTATTAATGATCACTCTGTCCAAGATCATTTGAGGAGAGACAAAAGTATACTGGCTACTAAGGAGATCAGGAAAACTTCCTCCAGGAAGTGACAGATGAGCTGAACCTGGAGGGGAACTGAGGATTGGACTTGTCAGAGGTGAAGAGGCAGGAGGCACAGCTGGGCCAAGTCCCAGAGGTGGGAAATGAAATTCCAAATACAGGGAACAGAAGGCTGGCCAGTTTCCCTAGAGAATAGAATACATGGAGGGGAAGAATGTGCACCAAGTCTGCAAAGGCGGGGAAAAGCAGACGCATTTGTATTAAAGGCAATCGGGAGCACTAGAGGTTCTTGAGCAGTAGAATGACACAGTTAAACTTGTACTTTAAAATATCACTTTATTAGCTATCTGGAAGACGCATTAAAGGTGGGGAGACTGGAAGCCAAGATTCCTCTTATCAGCCCTCTGCAATAGTGCAGATGGAGGATAAACTACTTCCTCCCTGTGCAGCTGTGGGCCTCAATTTCCTCTGATGGGTCCTATTAGACGGCCTCTGAGGTCTGCTCTAGCTGCTACTGTGATGCCATGACCTCGAGTGGTGGCCATGTGAGTGAAACCAAGGGGATGGAAGCAGGAGGTTCCAGGAGACTTTGCCTACGTCCCATCGGTATCCCAACCTAGAGCTGAGTTCTGTTCAAGAGAAACATGACCGTTGGATGAAGCAGTGGAGAGACCACAGCATGGAGCTTCTCTGGATGGAGACAACAGGGAAGCGCTTAAGGAGATCATGCAAACAAATCTTGTGACCTCACGGTGAAGCCAGGGCCAGGAGTCTCCTTATAAAAATTGGAGGTCCAGAGTCAGTGTCACCACTGAGTGCTGGCTCCTCAGGGCTGATAATGACCAGCCTGCCAAACCAATGGTATTTTGGACCTGAGAAGATGGACTTAGATCAGATTGGATGGTTCTTTTAATTTCTTGGCACTCTTTGAAATAGCGATCCTGTATAAAGAGAGAAGCAAAAAGACTAAAAACTCACATTCAGTGAATCCATCTTAAAGTGGTGGGCTGCTGATTGGTCTCCTGCCTCCAGGCTTTCCTCCTCTACTCATCTGTCAAACTGACCATGCCACCCCACTACTCAGTAACTACTCAGTAGGTGCAGTGGCACCTAACCACCTCCAGAACCCAAGACCGAAGATAAAATCCTCAATTAGAAGTTCAGACCTGACCCCTTTCTACCTTTCCAGTGTTATGACACCTTCCTTCCCTCCATGTACCCTAAGGCCCGGTGACCTTGTTTTCCTTGCTATCCTTGGCACAGGACACTCTTTCTCCTGACTCTGGGCATTTTCTTTTTTTTTTTTTGTTTTTTGGCAGGGCAATTGGGGTTAAGTGACTTGCCCAAGGTCACACAGTTAGTAAATGTGTCAAGTGTCTGAGGCCAGATTTGAACTCAGGTACTCCTGACTCCAGGGCTGGTGCTCTACTCACTGCACCATCTAGCTGCCCCAGACTCTGGGCATTTTCAATGACTGCCACTCATGCCTGGGATTCTCTGCCTCCTTATTGCCGCCTCTTGGCTTCATTCAAGCCTTAACCAAAGTCCCTTGGGCAGCTAGGTGGTGCAGTGGATAGAGCAGTGGTCTTGAAGTCAGGAGGACCTGAGCTCAAATCCAGCCTCATACACTCAGTAGCTGTGTGACCTTGGCCAAGTCACTGAACCCTGTTTGCCTCAGTTTCCTCATCTGTAAAATTAGCTGCAGAAGGAAATGGCAAATTCCTCCAGTATTTTTGCCAAGAAAACCTCAAGTAGAGTCACAGAGAGTCGGATACAACTGAACAGCAACAAAGTCCCACCCTCTATATGAAGCCTTTCCTCATCCCCCTTAATATTTCCTCTGAGGTTACTCCCGCTTTTTATCCTGTCTCTACCTTTTTTGTACATAGTTGTTTTCCTGTAATTTCCTCCATTAGTCTGTGAGCTTTTGAAGACTCTCCAGTATCTCCAGTGCTTAGCAGGCTCTGGCACACAGGAGCTTAATAAGTGCTTGTTGACAGTCGAAAGGAGTTTTGTGAGCAGTGTTTTAGCAGAAAGAGCATCAGGCTGGAATTCAGCAGAACTCCATTAGAGTCTCCATAATGCCACTAACTTTGACAAGACCCTTAACAGAAATTAGAAGGGCTCGTTTCCTCCTCCATGATATGAGGGACCAAGTGATACATAGAAGAGTCCTTCGGCTTTGCTGTTTTGTCATTCTTTGTGGAGGTGGAAAAGCCACTGCCTAAGAGAATAGCCTAATAGGATAGTAATGTCTGCCTCCCTCCCTCCCTCCCTCCTTCCTTCTTTCCTTCCTTCCTTCCTTCCTTCCTTCCTTCCTTCCTTCCTTCCTTCCTTCCTTCCTTCCTTCCTTCCTTCCTCCTTTCCCTCTGTCCTTGCTCCTCTGTCTTTCTCTCTGTCTACTTTAAAGTTAGATCCTTCAAAGCAGGACCAAGAATTCCTGGAACGACCATGTAACTGAGCAACTCCAAATCTTCATCTGGAAAGACTTTTTGTGTAGTAAACTGTATTTCTGATATGAAACTGAAAACAAGTCAAATGCAAGGCAATAAATGATACAACATAAATGGAATACTTTTTACTCCAGCCGAAAATTTTCACCACAATGTTCAGAGCTCCTGAAGCCAGCTGTGTTCTCTTCAAGAGAGGGTGGCAAGAACAGAAAGTAATACAGCTGGAAAAAACCTATTGATAGGGATGGAACACCATCTATATAAGCCCATTGTGCTTTCTCTCCAGAGGAATGGCACGCTCCTTTACCTATATTGTAAAAGGACGTCGTCTTGATGCCTTTTGGTTTTTCATTTCAGTCATTTCCAAGTATCCTCTTACACTAGCAATGATCCCTCCCTTGTTACAATGTAAAGCAGTTGAGCCAAACCGTGGCACACAGTGACTGGCTTCAGCAACACATGTAATATCCTACACTGGTATTCAGCAGCACCCTTCGATTCTCTATTCGCTTTATCATATTCATCAGATAGATTCTTTTCCTCGTTCACATTTTACTCTATTCAGACAGATCTTCCCATTTTCTCCAAATTCCTCATTTCCATCATTTCTTACAGCACAATGCTATCCTGTTGCCTTCATAGAACACAATTTGCTCCACTATTTCCTAACCCCTGCTTCCAGTTTGGTTTTTTTTTTCTTTTTTGTTTTTTGCTACCACAAGAAGGGCTGCGGTGAATAGTTTGGTGTGTATAGGGCCATTCTTTCTGCCTTTGACCTCCTGGTGGTGGGATCTCTGAGACAAAGGGTATGAACAATACCGTGACGTTTCTTGCATGATTTCAAATCGATTTCCACAATGTTGGGGCCAATTCACAGCTTTACCAACAGCTTATTAGTTAGCGTGCCTGACTTTCCACAGCCCCTCCAACACTGACTATTTCTGTCTGTTGTCATCTTTGCCAATTTGCTGAGAGTGAAATGAAACCTCAGACTTGTTTAAATTTGCATTTCTCTTATTATTAGTAATTGGAGCAGTCTTTCAAAAGGTTTCTAATTCTTCTTTTGAAAACTGCTCCTATCTTTTCATCACTTATCTATTGAGAACTTTTAATTATGATTTTTTATTTATAGTACATATGTATGGTGGAGAGACTTGATCTTGGAACAAGGAAGAACTAGGTATGAGTCCTTCCTCTGACATTGTTTATGGCTGTGTGACCACACCTTTCAGTGCAGTAGGCAACTGCATAGGATTGTAAATGATAGAGGAGGGGAGGAAGTATGGCCTAGTAGATAGTACAGAGGTCTTGGTGTTAGGAAGATCTGGTTTCCAGTCCTGTCTCTGTCAAATACTGGCTGTATGAACTTGTCCAAGTCATTTCCTTTCTCAGCGATCCTCCGTGATCTCTACATTCCAGCTTTCTCGGCCCAGGAGTTGTTCCTTGAACAGAGCATTACTTCTCCCACCTCTAAGCCTTTGTACTGGCTGCGCCCCACACCAGGAACACTCTCCTTGCTCATCTCTGCTTCTTAGCGTCCCTGGCTTCTTTCAGCTTGAATATGACCTTCTGTAGGAGGCCTGTCCTGGGCCTCTTAGATGCTAGAGCTTTCCCTTCCAAGGTTACTTCTTTCTACTCTACGTTTATCTTGAATGTGTCCTATGCTAGAAACACATTGTCTCCCCTCTTAGACTGTTAGCTCTTTGAAGAAAGATGCTGGAGTTTTGCCTTTCTTTGTATCCCCAAGGTTTAGCCCAGTGCCTGGAACATAGTAAGAGCTTAATGAGTGTTTACTGACTGACTTACTGATCCATGGCCAAAAAGGGGGCCAAACTGCAGAAGGAGCTTTTCACTGGGGGCATCCTATGCTGATGAAATTACAGCAGAGGGAGGAGGAGGAGGAGCAGGAAATTATAGATGATTCACTAAACGTCCTTGTTGAAGGGCAGTTAGGTAGTACTGTAGTGGACAGAGCACTGGCCCTAGAGTCAGGAGGACCTGAGTTCAGATTTGACCTTAGGTATTTACTAGCTGTGTGACCTTGGACAAGTCACCTGATTGATTAAAAAAAAAAGAATATAAGTTCTTAGCTGGCAGGGTCTGTTTACTTTATTATATTTCTACCTCCAGCACCTAGCACAAGGTTTAGCACCTGTGGTTGTTGTTTCAGTTGCATCTGACTCTTCATGACTCCATTTGGGGGGTTTGGCAAAGATACTGGTTTTGCCATTTCCTTCTCCAGCTCATTTTACAGATAAAGGAAACTGAGACAAACAGGGTGCAGTGACTTGACCAGGGTCACACAGCTAGTGTCTGCGGCCAAATTGGAACTCATGAAGATGAGTGTTCCTGACTCCTGCCCTGGCGCTCTATCACTATGGTGCCACCTAGCTGGCCGGTGCAAATAAATGCATGTTACTTGAGTTTTGTTTGTTGATTATTCTGTATTGGGAGAGAGAGTTCCCATACAAGTAAACTTGCTGTGTAGATAAAAGCATAAATCTGGAAAGAAGGACAAGGGAGAGAAGGAGAGAAAGGAAAGGAGAGGACAAGGAGAGGAGAGGAGAGGAGAGGAGAGGAGAGGAGAGGAGAGGAGAGGAGAGGAGAGGAGAGGAGAGGAGAGGGGATGAGAGGGGAGGGGTTAGGGGAAGGAAAGGAAAGAGGGAAGGAAAGGAGGAAGGAAAGGGGAAAAAAAGGAAAAAGGAAAGGGGAAAAGAAAGGAAAAAGGAAAGGGGAAAAGAAAGGGGGAAGGAAAGGGAAATGAAAACGAAAGGGGAGGCAGGTGAGGGGAGGGGAGGGAAGGGAAGAGAAGGGAAGGAAAAAACTGAATTATTAACTTTAAACTGTTGCTTTTAAAAAGTAGGCTGGATAAAGAGATGAATTCAGGATTTAGAATAGGGGAAGAGTCTTTAGAGGTTACTTAATCTAAGTCTCTCATTTTCTACACTGGGTATATGGAGGGAGAAATAAATAGTCCAAGAATTTGTCCAAGGTCACACAGGTAATGAAAAGCAGAACCGGGACAGCCCTGCTACCCCACCCCCACCCCCACCCTGCAGTGTTTCTGGACTCCAAATCCAAGGCTCACTTGGGCAAGCCCCGACCAGGACTCTGTTACTCCCAGGATAAAGGGACCGTAGAGACTCCTCAGCTGTGCAGATGAGGACCAGACCCTCAAACAAAGGTGAAAAGCATAACCCGGCAAGATTACTCATCTCATCCCTCAGTGAGGAGATCATGAATAGTTCTCATTTTCTATGTTCTTATTCTCTGTATTCTTCCGAGAACCTGGAAGATGTTTTATGAGGAGATAAAACATCTTTCCCAGACACTTCCCAGTGAAACTCGTTCCCTCCACAACAGAAGAGAATGCGATTGGATTTTAAGTCATTGCTAATCGCACCCGGAGGACCACTTGGCTTTGGACAAACCTGAGGAGCTAGTGCCTTTTAGCCTCTCCTCAATGGTACAGTCTGTTCCTCGGCGACTATTGCGTTATCGGCTTGGCAGGTTTCAGGTAAGATCGAAACCTCACACCTACGCACATACCACATGGAACTGCAAAGCCACCTCGACTTTGCTCTGTGCTAATGGCGTGGATGCCCTCTCCAGGGCTAGAAGAAGTCAGGATCACGAGGAGGGCTGCCAAAGGGCCCCAGCTTTGCTGCAGTCCATCAGTCCGCTATTATCTTACTTGCAGCATTATGTATGAGCCGCAGGACACAGAGTAACGGAGCCAAGCTTGGGGGGTGGAAAACGTGGATGATGAAAATAATGCTGAGCAGATGGTTAGAGAACGAGGTAAACACAGAACAAGAACGCACTGGCAAAACCGTGCGTCAGTCAGCCTTGGACCCAAACCTCCGGGAAAACTTGACTGGCGTTCAGAAAGGCAAGAGCAAGGGAAGAGCCCCCACCCCAGCCTGCCAAAGGAGACTCCAAGGGCTCGCATGTCCATCCCCTGCAGGAGAAGCAGCAGGGCTAGGCTGCACGAGAAAACATCTGAAGGCAGAGGAATGTGTACGACCCACGGAAGAGAGGGACTGGACGCCGTGGGAAAGGGAGAGAAGAGATGGGGATACCAAGGAGGAGCGATCTGAAACACACGTCTGCCAAGACGTAAGGACCGTCCAGGGCTCTCGCCCACATTATTGGCCCAGTCCTGAAAACTCTGAGTGAGCTAGAGCAGTAAAAAGCACTGGACTCCGAGTCAAGAGCTTGTGAGCCCAAGTCCAGCCTTAGACTTTTCTGACCCTGTGACCCTGGGCAAGTTCTAAGGGCTTCGGCCTCACTTTCCTCATCCGTAAAATGGGGAAAGAGGGAGAGAAAGAGAGGAGGAGAGAAGGAAGGGAATGTGGAGGGAAGGAAAGAAGAGGGAAAGAAGAAAATAAAGAAGGAAGAAAGGAAGGAAGCAAGGAAAGAAGGAAGGGAGGGAGGGAGGAAGGAATGATGAAAGGAGGAAGGATTTAAGAGCTTTCTCTGTGCCAAGCACTGTGCTAAGAGGATAATAATAGCACCTTCTTCCCAGTGTCATGAATTGAAATCTGGCCTCAGACAGTTACTAGCAAGTCACTTAACCCTGTTTGGCTCAATTTCCTCATCTGTAAAATGACCTGGAGAAGGAAGATACCCCAGTATCTTAGCCAAGAAAACCCTAAATGGGATCACAAAGAGCAAAACACAACTGAAAATGACTAATCAACAACAACAAACTTCCCAGGGTGATTGTGAGGATCAGATGAAGTATACATATGTATGTAAGTATAAATATAAATGAAGTGCCTTACAAACCTTAAAGAGCTAGCCATTATGATAGGCAGTGCAGTAGATAGAGTGCTGAGGCTAAAGTCAAGAAGACTCATCATTGTCGTGAGTTCAAATCCGGCCTCAGATACTTCCTAGCTGTGTGACCCTGGGAAAGTCACTTTGCCCTGATGGCCCCAGTTTCCTCATCTGTAAAATGAGATGGAGAAGGAAATGGCAAACCACCCCGGTATCTTTGCCAAGAAACCCCCAGGAATAGCATGGTTCATGGGGTCACAAAGAGTCAGACACAACTGAACAACAAATTACTATTACTACCACGGGCCATTCGTGTAATGACCTATAGAAATAATTTCATGACATCGAAAGATTTGGATCCGGAAAGGCTCTCAGGGAGCGTATAGTCCATTCCTCTCATTTGACTGATGAGGAAACTGAGTCCCATTGACCAGAGGACCTTTTACGTTCACACAGATAGTTAGCAGCAGGGACACCTTATGAACCAAGGCCTCTGACTTTTGATCTAGAGTTCTCTCCACTCACCTAGGGTTGCCCAAGCTGTGACAGGAAGACCCTTACATTCCCTACACTTCTAGCCTAATATGACAAATGAGAACAGCCATGCAGAAAGGCACCACCTGCACAGTTTAACTCTAAGAAATAGAGTCTGGGGAGCAGAGCAGTGCATGTGCTGGAGGAGGCCAGCAAAGAGCTGGGAGATGGAGGAAAGGCCGGGAGGCCAGGGTCACTCGATCAAAGACTATATGAAAGGAATAAGGTAGGAAAAGACTGTCAAGGTAGGAAAGGGCCAAGTTATGAAGGGCTTTGAACTCCAAAAAGAGGATTTTATATTTGATCCTGAAAGGCAATAGGCAAGCACTGGAATTTATTCACTGGGAGCGGGGCAGGGGGAGATGACACATTCTAGCCTGTGCTTTAAGGTGTTCATTTTGACAGCTAGTGGAGGATATGCTGGAGTGGAGAGAAACCTGAGGCAGGCAGACCCACAATAGTCCAGGCGTGAGGTGACGATGGCCTTCACCAAGGTAGGGGCAGTGTCAGAGGAGAGAAGGGGGAGTATGTGAGAGATGTTATAAAGATAGAATTAACAGGCTTTGGTGACAGATTGGATGTGGGGGGTTTGGATTGGTGAGAGACGGTGAAGAATCCAGATGATGCCTAGATTGCAAGCCTGCATGACTGAGAGGATGATGGTGCCCCTGACAAGTGAATAGGGACCTTAATAAGGAAGTTAGGAAGAGGGGAGGGTTTGAGGGAAACAATAATGAGTTTATTTTTGGACACAATGAGTTTAAGATGTCTATGGGACATCCAGTTCAAGCTGCCCAAAAGGCAGTTAGAAATAGGAGACTGGAGGTTAGAGCTGAATTTGAGATATAAGAATCATCATTATTAGAGATAAAAGCTGAATCCATGGGAACTGATAGAAGAGAAGAGAAGAGAAGAGAAGAGAAGAGAAGAGAAGAGAAGAGAAGAGAAGAGAAGAGAAGAAGGGGAGAAGAGAAGAGGAAGAGAAGAGGAAGAGAAGAGAGGAGAAGAGAAGAGAGTCTAGGACACAGGCATGACTTGGATGTAAATAGGAAAAATCTGATAGGTGGGAGGAGGACCAGAAGCCTAGTAGCGTCCAATGGAGTGGGTCACTTGTCCATGTAGACAAGATTGCATGGTGTGAGTTGAAGGGAATTGCCTCATCATGCCTCTACTTGGTTCCTTTGCAGTTTTGCCAAGTGGGGCTCTCAGGATAATTTAAAGGACTCTGGCTCCCAACTCAATGGTATAATAGGAATTAAAAACAGAATTTTTGTGCCATAACTTAGATAAGTATTTGGAATTAAGAGATTCCAAGTGTCAACAGATGAAAAGCAGTTGAAAACATAAACTTAAGAACCTAAGCGCTTCTTCAGTTAGCTGGCTAGATGTGGCTGGTTGGGGTCTGAAGTCTAAAAAACAAAAACAAAAAAACCAACCACAAAACTTAACTAAATAATTCCTGGTACTATAAGCAAAAAGAGACCATTTAGGAACTGAAGAACAACAGAAGGCAGCAAAGAGCGGGGTGGGGGGTGGGGGGACAGGGGGATGTATCAGCATAGAGCAGAAGTCAAGTAACAAGCATTTATTAAGTGTCTATTATATGCCAGGCACTGTGCAGAGATCAATTCAATGTAAATGCCAGCTTGCAAACCAGAGACATCAGTAGAGGATGTTGGCAACATTGCTGAAGAGGGGAACCAACTAGTAGTGTGAGAGGCAGAGAAAAACTCAAGCAGGGATGCCATCTTAACAGTGTGATGTTAGCTACATGTTTCCCTAGGGCCCCCATATTGTCCAAACATAGATTTTCTTTATAATTGTCCTTCCACAGAATCAAAGATTCTCAGAATTTTAGAAAAGGACATCAATGGCCAAAAGGAATTATACTACCATAACATACCCAAAAAGTGGGTAGGCAGCCTATACTTGAAAACATCCAGTGAAGGAGAAGAGCCGTCATCTCTTAAAGCAGCTCATCGCATTTTAGGACGACTCTATGATGAGATTTTCCCTGATATCCAAGCTAAATTTTTCTCTTTGCAACGTCTACCCAATATTCTCTGGGGCCTTCTTTATAGGACAGCCTTTCAGGTACTTGAAGACAGCTGGCATGCACACCCTGGGTCTTCTATCTGGGCTAAACATCCCCAGTTCCTCCAGCCATGACACAGATTCAAGACCCTCCACCAACTGGGCCACCCTTGTCCGATCGTTCTTCGGCTGATGGATATCGTCCTTGAACTGTGATTCTCAGATTCAGAACTGAACATGCGATCTGACTGGGGTGGAGTATAATAGTGCTATCCCCTTCTTCTTCCCAGGAAGTCTGCCCCTCTTACTATAGCCCGAAGTCACAATAGCTTTTTGAGGGCCTTTCTTACATCATTGCTTCATGTTGATCTTGTGGTCCACTAAACTCCCAGATCTTTTTCAGACAACCTGTTGTTGTTTGCCTTCGTTTTCAAAGAGGACTAAAGACATCAAGGAATAATGTCTTCACTCATTCTCGAATTGGATTTCAGTGAGGCAGAGTTGCACAAAGTCACCAACCTTCCTGAGTCACCTGGGGAGGACAGAAGTCAAGGTGACTGGCGATGGCCCAGAATGCGGTGGATGACCTTGGCATCTTCAAGGCCTAGCTAAGCTCTAAGCGCCCCACAGTGCCCGCTTCGGCTTCCTTCATGTCCTTTGGAACAAATCGTTCTCGTCTATCCATTCCACTGGGGGATGTCTTAATGTGCTAGCCACCCTGCTAACCCACCAATCAGTTACCCTCAACCCGGTTTAGCCCATCTGCTGAGACAGTTTACCGAGAGGTGGCCAATGAGCACGCTGCATCTTCCTGGAGCCGTGGGTGAGAGTCGGGTGACTCGGATGGACCCCAAATGTGGAGGAGCAGCCCTGAAATGGCAAGCTCTCCCGCCAGAGGAGCTAGTCCTCCCTAAACACCCTGTACACCCAAAACTACAGACAAGCCACCATTAAATACACCCCTTATCCTATTTTATCTTAATTATCAGAAATATCCTAAAATTAATTATTTAATTATTTGATTCATCTCAATGCTATTAAGATTTTTTTTCTAGAATCCCAACTTATATTGTGGTAACCTATGTGAAATCCTATGTGTACGGTGCATGGGGTAGAGGGAGCAAAAAGGAAGACCCCTCTTGTCACTGACTTCTCTGTGCCATTTAGTTGAATGTCTTTCCTTTAAATGAAAAGGTTATCTTGTTGGCCTGGTAAAAGAGATGTGCCAGTTGGAGCTTGTAGGCAACACACTTGAATCCTGAGGTCATTTTCAGGGACCCCACATATGAGAAGGGTCCTGGGTGGGACATGAGAATTTCTATAAAAATTGAAATGAGGTCCTACAGCATTTGTATGCTGCTTCTCCAGGCACCTGTGATGCCCACCAACAGATTCCTTGCCAGGGACATTAGTAAGCACGAGGCCAGTTGGTGAACATTTTGTAGGGGGGCACAATGCTGGCAAGCTGACAGCTGCTTATCCCGTTTGCGAGGCTGAGTTAGAGTGTGCTGTGGAATATGAAAGACGCCGTCCTACAACAAGATCTGTGTTGCTCTGAGTCATGTTTTGTGAATCAAAGATGAGGCATCACTTTATAAAATCCCTTGAAAAAGATGTGCTTAAAAAAATACCCCAATCCTAGGAAACTTGGAGACTTACACATTTACCCAGGGTTCCAATTTAGGGGACATATGTGAAAGCAAGAATCTGTAACACATCAAAAATAATTCACATAAATATGTACAGCCCCAAATGCTAAGGGCAAACTTTCTGGTAGATTTTGTTACTGTGGCAACTTGGCAACTTAGGGCTTTTTGTCGAAATGTCTTATTTTAGTGAAAACGGAATTATCAAGGTCAGTTTCCCCATCTGTAAAGAGGGGGAGGAGAGAGGACTGTGTGGTCTCTAAAGGCTCTCCCGGCTCTGACTTTGTATGGGTCTGTCATGAGGTCATTTTTGTAATCTTTAAAATTAGGTAGGCATGTATTCTTAATTGTTTATTATGATCCCTAGAAGATAACCAAAACAAAATCCGTCTCTCCCTCTTAAAAATAATGATAATAATACCAACAACTCCCATTTCTATGGTGACTTAAGGATTGGTTAAAAGAAAAAACCACTTGGAAGCTATTATCTCAGTTGAGCCTCCCAATAAGCCTGGGAGAGAGCTTCTATAGGATGGCTCCCAAGGCCCATTTGTGAGTGATCATGTATCGAGTTACAAAGTAGGAGTCCTCAGGTATCTTGATTAACTGTCCAGTAGCAAAAACTGGTAGAAACTGAGTTGATAATAAAGAAAGCATAGTTGATGTTTAGGCTGGATCATCCTGGAAGAATTCACTAGAGTTATCGCAAGTCTCTGTCCATCCCAAGGAATGGTGAATGTATTCCTCTTCCCCCCTCCTCCAATTTACAATTCTACCAACAATGTAAGGTTATTCAAAGCTAGAGGAATCTTAAGAAGTATTTATTTAGGCACCTTAGAAACCTCCTTATCTGATGGAGGAGGAAGCCAAAGACCAAAGGGAGGAGGGAGCTGCTCCAAGATTGTGTATCTTGCAAATGAAGCTCCTCCCATTCCCCATCTGGGGCCCTTTCCATGGTACCACCCTTGTTTTGTAGAATTGACAACCTTGGCGGACTTGGGATAGTTTATCCTAACCTTTATGCTTTCCTAATAGATAAGAGAAAGAAGATCAGGGGATCATTGTTTCAGAGTTGGATGGGGTCTTAGGAGTTCCTCGTAGTTCAGGTCTCTCATTTTTAGAAAGGAAAACTGACTCTCAGGGAGAAACCACTTGCCCAACGTCACACAAAGAGTAAAGAGCAATTCCCACCTGGCTCCTCTGACTCCATGGTTAGCTCAGCTCGGAAGCCAAATGATGGGGTACAAACAATCTCTGAGTACACAGAAGTATCCTCTCCAGTAGTTTACATGGATAGTCAGCCCCACCCTTCTGGCTCTGCTGGCTCTAGACTTCCCTAGACAGTCAAAAGAATATGTGGAAAAAAGAATATGGAGCTAGAAAAATGTTTTAGGCAACAGCAGCAAACTGGAATATGTGTTTAGTCTCCTAAGGTGACTCTAGGGGGCCCCAAGTTAGAAATGGGTTTAGTGCCAAAAGCTTGTTTTTTAACCCTCCACGTCTGCCTAAGAGAAGACATTTGTCTGACTTGATCACACTCAGATGTTCTTAATTGGAAAACAAAGAACAGGGGGAAAGGGGTCTAAAATGCTGTTTCCAGGCTTGGGCTCACCTACTGTTTGTATGTATGTAAGTCATTCTTAACGAGTCTGCCTTTACTTTTGAAAGAAAAAAAAAATACTCATTCAGATGTAAGAGTTTTGCTATTTGTTTAAAAAAAAAAGAAACCTGTGACTCTGTACAGCAGTTGGACCTCATGGGATACACCCCCCCCTTTTTGATAAGAATGAATGAGTCAATAAACATTAATATCATTAAACATCAATAAACATAAACACAATCCTGTGTGCCAGGCACTGTGCACAAATGTGAAAAAGAAAGACATTCCCTGCCTTCAAGCAACTTACCATCTAACATGTCATTTTGGATACAGAGTATGAATGTGCATGTGAATCTGCAACAAATGGGCCGTTAGGATGGTCAGGAAGCCTGGTTGGCTGGTTGCTCGTTGTCCTTCATTCTCGAAGAGGACCAAAATGACATCACTATGTTAGAGTCACTAAGTTACAGTGTGTCGGACTGTGGCTGATCAGACTAATCACAAGCTTGGAATGCTCTGCCACAGGTCAGGCATAAATAGTCCCTGAGAACCTTTGGTGTGGAGTCTCTAAATGTGCGCATCTCACATTTCTTTTGAGCTACTTCCATTCTACTTTGCTCATAGAGCACAGCACCTTCTCTGACATGGGCATGCCATTCGGGGCAGTCCTGCGCCAGTGTCTCCCACGTCACACAATCGATTCCAAAGCTCTTAAGAGACCTTGAGAGTGTCCTTGTATCTCCTTCTGACCACCATGTGAGCTCTCGCCCTGTGAAAGGAAGACTAAGAACTACAAGGACATTTCAAATAAGAACAGGCTTTAGAAGAAGAGAGATGAAACAAATCAGGGAAGGGAGAGTCAGATTTAGGAGTGTGGGAATCACAGAAGAAGGAGCGCCCAGCTTAAGGCACTGAGGGGTTTCCAAGGGCACACACCCAACCTACTACAAGGTGCCTTACATCCTTCGGATCCAGCCAGCGAGAGGGAGGAATGAGAGAAGGTGGAAGAGCAAAAAGAAGAAGCTTGACTCCTCATCTCAAAGGAGGGGGCGAGGCCAGATGATCATGGAGCACTGATACTCTATGGAGCTGTGATTCCCGGGCAATCCAAAAGAGACCTGGAGGGGGAAGGGGCTTGTGGGGCTGTAAATAACGTGTCCCCAAGAGGCTTCACCCAGGAACTGAATTGTTTCTTGAGCTATTAATGGCTGTATCTGAATATGCTATTTGAGATGAGGGGAAATGGACTAGAAAAAAGGCGCCAGGGCTTCACCCTCAAGCCAAAGGAGAGAGAAGCAAGGGGGCATCCTGGTATTTAAAGCCAAGCTCTCATTGACTTCAGAAGGACCATCCTGCTTGAATCTGTCCAATGCAGGGTGCAGACCAAAATGGCAAACACATCCCAGACACACAACATGAGAAGTAGCTGCAGCCTCCCCCACCTCACCTCTCCCCCTTCCCCCCCACCGCCACAAAATCGAGCTTTTCCTCTGTCTCCCTTGCACATTCCAATGAAAATCAACCTTTGAATCACTAAATCGGATTGATGTTTTACTTCCATCTCAAAATGTGTTTCATCGCGTATGCTAAAGATGCAGTTATTGACAGAAGCTAATTACAAACGTGCTACAAATGTGTTTCCTGATTTCTTCCATATCGCACGCCAATTGGCAAACAATTTGCTATATATACGAGGTTTCAAAAGGTGTTAACAATTTTAGCACAGAATTAGATGGCAGTGTGTATAGGATCCTTCCACATCCAGAAATGTAAAGCAATTTCTGCAATTCACAGGCACCCCCTATATTCCATCAAAGATGCAGTCAAGGGATTTTTCTAACATCTTGTTGGCAAATGTTAAATTGGGGGAAGGGGGGAGGTGGGTTGTGATACTCAGTGTTCCTAGCATATAGTCTCCTGATAACCAACTCTGGGAATCTCTTTAGGATCTGCTCTGTAGGTGTTTCTCTGGGAGTAACCACTTGCAAATTTGGCATGGGGTGGAGGGGGTGTAACTTTTCTATAGGACCACCCTGGGAAGAATCGAACAATGAACTACAGTTCTATTCGCTCACCTGAATTAGTTCTTCGAGCTGTAACTAAAGGGAATTGGCCCAGAGAGGCACTTCTCAGTCTCAGTTGCCTCCTCTTTAAAATGGGGATAATAGCATGCACACTTCCCACCTTATGGAGCCATTGTGGAGAGAAGGATTTATAAGCCCTGAAACACCATGTCAGTGTGTATCGCTGCTGTTCTTAAAAAGGATAGGCATGTTCATGATCTGTTGGCCAGTATCTGAAGGGCCTTTCATATGAAGGGGTGATTGGATTTACTCTCCTTGGCTTTAGAGAGCTGAGCCAGGACTGGGGCAGGGGTGCTACAGGGATATGGATTTTAGCTTAACATAAGACGAAAAAACTTAACAATGAAAATTTTTCAACAGTAACTCACAAGGTCACAGATTTAGAGTTGGGAAGGGACCTTACAAGTCACATCTGACAAGAGCCGTGACGGTAGTGTTGTTCAGTCACATCCGACTCTCCACAGCATGCCCCTACTGTCCAAGGGATTTTCTTGGCAAAGATCTTGAAACGGTTTCCTTTCTGAAGGTAAACAGAGGTTAAGTGACTTTCCCAGGGTCACACAGCTGAGGCCATATTTGAACTCAGGGTCTTCCTGACCCAGGTCTGGTGCTCTATCCACTGCACCACCAGCCGCCTCCAGTGGTGATGACAGCTAGCATTATTTAGACTTTAAGTTCTGCAGAGCGCTCTACCGATATTACTTCATTGATCCCCACCACGATTCTGGGATATAAGTGCTAATGAACCTAGTCTGATGACTTCGTTTTGAATGTACCTTAGACTTGCCCTGCCCATAGGGACAGTGCAGTGGAAACTTGGTGAACTAGGCATTGTCTGCCTGTGAGTAGAGCAGGATACCCAGAGCTCCCCATGTTCTGGTGGTCTTGTTCTTGACTTTGAAGGGATTTCTGAAAAGAAGCCAACAGGGTAGTGACAGAAGAGAAACTGTGTAAGTCTGGTAATGGGTAGGACCAGCGGTCATGGGCCTCCATTTCAGGTCATGCATTTAAGCATGGAGTAGAGACAGGGATGCCCAGTAGCCATCACTCTGTCCTACATCCAAACAGTGGAAAATGGAGTCTTAAGGAACACCCTGTCCTGGCGTTCTTGTCATCCCTGGATGGCATCTTTTCTGTAGCTGCCCTCTTGGCTTCTTCCCTGAAATGCATTCGACATCAGGAGTGAGTGCACTGGAAAACCAGAGAACTCTGAGCAGTCTGCAGGCAGATATCCATGGCATCAAGTCTCGGTGGGAGTGAGCACCATTATACACAGATGAGAAAACAAAGGCCCTGAGATGGGAGGTGGGCCAGATGGCTTTGGAGATACATCTCAGTTCTGTAGCTATATCCCATGATTTTTAAGCACTTTCTCCACTCTCTTAACCTTATGTTGTTGGTGTTTGTCCTTCATTTTTGAAGAGGACCAATGACATCATAAGGTGATGTCTTGACTCATGTGAATTGGATTGAAGTGAAGCAGAGTTGAACAAAGAGCCACAGCCTCTGTCTTCCTGAGCCTCAGAAGTCCAGCAGCAAGACAAAGTCAAGACAACTGGTGATGGCCTCTGATGCAGTGGATGACCTTAGCATCTTTCATGTCTTAACCAAGCTCTAAGCACTCCACAGGGTCTGCTTCATCCACCTTCATGGCCATTGGAACAAATTATTCTCATCTGCCCATTTGTGATGGCAACTACACTGGCACACCCAAGATGGCTGCTAGTGCAGGTTCTTAGACCTGCTTTACTAAGGAAAGCAACTTTAGAAAGGCTCTACTGCCTGAGTCAAAGCTTTACATCCACCACTGAATCGAGAGAGCCTTTACCCCTGAGGAGTCGGAGAGCTCTGAACATATGGCCACTCAGAGTCTTGACCAGGGAATCACAATGTATTTCTCATAAGCAAGCCCCCAAAGCAAAAGCTCACCTCTCAGAATATATACTCTTTAGGCTCAGTGCCTAATTAGAAACCAACAAAAGGTGTGTAAGCCTTCCCACAAGCAAGCAAGCTTCCCTTAATGGGCTCCACATGTGGCCTAATGATGGGTGGGGAAGATCCTACTCCCCATTAACCTTATACCATCCCACTGAGGAAAGGCTTCACATACTTGGGGTAGACACCCCCCTCACTCAACAACAGATTTGAGGCCTGTAAGTTACCTGGTTTAGACCATCTGTCAAGATGGTTTTACCAGGGTGTGGCCACGGTGCATGCTACGGTTTCTTTGAGCCACGGGTGTGAGTTGGGTAAATCGGTTGAACACAAAAGGTGGGTGAGCAGCCCTGAAAAGGGGTTGGCAGCCCTCACGCTAGAGGTGCCAGTCCTTCTGAACACCCCACGTACCCCATGTTACCATAGTAACCCTAATGTTACTGACTTACATAAAGACCACCATGACACGACAGGTAAGCCGTCAGGGTGATGTGATTTGCACAAGTGATACAGGTGATAAATAAATGGCAAAACTAAAATCTAGGAGTCTTCTGACTCTGGTATCTTTTCAAATACACCATTTAACCATGGGTTGCTTTTGAGAAGTAGTGAGCTCCCTGTCACTTGAGATGTTCAGGCAGAAACCACTTGTGGGGATTATGATGGAGGAAATTCATGCTCTTGGGCAGAAGGTTGGGCTAGGGAAGAGATGCCTAGTGTCTCTCAATGCCTTTCCCTCTGATAGTCTATGGGACTATGGAAATGGAATGAGTTGGTATTTTGAAAGATGGGGCTCACGGACAACTTTTGTCCTCCATTCTCCTCTTGAAAGGCCAAGTCGCAATAGTGTTGTGGCTCTGGGGCTGAGGGCCAATGGGGTTTTGTCCAGTAACTTGCCTCCGTCAGCTGTCAAAGCTGGTCTGAGAAGCCGCCACCATCACCACTTGTACAGGAGTGGGGGTGGAGGGACCACATGGAATTTTCAGACAATAGAATTACCTCATGTACTTACAGCTGTCTGTCTTGTACAGTGATGTTCCCCACGATCTAGTAACTCCTTGTAGCCTGTGGTAAATCATACCTGAGTGCATCTATTAGCTTTCCCTAAAAAATCAATCTTTGCCCACAATAGCAACCCCTTCATTATCATCTGGTAGATTTCAAACAATAGAAATGATTGAAAAAGCAACTCCTACATTTCTACCCAGATTAAGAGTGACACATCACCCTGTAATTTGGGGAGTTGTGCAATGGCTTTTCATTTACATAAGAAGGGCTGAGGAGCCCAGAAGGAATTGTTCCCCTTTTGTCAGAAACTTTCAGGCAGAGATTCCAGAATATCTCCTTTGACTAATACAAATTATCTTTGTACACCCTAAAATAGGCATTTCGCTGAAGGGGGAGAGGGCCAGAAAAAGCTGGCAGTATCCCCCCCATGCACACACACACACACACACACACATGCACCCCAATTCGGTATAGAGCTCACCAAGATGGCAGCATGTTGGTTTTGGCCTTCAGTGTTCACTAGTTCAAGGGATTGACCAACCTATCCTTTTACCCCTTCTTCAAATGAGCCACTCTCCCCTATTATGGATGACATCAGAAACTTCTATTCAGGCCCCATGTGCCCATTGGTTCTATGCTGACTCACTGCTTGTGCCATCTCTGTCTGGCATCCAAAGCCCTTCACACTCTGGCTCCCACCTGCCCTTCCAGACGGGTTTCATTGTACTGCCCATCATATGCTCTACATTCCAGAAAAAACCTCTATCTAGGACACTCTGTCTCCTCACTCCTTCATCCCTTTGCAGAAATTGTTATCCAGGCCCAAAACACACTTCCTTTTCACCTTCCCCTCATGGAATCCCTAGCTGCTTTCAAGGCCTTCCTTCCTACAGGGAATCTTCCTTGATTCTCTCTTCCGGAAATGTACCTTGTATATTGTGGTCTTGAGTCATCTCTATACATATCGGACCTCTTTCCCATGCTCCTAGTAGAAAATAAATTCCACGAATGCAGGGATGGTTTCCTTTTTGCCTTTGTATTCCCAGTGCCTAGCACCTAGAGCCTGGTGCACAATAGGTGCTTAATAAATGTTTGTTGAATTGGATTGAACTGAAGCTGGGCCTCCCTGCCCCAATGCTTGGCATTCTGTCCATGTACCACAGCTGGGTTTGCTTGTGGCTCTTTGCCCAGGTGGAGCCTTTGGCCTCTTTTTAAAAGGTCGGACCCCGAGTCCTAGGTCTCATTTTCCTCCAGATCATTTAGAACATGCTATTGTCCTTGCCTCTGTTGTGTAAACTTGCCCATTATCACAGTGTCTCACCCTTTTATCTCCTTTCCTTTGCATGACTCTGGAGGATTTACACAGGCAGGCTTTGGATTTTGCAGTGACAAGAATGGGAAATTGTGTCTAAGATTCCTCTTCTTTGCTCAATGTCATTTCTCTAGCCATTTGCAATTTAACTCAATCAGGATTTCTATATGCCCAGCAGAACTCCTTAAGCACACACACGTGCCCCATGCTCTGATGCAGGAGGAGGTCTATGTGGATGCAGGAGCCTTCCTACATTTGAAAGATCACAAACAGCAACACACCTGAGCCCCAGCATTGAAATAGTCCAGTGGAGCTGAGGAAGCGGGGAAAATTCCTGCATCATTTTAAATCTGTGTGACTTAATTGAGTGATGCATGAGGACCTGATAAAGATATTAATGTTCATTTAAAGAGGGGTGAGGGAGCAGAGTATTGTCCGTTGTTGTAGTTGAAGCAGATTGACTCCATCATCTTCTGGATGACAAACAAAAATGGCTCCATCTTCTTCTGGATGACAAACAAAAATGGTTCCATCATCTTTTGCATAACCAACAAAAATGGCTCCATTATCTCCTGGATGACAAACAAAAATGGTTCCATCATCTTTTGGATAACCAACAAAAATGGCTCCATTATCTCCTGGATGACAAACAAAAATGGTTCCATCATCTTCTGGATGACAAGCAAACAATGACTCCATCATCTTTTGGAATAACCAGCAAAATGGCTCCATCATACTTCAGGCCAGGTGCAGCTCCTTTAGATACTCAAGGAGACCAGCCATATTGCTATTGAGCCACCAACAACCTCTCTTTGAGTCCAGCCCCTTAGTCAGTTCTGAATCCATCTGAATCGCACCGAATGAGCCTGTGGGTGATCATCAGGTGGCATGTCAAGGTTGCTAACTTTTGAATCTAAGTGTTCTCATCTCTGCCACTTTCTAACTCAATGACATTCCCCCATGAATCCCATTACCCTTCCTAAGCCTTGGTTTCCTCACCTGTAAAGAGGACATGATGAGAATACCAGCCCCGACTGGGTCTGTCTTTTTGTGAAAACCAGATGGAAGGAAGTAGCACGGTGTGATGAGGGGCACTCAGTCAGAGGAAGTGGGATTGGAACCTGGCTCTGCCATTTACTAACCGGGTCACCTCTTTTGAGTCACTTAACCTGTCTAGGTCTTAGTTTCTTCATATGCCAAGGAAGCAGTGATGACTTCCCTCAGTGGCCTCCAAGGTCCCCTCCCCTCTAAATCCATGACCCCCTCTTACGACTTGCTCCTATAATTTACACACAGCATCCTTGGACTCTTGAATCTTTCCCAGAAAGGACAGAAGTTACCATTTGACTCTGAATTAGTGTGAATCACATCATTCTTGGCTTTTTTTCATTGCTATTAGCACACATAGAAGCAGGGCAAAGGCAGGGGCAAGGGAGACCGTCACTTAGAGCTTACTGCACAGGGAAAGGGCAACAGGGCCAACCTCTTCACTGCCAGAAAATTCTGTTCTTCACAACAAACAGGAGGTTATTTTGTGAAACATCAAATCCCATATGTTCCAATGAAAGCTCAAAGCCCCGTAACACACCCAGATCAGGGAACAATTTTCGATCCCTGCTCTGGCCACAGAAATGGTTCAATTGGCTCTTTTTAAATATCTGCCAACACAATCACACAACTTCTTGAATAATAATTTATATATCTGATCCTGTGCCAGCATTCCTATTTACTTTGCATTCATACTCAGAGAGCCCTGTTTTTATGATTTACTTAAATTCATTTATTAAGATTTATTAAGCACCTACTATGTGGCAGGTACGGGGAGATACAGTCCCTGACATCAGGGAGTTTACGTTCTGTTCCATCTCCCACCTACATGTCTTTCAATTGGCTGTCTCCCATGCCTACAATGACCTCCTTCCATACCTCTGTCTCTTAGAATCCCTTGTTTCCTTTTAAACTTAGCTCAGTTTCTATCTTCTACATGAAACCTTTCTTGACCTCCCAACTGCTGGTGCCCTCCCCCATGAAGGTTTTGGGTTTTTTTTTAATATCTTATAAGCTAGATAAAATACTCAAGGAAGGAAATGGCAAACCATTGCCAAGAAAATCCCCAAAGGAGTCACAAAGAGTCAGACGCAACTGAAAAACGACTAAACATTGACAACAAACAAAAGATAAAATACTATTGTTGAAGATCCTGCTGTGCCTACCAAAGGCAGGGTGGACCTCATAATGGAATTGTAGTCAGGAAGGCTTGAGTTCAAATCTCATCTTTGATGGGGATAGAAGGGTGCTGGTGGAGGGAATTCATGGGCCTTTAACTTCATTTCCAGCTTCAAAGGTCAGTGGCCTCTGTGAGCCACATACAAGTGGAAAATGGAAGTGTTTGAATGGCCAAGAAAACCTTTTCCTATATATATATATAACTAAAATAGGTGAGACTCAGCTGTTCAGCTCTGGGAGGCTGTAATTTTTCCATCCCCCCTGGATCACCGGCACCAAGACAGCCAAATGCCCACCAACCAGTAAACTCTACTCTGCTCCCCATTTTCCTTCACAGCTTCCTCCTTTCTTAGAAAAGGCCTGGGGTGTCCAGTTCAACTCTCCCACTGCCCACAGAGACATTCCAGGCATATTCCAGAATTTCCCAATGAGACAGAGATCCCTGTCAGTCTGTGAATAATGTGAAGTGGTGTCGGCTGCAGGGTCCCCGGGGCTCACTCTCAAAAATGCGACGGTGGCTTGGACCAGCTCTGCATGAGAATTCAGCAGTCATCTTCGGGGCGGGGGGTGGACTGGATGGGGGGAGCAGAGTGGCGACCTCTCCACTTGCCTTTCTGCGACAATCCTAATTACCTGTTTTGTGATCAGAAAATGCAGTGGCATGCAGAACCCAGCCAAGCACCAAGACCTAATCCAATCAGCGTGATGATGTATGGAAAAAGTTTACACAAAATGACCTTGTGCATAATTACTCATCTGATGGTTGTTAGTAAATGACACCAACTCAATCTGACACACACATTGGAGGGCATTAATGAGCGCCTTCCTCCTCCCTCCTCAGCACTATAGAAAAATGGTTTTAATTAAGACTTCCGTGATTAGTCATTTAATCAGTCATTAGGCCAATACAGATGGAGTCAATTAATTTTTTTTATACTTGAATAGACAGTTGATGCTCTGCAAAGCAGCCAGTCTATTTTTTAACATTGTATCCTGGGTAATTGCCATGCCTTATAACTCACCATTATTTATGTCCCTTTTTCGAGATTGAATAGTTAATAGCCAGTAAGGAACAATTGAAATATGTTTCTTCATCACCACGATGTCTCTGTCCATTTGGGAAACTTGGACTGGACAAAGGAGATGCCTGCACTCACCAAAGAAGCAGTGGAAAGGACAGAGACATCTTCTCAGCACAGAGCTTCCGGAGAATGGCAGGAGAAGCTGAGCTTTCTCAGCTGGAATGGGATGACCTCAGGCTTGTGATTTGTCAGAAAGCTGAGCACCTAGGGGCAGCTAGGTGGCACAGTGGGTAGAGCACTGGCCCTAGAGTCTGGAGGATGTGAGTTCAAATGTGGCCTCAGACACTTACTAGCTGTGTGACCCTGGGCAAGTCACTTAACCTTGATAAAGAAAAGAAAGAAAGAAAGAAAGAAAGAAAGAAAGAAAGAAAGAAAGAAAGAAAGAAAGAAAGAAAGAAAGAAAAAAGGAAGGAAAAAAAAAGGAAGGAAGGAAGATGAGCAAGTCAAGTCTTCAGTGCCAAAGTGTTAGAGTGAATAATGTTCTAGATAAGGAGTCAGGAGACTTCTGCCTTCAAAACCTGTATCTGATACTTACCAGCTGTCATGACTATGGACAGTTCAATTTGACTAGGCTGATATGTCCTGTACTAGGATTCAGAGATACATAGACAAAAATAGAACAATGTCTGTTATAGTCTGTTAGGGGAATGGATATAAACACATGTAAGAAAATACAAAATTCATACAAAGTAAGAGAGAGTACTAGTAACTGAGGGGTTGGTCCTGTGGTAGAAATGGTCCTTAAAATGGTCTTTAAAATGAGCCTTGAAAGAAGTGAGGGACATAGAGATCCAGAAGATGGAGGTGAGGAGGAAGTACATTTCCATCATGAGGGACGACCTACATAGAAGCACAGAAACAATATGGAATGTTCTGTATAAGGACTGTCAAGAGATCGGTTTGGCTGAAACTGAGAATGCGTCAAAGGAGTAATATATAATAATTCTGGAAAGGCAGGTTGGAACTGGGTTGTGAAGGACTCTATATGCCAACCAGAGGAATCTGTATTTTATCCTAGAGGCAGTTGGAAGCCGCTGGGGCTTCTTGAGCAGGGAAGTAACATAGACTCAACAAACATTTATTAAGGGCCTACTACATGCCAGGCACTGTACTAAGTGCTGGGTATACAAATAAGAAAAAGAAAGACAGTCTATGGGCTCTAAGAGCTCACAGTCTCTTAGGGGGAAGATAATACAGAACAGGAAGCTGGAAAGGGGATAAGCACCAGAGGGTACTTGGCCTGGCAGTATGGTGTTCATGGAGTCAAAACCAGGCAGAGCAGCTGGTGAGAAATAAAGAGTTGACTGGGAAATTCTGAGCCTGCTATAAAGGGAGGCTTTGGGGGTGGTTTTTACTTATTCAAAACCGAACAGAGAAGATGGCGGAGAGTGGACACAAGTCAGCTCTATACTTTAGGAATATCAACTTGTAGCTATGTGAAGGATGGGTTAGAAAGACAAATTAGGAGGCTGTTACTGTAGTCTGGGTGAGAGATGAGGAAGGCCTGGTCTAGACTGGTGGCCATTGGAGTAGAAAGAAGGAGTTGACTGAAAGAGAAGAGCCAAGGATGGATGCCAAGTAGTGAAGCTAAATGACAGGAAGGATGGGGGTGTCTTCAGCGGAAATAGTTTAGGGTTTGGGAGGAAAGATGATAAGTTCCGTTTTGGACATGCTGGGTTTAACATGCCTACAGGCCAATCTGATAATTGGTTGGCGATTTAGGACTAGAGCTCAAATGATAGATTAGGGATGACTTTATCAATCTAGGAGTCATAGGTATAAAAAGTCATTGGGCTATTGAATTCATAGGTGATGATGAAATCCCTGAAAGCACATAGAGAGAAGAGAATAGGGCCCAAGACAGAGGATGCCCACCCAAGGGCAGGAACCGATAGATATGTAGATTAAAAGGGAGAGAGGATGATTTCAGGGGTGAGCTTCTGGAAGAAATGGGTAGAGATGGGATCAGGGTCACAAAGAAGGGTTGGCCTTGGTGAGGAGAAGGGCCACTTCTTCATCAGAGACTGAAGCAAAAGCAAAGAGGAGGGGACAGATTGTAAAGATGTTGGATAGGATAGAATACGTAGCTCAGGGCAAATGGTCTCTGTTTTCTCTAAGTATGCAGTAAGGTGTTCTGCTGAGAACGCAAGAAGATAACGTGGAAAGCTTGAGGAGAGAAAATAAGTCACTTGGACTACCTGAGCCGCAATTTCCTCCTATAAAGGAGGAAATTAATGCCATAAGGCGTTAGTATTTTTACTATTTAGCTTATAGAGCAATTGTTAAGCTCCAATGAAATCATGGATGTAAAATACTTTGTAAACTTTAAAACTATATATAAATAGCTTTTTTAAAAAATCCTTTGGCCAAAAGACATGCCATCCCATACATCTAAAAGGAGCTCCCTCTTGCCAAGGCAGGAATGTTTAGGCCACTTTTTAAAGCCCAGGGAAGAAGCGGGAGGGCTGCAGGAGAGTCAACCAGCCAACAGCGGCAATGCCGTTTATTAGGAGAGACTATGAAAATCTACCCCCCACCCCACCATGTCAGTAGTATGTCTCTCCAGGGTGACAGAAAACCAAACCAATGGAATCTGATTGTTGCCATCAGTGGATTAAGGTAGTTTCAAAGGAAACATTAAGCATTAAGCAATTCCTTTTCATTCCCGTTCCTTGAGACACAAGCCTCGGCAGGAAAGACTGTCAAACCGAGGTTTGTTTGGATTAATAAAGTAAATGTGTCACACCCAGCTCTGGGCTGGATTGGGCCATGATCTGGGCCTGGGATCATCACACAAAAAGTAATGTGCATCGTGAGGCCTGCATAACTCAAGCTTGCCAGTTAATTCGCATGCACCCACAGGCCCCGGGTTTGAAAGCAATCCAAGCTCAAAGTGAAGAATGATGCAAAGGAATCATCCTTCCACCTCAGACTGAACAACAAGCATCTGGGCTGCCTTGAGACTCCTGCAGCCCACCCCTAGCAGGGATGTCCTAGCTGGGTCTCAGATCGCCATCGGGATCAGTGTCAGGGCTGTGCGCAGAGGCTGGCAAGCCCACCACAAAACTCCTTTGGGAGGCCAATGGAACTTCCTGAGCACAACGGTGCCTTGGTTCCAGATAGAGGCCAGTCGATTAAAAACTGATTTGCAGAAATGAAACTGTTAAGTTATCGGAGAATAGCATCCACTAAGCCAAGTAATCAACAATTATTATCAATTCATTGAAATCGATTGCTCAATCCTGCCCTCCATAGAATATAGAATGGGGCGGATGGACAAAGGAACCCCAGAGAAGCATCTCCTATTATACTTAGAGAAAGGGCAGCACCCAGACAGTCTTTCTGACTTTATTCAATGGTATTCCAGTATATTCAGGAAAAGGTACTGATCTGCAAGAAACAGAGTGCCAGTGTTTTAATAAGCACCATTATCCCCCTAGTCTTGTCCTTCAGACATAATCTTTACTTTCTAAATGACATGTTTATTCTCTTCTTGAAGAGAGAATTCATAACATGCCAACACGAGGCTTCTAAGTATTCTGTAAGCCTCTGACCTCTTTCTTAATCACAAACCATATTTTCCTTCTTTTTTTTCCTGCCCCAATGGTAGCTTTCAAAACTTATAATTCCCTAACAGTTAGTTGTAGAAATGGGAATAGCAAGTGAAAATGGAAAACATGATCTAGGAAAGAGATATATTTAGCAATCCTTGTTTGGTTTTGGTGAAGACAAAAACATAATGAGGAGAACACAGAAAATTCCATCGCTCCAGGGACATTGGTTCAGATAGGAACCACCCACCACTGAACCAGTCTTCCAATCTGCAATCCAGCATTGGTTTTTTTTTTTTAACTCATCCAGGAGGGTCTGTGGAATTGACAGTAAGCTTGGGGAAAAGGGATGGATATTCACTGGTAACCACCTGAAAAAATGAGCTGTGGAAACAGTCCAGACAAGTGGGTGCTGGGAAAGGTCTGATTATGTTCCCTCTGTCTTCCCCTTGCCTTCCATGTCCTCCTCTCCATTGCCCTGCCCATCCCAGTTCCATAGATTTATACTAGGAATGTTGATGTAGAATTTTTAGTCCATGTCTGTAGCCTGAACGAGAGAGAAATTTCATCATTTTTCAGTAAGCTCAAGATAAATCTATATATTAACATCACAAAATTAAGGCAAAAACGTATCTAAAGTCAGGTGTTTGAATTGGAATCCCATCTTGTGGGTCTCAGTACAATAAGGAAGGTGATATTGATGGTTTTTCAGGTACCTCCCAGCTCTAAAATCTATAGTATGTTTAGAAGCAACTTTCTAATGCTACTTACCCTTGTATTTTCCCACCTCCCTGCCTTTGATCATGGCATTCACTCCTCCTGCCAGGTTTTCCTTTCCAACCCACCCATCCTCCAGGGTCATGTTTAAGTCTCACCTGTTCCATGAAGCCTTCCGTGAATAGTCAAACCCCAGAGCTCTTTCCCTCCTTTGAGCTCAAGCACTTATTGTCAGCGTCTCTCCTTTGGCAATAATGCTAATCACTCATATTTATTCAATTCAGTTCAATACTTATTAAGCATCTTATGTATGCTGTGCTGGGTACTGGAGATATGGAGGCATAAAAGAAATAATCTCTGCCCTCAATTATGTTCTACTGAGGTTCTACAATATGGGTACAGATGTGTAATATATGATATAATTATTATTATATAGTCATTCCTTTCATAGGGAAGAGAATGTTAGCAGCTGGGTCAGGGGAAAGTTCAGAGAAGGCTTCCCATAGGAGGAAATGTCTGAGCTGAGCCTTCAAAAAAAACAAAGGATGGAGGTGAGGAGGAAACACATTGCAGGCATGGGGTACAGCCTATGCAAAGTCATTGAGGTAATAGACCACACGTTGAGTTTGGGCGACAGCTAGAAAGCCACTTTGGCTGAAATAGAGTGCACGAAAGGGAACGAGATGGCACTCCCTCCGGTCCCTTTATTTTCCTGGTCACCTCCATCTGATCAGTGTCTTTCCTGAAATATGACCTCCAGAACTGAATGCAGTCCTCGAGATGCACACTGAGCAGGGCAGAGTGCATTGGAGTGTGTCCAGTCCAAAATACTTGTGTAATCACAGGACACCTTGGGAGAGTCAAAGCCTCAAGAACAAGGGAGTGAGGGGAGAGAACCACTGGACTCTGCTGTTGTCAGACCATATGAGAAGCACTGGATTCTGTCTCGGGTGCCACATTTCAGAAAGTGCATCGATGAGCTTCGGCGTGTCCAGAGGAGCACGTCAAAGATGGTATGAGGATAGAGGCTGTGTCCACTGATGCTCTGGAGCCGAGCTCCATCTGCAAGCACTTGAAGGTCTGTCCTAAGGAAGGAGGATTTCTTATTCTGCTTGGCCTCAGAGAGGAAAACTAGGAACAAGAGTTTCAAGTTTCAATAGAAAGGAAAGCTTTCTAATAATTAAGAGTTGTCTGAAAGATAGAATAAGCCGCCTCAGGAACCATTAGCTTCCATTGCCCTGGAGCTGCTCAGGTGAAGGTCGCAGGCTCACTTGTCAGGAATGCTAAGGGTGGGAGTGGGGGAGCTCCTGCTCAGGTAGGTATTGGTTGAACCAGGTGGCCTTTGAGATTCCTTTGGACATGACTTTTGTCTCTCTGACTTGATCATAAAGTCCCTGAAGGATGCAGCTATACTTTATATTCTGCATCAATCAACATGCATTTTTTAAACAGTTAGTGTGTGCCAAGGACTAGGACCATGCCTTGAAAATACAATATATAATAGGGAGACAGAGTTATAAAAATAAAAAGAGCACCAGAACTGAGAGCAGAAGACATGTATTCTAGTCCTAATTCAGCTGCTTTCTAGCTGAATTACCTTGGACAAGTCCCCATACTTCTCCCAGCTGTGATTTCCCCATTTGTCAAGGGTGATACTTCAATTCCAGAAGCATTTATTAAGCACCTACTATATGCTAGTCTCTGAGCATACACACACACACACATAAATATATATATGCACACACATATAAATATATATGTGTGTATATACATATTTATAACATACATATATATATATATATGTGTACGCGTGTGTGTGTGTGTTTGTGTATCCCAGAGGATTTTACGTTCTGCTATGGTCTCCTTGCATTCATACTAGCTCTACCAACCTCACGGGGCCACTTTAAGGAATGCATTGTATATGCCTTCAAATATTAGAGAAATGGGAGCCATCAATGCTAGCAGAGTAAGGAGCATAGGTGCTTTGTAAATATTTGTGCTAGGCCCTTTATCTAATCTGGGGCGAACACATCATTACAATGTTCTGCCTCAGGAGCATGTGAATTTCCAAGTTTTTTTTTCCCTATCATAGTGTTGAGTTAGCTGCCAGCAACATGTCCATACCACTCTTTTCTTTCTTTCTTTCTTTTTTTTTGCAGGAGGAAAGGTGGGGCAATTGCCCAGGGTCATACAGCTAGTAAGTGTGTCAAGTGTCTGAGGCAGGATTTGAACTCAGGTCCTCCTGACTCCAGGGTCAGTGCTCTACTTACTGTGCCACCTAGCTGTCCCCATACCACTCTTTTGACCAATTATAGACCTTAGCAAGATAGCCAACTGGGCCATCCTCTGTTTGATATGTGAAGCCCTTCATATCCTGACTTCAGCATACTTTTCCAACACTATTACTCCATCATTAATCCTCATGCCATTTCACACACTCTACAGTCTCACAAACCCATCTTTGCTGTTCCTCATAGATGACACTACACATTGCCTTTGTACTGACTGTTTCCCAGGCCTGAAATGCACTCCTTCCTCATCTCCTCCTTTTTAAAATCCCCAGTTTCCTTCCTTCCTCATAAGAGACCTTTCCCAATTAGCCTCCCCCAGTTTTTAGTGCCTTCTTCAGAAATAACCTTATATTTACTATAAAGACCACAAAGGCTTGGACTAGGAAGGATGTACCTTTTTCTCACCAAGGGCCTCTGGCTCTGGATTCCCTTAGATCACCTTCATATCCTGGGGGGAGCCTGACCCCAAAGAGAGGGAATTGGACCCTTTTTTTTAACTCTCTGGCTTATTAATGCCCCCACCTGAGAGGAGTTTTCTAAAACAAAGTGTAAGAATGGCTCATGTCAGTCCTTTTTAGTATGTTTTGTGTGATTTCACATATGTAGTTGACATCATCTTGCTTGACTTCTCAATGAGTGAGGGAGGGAATGGAGGGAGAGAATTTAAAACTCAAATTATTTTTAATATATTAATTATAATATATAATTAATATTAATAATAAATAATATATAAATATATTAAAAACAAATTTAAATTTTTTTTGAAAAATCCTCTCCAGAAAAGTATTCAATGTACAAAGTTGATCGGATATAACTATTGCCTGTATCCAAAAGAAATGGTTAAAGCACAAAAGACACATAAGCACGCATCGACAGACTTTAAAAAAAAAAAAGAAAAACACGTAACTCTTATTAAAGTCTCCCAAGATGTTGATATTTAAAACATTAAAGCAGGAAACATTTTGTGGGATTGCCCAACAGATATTGCACCCTTTCCTCAAATCTGAGTTATCTGAGTAACTCACTCAAGGTTAATGTCTTCTGGCAAGCCATGGCCTAATTCATCCTCATCCTCTTAGCAGTGGTCATCTCCTCTGAGAAGATTCTTTGAAAACCATCCCCTCATGTGTAACCACCATCCTGACTCCTGACTCCTGAATTCGTGAAGTTGCTACCAAGGCTAGAAACACCCATCTCACAATTGTGGTTCAGTCACCTATGTTCAGAGAAAGAAGCACAAAGCAGAAAAAGCTGCCAGGATCCCTGTCTAGGCCATCACATGCACTTGTGGCCACGTGTGGATAGCTGCCATATCTGCTCAGGGGTGGCAGGTGAGGGGGAGAGCTTGCTGGACATCTGAGGAAGAGCTTGAAGAATCCTAACATGCTAAGCAGATGAGAAAAGAGAGGAAATCTGTGACACCATAGTCAGTCCTGTTAAAATGAGCAGCTCTTAGTGCTTAGGGGCCAATTTTCCTTGGCACAGTGTGCCTTTTCTCCCCATACTGGAGCCAAGGGATCACCAGGAGCCTCTCGTCATATATTCCTGTCAGCAAGAGGCCAGGGCGCAAGAGTCGTCAGGAGGGGCCAATTATGGGACCACCAGAAGCATCCAGGACATACGTACAGCTCCATGGAAAGTGACCTAGACGCAGCTGGGCAAGGGTTGGGGTGGTCCTTTGAGTACCTCCAATACGTTGTATACAATACACAACACATGCATGTTGTTTCTCCCAATAGAATGGAAGGTCTTTGAGGGCAAGGGCTGTCTCATTTTTGTCTTCATTTTCCTACCACCTAACAGAGTGCTTGGAACCCAGCAGAAGCTTTAATCAATATGTGTTACTTGGTTGATTGGACTGAAAGACGAAGCTAATGGGGCCATGGAGAGATTGCCATGGATCTATTTACCTCATTAGCACCAGCTGGGCTCATGGAATACCAGCCCAGCCCCGTGGGCAGAGGAAATGTGCCGTGGGTGGCTGTGCATGTGGGCAGCGTCCCAGGAGCGCTGTGGTGTGAATCATTTCTGCAGTCTTCATTGGTTCCTCTCCTGGTGGCTACCTCTAACCCAGGGAATGAGGAATTTACTTTATCACTCATTAAGCTATCTTGGAATTGTTCATCCCTCTGACTGTTTAATTTAAAAGCCCCTGGAACAATGACTAAGTCAAGTTTAAACAGGAAAAAAAAAATAGGCTTCCTCATACTAAAAAAGGAAAAGTTGGAATCCCTGTTGCTGAATGAACAGCAGCAGGTAGGGGTGGGGGTGGGGTGGGGTGGGGTGGGGGTCACTCTTGCTCAGGCTCAAAGCTGTAGCCTTGGGGGTTCTACATTCAGAGCTAGAAGGCACCTTGGAGGTCCTCACTTTGTGAAACCTCCTTATTTGACACAGGAAGAGTATCTCGAGCCCTGAGAAGTGAGGGACTTTCCCAAAGTCCTCTGGTTCTTCTCTGGTCACTTCTTGATTTGTATTACTAGAGGCAAGGTAGTTCTGTGCACTCCGCTACGGTAAAATGGAAATTCTATGACTTAATTTTAAAAGGAAATTGTGAGGCTTAATGAATTAATGGCTCTAAACTTCTTAGAGGTAGATACTGAGTTGGAAGAGATCCTTAGATACCTGTAGTAGTAACAACCCTCCCTCAAACCACCTTGGGCTTCTGTCCTTTAAGGAGAAAGATGTAAAAATGTTTCTAAAATTTTTTTTAATTAGATAAAATTTTTTTTTCATACATAGGGGGTCTACCTTCTATTCCACCAAGAGCCTGTCCTCAGGCCCCAGCATGCTCTGGGGAGCCAGCTGTCCAAGCTTTCCTCCTTGCATGACTTCCTCTGAGATAAGAGCTATTCCCCCCCCTCCCCCATCAGTGCTTGGGTTTACTCTTTTCTTGGTGGGCTTTCCTAGAAAAATAGCAAGAGGAAGAAATTGATTGATTTTTTTAGCTCTTAAGAAAAGTTTTAAAGATTGAAAAATGAGCCCTGTCTTGTCTAAGCAAGGAATAATAAATAAAGGCAGGTGTGAAGGGCTGGAATTGAAAACAGCTGGATATGACGGATGGGCTCCGACTTCTCTGGAGCGTCAGTCTTTAATCCCTGTGGCTCAGCGTGAATATTTCCCTCCTGACGCGGTGCAGAAATAATAAATGGAGCACGGCATATGGAGGGGTTCTGAATGCAGAGCAAAGAGGAAGAAGGAAGAGGAGAGAGACAAAGACACAGAGACAGAGACAGAGAGACAGAGAGAGAGAAGAGGAAGAAGAATAAGAGAACAGAAGAGGGAGGGAGGGAGAGAGAGAGAGAGAGAGAGAGAGAGAGAGAGAGAGAGAGAGAGAGAGAGAGAGAGAGAGAGAGAGAACGAGAACCACACTTAACCCTTCATAAACCAACTTCTACCTTCTCCTTTACGAAGCTGGGGAGGAGACACTGCTTTGCCATTTCTCCAGACAAGAACCCTCCTACTTTCATTGAAGACAGCCTAAAAGGATAGTCTTGTCAAGCTTGGACTTGTAGCTTAGCAGAATGCTCAGGAGGAAACTTGGCAGTCTGGAGAGAAGAAAAATCCATCTTAAGTCCACTCCATCAGTGCTACCAAAAGATTTTTTGGAACAAAGTAAAACACTCTTTTTCAAATTTAAAAAGTGGCTTTCCCCCTTCCTCACCCAAAGAACATTGGGATTTTTCACTCCAAAAAGGACTTCAAAACTGAGAAGCTGACTTTTACCCAGAATTCCAGCAGTGCAGCCGCCATGGTACCCAGGAAGATTCAACCACAAAAGCCCACAATCCTCAGCCTGGTTTTGTTGATTCCTCTGGCAGTGGTTTTTATAACCAGAGCCAGTAGCAAGAGCTCATTAGGCATTCCATTACATAGTCGCCCCAGGCAGCTAAGGACTACCTAGTCCCTGATATCTGTGACCTGGATAATATTAGCAAAATTGTCATCAACACTTGTGCTCCCCTCCAGAATATGCTGATGCCATCAATTATCCTGGTTTCTATAAATCCTTAAGAGACACACCTCAGACTCTTAAGTGCTGAGATTTCACTGGGACTATTTATATAAAATATATAAGGGTGACCTGGACAGTCTCTTTGGTGGTTCCAGTGACCAAAAACCAGACACCCTTCTGCATCCCCGCTGGGAGATCTGGAACCGAATCCATGTACCTCTAGGGCTCAGAAATGAAAGTGAGCAGAGCAATGCATTTATCCAGTCAGGGTGCACACTTTTTGTTCATTTATGATTTTTGATTGGAGCATCAATTAACCTAAGAAAAACATTTTGGAGAGATTTTGGAGGGAGGCAAACGAGCAGTTTTGAGTGGAACATCTCCTTTAATATATGTTTATGACATTCGGGTTGTCAATCACCCTGAGAGAGAAATCAAAAACTTTGCAGCTCATATTTCTCAGGGTCTTAAGGAGGTGATAATAGTTTGCAACACGGTCAGAAATCTGGGCCAATAGGGCTTTAGCAATTAGATGAAAATTATTATTTCAGAATCTTTCTTGTGTGCATTCATTCAGTGGGGGCTTCCAAACCCCCTCGGTTAACTCTTAATGTTTACACAATTCTGAAATCCTGGCTAGGTTTCTTTCTCTGCCACACAATTCTATGTAAGAAGCATTAAAAGTATTTTTCCAATTTGTATTTGGACTGGCTTTTTATTCGGTGGCACATTCTCTACCTTCCTCTTCCTCCTCTACTCACTAAATTTTTAAAGCTTGGAGCATTACTTTATCCTTCGGATTTGTTCTTGACCCATAAATTGTGTGTGGTACATATGCCTGTGGGTCATACACCCCCACCAGAGAGTTGCTGCTTGAGAGGTACCATGGATTCTAGCTTGTGCCCACATGACATCCCTGTGACAGTAGGCCCCGGAGAAAGGAGATCAGCAGAACCACTGACCAAGGCTAGAGAGAACCATTTGCTTTCTATTAAGAAAAAACCCAAACCAATATCTGGTCAATTCCTTAACAATTTCTCAATAAATAATCTCCATGATGTCCCACTTGTGTAGAGCTACCAGGGATGGAGGGTCAAACTTCTCAGAAATCAGTTTTTCCCCACCACTTCTGTCCTCATATTGAGGGACCTTGGCAGGACATGTGTCATCAAACGCAAATGAGAATTAGTTGGGCCTCTTCACAGACTCAGTCTCCCCAGATCCCAATCACAAGATGAATAGTCAATATTTATCATTGTCTCCAAACCAGGGTGTCTCGTCTCCTGGTAGCCTCCTTACCCCTCCTCCACCTTTATTCCCAATAAAACTCTTGAATGACACAGGATCAAAATCCATTATTTTCATGGCACTGTTTATTTAGCCCAGGTACTTTCAAAAGAAAGTCAACATTAAATAGAATTATTTGACTGTGAGGGGAGGGAGAAAAGAGGAAGGGGGACCAACCTTTGGTCTACACTATATCGCCTGACACCCTTTTATGCTAACAGGTTAACTCTGAGACTGTTCCCACGTGACTCCCCATTGACTAATACTGTACATGGGTGAAAAGTATGATTCAGGTAGAATATTTCCCCATTAAGTTTCCTCTGAAACATGAAGAGACAGCCTCCTCCCTTCCCCCTACACTCCCCAGTCAAATACAGATTGTACTCTTGGGAGCTCAGCTTGGCTTAATATATAACCAACCCAAAGACTTTGAGAGTAGGTGCTGACAGGTCTTCCACCCTTCAGGATTAGGGGCCTTCACAGAGTTACAGAATCACAGAACTTTCGAGTTAGAAGGGACCTTAACAGCTATCTAGAGCAACCTGTGCACCCACTGTAATGGGCCAGGTAGGTGGTTTTCTAGCCTCAGGGGACCTCCAAGGAGGAGAAACCCCCAGCCTGTCAAGGCGGCCCATTCCATAGCTCTTAATTGTTAGGCAGTTTTTCCTAGTGTGGAGCCCAGTCGGCTTCTTTGTGATTCCCACCCTTTGTTCACTGTTTTTCTGCAACCAAATAAAATGAAGTCAATGCCTCCTCCCCATGGCAGTCCCTCAGATATTAGAATATTTGGCTACCATGTTTCCCCTAGGTCAAAAATGCCCAGCTCCTTCAAATGAGAGTATAGTAAATGACCTGAAAGTATCAGCCCTCTGATCTTCCCCATTCTATATGTGATCGTAATCATTTCCAAAGGATGTAGTTGGAAGACTAACCCTCGGTCTCCCTGTGTAGGTCAGACCAAAAGCACCTAAAATGATATTTCCTTCTGATAGTCGTGATCTCCTTGACGCCTTGGTGGGGCTTTCTGCTTACTAATGTGTCTGCTGCACCCTACCCTCCCCCACCCCCAAGGGGGCTGTAAGGTCCTGGAGAGCACACAGTGCTTGAGGAGCATCAGATTCTAGGCCTTCTCACTCCCTAAGGAACTCTTCCCCCAGTACTGAGCCTAAGGAAAACAACCACGTTTTGTTTTTGTTTTTTGTATCCCAAACCGCTTAGCCTAGTGCCTTACACGAAAAATTCACTTCACAAATATTTGTCCAATTGAATGGAATAATTTTGACACCCTACATTTAATAGATATGTGATTAGATGGACAACTTGCAGGATGACAAAGAGCCCTGGTGGTTACAGTACTGCTTTAAAATGAATTTAAATGCACCTACAGATTCAATTGAAAACTAATTGTAAGTTATAACATAAGTGTAGCCATAAGTAGAAGGTATGTTGGCTCTTTACCATATGTGGTCACATTCAAAGTTTTGTTGGAGCTAAATAGAAAACAAAATAGCAATGCTCAGTGCCCTTCTAGATTTCGGTGATTACCTTCTTTCCCACAGCGTGCCAGAGAAAAAAAAAGCTTAGGAGTCACTACTCTACAGGGATCACAGGAGTAATGAGAAGAGTGTCTGAGTTCGAATCTAGCCTCTGACTTTGCTTAACTGTGTGAGAATGGGAGAGGAATTTTGTGTCCCCAAGCCAAGGTTTTTTCATCTACAAAATGGAGATAATACCCAGAAAGACCTCACATGGTTGTCATGAAGAAATGACATGTAAAAGGCTTTGTAAACTTGGAATACTTAAGGACCACAATAAACTTGGCTTCTCCTCTGTCCAGTTGACTTTTCTAGGCTGCAGATAGCAGCTGGTCACCCCTTGTCCTTCCCATGCCATCTTTATCTCTGTCCTCTGATAATTTCCCCATGAGGAGTTCCACCCAACATGCAGGAGTCTTTCTTCAAGTTCTCTCAACATTGCAAGGATACCATTGTAGTATGAGGGCTGCCCATTGGTTATCCATCCCTCAATCTTGCCTCCTGACCAGGCAGTCTACTTTTTCACCCTTACATTTCGTAAAAGACAGACAAGCTTTATTCCTCTCCTCTATGTAATTCTTTCTTTGTAATATGCAGCATGCCCCTGCACACACACACACAAGCTCACCTCTCCACTGCCCTTTAGGTGATGGGCAGCTACATATATTTGGAGATAGCAGCACTCCTGGACCCAGAGCCAAACATCATTATTGGAATCTTATAGGTATGAAGAAAAGATGGGTCTTTCCCTCAGGGAGAAGTCATTAACAGATTATGGCAATTTCCTGAGGCAATCCATTTTTGCTCTTGATAAATGTTTAGGCTATTTATTGTGTGTTTGTAGTATTTGTCCAGCATGGTATGCTGAGAGACTGTGTGGCCTAGTGGATGAAGAATTGGCCTTGGGGTGGAGCCAGAAGGACCTGGGTTCAATTCCCCTCTCAGACATGTACATATGCAACTCTCTGTGACAGGGAGGGTAGAGTTTCCTTGTCTGGGAGTTCTCTATAGCAATAAAATCATAGGTCCACTTCCCTTTCTCATCTTTATTTTCAAAAGTGCAAGCGAAATGTGCTTTTGATTGGATTGATCTCAACGGCTTAAAATTTGGAGAATATCTCACTCAGTAGAAGTGTCTCTTAGTCTTTCCTGTTGTGAAGCAACCTGGGAAGATGCATGAGCAAGAGGCTACTTTCCCAAAGCTCAGACAAGTTCTGGTCTCTACCTCATTACTCTGGAGAACAAAACTGAGCACACGCTCAATCTATATTTAAACAAGATCTGAATAGGCTGGAATCTCAACTTTCCCAAAGCGCCCTGGGTAATTCCCTGCACAGCAGGCTGTGAATGGACCCTCAGCATTTCAGTAGCTAGCCTACGACAAGACAGAGTGCTGGGAAGAAGGGTCATGACAAAAGCAAATAAAAGTATGCCCCGGGATGATTTAATTTGAACCCTTGGGAAAGCTCAAGGGGTTTTTAAACATGTATGTTTTAATAGGATGCAGATTTGGGGGAGTGGGAGGGGGGCTCAGTGTCATGAGGGAACTGATAGATTAGTGAGATGAGTTAAGGCAATATTATTCAAAGCATTATGGCGACGTACTATACAAACATTGTGAAAGTAATTGAGTGTCTAATAGCAGCCAATTAAGTGCTTTTATTGCTAGATGATGAAATATTGGTCAGGTTCACTTGCAGCCATAAGTTTAAATCTATTCTTCCACTTATATATTGCTATAGCTTGACTATTCCAGAGACCAGTAGGCAAGAAACTGTCATTTTTAACCTTGATGTTCTTTTTTTTTTTTTAAGAAAGTGCACATTATGAGCCTTTCTTTGGTTAACCTGAGGGTAGTTAATACCATCGCCCAAAAGCATGGCACCAGGAAGAGAAATTAATCATTCCTTGTGCAGTGGTGCTCCCACTAGAGTCTCCATCAAATTATAGACCCTCAGAGTTGGAAGAGGGCTCAGAGCCTGATAGTCCTAAACAAGAACATTCCTTGTCACCAACATCCCTCACAAGTGGTCATCCAGCAATGGCTCCAGATGGGGGAAGCCATTTCCCAAAGCAGTCCAATCCATTGGTAGATGATTCTGTTGGGAAATTTTCGTTATATCTCTTTAAAATTTCCATATATTCCAACCTTTCAGAACCAAGTGGAACAGATATGATCAAATAGTTGAAGATGGCAAATACATTCCCCTTATTAAGTCTTCTCTTCTCTGGGCTAGTTCATGCAACCAATCCATCTGTCAAGGCGCTTTGCCATCCAGGTTGGGTCAGCCTCTTCTGGACACTCTCCAGCTAAACACAAAGTTCCAAATGTGGTCTGACCAGGGCAGAGGACAGTGAGACTTCCTCATTCTTGGAAATCATCTCTCTCTCTCTCTCTCTCTCTCTCTCTCTCTCTCTCTCTCTCTCTCTCTCTCTCTCTCCAGCCCAAGATTGTATCTACTGTCTCTGCAGCTGCCTCATACCCTTGACTCACATGGAATTTATAGACTACCACACCCTCAGATCTTTTTCAAATGAACTGCTGTCTAACCATCTTCCCCTATTGCCTCATTCTGGCTTGAAGGTGATTCTAAGTTCTTGAAGGATAGGCCATCTGAGCTGAGGCTGGAAAGGCTTCAAACACACACCTGGTGTGATGAGATAATATCTATCTTCCAAACACCATCTAGGCTAAGTGGAGAGAAAATCACCAACAGGAAATTGGCCACTGGGGTGGTGAATTTATTTCAGCTCTAGCAACTGAATGGAGACCACCTTCTTAAGTGTATGCCAAAAATCACAGAATTTGTGGGTTGGAAAGGACTTCATCTGGTCCAAACCCAAGAACCCCCTCTACCACCCCAATGACAAATGGTCATTTGGTCAATGAGAGGGAACCCACCATCTCCCAAAGCAGCCCACCCCATTTGTATATTACTCTAGTCATTAGGAAGATTTTCCTGACATCAAGTCTCTGTGACTTCCCCTGCTACTCCTCAGGCCAAGCAAAATAAAACTAATCTCCCTTCTACATCACAGCTCTTCAAAAACATGATGACAATTATCATGCCCTGCCCCCACCCCCAACACACGCGCACACACACACACACACACACATACACACACCCCAATTCTCTGGGCTAAATAACCCAAATTCCTTCAACCAATCCTCATGTGGTATGAATAATTCAAGGCGATCCTGGTTGTCTTCCTCTGGATCCTCCCCATCTTCTCAATATCTTTCCTCAAATGTGGTTCTCAGAACAGAACATCATACTGCAGATGTGGTCTAATGAGAGCAGAGTGGTTGGGATGTGCCCTCAGTGGGGAAAGCACCCCCAGCCATGAAATCCTAGACCAGTTTTTAAAGAATTGGAGCCAGAAGTGAGCAGTGGTCCATTCTGGAGAGCCAGCTTTTACCTACCATAGTGAGCTCCCCTCCACACCAAGCTCTTTTTTAAGGAGGAGGTAATAATGTGGCTGATTGTATTGTGGTCAATACTGCATTGAGACAAGTGCTAGCTTTCAGCTGGTAGCATTGTCAAAGTGCTTTTCCAACATGTGCTAAATTTTACCATTTGCTATGTAAGCTCTCAGCACTTGCAAACACGCAAGGAGAAGTTTTTATCTATGGAATCCTCAAAGGGAAACGCAGGCAAAAATAAGCATTAAATGATGGGTTGGCTTAGAGAGGAAAATCATTCTAACCCATCACATGGCTCTAACAGTGTGCTTGTCACTCTCAATAAACAGGGAGTCCTGGAAACGAGCAGTTTGAAGTCATTTCCCTTGAAAAAGTTAGGGTGTATGAGATGCTTGCTGTTTATAGAGTCACATCCAATCCCAGACCATTGGAACAACATTCATTCCGGGAATGTTCGTCACGTCTCCGTTTACTGATTCTCCGTGGAGAACTCTGTTACATAAATTAAGAGCAGCTGAAAAAAAGGCATGAGCTGCCCAAAGCCCTTAGGAGGGACCAGCATTTTGGAAACCGAGGAATCTTGACAAGCAGCCAGTATTCCAATGATTCATCATCATTCCTTTTGACCTACTGCAGAGGCGAAGCACCTTCCTTAGCCAGTCCAAGAGAGATTTATAAGGGTAGTGTCATTAAATTCAGGCTTTCCAATGAAAGACAATTTGACCTAATGGGAAGTGTGTTGGACCAGAGTCTACAATCCCTGATCATGAGTTCCAATCCTGGCCCTGAAATGTATTCGCTTTGTGATCACAGCAAGTCACAACCTCTTTGAGTCCAAGTTTCTCCATTAATAAAGGCATAGTGTATCCATAGTGTATCCAGAATGAATGTTGTTCCAGTGGTCTGGGATTGAATGTAACTCTATAAACAGCAAGACTATAAACAGCCAAGAATTCTGAAAGCCCTGGGTTCACATGAATTAAGGTCAATTTTAGAAGGATCAATTTCTCTTTGTGTCAGTCATTATTTCCCCCACTCAGAGTTTACTCTGGGAGACCTTCAAGCATAGTTTACGAATAGCTCATATGAAAGTTTTCACAAATGTCAATGAAAGCAGTCCCTAACTGCTATGCAAGCACTCAAGGTAACTAAAGCATATTGGGAACAGGACATCCTTTATTTCGCTTCACAGAAAATGTAGAAGACATAAAAGGACTCACAGGAATTCATAAACAATAAAAATCTACAAAAATGACTCCCAGTAGCATATAAGCAGTCAACACCATTCTCCATCTCAGAGCAGTCCCAAGTTTCCACCAGAATTCTAGAATCCTTTCTGCTCAGAACCACCCTGTATTTTATACTACCCTTGAAAGGGCCTTAAGTAGGGTTCTCAAATGAACAACACCCTGACATTCTGGTGAGTCCCTACTTCTCTCAAGCTATGTGTAAGGTCCTACACAGTTACATTCAGAATCATAGGAGCACACTAGGATTTGTCTCCCCCCCTCCAGAAGACAAACATACTTTGGGGTTGCTGAATTAGCAACTCCTTTCTTATCAGACCTGCATACTCTGAATAACTTATCATCACCAGAAGGAGCAAAGTACGGATTTTCTGATGTTAGGCTCTTTATCACAAGGGTCACATAGGTGATCTTTCTCCAAGAAGCACACTGATCAGAAATTCTCTTCCTTTCTCTTTAAGTCCAGATCACCAAATTTTTGAACTCGGGGTTACTTTTTAGGTAGCCCCCGAGTCTGGCACCAATCAAAAAATCTCCCTTTTCTACTTAAAGGCTAAATTCCAGGAACACACTAGGAAATCGAGATTCCCTACTCTTCTATACAGCGTCTAGAACTCAAGAACATTGTTCATGAAGGCATAAGGGAGCTAGGGAACCCTATTTTTTGGTGCCTCCCATGTGCTCCGGTCTCAAGCCAACTGCTGGCAATTCCTGAGTGGAGATGAAGCCAGAGGAGGAGAGGGGAGAAATTCCATCCCCTCCCCCAAACATCGGCTGCACACCAAAAGAAATGAGAAGAATAAATGTAAAAAAGAAACCCAAAAATTGATTTAAGAGGTCTATCAGATCAATTTCCTAAGTCAGCATCTCCCAACAGACTCTCTTCTCTTCAAGTTCCAAGTTACTCAGTCTTAGTCATGGAAACCCATCTTTGAAGAGGCCCTTGCAGGTGGCTCCAAACCAACCAATTCATCCTGGGGCAATCCTAGTCACCTACTTAATCAAGAGCTATCCTTTCTCCTCTTAATAAGATGCCAGTGGGCATATCCATACACTATAGGGGGGAAAAGGGCATGATCAAACCAAGATTCCAAACAAAGGTTCTCTTCCCAGAAAGTCAGTCAGATCAGTCAAAGAAGCTCCTGAATCAGCCTCTTACAAGGTACCTTAAAGGTCAAATCTAACCTCTCACTCTATTTTATGTTTTAATGTAGGCCTCTCTGTCTTCAATCTCTAGCCCAGGCCAGAAGTGCACTGGCTTGTCACACACAGTCTTGGTCCCACTGCTGATCGGCTTTATCTGGCTCCGTTTCTGACCTTCCTTGCAGACCCAGGGACTCACTGAGGTGTTATAGGTCTTAGCACAGTCACCTGATCAGCTTAGCCCACCTGTATCTCAGAATTCTCAAGATCAGCCAGGAGTGGGGAAATCAGAAAGACTTGAGTTCAAATCCAACCTCAGACACTTACCAGCTGATTCACTCTGGGCAAGTCACTTAAACCTTGTTTGTGTCAATTTCCTCATCTGAAAAATGGGAATCATCATGGCGCTTGCCTCCCAGGGTTACTTGAGGATCAGATGAGTTAATAATTGTAAAATGCTTAGCACAGTGTCCAGAACTGTAAATGTTAGCTATTAGCTATTAACTATCAGCCTCCTTGGCTGCTGGGATTACAGATGAGCACCACTGTGGCAAGTGGATCCTTCATTTTACAGAGCGAGAAACTGAGTCTCAGAAAGAGAAAATGATTTGTCCAAGATCATGCAAATAATCAGCAGGAGAGCCGGGTTCAGCTCTGATCTCAAATCAGAGTTTGAAATAATCAGATTGATTTTTTTTTATGGATCCTCTTTATAATTAGTGGATATTGTCCTGTAACTGTTATGGTTCTTTGTCTCTGAATTCAGTTCAGAAATTCAGCTGGCCTGTGACAAGTTAAGTTTAGAAATCCAGTTCTCCTGCTAACCACTGTTCTATTCTTGCATCAAGGAAATCTGTTATCTTTGAAGGAGGCAGGTGGACACCAGGGAGTCTGGTCTGGTATCCTTATACCACCAAGCTATCCTCTGAGGATGTCTGGTTTGTTAGGAAAGAAGTCTGGTCCACTCTCTCTAACTTTGTAGGTGGATTTAAACAGTGAACTTTTCCTAGTCACAGGAGGGGAAGGATGAGGTTGTTTCTAGCCCCTCCTTCCCAGTTTCCAACCAATCATATTATTCTCCACACCTCAACTCTGTAACCAATCGTATTGATTTTTGCCACTTATGATGTCGAGCTTTTTTCAACCAATTTGCTCCCTGCCTATAAAGTCCTGTTCTCTCTTCTGCACAACCCTAAAAACTATAAAACGGACAGCTATTCCTCACCCTAGGGTCTTAGCTTTACTAAGAAAGCTGAGATTTTATTTTTTCGTAAATTCATGCTTTACTAGTAAATAATCATGCTTAGAACTTTGTGCCTCAGTTTATCTTATTTTGACCATAGCAAGTTCTTTGCACTGTGCAACAAGACCTAGTGAATAGCAAATAATTGTCTAATGGAATTGAACTCCACTGGACTGACTTGAAAATATGAGAATCGTCTTTTCTTCAGGATCTTCCCATCTCCTCCAAGCCTAGTAGCACAAGTGGAGAAAGCAGTATAGTCCATGGAAAGATGCTGGATTGGGAGTCATGAAACCTAAGTTCCAATCCATCCTGGTGCCACTTTCTAGCTAGGATTCCTCGATTGTCATATAACTTCTCTGAGACTCAGTTTCCTCATCTGAAAATAACAGGGGTAAGGGGAGAATTGGACTGGTGGATCTCTGAAGGCCTTTCTAGGACTAAACCCTGCAAATTAAATGGGAGGTCCTATGAGTTTAAGCTGAAGCTTTAAAAATAGTTAATCTGTTGCTGTTTCTCTCCTTCCCATGATACCTATTTGATTCTCCCAATGGGGAACCTGCTCAGTCTGACAAAACATTTATTAAGTACATTCTACGTACAAAGGTTGTATATTACTGTTGTTACGTGCTGAGCAGCTTTGGGCATTAAGCTAGGATTGGCAGCTTTCAGTAATATTTATAACAGCGTAATGGAAGTGTGAAGGACTAACTGACTTCCTGGTTCTTGTACTTCAGCCTTAGTGATCGTTCAGTCTTGTCTGAACCTACGTGACCGCCACGGACCACAGCACGCCAGGCCCTTCTGTCCTCCACTATCTCCCAAAGTCTGTTCAAGCTCACGCTCATTGCTTCCGTGACACTATCTGTCCATCTCATCCTCTGCCATCTCCTTTTCCTTTTGCCTTCAGTCTTCCTCAGCAGGAGGATCTTTTCCAATGAGTTCAGAGGGACAGGTATTTCCTCTCAGCCTTTAAAAGGACTTCGAGCTACTTCATCTCAAACCAGAAGGTAGACTTGAGTCACATCCATGAGTCCTTAAAGGTTTACACACAGTCTGGGAGAGGCAGACTGAGCAAAAGGAGCAGGGGCCTCACAAGATCTGAGTAGTTGGGAAAGACCATCCCCAGCCCCACCTGGGACTTTAGCAAGTGAAGCACAAAAGAATCAGTGGCAGAAGGGCAGCAATTGAAAGGAAGGCCAAGCTACATCAGAGAAGAAGAAATCAGGGTGGGCCACTAGGCCTTGTGAGCATTCTGGGACAAGGCACGTCTTCACTTTTCCAAATTGATGGAAATTCCCTCAAAAATGTCTTCTCTTTCCCACCTCCCTGTACCCATGCATGTCCAATAACAGATGTTGTAATATACTCTGCTCCTTTATTTTGCCTAAATATTTCCTATATCCTTTCTTCTTTGTTTTTGCCTCAATCCTAAAGAGGCCAGGGGTTAGCTGGAGATAGACAAAGCTATAAGACAGAATCGAGCCTTTGCCTGAATGTTAGGAATTTTCTTAATTGGGGCCTCTGAGCTGTTGTGATTATACTAATACCTTTCATCTGATATAAACTTTTTTAAATGTCTGAGAAAGGGATCACAGTGGACCTGAGGGCCACTATATTGCCCTTAGGTATGAAATAAGCTAACTAGTTGATGTAGCAGGATGTGGCCAATTAAATCCCCAGTTTCTGGTGTAAGACAGAAAAGGGGGCAGGGTAGAAACAGGCAAGGCCTATGGGAGATAGGTAGGTGAGGCCTAGGTTAAGATTGAGCTCCAGGCCTTCCAGCAAGGATCCTACCTTCCATAGTATCAACCCACCAATGTTACCTTAGCGTACGTATTTTTAGGCAGGATAAAAATCATAGTGGCAGTCCTGAACATGGTCAAAGTGTCATTTGTATCATTCACAAATTCAAAGAAACTGCCTTCAGAGTGAAACTTTTTCAGCATGAACCACTGTGGATTGCAGTCATTGCCCCATTGTGAAGATACATAAAAGAAAGGCCTGAAGAACTACCAATGAGACACTGTTTTCTCCCTTCAGTAGAGAACTATCAATGCAAAATGTGGAATTCACTGTCAGACCGGGTGGTTTGGACAGTAGGTGTTAAGTGTTTTTCTTTTGTTACAAAGGGAGGGTTCAAGGAAGAGTTGGGTTAGGGAAATAACATAAAAGAAGCCAAAAGACATTAAAAAAATTTTAAGTAGAAGACAGATTGAAGAAAAACAGGAAGAAAAAAAGTAGAAGGCTTAGTCTGAAAGGAATTTCACTGAGTTCAGCACTTGGGTTACAAAGACAAACAAATCTCTGCCTTTGTGGAACTTACTCAGATGGCTACAAAAATGGAAAAGACACCACCACCATTATTAGTGTGGTTCCTGACCTCTTTTATTCCTAGAACACTGTTCTGGAAGATGTGTCTGACATGGGAGTCAGTCGCCCTGCCCCTTTAAGGTTCAATTTACTCACATGTAAAATAAAAGATTTGGTCTCGATGACCCTCATACTACATATACTGATGTGCATTTAATGTCCTAGCTGTGTGACCCTGGGCAAGTCACTTAACCCTGTTTACCTCAGTTTCCTCACCTGTAAAATGAGCTGGAGAAGGAAATGGCACACCTCTCCAGTATGTTAAAAATAAATAAATAAGTGAACGAATAAATAAAAGATAGCTGAGACAGCTCTAGATTGAGAGTTCCCACTCTGGGCAGCCAAAGGAGGTAACTAGAGGAATCTATTTCACTTGCAACAAAGGAGATCAAAGGTCGTTCTCAGAGTTGAATGTGTTTATAGTTCCTAGAGATTGAGGATGAGTGGCCATTGGTGGTAGCCACTGATGAGAAGACCAGCGTGCATGGGCTTAAGTAGAGGCAAAAAGTACTAAATCAGACACAACAAAGAACTTCCGGACTTTAAGAACCAGGGAAAACCAGCATCACATCAGCTCTTCAGTGAATACTTGCTGGATTAAATGTGAGTGGTTGACTTTCCTGGAAGTTTTTAAGGAAAAGGTGGACCTTTGGGTTTGTTTGTTTTTTCTGAGGTCTTCTAAGGTCAGGAGATGGTCCAGATGACTTTTTTTTTATAGCCCCTATCCATTCCTTGAGCAATTAAAAGTTATTTCTCCCAGCAAATCAAGATGAAATCCATTCCATGAACCCAGATTTTCCAGGGGGAAAAATGGAAATTGGTCATTTATTCTGAGAATTTAGTTGGGGAAAAAAATCTATTTGAATAATTATGGAAGATAAAAACATGCCAGTGTTCTGCCTTCCCTTTTCCCAATTAATTGGGGCACATATAAATTCAATTTAAAATTACATAAATTTACATAAAATTACTCATAAGCATCATTCAAATCATCTTAACCAGGCAAGTTATTTTTATGCTATAAAGCTGGCATTCCCTTTAGAACAGTACTATAGAAAAGCATTTGGCCAGAATGTATTTTCCTTGGCAGGTAATTTCTATCTAAGATGGTCTTACCTCCAAATTCTAGAAAGCAATAATTCCAGTTATCAGTGGAAGGGTTCAATTCCATGTGCATTTGATAGGAAAGATGTTAACAATGAGTTTTTTCTTCCCATAACACATCTGTCTGCTTGAAACTGAGCAGTCTCCCTTGATGCTGTACATAGTAATCTCACAATAGGTTCTGTTGGGTCTAAAATAAAGACCTTTTCATGAATGTGTATGCAGGTAGGATGCTTCTGGAGCTGTATTACTGACTGGTGGCTCACTTTGTGCAGGAGATGAGAAGGAGGAGCTTACAATTTGCCCCATTGTCCTAGCTTCATGGGATTCTGAGTCTTTCTAGGGCACTAGGGAATGAGAAGGTTGAAAATGAATGTTTACGTTCTAGAAAGTCAAAGGTAGTTAGAGATATAGTCCTAAGTACCCTTGGTTCCCTTATCTTCACCCATCCCCTTCTCACCTGTCTCAGAGGAGGACCTAACCCTATTCCTAAGGGTAACCCCTCCTGTCAGGTCTCAAGAGTCATCTCTCACCCCTCCCCCCAACTCTTTAACCTTGCACATTGGCTTTTGCCCTCACCACTTAGCTGCAACTATTCCTATGGAAGGTTTAGTGCCTCGTCGTTATGACTTGTGAATGGCAGCTATCACCTACTACCTTGAATCACTGCCATTTTTTATGTGCCCTAAGCTAATTACCTTATCTTTGGTCTCAGTTTCATCCTCTGCAACATGGGGATAAGCACACCTGTAACAGACATCTCACAGGATTGTTGGAAGGATCAAATTAAAGGCAAACCTTAAAGAACTATATAAAAGTGAGTTATTGGAGTGTGTGGGGTGTTCAGGGAGGATTAGCACCTCTGGTGCGAGGGCTTGCAAAGCCTTTTCAGGGCTGCTCATTAGCCTTTGATGTCCACCTGGCACCCAACTCTCACCTGTGGCTCCAAGAAACTGTTGCATGTGCAGTGGCCACACCCTGGTAAAACCATCTCGGCAGATAGGCTAAATCAGGTGGAAAAGAACTGACAGGACTCAAAACCATCAGTGAGTTAGACGGGTGTCTACCCCAAGCATGCGAAGACATCCCCCAATGAATGAGAACAATTTGTTCAAACGGCCACGAAGACAGCTGAAGCAGGTGTTGTGGAGTGCTTAGAGCTTGGTCAGGCATAGAAGATGCCAAGGTCATCCATTGCATCCTGGACCATTGCCAGTCATCATTGCTTTTGTCCTACCACTGGGCTTTGATGACTCAGGAAGAGAGAGTGAGGCTGAGGGCTTTGTGCAGCCATTCCTCCCTTCAATCCAGTTCACACATGCATGAGTCAAGACATCACTCCATGATATCATCGTGATGATATCATTGGTCTTTGAAAACAAAGGACAAACAACAACAAATGTGACCTGTTATTATCATTAATTACTCCCTTACATTTGGCCTTTAAAAGGGAATAGGCAGATCTAGCTAAAGACCAGAGAATCCAACTTCAAAGATATTAATTGAGAGAAGTGGGGGAGGGAGGGAGGGAGAGAGACAGGGAAAGAGAGAGAGAGAGAGAGAGAGAGAGAGAGAGAGAGAGAGAGAGAGAGAGAGATGGTTCACAGACAGTAGACTTAGATCCCCAGGGAAGAAGAGGGGAAGGAAATAAGCATTTATACAGCTCCTATGATGTGCCAGGTACTTTGCTGAACACTTTTTAACAAATGTTTTATCTTTTTATCCCCCAAAACCCTGCGAAGAAGGTGCCATTATTATCTCCACTTTACAGATAAGGAAAATGAGGCAGAGATAAGTTACATAACTGAGGCAGGATTTGAACTCAAGTCTTCCTGACTCCATCTGCCTAGCTACCTCTTAGGGGGCTGCTTAACTCAAGAACACATGTCAAGGACTCTCCAGAGATGGCAGCCAAGAAGGAGCAGGGGCAGAGAAAGAAAGGAGATCCCAGAGAGGGGAAGACAGGACTGAAGAGAGGGCAGCAGCCAGTGGCATGGCTAGAGTTCTAGAAATCAGTCTCCTTGAGGTAGGAAATGCAAATATTTTACAGATGAGGGAACTGAGGCACATAGAGGTTAAATGTTCTACCCAAGTTCATACAACTAATAAAGGTCAGAACAAAGACTTAAACTTGGGTCTTCTTAGTCCATGACCACACTATAACCCTTGACTTTGATTCCTAGCAAAATTCTAGAATGTGTTACCCAAGGGATGGTTTGGGGGCATTTAGAAAAGAAAGCTCTCTCCACTAAATGCCTGCATGGACTGACACCAGATTGACCTCATTGTAACTGGGCTCACAGACTGGAAGACGAGAAGGGGTGTTATAGAAAATTATATCCTTGGAATTAGAAAGGCACTTAATGAAATCTGTCATCCCCTCTTTGTGTTCAAGATACAGAGAAAGGGGTCAAAATGACAAAGCACTTGGATGCATTCAGAATGGCAAAGCTCAGTCCTGTCAATCCAGAAGGGGGCGTGAGGGGAGGGTCCCAGGAACTGTTATCCGTGAGCTGGATAGAGACGTGGTGTCTTTATCATAGCAGCAAATGAGATTAAGTTGGGACGTATCAATAACATGCGGGACCTCAAAGCAAGAGTAGATCTTGACGGGCTACAACCAAGGTCTGACAAAATCAGCATCAAAGCAATAGCCCAAAAGTCCTTCAGTAGGATTTTAAAAAAAGATAAACTATGCAACTATAAGACAGGCATGGGGTGGTTCGACAATAGCTCTTGTGAAATAAGGCGGGGTTGGGATAGTAGGCTACAAGCCCACAACGAGTCTGCAGTGTAATGTGACAGCCAAAAAACATGGTATGTCTTGGAGTTGCATTAATAGGCATGGTTTCCCAAAAGGAGATATAGTCTCACTATATTGTGCCCTGATTGTCCTGCTTCTGAAGCTTCATGTGCACTTCCAGGGCTGTTTTAGGAAGGATATTAACAAACTGGAGATCACCTGGGGAAAGCAACCAGGATGGGTCCTTTCTGGAGGCTATGGCATCTGAAAATCACTGAAGGCCAGGAAAAGGGAAGGCAGGCATGATTGTGGTCCTACGTGGAGAAGGAATTTGTTGTTCAGCCATTTCAGTCATAGCTGACTCTTGGTGACCCCATTTGGAGTTTTCTTGGCAAAGATACTAAAGTGGAAGAGGAATTATGTCTGTTCTATGCGGTTCTAGAGTGAAAACGTAGGAGCAATGAATGAGTGAATGTTGTGAAGAGGGAATTTTTAGTTCAAAGTAAATCAAAACTTTCTACGAATTGGAGCAACCCCAATGTGGGAAAGGGAGATGGGCTGCCTTGGGAGCAGCCAGCCCCAAACTGCAGAGATATTACAGCAAAGGCCAGATGACCACTTGGTGGGGATGTTGTAGAGAGAGCTACAGCCAGGATTGGACAACCTCTGAAGTCCCTCAAAAGCCTGGGATTCTGTCCTGTCCTTTGTATCTACCACAGAATGGAGACCATTCTGACAATACTGAGGTGTCTCACACTCATTCTGACATGGATTTTTGCCTTTAAACATGCAAAGACAGGGAATATGGAATTCACTATGGAACTATGGGCTTCACTGGTAAAAGTCTGTGATTAAAAACCACACCAGTGATCCCCCAAACACAAGGGGCATTGATCACTGGTCACATTTTCTGGGCTGCCCCCTCTGTCCTTTCCCACATCCTTCCTCCACTAGGAAGCCTTTTGGAGCCTCCAATCTAGTTGAAAATGTAGGCTATTAGGGTCTCTCCTCACACCCCAGCTAGGGGTCACATGGACAGAACATTAGCCTTGGACTAAAGAACCTTTCTGCTTGGATCCTCAGACACCAACAGTGTGACCCGGGCAAACAACTTTCCTCACCTGGAAAATGGAGATAAAACATGTGCTTCACAGGGTCATTGTGAGGATTATATGAGATTATTGGATAAAGTTTTTTACAAACTTTAAAGTGCTATAGAAATGTGAGTTATTGTCTTTCCCTACTGAAATCCTTGTGTGTCTCCAGGACCCAGCCCAGGTGCCACTTTCTTCCTATTCTTCCTCCAATGGGAGTTACCTCTGCCAAGGGTCTCTTCTTTGTAATTATAGTCCACTTTGTTTCATAAATACTTATAGATCTCTCCTTTGCCCATATCAGGGTCTATCTTGTGTTATCCTTACCTATACTCATGACATAGCCTTCCAAACCCCTTACAACAGAAACCCTTTGAAGGTGGGACCTGTGTTGTTTTTCATCTTTGAAAGCCCTAAGTACCCAAGCCCTGAGCCTAACAGGTACTTAGGAAATGTTGTTTAAATCAATTCAAATGCTAAGTTTCTCTAATACTACATACTACAGTGTAAGTAATTTCAGAAAATAGGTCTCCATCAGCCAGGGGTTGACGGGCAATCTAGTTCTGTCCAATGTAGCATAGAAGGCTGGCTTCTCATCATCTTAGTGCCATCTTGCTTCACCCTCAGTCCATCTGGGCTGTCTCTCTTAGACCTAGTCCTCGAGAAAAGCAAAGTCCTATCCAGACAGACTCCAAGCAGATCCCCAAAGCTCAGGCACACATGGTTTTCTCTGGAGCAGCTCCAGATACCCATGCTCATGATCTTTGGCTCTCTTACCCAGAATCCCTTGGACTAGGGTCTTTCTCTCAGCCCTCCAGCCTATTGCATGGATCTCAGAGGTGAAAGGTGCTCCTCCCTCAGTTTATGGATGAGGCCCAGAGAGCAGAAGGAACTTGCTCAAAGTCACACAGGTCATGAGGGTCAGAGCTGAGATTTGAACCCATGTTTTCTCTTTCCAAATCTATTGTGCCATCACTGCCATGCACGCTTCATGCTAGCCTACCTAGATCACCCATAGTTAGTGCGATTCAAAGGAATAAGTACTCACTGTGTATGGAATCAGAGGTCCTGGGTTCAAATCCCACTTCTGATGCTTGGGCAAGTGACTTAAACTCCCCAGGGCTTCAGTTTCTTCATCTGTAAAATGAGGCAGCAGAACTAGATAGCTCTCAGTCCCCACTAGCTCTAGCTCTTAAGACCTTATGAGCCTTGGCCAATATCTTCCCAAAATGGAGCCAGGTGCAGTTTAGACAACCCCGATTCCCACATAGTGTGTGAGACAGGCTCTGATCTAACACCTCCCTCCTGTCAGACTATCCCCGAACGGCAAGGGGATGGCGTTAAAGTATAAGCTACTCCACTGCCACACTATGATGGTCTCTTTAAGACAGGTCTTCGGGTACAGCCAGTCTTCCCAAGCTCTACGCTTGCCCCAAGATACAACCATCCCTCTTTCATCCCATGTTCATCATCAAAATCAGCCTCAACCTAGGACTCTCTGTCCAGCCCCAGGACCATTCTCTCGCACCCTTATTGTTACTCCAACGCACAACCCAAAGAGCTCTCCTTCCCCACTCCATCTATTACCACTTCCAGGCCAATCTCTCCACCTCCAAAATGGCCAGCACTAGTGCTGAGGTGACGTCCTGATATTCAGAAGTAGTCCTAGGACACACACTTTCTACCTGCAGCCTCTAGAACACGGTCCCCCCTCCTTTTCCCCCTCAGTCACTAACAAGCGTTCATCTGTTTTCCTTCCTCCTGTTGTCCATCTTCATCATCATCACCTCCACCCCTTCCTTCGGCTGCCTCGTCGTCACCTCCATCCCTTCCTTCGACTGCCTCATCATCACCTCTGTCCCTTCCTTCAGCTCCCACATCCCACTCACCAGCTTCCCTGGTGCCAGCCCCTCCCTCCCACTTGTCTTCTGCCTTCTATCTGTCAGTTTCGAGCTCTGTGCTGTTAGAATGGGAAGGATCTTCGGAGACCACTTAGTTGAATCCCCTCATTTTATAGAGAAGGAAGCTGAGTCCCAAAGAGGTGTTTCTGGCTCATTATGAGATTGGCAGTCCCCTAACTCACATTCACATTATGCTCAAATGGATTTCTGATTTCAATCACGTGGGTGTTCTCTCTAGCAGTGCAGAATGTGATCCATCCAGGTATGCCTACCCATTGTGAAATTTTAAAATGCCATGACACTGATTTGCTGAATTCTAGCAAAATGTTATATGTATGGTATCTAAAGCAGGGTGGCATAGTGGACAGAGTGCCAACCTCATAAAGTCTCAGGTTCAAGTCATACGCCTCTGACACAAACTAGCTATGTGACCTGGACGTGTCTCTTGACATGTGCCCCGCATCTCTGCCCCAGATAATTCCTGAAGACTATCTGCCTCAGTGGAGAGAGATTCCATATGGGAATGCCCTACCAGTCCAGTAACATCAAAAGAGGAAATAAAGTTAGTCTTTTCTTGAAAAAGCCATGCAATTCTTAGTGGTCATCTCTTTCTTTTAAAAGGTCCTCACAAACCACACCTTTAGTAATAAGTTTGGCAAGAATCGAAGTCAAAATCACAAGCCCATAGTGCGAGGACTCCAGCCTCTTTGCTTTTTTGGAAATCAAGCTGGTTCCAGTCTTGTGGCATCTCCCCTATTAGCCACAATTGTTCAAAGGTCACTGACAGCTACTCAAGTCGTAAGATCCCCCAGTTCATTCGAATTTCCTGAGATACAGTTTTCCAGGCTTAAGGACTTGAGATCGCTGAGAGCATTGTGGTGCTCTCTGCTCATATCCTCCCTTACCTCGAGTTTTCACTCCCTGCTAACTACTAGTATTCAGACCTTTCCAGCCTAGACTTCCTCCTCCTTGGAAAGGGAAAGAGAAGAGCTGAGTCAGTCAGTGTTCTCCCTATACTTACCTCTGTTACATTTCATCATCTTTGATTAAACTTCGTGTTTTGGGGGATCTTTTTTGGCTCAGGACTGTGACATCCACTACTGCCCCCATCATCATCCCCTCCACCCTGGAAAATGGACCTTTTCCATTTTGCATCATCTCCTTGACCCCAAGCTTTTTTGATTGTCGTCATTCAGCAGCCACTGTCTTGTTCTCACACTCTGCTTCTAGGACACCAGACCATGGTTAGTCTCTTCCCTCTCCTACTCGTCCTTCTTTTTATCTTCTGTATATGAACTCTTTAAACTAACAGTGGTCGATATTTTCCCTGGAAATGGGCACTGTTCTCTTTCCACAGCTCAAACAGCCTCCCCTCCTCCTTTACTTCCTCATTGGAATTGCTTGTGTTTGTGAGTCTCTCATTTGAAGTCTTTAAACAGACATTCAGCGACCACTTGTTGAATCTATTGTAAAGAAAATTCCTCTTCAGGTATTGGACAAGTCAAACCCTCTGATCCCTTCTAGTGTGGAGATGTGGCACGCAAGTATCTAGCACATGCCTTCAGGTGTGCACAGGATTGGATTGGGACCCAGTCTATTCCAATCAAACTGGCCTAACGACTACATGGCATCCTATCTCCCACCTGTGCATTTTGCATTGGCTGTCCCCTCTGCCTGGACGTTCTCTCTCCTCTTCTCCACTTTGGGAATCCCTAGTTTCTTTCAAATCGGAGTTTAGGGACCACTTCCAACACGATGTCTTTCCTGATTAGTTCAAAGGGCATTTTCACCCACCCTGTGGGTACATACCCATTTGGAGAGTGATTGCAGCTACCAGCGCACACAGTTCTAAAAATATAGAATGCTGTAGCCATGGCCGCAGACCTGTAGGATCTGAGTCTGGGGTGAGTAGCTGGGATAGATAGATGACTTGACAGATGATAGATAGATAGATACAGACTCACAGATGAGTGAGTGAATAGAGAGATAGAGATAGAAATAGAGATAGAGATAGAGAGATAGAGAGATGGTAGATAGACACACAAATTCACAGATGAATTGGTGGAGAGAGAGAGAGAGAGAGAGAGAGAGAGAGAGAGAGAGAGAGAGAGAGAGAGAGAGAGAGAAAGAGAGAGAGAGAGAAAGTCACACAGATGGGTGGGTAGATAGATGATGGATAGAGAGATAGATATAGATAGATACACAGACACACAGATGGGTGGGTAGATAGATAGAGGATAGATAAACACAAAGACTCACAGATAAGTGGGTAGATAGATAGTCACACATACACACAGATGGGTGGGTAGATAGATGATGGATAGACAGATGGATAGATACATAATAGATACACAGATAGGTGGGTAGATAGAGAAATAAATGATAGATAGATAGACAAATAGAGCATTTATTGAGTTCTTACTATGTGCCATGCACTGTGCTAAGTCCTGGGAATATTAATCAAAATGAAAAGAAAGCCAGTGGTGGTATTTCACCAAATGGATATTCTAGGTAAGAACTCACCAAACAGATGAGGGGGCTTTGGGGCAGAGGCATCTCTAGGGTGAAAAGGCAGCTGGAGTAGAGGTAGGAAGTTTCAGAAAGTAAGGAGAGAGACCAAGAGAGACTGTAAGGCCATACTTTAAGGAACTCTTCCTCTCTCTCCATCACTCCACCCCTCTCCAGCTCACATGGTTCCCACAAGGGACTCCAGGACTCACTGCTATCATTTCCTCCCAAGCCCCTGACTGGCGCCTTGAAAGTACCATTTCTAAAAAGCAGGTCCAGCTGTTGGAAAGACAATAAAATTCTGATGCCGTAAGACACCAAAAGGATAGCCTGATGTTGAGCTAATAGAATCCATAGCTACTATTGTTTGCCCATTCTAATCAGCGCCTTTAAAATCTACTTATGCACAAGACTTTTGAGTCCTTTTCTCACTCTGGGTTTATTTTCTCAAAGCCCTTGGGGTTCTGTAAAAACTCTTAGGATGCTGGTAAGCCCTTTTATTTCTCTTCAAGCTGGAAGAGTGACAGGCTTTAGTTATTCTTAGTACTAAATTATTTATCTTCCTTCCCCTCCTAGCCCATATTTCAGAATCTTTAACTTGACTCCTGGGATCCAATAGAGGTCTTCTCCCTCTCCACCACCCCCCCACCCTGGTTCAAAATGAAGCAATTTTTAAATCTTTTGTCTTTAATTTTTTATCACCAAAACTCTAAGCCCAGAGTTTGGCTATGGAAGCTTATTAAAGGTGCAGGGCCTGGGCTAATTTTGAAATAAGTTGTTCCCAGGTCCTTGGAAAAGCCTCCTTCTGTGCCCCTGGTCTTCTGTGTTTGTTACAGGCTGGAGTTGTATTATTCCAATGATGTGTGAAGCAACAGCAGTGAGGATCTGAACAGAGCTGGGAATGGAATCATTCTGGAATGTGGCATGGTCCTATGAAAATTCCATAGATTAACAAATATCTCTGGGGTCTGGGAGATTTCCCAGCATCTCCCTGGAGAAATAATTCAATATGAAGGCTGGTTTCAGGTGGGGGTGGGGGGTGGGGAGTCATTACAAGTTGGGGGTCTTCACTGTTGTTGTTGCTGAGTTGTTTCAGTTGTGTCTGACTCTTTGTAACCCCATTTAGGGTTTTATTGGCAAAGATACTGGAGTGGTTTGCCATTTCCTTCTCCAGCTCATTTGACTGCTGAGGAAAACTGAGGTAAATGGAGTTAAAGTGACTTGCCCAGGGCCACACAACTAGTAAGTATCTGAGGTCAGATTTGAACTCAGGTCCTCCTCACTCTAGGGCTGGCCCTCTATCCACTGTACTACCTAGCTGCAATGGGGTGGGTAGGATGGATCTTCACAATTGCCCACAAATTTGCCTAGTGGTGTTGCTATCTAGAATTTACAAGCCTCTTGTAAGTCGCAACTACATTGTGTTTCCCTGTCCCCCAAGAGAAAACTGTGCAGAGAAACAGTGATCTGTCCTCACAGAAACAAGACATTATTCGTGAAACATGCCTTTCCTTTCAGTATGGAGGTGGGGGACCATGGATGTGGAATGTGATATACTGGTTGCTGTGTCAAATGGGTTTCCTTAAATGTTTTCTTTGTTGCAAAGAAGGGTTTTTAAAGTGATGGTTGGCAAGGGAGTTTAGGAGGAAATAATTATGGTATAAAAACAAAAGGCAACAATAAAATGTTAATTTTTTTAAAAACAGACTATTCAAGTTATATCTCAGTGAGGCCGAGTTGGTTGCCATAGTTACTTAGGATGTTCACTAAGAGATAAAGCCAGTAGAAAAGCAAAGGCGATGATTGCAGTGTAGACCCATCCAGATAATTGGAGGAGCATCTGGTCCCCAGCTCAGAAAGCATCTCCTCATTGGCCAAGTATATTACATGGCCCAATGTTGCACCCTTTCTCAAGCGCCGGCTCCATGGTGTAGATGCTGGATCCGGATGGTGGTCCGGCCATCTCCTGGGGTGGGGGAGGGGGAAGAATGCAACAAGTCCTAGCGCAATGACAAAATGGATTGGCCCTCTTCTTCCGTGAATCCGTGAAAAGGCTCATCTCCCTTTATTATGTTCAGTGGCTCTATCGATTAAATCCATTTTTCTATTTAAGAGAGAGAGAAAAAAATAATCTTCCTTCCCGCAGCCCATACTTATGAACTCTTAAGTGTTAACATCCCAAGCTCTTCTTGTCAGGACTTAGCCCTACAAAGTGATTACGGCGGTTCAAGTACCTTCCTCAGGCTTTGTGTCTGGGAGATAGCAGCACATAGGGGATGGAATGAGTGTGTCATATCTGAGATCTGATTAGGGCACGGGAAGACTTAAGCATCTCAGTGTCACTAAAAAGAGGGCCTTGAAGAGAAAATGTGACAATCCAACGTCGAGCCTCAGCCAGCACACCCCACCCCCACCCCCGTCCCCACCCCCAGCGCATCAAGGCATTGGTTAGAATGAAGAATAATTGGGTGAAGGGGTGGGGGTTCTCCCATGGCCCTGATGCAGCCTGCGTCGGCATGCTGCACAGATTGGCTCCCGCGCTCCTCCAGCCTGCTCCGGGTTTATTCATTGCTAAAGAAGAAACCGTATTCCTTCCTTTAAAGCCAGATTCCGTAGCATCAGCTCTTTTCTGAATAGTTCCTAATTTTTTTTATTCCCCCATTCTTCTTACTCAGAAGCTTTTTTTTTCCTCCTCAGAACAAATCACCCTCCTCCATACATACCCTCCGAAACTTTTAGTCCGTATTCTCAAACAGTCACCCCAAAAAGCCCTCTTCCTCCTGACTGCCACCACCCTCTCTTCTGGCTTTCCGACCAACTGCATGGACACGTGCGGATTTGTATGTTCAAATAGGGGTGTGGGTGCCTAGGAACCAAGTTCTTGGTATTTGGGAAATATTTTTAGGACAGAAAGAAAGGTCATTTAATTGTATATGTGTGCATGCATATGTTCTGGCTAAAGTTGAAGCTCTTGGTCCTATTAACATTAGCCAGCTAAGCCATACTTTATCTGACATGTAATGCTCACATTTTATGTCATATATTCATAGAGGTATATAAATGACTAATGTTTAGTGTGTGTACATGCACATAAAACTATGTGTATATGAGGATATATAATAGTAGTGCTAAAAGATCACTTTAAGGTTTGCACAATTCTTTACAAATATTTCATTTGAGCCTCACAACAACCCCAAGAGGTAGGTGCTATTATTAGCCCCATTTTACAGATGAGGAAATTGAGGCAAACAGAGGCTAAGCAACTTGCCCAAGGTCATACAGGTAGTAAGTATCTGAAGCCAGATTTGAACTCAGGTCTTCTTCCTGACTGGAAGTCCAGTTCTCTCTCTCTCTCTCTCTCTCTCTCTCTCTCTCTCTCTCTCTCTCTATCTCTACCTCTATCTCTCCCCCTCCCTCTCACTCTCCCTCTGTCTCTCTCTGTATGCACATATATGTATATATACATATATGATAGAAATGGAGCTAGGGTCCACAAACAGACTATTACTAGAGTCTATAAGCCTCTTGAAGGTTGGAACCAATACCTTGTACAACCTTTCATCTTCCATGCTGTCCATGCCTGTAGGGCTCTACACCTAGTAGGCACCTAGCAAACAAATGTTCATGCAATTGAATCGAGGTGTCAACTTTTAGCAAAATCATTAATTAGGACAGTAACAAAGACATTTGTATTCAAATAGTGTGGGTGAAATGTACAACTTAATTCTGTAACCCTTGTTACTCTTGTGATCCTTGAATAACCATTCTAGGTGAGGGGTGGGACAGCAGGGACACACAGGGTGTTCCATTAGTCATATTTTTCTTGAGGATAAAACTCTAAACTAGGCCATTAGAAATTAATTTGCCACAGGCTCTGTTCCCTGCCAAAGGATGTTGACACAAGGTGGGTCTTCAGCCTCTCCATGTGTGTACACACCCTTTGTGGTGATACTCACAGTCCCTATCACACAGCTGAGCCCTAGTTCTTCCTGCCTGGCCCCCAAACCAAGCTGGGAAAGTTGCTGAAGACCAATGTTAGAATGTCCACAAATTTCATCCAGTTCACCTGCTTCTCCCCAGTGCTCACTAGCCAGTCTTCCTGGGAGTTAGATCACCCCAGACAAGACTCCAGCTGGGTATGGACAGAAGCACCAGGCTTCCCACATTCCAAGAGGAGCCATAGTGGGCTCAGGGCTGACATACTTGGGTTCCATCTCAGTCCTGGTCCTGCTTCTGTCTCTGACTTGCAGCCTGACCTCCAGCAAGGCATTGCCCTCTCAGATCAGGGAGAGCTCTCTCGCTATAAAATAAGGGGATTGAACCAGAGGGTCTCTGAGATTGCTGCACCACTAATGCTTCCAACCTTTAGAGCCTTGGGCTTTCAACCCTTCTGGTAGCAAAGGATTTAATTGTCATTTTCCCTTGTAGGAATAAATCTCCAACCTATCAGAAAGAGCAATGCATAAACCATCCCCCGTCATCTTCAGATACCTTCATGGCATATCCAGGTAAGCATAAGCATCAATTCAAATTCAAGATCCAGATTTTCAGAGGGCCTTCCTTCTACCCTCCACCCCCAAGAAAAATCTTCTCTGAGCCTCCCTGCCATGGCCAGTGCCCATTAGCCCTAGAGGGGCTGACTGGCCAGTAGTACCCTCCAGGAAAGTAGAAATCTGTCCCTCCAGCTCCCAGAGCTACAAGCCCCAAGCAGGTGTTGGAAGCCTTTTTACAGCTGTAATTTTAGGATCAGAATAGCCAGGACATGATAACCATTTGTCTCAACATCTGGAAAGATGCACTGACTGCTCATTTCCTCTGAATGTGCTCCTAAATGTGAGATTTATTTAGGCTATGGGATCACTGCATAATCCGTGGCAAAACATGCAATCTGGTCCTGAGAAGTCCTAAATGTCTGCAGTCAGCTCTTGTGACCTTCGATGTGGGCTGTCCACTTTGGGGAATGTCTGTGGCCAGCTCCCCTTTGCCCCTGGCATGGCTGGCTGCCTTCTTTTGCTATCTTAGGAGTTGGTGTGTGCTCGGCAAAGGCAAGCTCATGTCGGCATTGAGCAAAGAGAATGAAGAGGGCCGTGAGTCTGCTGCCCTTAATCCTCTAATGGGCTCTCAATAGAGGATGGTGATTGGGGGATTAGACACCATCTTCGGTATCCATGGCATGGCTCCTTTCCCTTGGCCAAGAGACTCCAACTCAATGCAGTGCAATTCAACCTACATTTATTAAGAGCTGACTTTAGGCCAGACATTGGGCCAAGGGTTGGGGACCCAAGGACAAAAATAAACCTGTCCCTGCTTTCAGGGAGCTGACTTCTCTTGGGGAGTTGGTGGAGAGGGAGAAACAACATATTTGCAGAAAATAAAATGATGAGAGCTGGGATGGGGTGGGGGTGGGGGTCATATAGGAGGTGGTCTCTGAGATGTACCTTGAAGGACACCAGAGATTCTATGAAGTGAGGAGAGAGGGTATTTCAGGCAAGAGGAATAGCAACTGTAAAGGTATGGAGGAGGGGAGAAAGAAGAGGAAGAGGAGGAGGAGAGGAAGAGGAAGGAGATTAAACTTTATTTACAGGGAATAGCTAATAGGCCACTGTGGCTAGAACAAAGTGTGTGAAGGGGAGTAACATGTAACAATATTCTAAGGGTAAAATGTGTGCCAGATTTTGGATGCCATTATATGCCAGGCTCAGGAATTTGTATTTTATCCCAGAGGCAATAGGGGGCTAATAGAGATAGGTAGGTAGGTAGGTAGGTAGGTAGGTAGGTAGGTAGATAGATAGATAGATAGATAGATAGATAGATAGATAGATAGATAGATAGATAGATAGACAGACAGACAGATAGATATAGATGGATGGATGGGTAGATAGATGAATGGGTGGATGGATGGATGGGTAGATAGATATAGATGGATACATAGATGGATGGATAGATAGATGAATGGATGGATAGCTGGATTAATAGATAGCTAGAGACAGATGGATAGATAGATAACAATATCACATTTTAGCAGATGTTTGGAGGCTAGATTAGCAACAGGAGAGACTGGAGGCAAGAAGACCCAACAGGAGGCTGTTGAAATAATCTGTGAGAGGTTATAACGTCTGGACCCAGGGCGGTTACTGTGTGAGTAGAGAAAGGGGAACTGATTCGAGACTGGGGAGATATGATTGAAAAGACTTGGCAACTAATGGAATATAAAGAAGGAAAGAGAAAGTAAAGAGTTGAGGAAGGCTCCAAAGTTATGAATCTGGTAACTGTAAGGTTAATGATGCCCTCAACATTAGGGACATTTGGAGGAGAAGCATATTTGGGAAAACATCATGAGTTCCAGACTATATTGCCTTCTAGCTTGCCTACTTTGGGAGTGGAAGAGGAGTCTTTCTCAGCCCCTTGGCAAAACAAAGAAGGACCGGGTCAAAATGTAAAGAAACTCCTCTGGAAAGATGCCTGGGGCCTCTGAGAAGAGGCTGAGGATGTTGAAGGGAGATTCTGGGTCAGATACAGTCTGGACTGGGCAGCCTCAGAGGTCCCTTCTAGCTCAGAGATTCTGTGATATAGTGGTGAGCACTTCATGTTCAAACTCATGGCCAGCAAAGAGGCGCCCTCTTTCCATCTTTACCTCAATGACCTCTGCAGAGCTTCCTTCATCTCTGAGAGTTTCATTGGCTGAAAAATATATTGTGTCATATTCTGAAAACCCTGTGGCCCATGAACTGATCTCTAATCATGGCTGTGTGTTAATGACCACAAAATTCATCAACCTTTACTGAACGATTTTCTTTAAGCATGACTCCATTAGCTTTTATGGCGACTTTATGGTTGTTGATGATCTCACAAACGTCCACCCCAAAAGGGGAGCTGTAATGGCAGAGGGTTCATGAGCAGCTCCTCCTAGACCCAGGGCAGTAATCAATGATGGCCCCATAAAGACCTAGGCAGCTCAATGACAAAGGATACACAGCAGCTTTCCAGTGGGATCCCAGGGAAGTTATACCCCATTGGACTCCAGCTTTGTTTATGGTGTCAGAACAAGTTGGGATCCAGTCCATAGAGAACTCAGAGACCATATAATTTGACATCCCGTTTCACAGATGAGGAAACTGAGGTCCAGAAAGGTTAAGGGGTCTCATTCAAGGTCATCCAGGTAGGAAATAGTGCAGAATAAGATTGGAACCCAGGTCCTCCGATGCAAAAGCCAAGATTTTCCTCTATACCAAGCCGCTTAGGTCCCAGTGAGCTGTCCTGAAACTAATATTACAAGATCATGGCTCTCAAGATAGATGGGCTCATTTTACAAATGAAGAAACTGAGACCCAGGTGAAGGCCATACAAGGAGCAAGCCCCCAAGGCAGGATTTGAACCCAGGCCCTTTGATTCCAGAGTCAGTGCTCTTCCCTCTTTGTCACACTCCTCCAGACCTTTGGCCATCTATGGCTTTGAGGCACACTCCAGCTCATCTCTCCTAGGATGTGCGATCTATTGCTCCACATGTGGTCCTTCTGCAGCAGACCACAGCGCGTGCTTGCCTCCCTGTTTCTGAGTTCCATGTCTCTCTCAGGGCAGCTGAGGAGGACAGCATTCAATGTTCTAGTGGGCAGATGGCACCAATGGCTCTTGAAAGTGTGGTTCCCCCAAGTCCCAGATCTCTTCCACGGCAGCTGATGTCCTCCCATGTTTCTCACACATCTGGTACTTGGAAAATTAGGGTTGGTTTTGAACCCAAGCCCAGAAATTCTTATTTGTCTTTATCGAATCCTGTCAGACTCATTCTAGCCCATCATCTAAGCCTATCGAGATCTTTTTTTGACAGAGGAGGAAAAGTGAGTCCCTGAGAAGGTGTCCAAGAGCACCCAACTAGCCAAGCAGGGGTCTGAACCTAGATCCTCCTCACCTCCAGAGTTCCTTCCAGGATACCCCATTTTGGCCGTCCTCTGAGATGGGGTTTGCTTTGGGTCTTAAAGGGTATGTAGAACTTGGGCAGGGAAAGTGAGAGAATCATTGTGTGCAAGGGGATGCCATGCCAGAGCTTAAAGGTCCAGAGGTTAGATGAAGCCTGGTGGGTTCGGGGCAGGAGGAGGACTCTGGCCCATCTGGGGAAGAGAGCTCACATTGGGGAGCAGCGAAGCCAGGATGGATAAGTAAGATGAGGCTATATCATGGAAGGCCTTAACTATCAAGGAGAGGAGTTTTGCCTGAATGCAGAAGGCCGGTGGTTCCCAAGGTTTTCGTTCCATAAACTCCTTTCAACAACAACAAAAATGTGTTGTGAACCCCCAGAGTAATTTAACAAACCACTCATCATATCTTACAATTATTCACTGCTTCTGGTGCCAATAAAGAATTCTTATCTTGGACCCCTCAGAAGATCCAAGGGCTTTACCAACCACTAGATGGAAACCACCAATGGGGACTCAAAATTTCTTAAGTGAGAGATCGAAGCAGAAGAAAGAAAGGCACCGAGCAGCCCATGACATGGTGGTTTTCTTGACATTTAAATCGGCTTCTTTGCCATTTTCCCCCCTTAGAACAGAAGACATGGCTCCTAGTTCCACCCAGACGAATCCCTCTTCCACAATACAAATGGTCAGATACTTGAAAATCACCCTCCTATTCATCTGCCACCATCCGCTCCCTCGGTTTAAAGTCTGCCCCACCCCCCATCCCCAAATGCCCATTCTTCCATCCCCGAGTGGTCCCACGATCTCAAGCCCAGTAGCCTGCCCCCACCAGACACCCCACTCCATCCTCTGTACTTTTTGCCCATGCTCCCCTCAATTCCTCCTAAAGGATCTACTCAACACCTCACCAGTTCCTTAAGAGCTGTGCTGCTTTGTTTTATGGGGAAGGTAGCCTTTCCTTATATTCCCAACAGAGCACAGAGCCTGGTACATAGTAGGTGCTTAATAAAAGCCAGCTGACTGACTGTTACCAGACATCATCTTCTAGGACACGGACTTTTAAGATCATGGGACCGTGTCTCTAGAACTGGAAAGAACCTCAGAGACATCTAGTCCAATACTAGAAGACTGAGGCCCAAGGAGGCTCTGACTTGCCCCAAAGTCATTAAGATCATTAATTTAGAGCTTTAAGGTGCCTCAGAAGCCATCTAGACCGACCTCCTCACTTTACAGAAGTGGAAACTGAGCCAAGGCCCGGGGACATGATGTGATGCCCAAAGTCCCACAGCCACGGAGCATCCCCTGTCGCTGACTCCCAGCCTGGACGATGAACGTTTCTCTCAAAGGCTGGTCTCTCATGCTTGTGCATGTGAGGGGCTCACAGGGGTCCAGTGCTCTAGGAGGTACTGGGATTGTTATGCCCATTAGAGAGATGAGCAAACTGACCGATTGCCCAAAGTCACACGGCGAGGAAGCGTCAACGGCAGGTGCTGGAGCTGAAGGGTTACGGTGGACGTGTTCGCCGGGCCATGTCAGGCAGAACTACAGCTTGGGGCTGGAAACAGATGGGGAATCAGAGACCTGGGCTCAGATGTACCTCCAGGGACACCTTTTCCAGCCCATACCTGAAGAGAGAATTCCCCCTCTCAAAAACCTGAGTTTCCATCCTGGCCTTGTCCTGTACCCCTCAAGGGACCTTGGGCAATCAATCAACATTTATTAAGTGCCTACTATGTTCCAGGAACTGTGCTTAGTGCTGGGGATACAAAAAAGAGACAAAAGACAGTCCCTGCCCTCAAGGAGCTCGTAGGAGACAATACGCCAACAAATATGTACAAAGCAAAATACTTTCAGGATAAGTAGGAGATAATTAACAGAGGGGAGGCATCAGAATTATGAGGGCTTTGGGAAGCCTTCCTGTAGAAGATGAGTTTTGGTTGGGACTTAAAGGAAGCCAGGGAGGAGTGGGATTGGGAGTGAAGAAGGGAGAACATTCCAAACAGAGAAAAATACTACCTAGGCCTCAGTTTCCCCATCTGTAAAATGAAAAGGTTGGACTAGATGACCTCTGAGGGCCCTTCCAGCTCTAGGTCCTTCTATCTAATGACCCTAGGTGTGGCTTACCCAGGGCTGAAGCTACAACGTGCGGTTACTCTGTGTGACCCTGGGCTGTTGGACAATGGCACTCCTCCACTCTGCTCCAGAAATGCCAGGGGCTTCCTATTTATGACCTCGAGAATAAAATAGAAACTCTGTTTGGTATCTATTCACAACCTGGCTCCAAACTACCTGTCCAGGCTTACTCTTCAGTTCAGCCAAAATGGCCTTCCTGGCATTCCTCTGTTCCCTTACCAGCCTGCCCCCCATGCCTAGAATGTGCTCCATCTTCCCCTCTGCCCCTTAGCTTCCTTCAAAACTCAGCTGGTTTGCCCTCCTACACCAGACTTTTCCTGATATTCTCCTCCTGCCAAGCCACTAGAGCTTCCTCCATGAAATTACCTTGTAGTTTCTCTGTATGCGCTTATATCTATGCATGTAGATAGAATGTAAACTTCTTGAAGGCTGGCAGGGTTTCATCCTTGTCTTTATATGGTCGCCTGGCACATAGGAAGTTAAGTCAAGGCAGTGTGCATTTATTAAGTTCTTTCTAGCTTACAGGCACTGAGAATATGGATAAGAGCAGAAGGAAAGACAGCCCCTGCCCTCCAAGAACTTACATTCTAACAGGGGAAGAGCACAATGGAAAAGCGAAGTACTCAAGTGAGTAATGAAGTCCCGAGAATGAAAGATGGCTGCTCTGGGCCCTTCCTCAGAAAGAAGGGAGTGCAAGAAGGCAGCTGGGACACGGTGGCAAAGTTGGGATAAAGAAGGCGCCTGAAGAGTAGAGGGCAGCTAGGTGGCACAATGGTTAGAGCACCAGGAAGTCAGGAAGATCTGAGTTCAAATCTGGCCTCAGACACTTGACACTTAATAGCTGTGGGACCCTGGGCAAGTTACTCAACAAAACAAAAAAGTAGACACTAAATTCTCAATGATTGGTTGACTGATTGATGAGTTAACTGACTAAAGAAATCTGCTCTACAGTCTTTCTTAGATGCTCCCAAATCTCTGATGGCTTTTGGTCTTCTGCCTGCTCTATGCATTGACTGGCGTTGTTCATTTACTCTTAGCCCAGGGGGGATGCCCGTTTCTATCTGTCCCCCCAGAATAAGCACCCACTCATGTAACAGACCAGACTTGCTGGCCAGAGGGTAGCCTCCTCCTTCCCATATCCCTTGCCACCCTTCCTAGGGATGGGTTGGAAAGGGTGAAGGAGACCCACTTGGCAGGTTTCTTAAAGGTTTTGACAGGAATTTTCCCAGCCTATGAGAAGACTTAGCCAACTACCATCCGGTTTCTGGATCTCCGGCTTCTAACTTGCCTTTCCTTCTGTCAACTTCCTGTGTTGAAGCACAACAGAGCTGAGGAATTTCCAAAATAGAAAATGCCTCGAGGTGGCTGGAATCCTGGTTCCGATTTGATGAGTTTCCGATCATTACTCTCAGACTCTCTCCATTGGTTTACGAGAGACATGGAAAAAGCAGAGACTAAAAATAGGAGAAAGAGCCCGAGACCAAATGGGAGGAGAAAATATCGGAAAGCATTTTGAAGTGCTGAGCAGGAGGAAAGCCTACACTGTCCATCATTGAAACCATCGCCTCTCCCTCAAGCCAGGCCCACTGTATTCTACTTTGTATATTATGTCCATTCCCTTCTGCCTATCAGTTACCGATATGGACTCCTGTCCTAGTTCCTATCTCAGCTACAAAACTAGGCAGCAGACTTTGGTCCCTCAGACAAAGTTTGACATGATCCCTAGGGCCCAAGCAAACTCCCAAGGGCCGTTTTACCTCATCCAGCTCTGTAAGGCTCAGAGACCTTGCTCCCTGGAGTCACAGGTGTCCTGTGGTGGTCACCTCTTCTACCTCCATGTCCACATCTTTGCCTTGGGTCACAAAGTGTGGTCTGAAGGCAAAGCTGTTAAGCCTTTGTTCTCTGCTGATTTGCATGATAGCACAGTGAAGAAATGAAGGTTCCCCTCATCAATGGTAGCATTTCGAGGAACATCTAAACATCCAGAAGAAGGTTTTGCATGAAAGGAACTTCAGTATCTTCTTGGAAGAAGCTATCTGAAATTGTATTTAGGCATCTTTAATCGGTATTGTTGGGCAGAGAAGAACCAACTAGGGTATGGCAATCAGGAGTTTGCCACCAGGTGCCAAAATGTAGAAGGCATTGATAGCAGTTGTAAGAGAGCTTAGCACCAAGTTAGCAAAAATAGTTAAAATAGGAAAGTACCAAAGAGTATTTCCTTCTCAGCCATCCGCCAGGTGAGCTCTTCCACAACCTATCCTAACTCCGCTCTCTCCCCTTCCAGAACCTTTAAGCCAGTGTACTGGGCTCTCTGGCTCCTGCCACCACCATAGGACCACCTGATATCTCTCCCTCCATAGAGCCTTGAAGTTGTGAGTCTGAAATTTTCTCTCTGCCCCTTACCCTCACCTCCTATCTCCTCTGAATTTGCCTTTAAACGTTTATTTGGAGGTACCTTTTACACTCTTTGACCCAAGCCTGTTTTGTACAAGTTATGGCTGAGGGTCATGGCAGTTCATTCAGTCCATCCTCCTGCCTCCAGGACAGACTGCCCAGTCACGCCTGGCTGGCACTTCACATGAAGCAATCTCAAATCGGCATTTTGCACAATCTCACCTCATCATCCTCATTGGCCTTCAGGCAGTGATTTCACTGTAGTACCAAAGATGCCAGGGTTTGTTTTATTTTGAGCATTCTGGAAAGGAGCGTGCCCCAATGCTGAAACTAATTACTATTCAATAAGCTTTAGATGAAGCCACTGGGAGATTCTCTCACCCCCTTAGCAAGTCCTCAGTGCCGCCTAATTAGGGATCATTTGACATTAGCTCAAAAATAGACTTCTCATGTAGCTTAAAGCTTTTAGTCCAACATCCTACAGGTCTCAATATCAAAACCAAATTACAACAATTCTTTCCCTACCCCCCACCCATCACATACATGAGCCAGTTTCAGTCAACCAGGAAAGACTTCCCAAAGTACAAGAAGGCCTGGGCTGGGCTGTTCTTGCCTCTATTGCGGGATTTCTGTTCTCATCCTTTTCTGCTCTCTAGGGAGGGGCTGGCCTGCTCTTTGCTCAGAATGCCCCTTGGTGAGGAGGTCTCAGCACAGCAGGGGACAAGAAGAGAATGAAAAGAATTTTACTGAATTCACCTTTCAAAGTCAGCATAGGGGAAACTGTGAAAGATCTGGAGCCAAAGATACCTGGGTTCAAATTCTGCCTTGACCACTTACTGGAGAAATTGACTTCATCTCTTGGTACCTTAGTTTCTGCTTTTGCAAAATGAAGGGACTGGACTAAACCGGGGACTCTTAACCTGGGGTCCATGCACATGCTTAAAGAAAAAATGTTGATAACTATTTCAATATAATTAATTTCCTTTATAATACTATGCATTTTTGCACTTTTAAAAAACTTTATTCTGATATGGGGGTCCATAAGCTTCAGCAGTCTGCCAAAGTGGTCCATGATAAAAAAAAGTTTAAGAACTCCTGAACTTGGGGCAGTTAGGTGGCATCATATTGGATAGAGGACAGGCCCTGGAGTCAGGAGGATCTGAGTTCAAATCCAAACTCAGACACTTCCTAACTTGTGTTACTTGGGCAAGTCGCTTAACCCTGATTGCTTCAAAAAAAAAAAGGAAAAGGAAAAGGAAAGAAAAGAAAAGAGAGGCTTTGGACTTGGTGGTCTGGGTTCCTTCCAGCTTTAAGTCTGCTAAGATCCTACAATCAGTATATTCTTATACAAGACTGTTGTTCGTCATCATCAAAATAACTAGCATTTATAAAGCACCTACTGTGTGTCAGGCACTGTGCTAAGCACTTTACAAATATCATCTCATTTGATCTTCACAACACCCTGGGAGGGAAAGGCTATTATTATTACTACTACCATTTTACAGATGAGTAAACTGAGGCAGACAGCAGTTTAGTGACTTGCCCAGGGTCACGCAACTAGTCATTGTCTGGGGCTGGATCGGAACTCAGGCCTTCCTGATTCTAGACCCAGCGCTTTATTCGCCGCACCACCTGGGTACCTGCCTAAACTCATCTGGAGCACCAATCTTCAAATATCTTTCATTATTCCTGTTCCCGTCCTCTTCCAGTCTGAAGCACCTCACCTGCTCACTGGCGTCAGTCACCTCCAGTTACAGTAAGATGGCCAGAACCACTTCTGATCATTCAGTAAAGAGGCATTCATTAAGTGCCTACTGTCTACGATGCTCTGTCTCTTCACAAAGTCCTCAGAGCCCCCCTTGCTTTCTCTTCACAGACCCTCCGGCACCCTAGCACCAGCCTCCCTATCCACCCCAGCATCCTCTTGGTCAGACTCCCCTCCAGACCCAGCACCCAACAGCATCCTCAGGCCCTGTCACTGGAGAGCATGGTGGGGGGAGGGGAGAGACAGCCACAATTCCTGAGTTTCTTCTGTGCTTGGGGGTCCCAGGGAGATTTCGTGGGCTGCTGCCTGGGTGAGGAAGGAGGCACTCAGACATCCTGGCCGCTGCTGCCACCTCCGCAGAGGGTTCTCAGACTGGAGAACTCTAGGACTGGAGGGAAGGGGAGAACAGTAAACGGGTGTTTATGTGAGCCATAAAAGTGAAATAATGCTTTAATGAACATTTTTAAGAACAACGCTGTGGAAACAGCATTCCATAAAATCCCCCTCTATCAGAGGTTCCCTAACTGTGGGAAGCTCGTGATGCCTCTGGTCCTGCCCTGGCCACTGCTGGGCATTTTGCTCCCCATGGACAAGTGGCTCTCTTCCAGTTCTAACCCAACTCCATCCCTGGGTGCTTCCCAGGAAGCAAGATCATTCCCCAGAAGGCAGAAGTCCAGGATCACGGCAGGTATGCATGGGTAAAAAGCATGTGTAGATTCCAGGACCCCTATGGGTGGAAAGCCTATTCTTTCATGAAAAAAGGAGCACCCCCCCACAAGGAATTATATTTACCCCTCTTTTCACCCCTGTCCCCTCCTCCATCCCCCCTATGCCCAGCCCCAGCTTTGCACTGCTGCCCGTTTTCAGGCCTTAGCCAAAGTGTCCTGGAGCAGCACAGTCAGAAGGCCCAACCAAGTCCTGATTATCAGAGCACAGAGCCTTCCTTCTTGCTTTGGTGAAGCAGATTCTCCTTGGGGCATGAAAAGCTGTTTGTTATAGGCCATCCTGTAAACACTATAAAACACTGGAGGAATGCTGGGATTGCTCACAAGGTCACTTCGAATTTTTACCCATTAACACATACAGGCTATTTCAAAGTGGCAAGAGTCTAGTGGGCTCCATGCAGAGGGAGGCGTTGGGCCAGGCCCTGGAAATGTAACCACCAAATTCTCCTTCCCCACGGTTTTCCAACACGACTTGGAAATCAGGTCCCTCAGTACATAGCAGGCAAGATTAAAGGGACCAGTTTTCAAAGCAACGTCCTGGGGGCAGAAGATGCCACGCTTAACTCTGCTCTTGGCAGTGGGATGAGGGTGAAGTCTGTTTCTGGGTCTCTCCATCAGCCCACCGGAGGCAAACTCACTTAGCTTCCTGCATCCCTGAGAGCACTGAGGTGCCCTGATAGAAAGGGTGTCTTCTGGGGAATGATCCTGTTCTTTCCATCAAAGTTTTAGGAGAAATAACAAAGGAAACTAAATGATCCTCCTTTTCCTTTTTCCATTTTTTAAATTAACCAGTATTTCTTTTCTCCCCTTCCCCCTCCCTAGCTCCAATTTAAAATACAAACAAAACCCTTTTTAGCAAACATGAATGGTCAAGCAAAAACAAACTCCCACCTTGTCCGTGTCCAAAAAGTCTGCATTTAGAGTCCCCACCTCTGGGTCCGGAGGTAAATGGTGCGGTGCAGTCTCCATCCTCTGGAATCATCAGAGTTCTTATTTCAGTTTTTCGAAGTTCTTTATACTTATGGCATTGTTGCTTTAAAAAAGAAATAAGTTGTTCACCTGGTTCCATTGACTTTATTCTTCCTTCTTTCTTTTTTTTTTAAATGTACTGTTTTAATTCTCTGACTTTTTGTTCAGTTGTTTCAGTCATGTTCAACCCTCTGTGACCCCATTTGGGGTTTTCTTGGCAAAGATGCTGGAGTGGTTTGCCATTTCCTTCTCCAGCTCATTTGACAAATGAGGAAACTGAGGCAAACAGGGCTCAGCGATTTGCCTAGGGACACACAGCTGGTAAGTGCCTGAGGCCAGATTTGAACTCAGGCCTTCCTGACCCCAGGCCCTGTGCCCTATCCACCATACCACCTAACTGCCCTGAACCCTGACCAAGTTCCACAATTATTTCCCTAAAATTCCCTGAGCACACAAACTGTCCCATGGAATCATCTAAATGTTGGTTTGCATCCCTCATCCTCTTGCAGATTAGTAAATATTTGCTGAACTGCAACCCAACATCAAAGCGTTGTAGCTGTAGAGGCAATCTAGCTCAATCTCCACATTTTACAGAGGAGGAAACTGAGGAATTTGCTTGGCCAATGTCATTCAGTTCATGAATGGCAGACCCAGAATTGAACCCAGGTCCTCAGTCTTCAGATTCAGAGCTCTCCCTCACCTTTAGCCATGCTGCTTCTCAATTAATAGAAAATTGTCCCAGTCAGCCAACATCTGGAATGCTGTCCTGGTCTGGGCTGCCATGTTTTAAAAAGGCATTGGCAAATTTTGGCGTGACCTGAAGAGGGCAACCAGCGTAATCGAGAGACTATTACAAGAGATTTGATGGAATGAACTGAGGGGTGCTTGGCCTGGAGAAGAGGAGGCTGGAGGTGGTGGGAACAGACAAAAAGATCTTCAATATTTGAAAAGTCATCATGTGTAAGAGAGATTAGATGTGTTCTGCTTGACCCTGGAAGGGAAAGCTAAGACCAATGTGGGGAATTGCAAAGAAGTCAATTTAAGCTTCATGCAGGGGCAGACTTCCTAAGAATTGGAGCCAGCCAAAAGTGGGAGGCATTGGGCTCCCGCTCCCCCTTCCCCTCCCCCTCCCTGGAAATCTGCAAGGACTTCCATTCATGGGGGATGTTAGAGTGAGAATTCTGGAACATACCTCCAACGTCCCTTTCAGCTCTGACTAGGATTCTCTTATCACAAGATTTGAAGAGAATTGAATTGGAGGATTGCCAGAGTCAGAGAAAAACGTAATCCATGAGCCCGTGGTACGTTCATAGATTTTCCAGGAATACTTTGTGTCTTTAGATGCTCCTGAAGGAGGTAATATCTTTAATGGAGGAAGGAAGGAAAGGGAGGGAATGTGAGAGGGAAACGATGAATGTAAGTGAGAAGGAAGGAAGGAAAGAATGTGGAAGGGGGAGGAAGGAAGAAAGGAAGGAAGGAAGGAAGGAAGGAAGGAAGGAAGGAAGGAAGGAAGGAAGGAAGGAAGGAAAAGAAAGAGAGAAGCTGAATATAGTATAATTATAATATCAAATGTGACCCCCGAAGAAAAGAAAATGTACCTTCTTCCCTTCCCTACAGAGAGACCATGAGGATGGAACATGGCACCAACTGTTAAACTTGGTTATGTTTTGCTAAGCTGATTTTCTTTTGCTCTCTCTTTTATTCTTTTTTTTTATGAGATGGCTCTTTGGGGGCAGGAGCAAGACAGGAATATATTTGGAAACAAAGGTGGTATGGAAAAAAAAAGTCGAACTATATTAATAAAGAATTTGATTTTTTTAAAGCCAGCAAATGTTCTGCATTAAACAAGATTGTGGCTTTAAAGCTGGGGTAGGGGGGTCTTAGAGACCATGGAGACCGTTCACCCAGTCATTTGACCAACAATGAGGCCCAGAAATAGGAAGTGTCACACAGACAGTAAGTGACAAGGCTGAGATTTGAACCCAGGACACCTGCAAACCCAGGACTCTTTAAATGGGCAGTTTTTAAAATCTCATAATTCCAGCATTATGCTCCACCTTTTACGGGGCAAACCACCTCCCGTTAACCTTGCTTGCAGCAAGCAGATACATTCCTGGAGCGCTCCAGCCAAAGAATGTTTTTATGTATTTTCCAGTGCCAAAGCAAACCCAGACCAGTGAGCCCCAGCAGCAAAGTAGGGCCCTTCCCACCGCCGCCAAAGCTTCCTTGTTTCCTATTTTCTTTCTTTATGGTTTCCTCTGATTTTGAAAGGCTCCAGATTGTTTGCAGAAAACCTTTCTTTTAAAAACAAAATCTTGTAAGATCTTAATTTCGAATTTTTTTCCCCATTGAACACTTTCAAAAATAGCTTCTAGTAAGCAGTCCGGGGGTGTTTCTGCCCCAAGGTCTAGTCAACCTCTAGCAACACCTCCAACATGTCCCTTACCCAGTGAAGACTGTCGAGTTTTATTGGCGCCTCTTGTTTTAGTCATTTCCAAGTCTATCCTGCTCCCCACCCTCCCGACCCCACCCCCACCTTATCATAAAGAAACACTAAACAAATTCACCGGCACTTTTACCTCTGGCTGTGAATGCAACTTTGGGCGCCTCTAGTCCCACCACCCCTCTGCTTCAAGGAAGAAGGTATTTCTCTGCCTTTCTCTGGGGCCAGGCTTGGTTATCATTTCTCTAAGGTCTCGCCTCCTTTTCATATATTTGTCATTTTCGTTATAGTAATCATCGTTCACATCGCTTTCTTGTTCCTCCTTGAATCAGTTTCTCCAGACCTTCCTGTGTTTTTCTGCCCCGAGATGAGACACCCTTTACTTACTCCATACCATGAGCAGCCTGGTCGCGGTTAACCATGCAATGGCGAAAGAGTAGGCTGTCGGGTCGTGGATTGCACACGAATAGCATGTGCAGAGCATCGGCTCCCCAACTCCGCCTTCAGACCCTTCTGCGTGTGAGTGTGTGCACCCGGCTGACAAAACGCTTTCCTCTCGTTTCTCTCCCAGGTGAATACATCATCATGGTGGAGGAGATAACTACACCACCCTTCCTGGGCAAGACGCTCCCCACTGCCTTCGCGCACCTCGAAGTTTTGCCAAGCAAAAAGCAGCAACATGCGAAGGATTCCTAAAGAAGCCCCACGCGCCTTTTGGGTAGGACCTGCCGGGACAGAGGAGGCGATGCTTCCCTCTTTTCCATTGAGCCCTTTCTGCTGAGTCAGTTCTTTCCACCTTGACTAAGACATGCCCTGGGCCCCATCATCCCAGAACCTAGCGCCCTCGTCCTGCCCCGGAATCGATGGCTCCTCTTCCTCCCTTGTCCCCTTGTCCTTCCTTGTCCCCATCTTCATTTATATCCTATTTGAAAGGAAATGCTGTACTTCCGACAAATGCCATGCTAGATCCTTGATAACCCAGGGCCCGCTGTACCACTCTGCTCTGCCGTTTTGGGAGCGGCAAATCCAACCGCATCTGGGTTTTACTAAGTCTCCAAGAAACCCTTTTCTAATCTGCCATGCATACGGTTTTGATTTTTCTTCCTAAATCTGCTGGGGAATAGACCAACTCCCAAGAGGTCACTCTTATTGGCAGCAGACTCAGTGTCACTGATGGATCATCCCTAGCAGACATCCTGACCACTTCCAACAATGGGCTGCTCCATGGTTGAGTCACACATCTCACCTCCTCCCCCTTCAGGCAGGCTCTGACATCAGTCTGGGCCAAATGTCTTCGTTCAGCTGCCTGTCCCCCACAGATCAGAGCCACTTGGGCCTGGGGTCCCAAGAGAAGGGTGAAATCACAGGACATAATCCTTTTAAAGCAGAAAATCCTCAGGAGTCCATAAAGCATGCAGAACGTCCTGTGTACTAATGAATTCCTATTTCCCAGGCAGTTTGCTATCCAAACACAAAACCAGTGGCCAGGTACACTGCATGTGCCATGCTGGACGAGAGCGTTCCCTTTCCACTGTCTGCTTTCTAAACTCCCAGTGTGTTGGGATGCCATGGCCAGTACCTGTGTGAGAGAACTCCTCCCTGAGCTGGGGAAGCTGGGAAATGTGCACCACCCGCAGAGCCCCATGCTGGAGACCCTCTAAGCTGGCCCAGCACTTTAAAAAAAAAATTATGACAAATTTTAATGATGGCTTTGTTTTTTACATCGCTGTCATTTCTATATAATCTATATATTTCTATCATCTCCACCCACCCACCCCCCAACCCAGGAATGAGCCCTCCCTGGTAACAAAGAAAAGCAATGACTCCAAACCCACCAATTTCTGCCTCTGATAAAGTATCCAACCTTCTGCCCCCACAGCCGCCAACCCCTCTACCAAAAAGCAATGGCATCTCTTTTCTAGAACCAAGAAGTTTCACTCAGTTCATACTAATCTTTCTTTGCCTCTCAGTTTCCCCTATCTGTCATTTCTTCGGACACAATAATATTCCATGACATTCAAAGGAAGTTTGTTCATCCATCTTCCAATCAACAGGCACTCAGTTTGTTTCTAGTTTGCCTGTTGGTTTGGGTTTTTGCTCCCACAAAAGGGGCTTCTAGAAATATTTCAGTATATATGGGCCCTTTTTGTGTCTCTGATCTCCCCTAGAGTCATGGGATCACTGGGTCAAAGGGTATAAGCAATTTAGCCACTTTTTCTTGAATAAGCTGAGTCCAATTCTCTAGGGAGAACCTTGAGAACTCACCACTAGATGGGTGAGTCTCAGCCAATGTGTCGCCTGGGTACTGGCACATGGAGCCAACTCAAGCCAATGTCCAGGTGGTTTCACTGGGCAATGCCATGGGCACCAGACTCATTTCTGGACCCACTGATTGGCCTATATTCTCACTAATGGAACATCCCCTAACAATATTCAAGCCCAGAGCAAGAATGCATTTCCCGCCCATAACGTGTTCCCTTTGAGACAAGAAAATGCACCAAATTCACACTCGGTACTGGGGAAAGTCATAACCCAGTCACTAACAGTGGAGAGGAATCCAGAGGCAATAAAGACATAATTGTTTTTTCCGGAAACGTTTTAGGTCTTTGGTGTCCTATTCTGGAGGCACGTGTCCCTGCAAAATTTCTCCCTTGTCTGTCGGAAAAGTAAAGTATTTGCAGAAGGGATTCTCTGTGGAGCGAGGACTTTCTTAGTAGCACTCCTAGGAACTTGTCCTCACAGACAAGTGGAGGAGAGATTTAGGAGGCAGCCACTTTCTGTGGTCAATAGGGTGAGATAAGTATCACTCACATTCTAGAGGTTTTTAGGTTTACAGAGCTCTTCTCCCTCTTTCAGTCCCTCCTCCATTCTTTCGCTCTCTTCTTTCCTTTCTTCCTTCCTATCTTCCTTCCTACTTTCTTTCTCTTCCATCCTTCCTTTCTTCCATTCTTCTTTCTTTCTTTCTCTCCCTTCCTTCCTTTCATTCATTCTTTCTGTTTTTCTTCCTTTTTTTATGAATCTCAGGTGTCATTGGGTATAAGTAGCTCCCAGTGAGAAACAGGCTACAAGTTTAGCGTTAGCTCCCTTGGGCTCTGGAGGGGAGTGATTTACCCAGTGCCCCAAAACACTCTTTCTTCACCCTAACCCTAGGAGGTATGTAGTACCAGTTTGATTCTCCCCATTTTACAGATGAGAATACCAAAGCTCGGTAATGGCATGCCCAGCTCAGGGCCCTTCAGCTAGTTAAGTGTCAGAGCCAGGATTTGAACTTGGGGTGCCACGGAAAGAACATGGGATTTGAATCCAAACTTTGTATCTGTCCTTGACCTGCTTAGGGTATGTGCCCAGTGGAGAAATCCAAAGGCGATAAAGACATAATTAGTTTTCCTGGAGGCTTTGTATATCTTTGGTGATCTCTTTGAGGTAAGCAGACCACCCTTTAAAGTCCTCTTTAGAAGAAGCAATGAAGAATAGTGAGAGACACAGACAGACATAATGGGCAAGGCACTGGGTTTGGAGTCAGCAAGACCTAGATTGAAATCCCACCTCAGACCTCTTCCTAGCTACAGGAGCCTGGGCAACCCCTTAACCTCTGTTTGCTTCAGCACGTACCTCACAGGCTTGTTGCAAGGATCCAATGAGATCGTATTTGTAAAGAGCCGAATACTGTACTTGGCGCACAGTAGGTTCTATATAAATGTGTATTTCCTTCTGTTCCCACTCCCAATCCGGTATAAATCTTTTATTTCTCCGTGCATCAGTTTTCTCATCTGTAAAATGCAAAAGGGTGGTGAATGCGATAGCCTCTGGGGTCCCATCTAGTTCTAAAACTATGATCCCGTGATAAAAAATCAATCACTTTTCTATGGTATTTTCAGATTCACAAAGCATTTTTGGTACATAAGTCTTATGAGGTACCTGGTACATACTCCTCCTCCTCCTCCTAACAACTACTATTACTACCAGTACTACTACTTCTGTTATCACCACTACCACCACCACCAGTACTACTGCCAGAGCTACTATTACTACCACTATCACTGTTACAGCCAACCAGTACTACTATTACTATCACTATTACTACTACTACTACTATCACTACTACTACTACTGCCACCACCACCACTACTATTACTACCACTGTCGTTACTACTACCAGCTACTACTACCACTACCACTACTACCACCACCACCACCACCACTACCACTATCACTACTCTTACCAACCACTACTACCACTTCCACTACCACCACCACTACTACTACCACCACCACTACTATTACTACCACTGTCACTACTACTGCCACTACTACTGCTATCACTATTACTACTTCTTTCACTACTACTACCACTACCACCACTGTCACTACTACTACCCACTACTACTGTCACTACTACTACTATTCACTATTACTACTTCTACTACTATCACCACTACTATTACTACCATCTACTACTACCAGTACTACTACTACGACCACCACCACCACCTAGCTATCTAGCTAGCATTTATATCACATTTTAAGGTTTGCAAAGAGCTTTACAAATCTCACTTGGTCCTCACAGCAGCCCTGAGAGGTAGGTGCCATTATTGTTAGTCCCGCTTTGGAGAGGAAGAAAAGTAGGCAGGCAGAGGTGATGTGAATTGCCCAGAGCCACATAGTTACTAAGTGTTGGGGGCAGAATTTGAATTCAGATCTTCCTGACTCCCAAGCTTAGCATCTATCCACTAAGCCACGTGGTTGCCTAGATATTTAATAAATATGTAATGACTAAGGTCAACCCGGTAAGTAGTTTTACCCCCATTCTACAGACAGGCAGACTGAAACTCAGAGAAATCAAACTGTGATGAAGCTGGGATTTGAATCCAGGCCTCCTTGACTCCCAATCCAGCTCTCTTTCAAATCATACCTATGTGTTCTCCACCTCCCAGAAGGAAGGGAGGAAACAAGCACTTATTAAGTGCCAGCTGTGTGCCAGGAACCATTTCATTAGATCTACACGACAACCATGGGAGGTGGGTGGATATCATAATCCCCATTTTACAGTGGAGGAAACTAAGGCAGTGATTTACCCAGGGTCATTCAGTTAGCGAGTATTGCAGATCTGCCTGAGCTCCCTCTCCCCCAGCTACCTCAGAGGAGTAGCTGAACACGTGCTGTATGAAAAATCATTGCCCCTTGCAGCCCAGAAGGTAGACCCTCCTCACCTTCCCCTTGAGAATCTTCCTCTTCCTTCGGAACTCAGTTTGGGGGCTGCCTCCTCCCACTCCCTTAGCTCAAAGGATTTTCTTTCTTTTATGTCTTCCTAGAACACTCTGACTGGATCTGTCCTTGGGTGACTTCACAGCCCACCTTGTACTACACTCGTTTGTATCTGCTTTATGTGACACCCCCTCCAGGAGAGTGGAAGCTCTTTGAGGGCATGATCTCTCTCTCTCTCTCTCTCTCTCTCTCTCTCTCTCTCTCTCTCTCTCTGTCTTTGTTTCTCTGTCTCTCTCCCTCCCCCTCCCTCCCTTCTTCCCTGTCTCTGTCTCTCTCTGTCTCTGTCTCTCTCTCTGTCTCTCTCCTCCCTCTCTTTCTCTCTCTCATCTTTAGCACTCTAGCACCTAGAACATGCAGGTATTAGGCACTTAACAAGTGTAAGTGCAATAATACTGGAGCCTTAGCAAAAGAGGCCTAAGACAGTACAAGGAATTCGTTTGTGATGGTCAGAGGCCCTTGCTGGGCCCTTACAAGCTGTGTGACCCCCAAGACAAAACACTTCACAACTCTGGATTTCCAGTTTTCCCATCTGTAAAACAAGGAGCTGTAGCCCCAGAGCTTGCTGGGAGCTTAGAGCCTACCTTGTCCAATGCCCTCATTTTGGAGATGAGGACAGAGACTCAGGGCAGCCGAGTGATTTGTCCACACAGATATTTGAGCATTATAGGCAGGATTTGAACCCAGGGCCCCTAATTCTAGAACTGGAGCTCTTTCACTCACCCCACATAACTGGACAACTGAATTGACCTCTGAGGTCCAAATCTCCGAGTTCTTCATCCATGACCCTATAATATATAATTATTCGGGATGGCTGAACTTAGACACCTCTGGCGGCAGACTTGGCAGCCCTGATCAGTCCCAAGCAGGCCACACTATTCCCCAGCTTCCCCCAAATCCCTGAAATCCAAGTGAATGTGCTTGTTTTCTGAGCCTTCATCTCATCACTGGAAGCATTCATCCTGGTCGGCGTGCCTAGGGGGCAGTGCCGCTCAGTGGGCAAGGGATCTCAACCAGCCCCCTAAGTTTACGAACGCAGAGGTTCCTTTTTCTGTGGCCTCCGAGGAAATTTCGCCAGAGCCCGGGCTGGATTGTGCACAGATGGTCCCTTGTTTGCTCCTGACATGCTGCCCGTTCCAAACTGGAAGCTCGCCTCAGCCTTCCTGAGCACTTACGTCTCAAACAAAGAGCTCTTACGTGGGTGGCGGCGGGTGGCGGGGAGAGAATTGGGGCAGGGGGCAGAGAAGGCCTCCTCCCACGGTGATCGAGGCACTGGGAAATTCATTTTTCAGGTGATAAACCAGAGAGGAAAAATCATGTTCACATAGGAAAGATAAATGGAAGGTGGCCAAAATTTAAAAAGCCCACATGCTAGTGAAAGAGTAAAAGCCAACCAGATGACCAAATGACCCATCTGCCCCTTCCCCAATGGCCATTCTTCGTGCCCTTTAGCCCCTACACCCACTCATTGCCTTTTTGCCCCTTTCTGCTACTTCCCTACTTCACCATTTTTTCCTCAATAATATTACAAAAGGCTGGCTCCGATCTGTGCCCCTGGCACAAAGGCCACACTGTTAACCAGCAAATCGGCAGAGAGACTGGGCACCGCCTTAGGTGTGAGCCAGCCCCCGCCAGCCCAGAACACAGAGAGTTTCAAGGACGGCAAGATCCAGCAATCCTAACCAGGAGAGACGAAGACAGGCCCAGCCCCGTGTGTGGAGGGCTGAGCATCCCCATGGAGAGATTTTGAAACAGCATCCTTGAAAACCTGAAATTATTCTCAGATTGTGAGGCAGTGGTTTCTCTCTTGTTTGCTTGGCGGTGGAAGCACTAGGAAGGATGGACCAAGTAAGACAAAATTTAAAAGGAATACATAGGAAGCCTTAGAATTAGGTTCAAAACTCCACAAGTGTGAGAGAATTAGAATACTTTATATAGTGATTTAAATTTTGCAAAGTATTATCTATCTATCTATGTATAATCTATCTGTAGGTTTTATATATGTCACTTATTTATAGATTACATAAATTATGTAGTATATGTACTATACAGATGTCAGCTCATAGATATACAATCTCATTTGGTTCTCATAGCAACTCTGTGTGATGCAGGTGTTATTTTTAGCCCCATTTTACTGATGAGGAAACTGAGGCAGACAGAGGCCAAGCGAATGAAACAGCTGCCCCCTTGAAAGAGATTTGAGAATCTGAACAGACTGATTGCTAGGAATCCATCCTGTGACATGAAAGGGGAAGTAGCTGACTCTCTTTTAGGCAGCACTGGAAAGCTTAGCATCTAAGAGCAGGGAGGTGATGGGCCCCTCTGCACTCTGCCCTGGTCAGAACCCAGAACAGTGGAGTGTTGTGTTCAGTCCTGGGCCCCCCATGCCAGGGAGAGCTCTGATAGCCTGGAGCCCAGCCAGAAGAAGGCAGCCAGCATGATGAAGGGCTTTCAAGTTCCTGGAGAAGAAAAGACTTGGGAGAAAGTAGCCAAAGAGCTGTTTAGATAGAAGAGGGCTTTAGGCTTGTTCCACTTGTACCAGAGGACAAAAGAGAACTAGCCAAAAGAGAAATGGGTTACCCGTATAGGTAGTGAGTTCCCCAGCACTGAAGGTCTTCAAACAAAGTCTGGATGACTTGCTGTTGCCAAGAGGATTCTTGTTCAAGTACAGGTTGGACCAGTTGGCCTCTGAGGTCCCTCCCAACTCTACTTTCTAATGCTGATTCGATTATTAATAGGTCAGCCAGCCATCTGCACTGATACAGTTGTGATGGAAGGGGCTGGGTTGCCTTCTCTAAGCACAATTGAATTGCCAAGTTTGTAATCCAGTCCGGAATAGGATTACAGCTCTAGAGATGGAAAGGACCCAGAGGCTAGCCTCTCCCTTGACATGCCCTGCCCCCACCATGTTGCAGATGGAGAAATTGAAGCCAAGTGACTTGCCAGTGTCCTCAAAGGAAGAAAGTGTCAGAGGCAGAATTTGAACCCAGGCCCCGTAACTGCAAAGTCACTGACCTTTCCACTACTCCATTCTGTTCCCTTAAGTTTTATATAAAGTATTCAAAGACAAGATTGTGGAAGACTTTAAATGGCAGAAGGAAGAACCCGTATTTTGTCCCAAAGGCAACAAAGAACCATTGACAGTTTTTTGAAAAGAGAAGTGAGGTGGTCAGACCTGAGGCTTCAGCAAATTCTTTTGGCCTCCCTGTGGAGTGTGAATCAGAGCAGGGAGAGACTCCAAGCAATGAGACCAACCTGGAGGCCATTGCAGCGGTCCAGACTGGAGGAGACCAAGGCTCGAAGCATTGGTGTAAATGGGAAGAGAGTGGGAGATGGAGAAGATGCTGTGGACACAGATCAGCAGGACTTGACAATTAATTAGACAAGGCCTCTTAGTAATTATATAAAATAAATACCAATTAAATGTTAAAGCTTTTCTCCTCCCAGGGCAAGACCATGACTTGTTCAAAGATTGTTCTTATTTCAATTCAAGGCCAATAATGCTTGACCATGAAAAGGAGAAGAGATAGAGACCCCTACCTTTAGGGGATGGCAAGGCCCAGCAGCAGCTTATTTTAAGGACAGGAGGAGGGACCTAAATGAGGACTGAGCAGTAGGCAGTGGCTGCTGGTCACTAGAAGCTCGCTGGCTTTTTCTGCAACTTATAGGCATGTTTCCATTCACCGGGCTGTCCCATCTTATTGATTTTTAAAACAATGGAAGAATTTCAAGATGTTGTGCTCTTTGAAAAATGCCTCTAAAACACCATGCTCCTCTGTAATGAGCGAGTGTCTGTCTCCCCATTAGAGCTGGAGGGGAAGAGGAAAGTAAGGGGATGCTGAACTGCGTGGCTCTTCCTTTTCCCATCAAGACAAAAATCCAACTTGGAAAACCCAACGCTGAAAAATGACATTCCAATTGGAGATAAAACAAACTGTCCACAAGTAAAGCAGCATTCAGCACTGTCTCCAGCGTGTCAGGGGACAGAGCTTCACTATTTCATTCTGAAAAATACAGTCGTAATTTTCCAAAGTCCCAAAACACATGACAATAACAAGCAGCCCAAGCGTTGTTGGGTTCATCAGCCAGGCCGGGGCTGGTTGAAGGCTCTTGGCTCCAGTGGTGACCTGTGAAAAAGGTCAGGCCTGCAAGAAGCACAACTTATAGACAAGGATCACTGTTTTTTTCTAAAATATCAAATCTAGCTTGTCTCTAGATGAGATGAATTTTAAGGGTTTTTTTTATTTGTTTCAAAAATGCCTTCCATTTTTTATGTATCCTTACAAATAGCCCTCTCTTCTAACGTAGAAAAATAATGAAGCAAAACCAACTGACCAAAAAAAGTGGTGGATGCCACATTCTTCTCCTGTAGACCCCCACTTCTTTAGCAAGAGGAAGGAAGTATGTTTTCACAGCTCTTCTTCCAGACCAAGATTAGACATTGAAAATAATCTGAAAAAAGTGCTAATGGTCACGTTGGAGCAATTGCTGGCCAAAAGGCACACTTATACATTATTGGTGGAGCTGTGAATGTGTACAACCATTTTGGAAAACAATATGGAATTATCAAGTAAGGTGACTAAAATATGGCTCTTTGACCCAGACACTCCATTACTGTGCTTATTTCCCCAAGGAAGTCATCGACAAGAAGATAGGTCCCATTTATACCAAAATATTTATAGCGGCACTTTTTCTGATAGCAGCGAATTAGAAACAGTAGATGCCATCAATTGGCTAACAAACTGTGGTCCTTGAAGGTAATGGAATAGGACTATGCTGTAAGACATGATGCATGTGATGAAAACATGGGAAGATCTCTACGAACTGATGCAGAGGAAAGTCAGCAGGGCCAAGAAAGCAATGTACGCAGAAACTGCAACAATGGAAATGGAAAGAACATCCCCTCACACAAAAATCAAAAGTGAATGTTGAATAATTTACACATACATGTGTGTATATATGTGTGTATACACAGTACTTGTATGTATATGTGTATGTGTGCGCATATACACATATGTGTATGTGTGCACATGTGTGTGTATGTGTTTGTATGTGTGTACACGTATGTGTATTGTGTATACATGTATGTATGTGTGCACACAGGTGTGTGCATACGTACATGTGCGCATGTGTACAGGTATGAATTTGTATATGTGTGCATATACATGTGTGCGTTTATATGTATATGTGCATGTACGTTTATGTATGTGTGTATGTGTATGTGTGTATGCACACTATATGTATGTATGTATATGTATATGTGTGTGTATATATGGATGGAAAGAGAGAGAGCATAGCATGGGAGGAGGAAGGGGAGGGGGAGGCCTACTGAGAAAACTATGAGGATGTGAAAAAGATGAGAAATCAATAAAAACTTTTTAAAAAAGAAAAGAAAAATACATAATCTGAAATTGTCTTTCTCTTAGTGTTGTCTTTTCTTTTTAAAATAAGTTTATTTATTTTTGGTTTTCAATATTCACTTCCATAAGTTGTAAATTTTCCTCCCTTCTCCCCCTCCCCCTCCCCAAGACGGCATGCAATCCAATATGGGCTCTACATATACATTCCTATTAAATATATTTTCACATTAGTCATGTTGTATAGAAGAATTAGAATGAATGGGAGGAACCACGAGAAAGAAAAATGTACAACAAAACATCACAAAAAAGCAAATGGTCTGTTTTGATCTACATTCGGACTCCATAGTTCTTTCTCTGGATGTGGGTGGCATTTTCCATCATGAGTCCTTTGGAATTGTCTTAGATCCTTGCATCGCTGAGAAGAGCTAAGTCTATCAAAAGTCAGTCAAAGAACACTGTGGCTGTTGCTGTGTACAGTGTCCTCCTGGTTCTACTCACTTCACTCAGCATCAGTTCATATAAGCCTTTCTAGGTTTTTCTGAAGTCCTCCTGTTCATCATTTCTTATAGCACAATAGTATTGCATTACATTCATATACCACAACTTGTTCAGCCATTCCCCAATTGATGGGCACCCCTTTAATTTCCAGTCCTTTGCCACCAATGCTATAAATATTTTTGTACATGTGGGTCCTTTTCCCATTTTTATGATCTCTTTGGGATACAGACCTAGAAGTGGCTTTGGGCATAGTTCCAAATTGCTCTACAGAGTGGTTGGATCAATTCACAACTCCACCAACAATGAATTGGTGTCCCAATTTTCCCACATCTTCTCCAACATTCATCATTTTCCTGTTTTGTCATTTTAGCCGATCTGATATGTGTGATGTGGTACCTCAGAGTTGTTTTGATTTTTATTTCTCTAATCAATAGTGATTTAAAGCATTTTATATGACTATAGATATCTTTAATTTCTTCCTCTGAAAACTGCCTGTTCATATCCTTTGACCATTTATCAATTGGGGAATGACTTGTGTTCTTGTAAATTTGACTCAGTTCTTTACATATTTTAGACATGAGGCCTTTATCAGAGACACTGGTTATAAAAATTCTTTCCCAGTTTTTTGCTTCCCTCCTAATCTTGGTTGCATTGGTTTTGTTTGTGCAAAAAAATTTCAATTTAATGTAATCAAAATTATCCATTTTGCCTGTTATAATGTTCTATATCTCTTGTTTGGTCATAAATTTCTCTATTCTCCATAAATCTGACAGATAATAATGTTGTTTTCTTTTACATTACAGTGATCTCTGTGTATGTCGTTCCCCGTCCTCTCCTTTCTTTCCCCTGTGTCACATGATTCAAGTTAAAGCGGAGTTTTCATCTAATTCCATTTAGGTCCATTCAGCAAAAAATAAAAAAGCCTCTACTCTACTCAAGAAGCCCAAGCTTGACTCAAAACCCAGCTCGAATGCCAACTCTACAGGAATGAAGCCTTTCCTTGTCCTCCCCACCACCTCCAGCTGTCAGCTCTAGAAAGAATTCATGAAAATGATTCTGTGTATGTATTTTTTTCTTCTTCTTCTTCTTCTTCTTCTTCTTCTTCTTCTTCTTCTTCTTCTTCTTCTTCTTCTTCTTCTTCTTCTTCTTCTTCTTCTTCTTCTTCTTCTTCTTCTTCTTCTCTTTTTTCCACACTTGTAATGTCATCCACGTAGGGAGCTCCTGGTGAGGAGCAGAGCAGCACCTCCAGAGTCTTGGCGAGTTGCCTGGTGCAACACAAACAAATATGTGTCAGAGGCAAGACTTGAACCCAGGCCTTCCTTACTCCACAGCCAGCTTTTTGGTCACTATGCCACGGTCTCCTCAATTACTTTGTGTATGTACCTCAGGTTTCCCACACCTGGGACATTTTGTATATTGCTACTCTGATGTGACTCTGGACTGGTGAAGAGAAGGCTAACACAAGGCTGGGTACCTGCACGATGGTCAGGGGTTGAAGCAGAGCTCCAGGTAAAAGATATTTTTTTCCCTACACCCATGATATCTCTTTGAGACTATCTTCTGACAAGATGGGGGGGGGGGGAGAGAGAGAGAGAGAGAGAGAGAGAGAGAGAGAGAGAGAGAGGGAGAGAGGGAGAGAGGGAGAAAGAAGGAGGGAGGGAGGGACAGGGAGAGAGAGCAGAGACATAGAGAGAGGAGAGAGAAAAGGAGAAAGAGAGAGAAAGGAGAGGGAAGGAGAAAGAGAGAAAGAAGGATGGAGGGAGGGAAGGGGAAGGAGAGGGAAGAGAAGGAGAAAGAGAAGGGCGGGAGAGAGAGAAAGGAGAGACAGAGGGGAGAGAGAGAGAGAGAGAGAGAGAGAGAGAGAGAGAGGAAGGGGAAAGAGGGGGAAGGAGAGACAGACAGATGGACAGACTTTGGAATCTTCAAGTACATAGAGGAAAGTGGATCCACAACATATCCCTGATTTCCAGCTTGTCTTCCTCGAGACTGTGGAATTTCCTCTTCAGTGGGATCAGGGCCTCTCTCTTGGTTGAGCTACATTTAGACAACCCATATGGACGTCCACATTTTCCATAGCACAGAGTTTACGTGTATACCTTGTGTGCGAGTTCTATTGACACATCACCTCCCCACTCTCCAATAGAATGTGAGGTGCTCAGTTTGGTTTGCAGCCCCCTGAACCTGGGGCAGGACGCTGGGGCTCCAGACTCCGAGCTGCATTTCCTGCATACCTACATTTCAGAGTCATATGTTCACTGGTTGTTGGAGAGCCTTGAGGGGCTGCAGACTTATCACAAGTGCTCCTCAAGTCCGTAAATAATCAAACTGTCTGCTTGTCAAAGGAATCGATGTCTCCCACGTACACATGTTACAATTTTTCAAAAGTCTTTAGATGCTGATATGATTGACAAAATACAGTAAAAACAAAAGGAAAATAAGTTTCTTCGGGAACTCCAGCATCTCCTTTCCTGAAAGAAGGGAGATTATAATATCTACTAACCTACCTGATAAAAACCCATGTGCAGGGGCTTTGCTCAGCTGCTTGGCTCCTCCCCTTTGACTGCCAGCCCTCCTTGGCTTAGCACTAATCCTTTTATATCCCCTTCACAGAGCCATAGGATTCAGGGCTCAAAGGGGCCTGAGAGACTATCTAGTCCTCCTCCTTTATTTTTGTAGTTGAGGAAACTGAGGCCCAGGACCCATTTAAGGGGAGACAGAGGCAGCTTTACGCCAAGGAGGAAACCTTGCACTCAACCACCTGCCGCCATCTCTCAGATTTCCCCAGACCAGTAAGTGGAAAGAGGAGCTAGCTAGAAATCCCTGCAGAACATCCATAGGCCATGGCATGGGGGTGGGGTGGGGAATGGGATCTCTTGGAGCTAGACATGCCTCTGATTCCTACTGGAGTTGCAGAATTGTAGACTCTGGAAGGGACCCAAAAACCCAACTAGACCAACCCACACCTGAACAAGAGTCTTCTCTAATGTACCTGATAGATGGTCTTGGTAGACTTTGCTTAATGACCTTCAGTGGGAGAGAAGCCATCTACCCTTGGATAGGTCTCCTTGTTGGGAAGTGTTTGCCCCCTTTTGGGCTACTCCAAGGCTCTTGGAACCTAAAGGGTAATCATCCCTTTCCATTTAAAGCTCATAAGCTTGTCCAAGGAATCTCCCTAGATTAAGCCTCCATTTCCCAAAGCTACCCCTCCCTACACAAGTGTCCCAAGGTACACTAGTCTCAGCTGCTGATTAGTCTCTCTGGGATTCTCCAGCCGCCCCACAGTGCAGCGGGAGTATCCGACTCCAAGTGACTCGCAGCAGGGCATTAGGTTAGTATCCGTAGCAGCAGGGCTAGGCACACTGAACTTCTTGGCATGACAACACAGACTGAGGGCCCTCATCACAAAAGGTCAGCATGAGCATCTCCTGACGAGCAGTGGAACCCATGGAATATTAGGGTCAGTTTCCAGCCTCTCTTTTCTTCCCATCATCTTCTCTGGCTTTCCCATCCAGACTGGACCCTATTACCTGGTCCTCCTGTGAGATGCTTGTCTTCCTTTTAAACCAGACATAACAGAGGCTGCTGGTCTTCTCACAAGCTTTTGAGAGAAGTAGGTCCCAAAGAGAACATGGAACAGGCCTGCCCTCCCTCACTGTACATCAAACCTAAACATGCCTCTTGGCAACTTCTCCCTGGGAGTACAGTGCCTCCAGATGTACCCCCTGGAGTCGAGAAGAACAGACCTAAGCCCTTGTCCATATGACAACCCTTCAAATTCTGGAAGACAGCATACCAGACCCCTCTGGGCTAACAAGCTCCAGTTCCTTCAATTAAAGTATGAAAAAATCAATGAATGGATAAAAACAAGGGAAGGGAATAAATATTTATACATAGCACCTACAATGTGTCAGGCATTGCGATAGCCTTTTACAAATATCTCATTTGGTCCTCCCAAGAACCTTGTGAGGTAGGCGCCATTGTTAATCAAATATTATTACATTAATAAAAGTATTTGTGAAGCACCTTCTATGTGCAAATATCTTTTCTAAGCCCTAGAGATATAAATGGAAAAGCACTCTGGGCTTTAAAGAAGCTCCTGCCCTCACAGAACTCACATTTTAACAGAGGAGACAATACATGGGGAACGTTTCAGCTGCAAATCAGCTGGGAAGGTCCCAGGGTCCTTGGGGGGAGCAAAGCAAAGCAGATGATGGTCTGTCTTCTCTAAAGTCCTTTTCATTGATCAAACCATACCCTTTTCTGATGTTGGACCACTTGGCAAATCCGATATCTTTGGTGGAAAGAGCTTTGTCTTCCAGGTCTCTGGGAGCTGTGGCTGCTGAGGAGGTGGGGGCTATATCATGTCCAGAGGTGGCTGTCAAGTGGCATCTCTGTAAGAGCTGCTTCCCTGGATGGTGGCTGAGGTTGATGGGGGGATGAGCTGGACTGGAAGTATGACTGGTGGTCTGGGGGATTCTGGGCTGTCTTTCTCCACTGGGGGCTGAGGGTTAGTGGTAGTTGAGGTGGTGGCAGCGGCTTGGAGGGGCACATGCACGCCTCCTGTCTCTCCTCACCAAGCTGCCTTTCTGCTTTGGTCACAAGTGGTCAGCAGTTGGTGGCGGTGCTGACAGAGGCTAGCCAATCCACAGGGATCGCTCCTCTGGACGATGGCTAGGCCGGAAACAGGGCCAGCATTCTGGGGAGTGCTGCCCCTCCCAGAGTCCTTAGGCTTACCTCCCCATTACTGTCAGTTGGTGCGGATGGTAGTGGGGATGAGGTACCTCATTTCCACAAGGGCTGCTTTCCTCAGTGGTGACTGTGAAGTCCAGTCTGGAAGCCAGGCTGGTGGTCTGGAGAGCTGCTCTTCTGGGGATTCTCGGAATAAGGTCCCAGAGTCCTGGGTTGTCTCCATCAGGGTCTGAGGGGAAGTAGAGCCTGAGAGGATGGTGGTGATTTGACTCATCCAGCGCACGCTTGCCTCCAGCCTCTGCCTCAAGGTCTTTCTGCCTCAGCTAAGCTGGTTTGATCCTCACATGGTGTGATTTCAAGACCTTTCACTGTCCTGATCATCCTCTCTGGACACTCTCCAGCTTATCAGTGTCCTTCCTAAACTGTTGTGCCCACAACTAAGCATAGCCATGAAGTCACCAACTCGCTTGTTCCCCTGGCACTGAGGAATGGATTAGGGTGCGTCCTAAGGGAGTGAGAAGTAAGACAGTAAGTAAGGTTCCCTGGGGGAGAACATCCCTGAGTGTTCAGAGGGGTGATGTGCCATCTTGAGACTCAGGAGTACCTGAAGAAGGTGCCTCAGAGGTCAGCAAAGGGAAAAAGGCAAAGCTGCCTCCTTGATTCTTCCCTGGGGCCTTGAAAGGAAGTAGTGACCGCAGGAGCCTGATATCCTTCTAGCCCTGTCCCGATGTGGTGCAGCTGAGAGAGGATCAACTCTGGAGTCACACAACCTGGGTTTGAATCCCACCCCTGGTATTTATTAATCAGTGTAACCTTGGGCAACACACCTACTTGGGCTTCAGTTCCTCATCTGTCAAAAGAAGGGCTTGGGTTAGAACCTCGCCCGGCTCTAGAGCCATCTCTTCTCCTGTATTTCTCACTGCAGAGAGGGGGCAAGTTATCCCCGGTGCCTAGGTACTTCTTCCTTTTGGCCCCACGTTTTCTTCATAAGCTCAGTCACCTTTCTCCCTTGCATCTATTCTTGGCCCCAGACAGCTGGGCCCTGCCTGGGATAGAGGGGAGCAGCCCCACTCAGACCCCATGCCCAGAATAGAGAGGGGAGCAGTCCCTGATGAAACTTGAATCCCCAGGATTAGAGGCTGGAGCAGACAAGTTCAACCACCAACATAGGAAGTGGGGGGAGAAGAATCCCACTAACTGCCCAGTATAGATGGGGCGCACCTAGCTCAGCCACAATGCCCAGGAGAAAAGGGGGCAGCCCCGTTCATCCACTATGTGCAGAACCAGATAGGGGGTCAGCCCTACTAAATTGCCCACCATAGAGTGGGGAAATAGCCTTCCTAAGCCACAGAGTTGAGAAAGCCCTGAGCAGCCCATGAGGCAGTACCTGTACAGAGAGGAGAGAGAATCTCCAGGCCCATTCCAGAGAAGGACAGTACATCAGGAAGAGATGAACAGAGCCAGGAGCATGGGAATGAGGTCAACCTTGGCAGGCCTGCTCCATCCACTGCAGGAAAATCTGTAAGCTCAGCACTTCCCCTCACCCTCCTCTCTATAAAATAGGACCCCCTGGAAGCTTCAGGAATGGAATGCTACATTTGGGGGCTTTCCCAGAAGGGCTGGGCTTTTTAAAAATTTTATTTAGGGCCAGTCCCCAAAGTTGGAAATGGAAAAAGTCCCAGAAAGTGTTTGCAATGAACCTTGGCCCTGTGTGTGCATGCAGAGTGGACACCATAGCAGAGATAGAGTGTAGCCGCCCTAAAGGTATAGCCTTGCCCAGCCGTCCCAGCATGAACCAGGGAGCCAACAGCCTCCCTCCCCTGGCCTGGGCATGGAAGAAGGCTCAAGAAGCTGAGAGCCACAGCGCTCTTTACCTCTCCTAACCCTCCTGCCTGGGCTGGTCTACCCTGGGGCTGCCCCACAAAGCCAGGAGGAGTCACAGAATCACAGGATGGAGAGCTGGGCACTGACAGATTATAGCATGCAACCCCCTCATTTCACACAGGAGGAAGTTGAACCCTGGAATTCTGCTGCTTGCTCTGGAAACCTACAGTCTCCTCACATGCTCTCCGCTCCCTCCTCTCATCCTTTCTGAGGACCAGAGTCAGAGAGTCTGGGAAACAGCCAGCGGAAGCTGTGGCCAACGGTCTAAGGGAAGGCACCAGTCTCATTCTAAGGTTTCTCTAAGCAAATCATTTTACACACACACACACACACACACACACACACACACACACACACACACACAATTTATTTAAATTGATTCTGTGATTTCATTGGCATACTAAGCGCCTAGGAAGGAAGCTTCTCCACCTATTACAGGTCAGAACTTTGTCTTAGTGACTTGCCATCATCCCAGAGTTAAGTGACTCACCCCAGGTCACACAGACGGTATGGGGATGCAGGTCCTCAAACCTGGTCTTCCTCTCTCTGAGTCTGCCTCTCAACCAGGCTCCCTCTTTAGGCAGTTTAGGAAAATAGGCTTGCCCCAGACCTCTGGATTGCCCTGAGATTGGCCCTAACATGGTGACTGAGGCTCTGAGTGCTTTGGCCCGTGGGGGGTCCCCATCTGTCCCCCTCCTCCAGATTTACTCTTCCACCACCAGGCTGTTGCCTGTCAGATGCTTCAGACTTGATGTCCCACAAGACACCTCAAACTTAACGTGTCCCAGAGTGCCCCATCAGTCCTCATCAGGAGCACCCTGTACCAGACCGCCCCGTGGCTCCTCATCGAAAGCACCATATCCCAGACTGCTGTGGTCTGTCCTCATACAGAGCACCGTGTCCCAGATTGCCATGGTCTGTCCTCATCGGGAGCACTGTATCTCAGACTGCCATGGTCTGTCCTCATTGGGAGCACCATATCCCGGACTGCTGTGGTCTGTCCTCATCGAAAGCACCATGTCCTAGACTGCCCCCATCAGTCCTCATCAGGAGCACCCTGTACCAGACCGCCCCGTGGCTCCTCATCGAAGCACCGTGTCCCAGACTGCTGTGGTCAGTCTTCATCAGGAGCACCGAGTTCACATCTGAGCATCATGTTTTAAAGACATTGATGAGGCATCTACTTCTCTTCACCCCTTCTCCCCTTCTTATCTTTTGCAGACTTTTTATGAACCACACTCTCGGAATCTTTCATTTCCTTCAAGATTTAGCTCAAACCCCCTCCTGGGTGCCACCTTTCCCAGGCCCTCCAGCTCCTAGAGACTTCCCCTCTAAAGTGACCTGGCATCTACTCTCTTCGTAGCCTGTATAGATGTGTTGTCTGCCCCATTAGAACGGAAGCTGCCTGAGGGCAGGGACTACTTTTGCTTTTTCTTATATTCCCAGAGTTTTGCACAACAGCTTGGCATGCAGTGAGGGTTTAATAAATGCTTACTGACTGATTGATTGATAAGCTGGAACTAGTTAAAGGACCCAGGGCTATTTAGCCTAGAGAAGATTAAATTCCGAAAGTAAAATAATAACTTTCTTCAAATATTTGAAGAGTTGTAGTGCAGAGAGGAGGGATTAGCCTGGTTTTGTTCAGCCCCAGGGGGCAGACCTGGCAGCCGTGAAGGGAAGCTCTAAAGAGGCTTATTTAGGCTTGATGTCAGAGAAAAGCATCCTAGCAATTATATCTTGTGCGATGTCTTACCCTGAGAGGGAGTGGGTTCCCTGTCTCTGGAGGTATTCAAACAAAGGCTGGAGGACGATTCCTTTCCAACATGGATTGCTAGGCTGTGGAGGTCCCTTCCAAGTCTCCAGTCCTGCAATATTATAAAGCTCCCCACTCGCCCACCCCGAGGACTGCCTTGCATGAGGCATGCTATGGGGGCAGCCCCAGAAGGCCCAGGTCTAGGCTCGTCTAGAAGTCTTCAGGCTTCAGTCCCCCACCAGAGCCACAGCCAAGCCCTGCCAGCAGGGATGTGGCCCCCTCCCACATTGCCTAAATGGTGACCCCTCCTGCAGTTTGCCCACAGACAGGGACTCGGTCATGATGGGCAGAGTCTCTAAGCCTCTAGCTGCCCTCCTCATCTATCTACACCAACCACACCGAGCGAGGGCTCCCGCCATTAGGGATGCCTGGGTGATGTTGTCTTTCTGGCATGTCTTTTGGAATTGAAAACAGCTTCTTTTATTGAAGGCTGAAAAACAGGAATCCAGTACCCTTTGTCTTGCTCTCGGGGTTGCAGAAGGCTACACATGTTTGCCTGTCAGTGTGGATGACATACAGTCCTGGGCCTGACAGCTCTGCTGGCCCCCAGGGGTGGGGGCTAGGACTCACCAGGAAGCAGGTCCTGGGCAGCTTTCACATACATAGATTTCCCATCTGAACCACTCTCTCCCTCCTTTCTTGGATCTGACAGACCAGTATTCCTCCCTCTTCCCTCTCCCCTCCCCACCCCATGTGTCATCTTGGGGAATTGGATGGTGTTCAGGAGAGAAATCTGAAGTGGGGGGGGGAATCCTAAATTTAAAATGCCTCTTTGAGTGGGTTTGATAATTAATCTCCAAGGATTAGTTCTGCAAATCATGGACAAATAATACCAGCGTCAACTGTCCATTTACGACAGGATGAGTGGAAAAAGAAGAGACAGGCATACAGATGGGGCGGGGGGAAAATAAGAAGAGAGGAGAGAAAAGAAATAAAGAATTAGACAGAATGGAAAGGCAGAGAGAAACAGAGATCAGGGAAGTAAAGAGGAAGGAAAAAGAGAGAGGAAAGGAAAGAGAAGAGTGGAGGAAAATGGCAGAGAGAAGAAAAAGAAGAGAGGAAGAGACAGAATGAGGGAGACAGAGGAGACAGTGAGAAGGGAGACACACACAGAGAGGAAGACGGGGGGGGGGGAGAGAGAGAGAGAGAGAGAGAGAGAGAGAGAGAGAGAGAGAGAGAGAAGAGGGGAGGGGGAAAAGGAGAAAGGAGAGGGAGAAAAGGAAGAGAAAGCAATAAGAGTCTTTTAGCATGATTTTGTTTTCCAGCCCTGGGGTGGGAGGGAAGAAGCAGAGGGTGCCAGGCAATGACTCCATCCTCTGTATTTTTATTTATTTTCATGCATGGCTATAAATCTCCCAGCCCCTTCCCTTCGGGATGGGTTTGGGCCTGTTTTAACCCCATGTCCCAACCCAGCCTTTAAATCTCCTCCCTGCAACAAAAGCATCCCTTTCTTAAGAACAGCTGGGAGAACCTCAAATCCTGGGTACAATGAGGTCAGCAGGCCTCCCTGGCCCCAAGAGTTGGGACACAAATACTTCTCTCAATAGGCCTCCATCTCTGAATAAAAAAGACCAAACTTAACCCAGTCAAGTGGGGTGAGGGGTGTAGAAGCAAAGCTGAGAAGTAGCCTGTCTTGATAGCCCCCCACCTCTTCCTGTAATGCGGCCCTTCTGAAACAAAGGGTTAGGGCTAGGGTTAGGGTTAGGAAAGACTCCAGGTGTGGGTCCCGCTCCACCAAAGCCAAGTTCCAGAGGGTAGACCAGCCATTGGCTGGACTGAGTTTGCAGATATAGCTGCTGGGGGTCCCCAGGAATGAGTCCCAGAAGCAAAGACTCAAGGCTATTTGGATCCATTTCCATTGACTGGAATTGCAGCCCCCATAAGGAGATGCAGCGGGACTTCAGGCAGGCACAGTTGGATACCCTCACCTGGGCTTCTTTGAGAGCCACTGATTTGGGGCTGGACAGGCAACGAGCAAGTTAACCTCGAGCACCCAAGAATCAAGCAACCAGCAGACACTGACTGTGTACCTACAAGCTTGAGTCCCCATAGCCTAAAGAACGTTAATAAGCCAGTGAGTTCCCAGAGAAGGGTGACCAGTGAATGAAGGGCCTTGAGTCCTTGATCTCTGAGGGTCAGTTGAAGGAACTAGCCATGGTTAGCCTGGAAAAGAGGAGACTTAGGGAGGGTATGGCTGCTTTCTTCAAGTATTCAAAAGTCTGCAGTGTAGAAAAGGGATCAGATGAGTTCTACTTGGCCCTAGAGAGCAGATAGGAGCAGGCTTGATGTCAAGAAAAACTTTGTAACAGAGCCGTCACAAAGCAAAATGGGCCATCCCCATGATGGTGACAGCTTCTCCCTCATTGAAGGAAGGTCTTAAAGCAGAAGCCATGTATTAACAATGTCATCAAGAGGATTCCTGTTCAGGTGTGGGTTGGCCTCAAAGGTTCCTTGCAGGATTCTGACTAGGCTAAGCTTTTTATACCCACTCCCTGCTCACAGGGACCTTACACCCTGGTGGAAGAGATAAGACAAGTATGTGAAGCAGCAGCCCTTCGCAGAAGATAGAGTTAGTGATGAAATAATAATATTAGCCCACATTGGAGAGGGTGTGGAAAGGCTGGTACACTGATGCATTGTTGGTGAAGTTGCAAAATGGTATAACCACACTGGAAAGCGATTTGGAATTATGCAAATAAAGCAGATAAAACAGAGATTGTCTTGCTAGGTTCATACTCCACAGAGGTAAGGAAGTCATTGATTCAAAAAAAAAGCCCCATGTATACCAAAACAAATTTGTAGTGACACTTCTGGACCACTGAGGCAGGTTACTAAGGGTCAATCAGGACTGATAACCTGGCAAACCACCAGCATACTTCAAAGGAGGAGGGCACAGAGTTCTTCAGAAGGCTGCCTGTGGAAACAACCCGGTCAGCTGCAAACTCAATACCCCCACTGAAAACAACTGGCCTGAAGGGAGGGAGGGAGGGAAAAGGGAAGGCTTCATGCCATATGGCAAGCACAGAGTTATTATCATCTAGCCTCAGACACTTCCTAGTGGTGTGACCCTGGGCAAGTTACTTCACCCTGTTTGCCTCAGTTTCTTCATCTGTAGGATGAGCTAGAGAAGGAAATGGAAAATCACTCCAGTATCTTTGCCAAGAAAACTCCAAATGGGATAAGGAAGAGTCAGACATGCCTGAAAAACAACTGAAAAACAAATTATTTTTTCTCAACATGGGATTTCCTCACTAACAGGACCTCTGGTATGGAAACTCCTTCCATTCTTGCAATTCAGCAATCATCTATAAATTCTAGAAATTTATCTGTATCTATGAATCTATAAATCTATATAATATCTATAAATTCTTAGAAAGCAGCTTGAGGCACTGACAGATTAGTAATTTCTCCAGGCCCACACTACTAATACATTTCAAAGGCAGAATTTGAACCCAGATTTCCCTGGCTCAGAGGCCAGCTATGTAACCATTATAGCACACTGCTTCTTCTGTTAGCCATAATGACATCTCCACTAATTCGTGGTGTGGCAATGACGCTGAGGTCTGTAATATTAATGGGTTAGGAAGATCTTCCCTGTCCATTAATAGGCCTATGTGACCTGCTTTGAGCTCTGGCCCAGCTCACAGCTACAATACATCCTGAGTCACATAGAGCCTATTGGGTGGGGAACTTGCCTGAGAGGAATTTGCTTAAAGGGGAAGCTTGCTTAGGGGAGGCTTGCTTATTGGAAGGCTTTCACACCTTTAGCTAATTTCTATTTAGGCACTAAGTCAGGAGGGTTGTGATGCCTTCTGGCTCTGGGAAGTGTATATATACTCTGAGTTGGCATTTTGCTTTGGGGGTTCACTTACGAGAAGGACCTTGTGATTCCCTGGTCGAGACTCTGAGTAGCCATATTTTCAGAACTGCCCCCCGCCCCCACAACTGCTCAGACATAAAGGCTCTCTCCATCCAGTGGTGCATGCAGAGTGTATAGCAATATTGCTTTGATTCAGGCAGTCAGAGCCCTATCTGTGGGTCTTTATGCTAATTTCTCTCCTTGTATTGTCTCTGCTTGTACTTTCTCTGGCGTTCAGGGTGCTGATCCTTCCCCCGAACTAGTGAATGTAATTAAAAGAAGATTGTTGACCCCTTTAAAGCTATCTGTCCTAGTAAAGCAGATAAAAGAACCTGTGCCAGCAGCCATCCTGGGTGTCCCAGGGTGGTCGCCACGACAGGATCTCAGGCTAGAAAGCTTTGGGGTCTGACCCCAGTGATGGGCTCCACTGCTGGGGACTAAGGCTCAGCCCCGGCAAGGTCCTAGAGGTTCACTCCTGGGGAAGCTTAAGCCACAGACACTCTCAGGTCCAGACGAGGGAGGGTGGGCCCTGTGCTGCTGAAATCACTGGGCATTGAAATACTAATCACTTTCAGTTTTCTAAAGTTTGCAAAGCATCCCCCCCCACACACACACACAATATCCCTTGTGACAAAGGCAGCATGTGTATTATTCTCATTTTCCAGATGGGAAGACTGAGGCCCAGAGAAATTTAGTGACTTACACAGGACCACATAGCTGGTGAGTGTCAGAGACCTTCCCTGAGTGATACATGTGTGGATGCCCAAGGTTCCAGCCATTAGTTCATTTTGAGGCTATTTTGGATGTTGGGAAGAACCCTAAAAGACTAGCTCCTTCCCTCCAGGAGTTTCTAGACTAGTTGATAGATTGACCACCACAGAAAAAGCCCAAAGAAGAGGTTATGTGGTACGGCAGGATGCTGGATGGCTCTGGAGTGAAAGGTCCTGGGTTCAAATCCTGGTTCTCCCACTTCCTCCCTGTGGGACTTGGGCCACTCTCCTCCTTGCTCCAGACTTCAGCTCCTCATCTGTAAAAGGAGAGGATCAGACTGGATTGCTTCAGAGGGCCTTCCTTCCTCCAAATAAAGGCTTCCACCATTTCAACATAAGCTCCCGGGAGTCAGGGACTCTTTCTTTTCTGTTGTTTTTATATCCCTAGCATAATTCTGGACACAGAGTAAGCTCTTTATAAATGCTTTTTGAATGATTGTTTCTTCAATCCAAGCCAGCGTTCAATGAGCACTTATGAAACACCTACTGTATACCCTTTCCACGTTTCATTTTAAAGCAGCCCAAAGTGCTAGACAAAAAACTGACCCCATGTTGGAACCAGGAAAACCTGAGGTCAGGTCCTACCTCTGTCCCAGTCAGTCCACAAGCATTTATTTAGCACCTACTGTGTGTCAGTCACTGAACTAAGCCCTGGAGATACAAAGAAAGGCAACATACTAGTCTCAAGGTGCTAACAGTCTAATGGGGGAGACAATATGTGGGAGCAGCTCCGTACTAAGAAGATGGAGATGAGGTAAATTGGGGGGTGGTCTCAAAAAGACAGGGCTGAGACTAAAGACAAGACCAAGAAAGCCTTCTTGCAGAAGACAGGGCATTAGCTGAGATTTCAAAGAAGCTGGAGATTTTGGGGGGGTGAAGATGAGGAGGTATCAAGTTCCAGGCACAGTGTGGTATTCAGGTATGTGCTGGTAAATGATTAACAATTGGCTCTCTGGGAAAAAAAATTACACACCAGACAAACTTTTAAGTTTAATCTGCATTATTAGGATTTTTTTTTCATTCAGTTTCTTAAGTCTAAAAGTGACAATGAACAAAACAAGAGCTCAAGCTTGGATTTCTGAGGTATAAATGACCACACTGAATATTTAACAATCAGCTTTAAGCTGGCTTCCCAATATCCTTGGTGGTATTTGAGGAACAGACAGGAGGCCAGTGTCACTGGATTAAAGAGACTGTATGGGGGTGTAAGGTGTAAGAAGGCTGGAAAGGTAGGAGGAGGCCACTTTATGAAGGGCTCTGAATGCTAAACAGAGCATTTTGTATTTGGTCCTGGAGGCAGTAGGGTGTCACTGTAGTTTATTGAGTAGGAGAGTGACGCCGTCGGACCTGGGCTTTAGGGGAGTCGCTTTGGTGGAGGAATGAAGGATGGATTGGGGTAGGGACGGGCAGGTGCCCCAGCAGCTTCTGCAAAAAGTCCAGAAGTGATGTGATCGAGCATATACAGAGAGGCGAGGTCAATGTCAGGGAAGAGAAGGTGGCGTTTCTAGAGATGCGGCAGAGGTGACATTGACAGCTCCGATTTTGGGGTAAGAGATAGTGAAGAGGCCAGTGAGGAGTTCCTGGGTTGTGAGCCTGACGCGCTGGGAGAATGCTGGTGCCCTCGGCGTGATAGCGTAGCTGTGATTGGGCGGGAGGGTTTGGGGGGAAAGAGAATGAGCTCCGTTTTGGATGTGTTGAGTTTGAGATGTCTAATAGGCCATTAGAGATGTGGGCAAGGAGGTCGGGAACAGGATTGGGGTTTGATAAGCAGCTATGGCAGGCATCTGCCTAGAGACGATGGTTGAACCCACAAGACCTAATGAGCTCCCTAGGAAGGCCGGGTCATCCTGGACTAGTCACACTCGCAGAGATCCAGTCTTAGTGACTGGCAGAGAAGGCGTTGGAAGAAGGCGTTCCCTCATTCCCGAGTTCCCTGAAATCCGAAGTCTTCCAAGTGCCAGGCAATGTGGTAGGCACAAGAGATAGCAAGACACATAGTGTTTGCATTCAATTGGGGAGAAACGATAGTAAGTAAACAAGCATGGTGCCAACCAACCCCTCACCTATGAGTCATGGGAAGTGGAACGAAGGGGGTGACCCAGGTAGGGGTGTGCCAAAGCTAGCTTAAACCTTCTAGAAAGAGCAGATTGGTAATTTTTCTGTGTATTTTCCACTTCATAAATCAGCAAAAGTACAAATCAGGGCTCGATTTCTTGTTTTGTTGATTGTCTGAAGAAAGTGATGGAGAAAAAATGTTGCTATTTCAGATTAAATTTAAAATTGTGTCCTGAGTACATCTTTTTTTCTCCTGTCGAGCCAGTTGTTAAACAATTAACAAGCATGCCACTGAACCCAGGGTTAATCTAGGCAGGCTTCGTGAGGAAGGAAGCGAACTCTCAGAGGACTTGGAGCAAAGGCTGGCTCCCCAGCTAAGCACAGACCCATGTGGAGAAAGGCCCTCCTTCCTCGCTGGCACAAGACAGACCTAACCGGGGGACAGAGGTAAAGGGTGGCAGCCATGCTCCTGGACAGGGCCAGTGGGAGCAGGAAAACCAGGGGCTGCGGGGTAGGAAAATCTATTGAGACTAGAAGAAAGCAGCCTGCCCCAGGAGGTAAAGGAGTCCATCCCTTCAAGACCAGGATCAAAGCCCCTCGGAGGACTTCCCATCCCCGCCGCCTCCGGTCTCCAGGCCTGGAAATTCACACTGAGGCTCAGCCTTTAAGACGGTTAGGGAGAGCCCCCCAATCAGAAGCCGGGAGCCAATTTAGAGGGCGTGGCCCGGCCCAAGGGTGGAGCCCCTCTTCCAGAGGAATGTAGGCAAGCCCCCGAGGGGAAACGTGGGGGCCTGTCTCCTCTCCGTCGGTCTGTCTGAGTGTGTGCACACCTGCGTGTGCGTGCATGCGAGAAGGTGATCGCGAAGAAGGGAGTGGGGAAGCGGGATAGGCAGGGGGCCAGGCTGCACCTGGCTGCCTTTCCCCATTTAACCTGAGCCCCATTCAACAAACCTGGTTAACCCTTTCCATTCCCCTTCGAGCTAAATCATCTCTGCCAAGGAGGGTGAAGAAAGGGCTGCTGGCCTTTGGAAACCTTGGCTAGTGTCTGAGGCTGCATTTGAACTCAGGTCTTCCTCTTCTTGACTGAGTTCAACCTAGAGGTCCTGGATGGGAGGGCTAGAGATGAGGAGAGGCCTTCTGCCGTCCCTGCTCCCCACCTCCCCCTCTGCCATGATTTCCCCTCTAGTCCCTATATAGCTTCTACGTGCCTAATTCTTTACTTGCTGCTGTTCTCTCTTAGAATGTAAGCTCCTTGAGGGCGGGGACTGTCTTTACCTTTCTCTATAATTCCAGCTTTTCATACAGTGCCTAGCACATTGTAGCCTAGGCTTACTAAATGCTTGATGATTGACTAAAAGTAACCTGCCTCTCCAATTCATCCTTTAAAAGAAAGTCTTAAAGGTACCAAAGGACTCTGGGCCTTGATCAGGTCACAGCCCTAGAGAGAGATTTCTCCCTAACTCCTCATCTCCATACTTACAAGCTTGACCTTGCTCTTCTGGCACAAACTGAGTACCTAGCCCCCTCCAGCTGGGAGCCCTCCCCCTCTTCCCTACTCCTGGAGAAGGTGGGGGAGGGGGAAAAAGAAGAGCTAGGAGAAGGCTTCTCCCCCCACTCTTTACGGAGGTGGGGGAGGGCCTATGGGTGCAGAACATTACAGATTTTTTTTAAGTATTGGTCATTTTTTCTGAATTGCTAAATCTTCCTCTTTTTTTTTTTTAATTCTCTTGAGTTGTCTCTCCAGGAGTGGGGAGGAAGAAGGATACAGGGAGAAATTTGGGTCATGTAAAAACCAGACATCAATAAAATCTTAATTTTTAAAAAATGACAAGCAAAGCAGCCTGGGTAGAGAGCTGGAGGAATGGAGGGGGCAGGGGGTGGCACACAGTTTGCTTTGGCCCCAGGAGCCCACCACCTTGCCAGCTGCAGAACTCAGAGCATGGTTTGCAAAGGCGGGCCATGCTACCAGGGTATTTCAAGCCGTGCCTGAGCCAGTGAATCAAGGTCATATATGCCCACTTAGCATCAGACCTCAGGCAGACATCCAGGAAACTCTCACGCCCACATGCACCATCCGTCAAGGCCTTTCTCCTCTCTCCCTTCCCTCCTCAGGTTAGATCAGCCATTTGGCACTATCTCTCAGAAGAGCTCACCTTCCAGGTGCCCAGCCTGGCCTGCTCCCCCCTCCCAGGAAGGGCTCTGAGATTGGAGATTTAATTGGTGAGAAGCTGCCCCTTGGGTGTTCCTGGGGCCCCTGCGGGCAGCTCTACCTGGATGGACTTGTCTGGAAAGTCACCTAACTTCTGTTTGTCTGAAAAGGGCTCCTGGGTGCAGTGGGGGGTAAGTGAGTGTGTATGCAGGGAGGGGGTGAAGCCAAGCCCGTCCTACCGGTTTTAATGCTCAGCCCACAAGACTGTTTTTGCAGGGCCTATGCTGGGGGAGGCCTTTTAGTTCAAAGCGCCCCAAGCCGACGGGCTCCGATGGTTCTGGCCTCGGCAGCCAAGGAATCACTTAGGCCCCTTTGAGCAAGACTGGAATTTGGCAAACCTCTCCGATATCGGAGGCGGGCATGGCTGCTAATGATATGTGGGGAGGCTGACCCCCTCTGACTTAATGTTCCGATTCTATTATGAGGGAGAGAAAACAAAAAACCAGGCAACTTCCCCTGGCCCCTCTGTGTCCCAGGGCTGAGCCAGAACGGAAGATGCCACAATAAGGAAGCCCGGAACAGAGCTGAGAACCGCCAAATGGGCAGCCTGGAGCCCCAGGGCAAAGCCCCAGCTGAGGAACCGGGAGAAACGGGGACCACCCTGCAACCCCCACCCTCAAGAAAGAAAGGAAATGCTGGCCCTATGTCACTCTGGATTCAGAGTCAGAGGCTGAGGATCTGAAATGTGGCTCAGCTACTTGTTATCCGTGTGGCCTTGGGCAAGTCACTGCCCTCCCCCAGAACCAGGACTCAGTTTTCTCCTTTGTAAGGGGGTGGGGGAGAAGAGAAGGGTTGGTCTTAGTCACTTCCAAGGTTCCTTTCTGCTCTAAATCTATAATGCTAAAATCTTACAACATCTGAGGAGTTTAGACTAGAGGCTTCTCTTAAGTCCTTCCCAGATCAAAATCTAGGAATGACCTTGGACGAGTCACTGCCCTCAGACTTCAGTCTGTAAAATCCAGACATTGTGTTAAATTGTGTTGAACATAACAACTGACCTCACAACCATCCTGGGAGGTAAATACCATTAAGCCTGTTTTACTGAGGAGAAAAGGGAGGCTGAGAGGTGAAATGATTTTGCCCAGAGTCACACAGCTAGTAGATGTCAGAGAGGGGAGAAATTCTATATATACCGCTATACCAGTGACAAGTCTGGTGTGTCTCCAGTGCTAGGCAGCATTAAGAAAGTCACGGCATCTCTCCGCCTCATCTATGATAAGGTACAATAACTAACGTTAGCATAGTTATGTAGACCTGAGTTCAAATCCAGCCTCGGCCACTTATTGGCTGTAGGACCCTGAGCAAGTCACCTAACCTCTGCTTGTCTCAGTTTCCTTATCTATAAAATAGGAATAATAATAGAGCCTAAGTCCCAGGGCTGTTGGGAAGACCAAATCAGTGGACCTACGAAGGACTTTCAAATGCTATCTAGGTGCTAGCTGTTGTTACATAATTGGCCACTGGGTGGCGCCATAGTGTACAGAGTGCCAAGCCTGGAGTCAGAAGACTCATCTTCCCGAGTTCAAATCCAGCCTCGGACACTTACTAGCTAGGTGACCCTGGGCAAGTCACTTAAACTTGTCTGCCTCAGTTTCTTCATCTGTAAAATGAGCCAGACAAGACAGTGACAGACCACTCCAGTACCATTGCCAAGAAAACCCCAAAATGGCATTATGGAGTGTTGGACAAGACTGAAATAAGACTAAACAACTAACATTATCACATGATGATAGCTTAGGTCTACAGCATTTATTAAGAGCCTGCTTTAAGGTTGGCAAAGTACCCTGCAAGAGGGACATTAGACGATATATCAGTGCTATGTATTGGACGGTGATCAATGGGTAGAAATACAAATGTATTAATCACGTGTCTTCCGATAAAACATAAGCTCCGCGAGGGCAGGACCTGTTTCCCCTTCTTTTCCTTTACATTCTCAAAGCCTGTCATGTAATGGGTGCTTTAAAAATAATTGATGACTGATTGGATAACAAAAAAAAAATTGAAGAGTAAAAAAATCGGGGGTGTCATTATTGTCCCAATTTTACAGATGGGGAGACTGAGAAACAATTGTGTTAAGATGCTGTTGTTGTGTTAATTGTGTTAAGATCCCAGGAGTGATGCCCTCCTTGAGGGCAGAGACTGTTTGGGCTGGTATTTGTGTGTGTGTGTGTGTGTCCTCCCCTGACACATAGTAGGACATTCGGTAAATATTTGTTGAATTGAGTGATGGCTGGTGTGAGGCCTTGGGCCTGGGCGGTTGGGGGGGGGGGGGGAGAAGAGGAGAGAGAAGCGTATTGGTGAGAAGATGAGTAAAGCCTGTGCTGAACAAGCAAACCAGAAGGGTCGTACAATATGCTATGGTGTTGGCTCCAGGAGGAAAATGTGTTTGGGAATCAAAAAAAAAATGTCCCCAGAATTGGAGCTGCGACTCTACAGCCTGCTTCTCTCTCTGTAGAATGCTGCTCTCAGTCTCCAAGGGAGCGAGTGCGGGCGATGCTGTTGCCATGGCATGCTGTGTGCTTGCTTATGAAGTCTATAAATAGCCGTGTCAGGGCTGGGAGCAGGAGTTCCAGATGCCGTGGGCCAGGTTCAGCCGGAACTTCGACCTTGAGACGTCGGCCCTGGCTTTGACAGGGGCTGGGTGCGGCCGATCCCCCCGCACCCCCTCCTCTTCTGCTAGGGGCCCACCCCGTGGCTCCTCTCCCCCCACGGAGGGGTTGGATGGTGCCAGCTCAGCTGAAGCCGGGGTTGGATCTGGTTCCAGAGGATGTGCCAATTCTCTCCCCTTCGCGGAGGGAGAAGAGCAGGGCTCACTCGATGACTGTCTCCCTCTGTCACTCTCGCTGAAACTTTATGAAAAGGCCCAGAGCCAGGTTCGATCAGGTCTTACCCTCCCTGCCCCTGGACACACACACACACACACACACACAGAGGCATGCACACATTCATGCATGCATGCATGTACACGCGCGCGCACATGCATACACACATGTGTGCGTGCCACACACAGACACATACACACATGCACACACATAAACACATACACAGACACACACAGACACAGACAAACAGACACACACAATGTGGAGAGGGTGAAAGGAAGGGAACAATCATTTATTAATCATTCTACTAGGTGCCAAAAGGCTCATTTGATCCTTTGGGGAGGTTGGTGCTATTATTATCCCCATTTAACACTTAAGGAAACTGAGGCAAACAGAAATTAAGTGACTTGCCCAAGGTCACAGAGCTAGTAAGTATCTGAGGCCAAATTCTAACTCAAGTCATCCTGACTGTAAGCCCAGAGCACTGTCTACTGAACCATCTAGCTGACCCAAAAGAGGGAACAATCAGAAGAAAATGTGAGAAGGGAGGGGAGGAAGGAAGGAAGGAAGGAAGGAAGGAAGGAAGGAAGGAAGGAAGGAAGGAAGGAAGGAAGGAAGGAAGGAAGGAAGGAAGGAAGGAAGGAAGGAAGGAAGGAAGGAAGGAA
>CM053622.1:796190920-796271357 GCA_028646595.1 Phalanger gymnotis | reverse complement strand
AATCAGAGCTAGAAGAGACCTTAAAGATGATCTAGTCTAATTCCCTCATTTTATAGATATGTAAACTGAGGCCCAAGGAGGAGGAGATATGACTCACCCAAGGTCACCCTTCCAGGATCAAAGCTGGAATCCAAACATCCCTTCCCTGATTCCAGATTTGGGTCCCTCTCTGCTGTACAGCATCACCTTCTCAGAAACTGACCCAGAATCGTGATATAGCAGAAGAAACAGCAGATTTGGAAGCCTTGGACCTCGATTCAAATCCTGACTCTGCTCCTTACTAGTTGTAAGACATTGGACACGTCACCTGGCTTTGCTGGGCCTATTTCTTCATCTGTGAAATGCAGAGGCCAGACCACACAGCCTGTAAGCCTCCCTTGGTCCCCCCTTTAAATCTTAGGACCCCGTGAGAATTGATAGAATGTCCAACCATTTGATTCACTCCATGAGCATTGACTGAGCCCCTGCTTTACGCCGGGGACTGTGTTCCAGGCCATCACTGATATGCCAGGGATTCCTGATTCTTGGTGTGTCCCCTTCCAGATACATCTGAAGAGTGTGCATTGAGAATGTTAGATACCACACAAGGAAAGGCAGGGTGGGGGTTGCCTTGAGCCCTTCAAGGCTCTTTTGGGGCCTTTTAACAGGAGAGGGCTTGAGTCCCTTTGCCCTTGTCCCCCTGGCCAGCAGGGCAGTGTTCCAGAGGCTGTGCAGAAAGCCTTTGGATTCAACAACTTCCACCCACCCATCTGGTCCTTCCTCTCTCCATGGCACAGGTCACAGAATATTCCTTCCCCGACTCCTTTCCTGACCAAAGGCCTAAGGACTGAGCAATCCAGGCAAACAGATCAAAAGAACTGGAGTTGAGAAGATGTAGAGGAGGAAACATTGGCTCACAGCCTCAGACATTTACAAGCTGTATGACCCTGGGCACAATACTTAAATTCTCACAGCCTCAGTCTTCTCATCGTTAAGATGGGGGTGATAATTATAGCACCTGCCTCCCAGGGTTGTTTTGAGAAAGAAATGAGGTTATTTGCAAAGCACTTTCCAAAACTCAAAGAACTATGTAAATGTTGGCTATGGTTTTTTTTTTTCATTATTATCAGTATTAGTATCACAAATTTGGACCTGAAAGGGATTTCAGTGGTTTTCTAGTCCAACCCCGCCACCAGTCTTACAGAAGAAGAAACAACCCACAGGAAATTTGATGATTTGCCCAGGGCCTCATAATGTCTTATTTTCAAAGAGCTGGCCCCTGAAGAAGTGATGGGTAGAAGTTGATAAAGAGTAGATTTCAGGTCTGTGTAAGGAAAGGCTTCTTAACTCTCAGAGCTGTCCAAAAAAGGTATGGGCTGCCTGGAGAAGTAGTGAGCTTTCTGTCCTGGAGGTTTGGCAAGATGGCTACTTATTTACCAGGAATGGCATAAGCAGGATTTCTGTTTGGGTATAACTCAGATCAGACAACCTCTGAGGGTCCCCTTGGGCTCAATGGCTGTGATCTGCCATCAGGTAGTGGCTACCTCAGGAGCAGACTTTGCCGAGTCCCACGGATGAAAACCTTCACTCCATCCCATCCCAGAACCTGGAGGAGACATCAGACAAATAGTCTGGCTGGCACCAGCTTTCTCTGAGACATCTGGGCACAGGCAGCCCCAGCAGGAGAAAGAAACGGGATTCATTCTCAATCCTACGCTTAGGTGTCTTTCGGCCAGCCCGTACTGCTGACTAACACGGCCTGGGATTAGAAGGGAGCCAGCGCAGCTTGAGGATGGATGCCTCTGTTTTCCATTAAAAGCCCTGGAAACCTATGTTTCTGAGCTGATTACACATTAATCTCCCTCCTGATCGGCGTCATTCCAACCAAACGGTCTCCCTTGCTTTCTTCCATATGCAATATTCCATTTTCTACCTCCGGGACTTTGCCCAGGCTCTGGATCATTCCTAAAATACTTCCTCTCCTCACTTCTAAAAGACCTCTAAAAGTCTCCCTCAGCTGTTAGCTATCCCTTCCACATCACCGGGGTTAGGGGCACGGTGACCTCCCTCCCTGCCCCCTCCACTCCCACCCCCACCCATCCGGAAAATCTGCGAAAAATGCTCCTCCCTTCATACCAGAGAAGTTTGGATTTTTTTTCTTTTTCTTTTATGAGTGTTAACAGTACCTTACTGTAAAATTTGGGTTGATTTTATATAATATTGTACATATATTTTCTACATTTCTGAGTTTCTAAACCTTTTCTGTGTCATCTACTGGCTTCACGTGTCCTCTGCAGCTTCCTCGAAAACCTCAATGGGGAAAATCACCTGTGGAAGAGATAACTAAACTTCCTTCAAGAAGCCTTTCCTGACACTCCCAGATCCTAATCCCCTCCCTTGACAGGCCAAAAGTATGCTCGCTATATTTATTTTTATTTCCTAAGGTGTTCTCCACCCCCAACAGAGGAGAAACGTGAACTACCTGAAAGCAGAAATTGTCATATTTTCTCTTTCTCTTCTCAGAACAATGAATTAGAGCAATGCTTAGCACATAATAGGTGCTTTAAATAAACAGAAAATATAATAAATATTAGGATGATGCACTGAATAGAGGATAGGGCCTGGAGTCAGGGAGATCCAAGTTCAAATCTGGCTTCAGACTCTTACTAGCTTGGTGACCATGACCAAGTCTTTTAACTCTGTTTGCCTCAGTTTCCTCATCTGTAAAATGAGCTGGAGAAGGAAATGGCAAGCCACTCCAGTATCTCTGACAAGAAAACCCCAAATGGGGTCACAGAGAGTGGGACACAACTGAAAAAAATGACTGAGCAACAACAAAATGTAATAATAAAAACAATCAACAATAAATTGCATTGAACCCAATGACAAAACCTCATAGCTAGAACCAAGGATACCAAGAGGACATCCAATCCAACTCCCTCCTTTTACAAACTAAGTCCCAGGAAAGAGCATGACTTTACCCAAAGACATGCAGGCAGTAGAAGTGGAGCCAGGATTCAAACTCAGGTCCCCCTAGCTCTAGGTGCAGCATTCTTTCTGCTGCCCCAAACTGCCTACATACCTCCAGGCACAGGGAACTCACTATTTTATTAGTCCCCAGGTGGTCTGACCAGGACAGTCCTCAGGAGGTGGACAGGAGTAAAGATGAAGGCATCAGGGTGGTCCCTTCTCTCCCCATCCCAGGGGAGCAACAATTACTCTGCAACAACTCAGGGCTCCCTGAGCAAATGCAATTCGCACACAAAAAAAGCAAGGAAAACAGATACTACCTTTATTGGACCCAGATCTCATAATGGAGACCTGACCTCACTAGCAACCAGGTGGAACCCATCCATCTTCAGCTCCATCACTTTCTACCTCCTCCCTAGGGATTCTCGGTCAGGGAGGGGTGGGACTTGGTGATCAAGCCAGGTCCCTTCCTGTTCTAAATCTCTGGTCCTTTCTCCCTCGACTTCTGATCAACCACCCAGGTCACCTAACACAGAAAACACACTTTCTGACTCAGCTAAACGCTTTGTTCTATGGTAGCTCCCAGCTCAAACATTCTAAGGGTCTTCCCAGCTCTAATATTCTGAGTTCTAAGGCTCTCCCTAACTATCCCATTCTGTTTTCTTAGGTCTATCCTGGCTCTGACATTCTATGTTCCAAGGTCTTTTTCAGCTCTGATATTTCGTGTTTTAAGGTCCTCTTCTATGCTCTAAGGTCCTCCTTCCCAGCTCTGACATTTTCTGTTCCAAGGTTCTTTCCTAGCTCTGACATTCCCTATTCTAAGGCTCCTCTCAGCTCTAACATTACCTGTTCTAAAGCCCCTCCCACCTCTGATATTCTGTGTTCTAAATGTCCTCCCAGCTCAGACATTCTCTGTTCCAGTGTTCTTTCCCAACTCTCGCATTCTGGTTCTCAGAGTAATGGGTAGGCAAAAGAGTTCTCCCTTCACCCACCATTAGCAGGAGTCAGAACTCCAGCTTTCAGGCTAGGCTACCCTCAGACATCCAACAGGATCTCAGAGTTGAAAGATGCCTCAAAGACTATCTCATCCAAGCCACGCCCACATGAAGACTCCAGAGCTCCCGAGGTTCCCACGACCAAAGGAGGGCTGAGTCAAAGTCAGAAGGCCTGGCTTGAGACCCAGCTTGGCCACTAACTACAAAGGCTGGGTGATGCTGGGCAGGACATGTAACATCTCTGGGGTGTCAGCTGTCTCCACTATAAAATAAGGGAGTTGGGTTCAATGACTTCCAAGCCCCTTCCAGCTTGGTCCATCCATAGTCCTTCAATCCCCTTGACATTCAGTCTGTGCTTGAATTAGTGGGGAGCTCACTATCTACTCAATCAACCAATTCCACTTTCAAATTGATCTAATCCTCAGTGTTTCCATGTGTCAAGCTAAAATCAAAACCTGAAACTTTGCCCCATTACTCCTCATCCCTCCCTCTGGGGCCAAGCAAAACCAGTCTGATCCCTCTGACACATAACACCCTTGGGATATTTGAAGACAGCCATCATGTCTTCCCTAAGTCTTCTTTCCTCCAGGCTAACCCATCCCCAGTTCCTTCAACTTGCCCTCGTAGAGTTAGGAAACACATTTTTGCACTGTCTGGTAGGGTTACTTTAGTCCAGCTTGGAGAAACTTCTTTCCCCTCCCTTTTGGAATCTCTTTTAAGAAGCAGGCCAGGGACATCTGCAAGAAGTGACTCAGATGCCCTGGAGGAAGATGGAAAGACACATTGAGGGAGAATAGGATTACCTTTCCAAACCTTAAAAAAACTTGGTGGGAAGCACTTAAAATAAAACAAAACAATTCAACAAATATTTCTTGAGCATTCATGTGTGCTGAAAAATCCAAAGATAGCTATGATACAGGTCCTGCTCCCAAGGACCTTACAAGGGAGTTAACAAATGATAGGATTTATAGATGTTTATAAAAGGTCTTGAACTCATCTTTACTCTTACTTTGCTGCCAGTATTGTTGCATATTATATGGGATAGGGATGTGGAAAACCAGAGAAGGAAATTCTTACCTATGTATGCATGTTGGAACCTTCTCTGCAACCTTCAGCCCTTTTTTAAAAATTAATTTTGTTAAATATTTCCCAATTACATGTGTGTTAGCAAAATGGGTTCCTTAGCACTTAGTGCCCTTGAAGAGTTTGGCTTTTGTTTGCTTTGAGTAATGCTAAGCCCCAGGCCCAAACCCCTATTAGGTGTGGAACCTATGTGGGTGTGGATTGGTGACTGGGGTGGGGCCCAAGGTGGGGCTGGCTAAGGGGAGGTGCTAACTCCAGAGCCATGCCCTATTAGGTGTTAACCTAACCTATGTGGATGTGACCCTCCCAGGGTCCTAAGGGGAGGGGCTAACTCAAGAACCAATCGTAGCAGCCTAAATTCTGGTCATTCAGATGACATTTGATGCCGTCTGAAGCCCTATAAGAAGGGAGGACAGAGCCATTTGTGCAAGGATCTTGAGATGGTGTTGGTGAGGAGATTCTGGGCGGCTGTAGCCAAGGAGCCCTCCAGCTTGTAAACCCGGATGCTGCGACTTTGTTGAACTCTGGTAACTATGTATTGGGATTTGAATCAGACAAGGTCTGTCTGTCCATGTTTGTAATTTGTTTGTATTTTGTTCTGAAGTTCAGTGTGCTGGTCTTTTTCACCTGAGCTAAGTGGATGATATTTGTATGCTGAATTAAAGTAAGCTTGTCAATCCCTTCACCTTGCTTTCCTTAGTCAAGCAGATCAAAAGAACCTGTGCTGCTGGCAGCTTTCTGGGTGCTGGCTGTGGGTGGATCTTATACCCCCACAGAAGCTTCTAGCCGGATTGTTGAAACAACATGTAAAAAATTTTAGTACTCATTTTTAAAAACTTTGTATTCCACATTCTCTCCCTTCTTCCCTTCCCTCCCCTCCTTGAGAAAGCAAGCAATTTGCCTTTGATTATACATGTGAGGTCATGCAAAACATATTTCTATATTAGCCATGTTGCAAAAGAAAACACAAACAAAAGAATAAAAATAAAGAAAGTTGAAAAAAAGTGGGTTTCAATCTGCATTCAGAGTTCCTCAGTTCTCTCTCTGGGGCTGGATAGCATGTTTTGTCATGGATTCTTTGGAAATGTCTTGGGTCATTGTCTTGATAGGAGTAGTTAAGTCTTTGGCAATTAATCGTCCTCACAATATGACTGTTACTGTATTCAGTGTTCTTCTGTTTCTTCTCACTTCATTTTGTATCAGTTCATTTAAGTCTTCCCAGGTTTTTCTGAAACCATCTTGTTTATCATTTCTAGCACAACAATATTCCATCACAATCATGTACCACAATTTAGCCATTCTCCAATTGATGGACATCCCCTCAATTCCCAATTCTTTGCCACCACAAAAAGAACTAATTTACTTATGGTTTCACCCTTTATGTCTAAATCATGTACCCATTTTGACTTTATTTTGGTATATGGTGTGAGATGTTGGTCTATATCAAGTTTCTGCCAACTGCTTTCCAGTTCTTCCAGCAGTTTTTGTCAAATGGTGAGTTCTTGTCCCAAAAGCTTGCATCTTTAGATTTATCAAACACTAGATTACTATGGTTTTTTATGACTGTGTATCACATATCTAATAGATTCCACTGATCCACTACTCTATTTCTTAGTCCAGCAGATTGTTTTGATGATTACTGCTTTATAATACCCTTTGAAATCTGAAACCACCAGATCACCTCACTTCACAATTTCCCCCCATTAATTACCTTGATATTCTTGAACTTTTGTTCTTCCAGATGAACTTTGTTACTATTTTTTCTAGCTCTATAATAATTTTTCATTAGTTTGATTGATATGGTACTGAATAAGTAAATTAATTTATACAGGATTGTCATTTGTATTATATTGGCTCAGCCTATCCATGAGCAATTAACATTTTTCCAGTAGTTCAGATTTGATTTTATTAGTGTGAAACATGTTTTGTAATTGCGTTCATATAGTTCCTAGGTTTGTCTTGTCAGGTAGACTCGCAAGTTTTTTACATTATCTATAGTTATTTTAAATGGAATTTTTCTTTCTATATTTTGCTGCTGGACTTTGTTGGTAATATATAGAAATCACGATGATTTATGTGGGTTTATTTTGTATCCTGCAGTTTCGTTGAAGTTGTTCATTGTTTCAATTAGTTTTTTAGTTGATTCTGTAAGGTTCTCTAAATATACCACCAGATCATCTGCAAAGAGTGATGGTTTTGTTTCCTCATTGCCTATTCTCATTCCTTCTATTTCTTTTTTTGTCTCATTGCTATAACTAGCATTTTAGTACAATATTGAATAATAGTGGTATTAATGGGTATCCTTGCTTCACCCCTGATCTTGTTGGGAAGGTTTTGCATTCATCTCCATTACAGATAATGCTTGCTCCTAATTTTAGATACACACTACTTATCGTTTTAAGGACTCCATTGATTCCTATACTTTCTAGTGTTTTTAAAAGGACTGGGTGTTGTATTTTGTCAAAAGATTGATATAATCACATGATTTTTCTTGTTTTTGTTATTGATGTAGTCAATTATGCTTATAATTTTCCTAATATTGTTCTGTGTTCCTGGCATAAATAGTATGTGATCTTTGTGATATATTGCTGTAATTTTCTTGTTAGAATTTTATTTAAAATTTTTGCATCAATATTCATTGAGGAAATTGGCCTACTTTTCTTTCTTTGTTTTTGCTTTCCCTGGTTTAGGTATCAAAACCATATTTGTGTCATAAAAGGAATTTTGTAGAAGTCTTTGTTATCTATGTTTTTCAATTTATCTATATTTTCAGTATTGGGATTAATTGTTCTTTAAATGTTTGGTAGAATTTATTTGTGAATCCATCTGGTCCTGGGAATTTTTTCTTTGGGAGCTCATTGATGATTTCTTCAATTTCTTTTTCTAAGATAGGGTTATTTAAGTGTTTTATTTCCTCTTCTGTTAATCTGGGCAGTTCACATTTTTGTAAATATTCATCTTCTTCACTTAGCTTGTCAGTTTTACTGATATGTAATTGGGCAAAATAACTCCTACTGATTGCTTTAATTTCATCTTCATTGGTCATGTATTTGTCTTTTCATTTTGATACTAATAATTTATTTTTTCTTCTCTCTTTTTAAAATCGAATTAACCAATCATTTATTTTTTTCACAAAACCAGCTAATAGTCTTATTTATTAGTTCAATGGTTTTGGTTTGTTTGTTTTTTTACTTTCAATTTTATTAATCTCTCCTCTGATTTTCATTTCAGTTTTGGTGTTTAATAGGGGATTTTTAGATTTGTCCTTTTTCTCATTTTTTAAATTGCATGCCTGAGTCACTGACCTGATCCTTCTATCTTTTATTGATAGAGATGTAAATTTTCTCAGTGCTGCTTTTGCTGCATCCCACAAATTTTAGAATGTTGTCTCATTGTTTTCAAATTTTTAATGAAATTATTAATTGTTTCTATCATTTGTTCTTTGACCCACTCATTCTTTAGAATTAGATTATTTCATTCCCAATTAGCTTTTCTATGATACAACAGGCCTTTATTACATGTAATTTTTATCGCATTATGATCTGAAGAGGATACATTTTATATTTCTGCTGTTCTACATTTGGTTGTGAGATTTTTATGCCTGAATATGTAGTTAATTTTTGTGAAGATGCCATACACAGCTGAGAGAAAGGTATACTCCTTTATATTCCCATTCAGCTTTCTCAAGAGGTCTAGCATAGCTAACTTTTCTGATTCTTTTCATCTTGACTTCTTTTTTCATTTATTTTATGGTTAGATTTATTTAGCTCTAAAGAGGGAAAGTTGAGGTCCCCCACTAGTATAGTTTTACTGTCTATTTCCTCCTGAACTTTATTTAACTTTTCCTTTTAAGAATTTGGATGGTATGCCATTTGGTGCATGTATGTTTAGTATTGATATTGCTTCATTGTCTATGGTCCCTTTTAGCACAATGTAGTTTCCCCGCTTATCCCTTTTAATTAGGTCTATTTTTGCTTTTGCTTTGTCTGAGATTGTGATTGCTACCCCTGCCTTTTTTTACTTCAGCTGAAGCATAATAGATTCTACCCCAGCTCCTTATTTTAATTCTGTGTGTGTCTTTCTGTTTCAAGTGTATTTCTTGTAAACAACATATTGTTGGATTCTGGTTTCTAATCCATTTTGCTATCTGCTTCTGTTTTATAGTGAGTTCATCCCATTCACATTCACAGTTATGATTAATAACTGCATTTTCTTCCATCCTATTTTGTTCTGTTTATCCTTCTCTCTAATTTTTGTTCTCTATCTCCCCTAAGGTCTGTTATGCTTCTGACCATTGCCTCCTTTTATTTACCCTCCTTTTTATCACCCTCCTCTTTCTCTTATTCCCTTCCCCTTATCCCCCTCCCCTCCTACTTCCCTTTTGGGCAAAATAAATTTCTATTATCAATTGAGTATGTATGTATATGTGTATTTATACATATACATATACATACATATGTGTGTATACACACACACACACACATTCCCTTTTTGAACCAATTTAGATTGAGTAAGGTTCAAGCATTGCCTGCCTCACCCACCACTCTTTCCCCCTCAATTGTAAAAGCTATTTCTTGTGTACCTCTTCTGTGTAAGATATTTTTTTCCCTTCTTCCTCTCCCTTTCCCCTTCTCCCAGGGGGCACATTGTTGAGACACTGGGGGAAGGAAGAAGTCTCACTATGAGCCAACCCCAAGTGAAAAGAGAGGGCAAGAAAGAACCATATCCATAACTACCTGAAGAGACACCTTTTTATGGACCATGGGCATTAAATAATAGAAATTTTAAATAACATCCTGGAAGGAAGAAAAATCTGCAGCATTACCATCTGAGACTACAGTGTAACCCTGCTACTGCTGGCTAATCTTCAACTGTCACCATCTGAGAACCAAATAGTGGGGAGTATTGAAGTAGAGCTGAGGACAGCAATAGATAATATTGAGAAAAACTAACAACTTCTGCTGGAAACAGCACCAATGGAAGGAGAATTGCCCACAAAAGAGGAATTTTATGAAAAACACTGACATGAATGATTGAGCCTTGGCCTTCATTCTTGCTGGTACCATATATACTGGGTGACTATAAAGACCTCTGGAAGGGAGGGTAGGTAACTCCATTGGAGGGAAAGACTCTCTACAGGCTAAGAAACAAGTCTTTTCTGTTTTCTCTATTGTGGAAAACAAATGCTGTTCTGTGTTCTTAAGCCTTGTGAACCAAAGTGCTTGTAAGGGGAGGGAGTGGCTACCCTTGGAAGAGTGCCAATCACTGATGTTACTACTTCTATGTGGGTTGAGTCAATAAGTCAGGATAATGAGAGGTTTCTAGAATGGATCTAGGCCCTTTATATCAGAAGAGAGTCATTCAAACAAGGGTTATATTTGTATGGCATAATCCCTGGCCCCACACAATGCTGGGCACCTCCCTCTGCAGACTGCCCAACTAATCTACATCCTTCTTAAATAATGGACCCAGGACTGAATTCTATACTCCAGATGTGGACTGATGAGGGCAAAGGACAGGACCATCTCCTTCTTTAAGCATGAACATATGAGATAGCTTGCCTGTGTCAGGCAGCAATTAGTTGACATGGAGACAAGAGGAAGGTCTTCCATGAAAAGGCCAACATAGGACTAAAGTAGGGTAAGGTCAGAAATAACAACACTTTTTCATCAATGTTGTTGCTGTTCAGTCATTTCAGTCATGTTCAACTCTTTGTGACCTTATTTGGGATTTTCTTGGCAGAGATATTGGAGTGGTTTGCCATTTCCTTCTCCACATCATTTTTACAGATGCGGAAACTGAGGCAAATAGGGTGAAGTGACTTGCCAAGGTATTAAGTGTCCGAGGCCGGATTTAAACTCTGGTCCTCCTGACTCGAGGCCTCATGCTCTATTCACAGCACAGCCACTTAGCTATTCTACTCCCACCCTCCCTGCTAGGTGCAGTTGAAATGGAAAGCACTCTACCCATGCTAATGTGATGGAAAGACCACTGTATTTGGAATCAAAGGATCATGATTCATATCCTAGCCCTGACGCTTATAATCTGTGTGACCTCGGGCAACTTCTCCTCCTCAGGACCTCAAATTGCTATCTGTAAAATGCAGAGAGGTGGCTTTCTAGAAATAAATTTGGAATTATGGCACTCACAAAAAAGTAGCTGAAAGGGCCATACTTTGACTCAGAGATCCCACTACCATCCATCTACTGCAGGGAAGCTAAAGACAAAGAGAAAGATCCCCCATTTACCAAAATATTCAAATCAGCACTTTGTGGGAGCATAAAACTGTAAATAAATAGACCTACCCATCGATGAGAAACAAGCTAAGAAGTGGTGGTTGATGAATGTAATGAAACATCAGTGTGCTGAACAACAGATATAAAAGATTCAGGGAAGCTTTGGAAGACTTTAATGAATTGATGCAGTGAAATCAGAGGGGCCAGGAAAGCAATATGTCTGACTAAAACAATGGAAATAGAAAGATTAAAAAAGCAACAAGGAAGGAAGGAAGAAAAAAGGAAGAAACAAAGAGAGAAAGAAAGAAAGGGAGGGAGGGAGAAATGAAGGAAGAAAGGAAGGAAGGAAGAAAGGAAGTAAGGGAGGGAGGAAGGAAGGAAGAAAAAGAAAGAAAGAAAGGGAGGGAGGGAGGAAGGAAGGAAGGAAGAAAGAAAGAAAGAAAGAAAGAAAGAAAGAAAGAAAGAAAGAAAGAAAGAAAGAAAGAAAGAAAGAAAGAAAGATTACTGTGTAGTTATAATGGCCAAGCTCGGCTTTGGAGAAGAGGTTTAAAAAAAGCACCTCCCTCTTCTCTTTGAAGAGGTGGGGACTATAGATGTAGAAAATTGAATAAACAGGTGTAGTTGGTGTGTCTGTGGATTTTTGCTGGGCTGTCCTTTTTTGTTTACTCTTAAAAAAAAAATCTTTGTTACAAGAGATGGCTCCCTGAGTAAGCGTATGTTGGAGGGAGGAGAGATTAATTCAGAAATAAAGGTGATAGAAAAATATGGCATCAATAAAAATGCTAGGTTTGGACCTGGTGACCTTTGAGGTCCATTCAAGCTCAATCTATACCCTATGCACAGTTATAGGATTCTAGTCCTCAGAGGTCATCTAATCCAATCCCCTCATTTTAAAGAGGAGGAAATTGAAACCCAGGTAAATGAAGATATTTCCCTAATGTCTCAAAGACAGCAAATGTCACAGTGGGATTGGAACTCAGGTCCTCTGGCTAGCTAGCCACCATCCTTTCCACTCTCCCAGCTTCCCGAGATCCCAGCAACCAGCACCCTGCTTCCCCTGCAAGGACTGGGTTCCAGCAGCTCTCCCCCTGGGTCCTCCATCATGCATCACTCCAGAAGAGTCACCCCACAAGAGGGCTCCAGGGAAGGTTCCCTGCCTCACTCTGGAAGAGGGGTAGGTCCTGGGAAAGCCAGGCTCCTCACTTCTACTAGCATATCGGTGGAAAGTTTTCTAAAGAAAAACCAGCCTTCGGCCTAGGAAACACCAAACGGAATACTATCTGATAGGATCCAGTTGCAGCTTTTCGGTGTTGTCTATGTTAAAGGGTCAGAGTTCTCGCAAACACGTCGCTGGCGCCAATGGCTATGGAAAGGGCTTGCTTTATTGCTCTTTCATAAGGGCTCCGGAGTCCCGCTGCCAAGAAGGCCTCGCTTGGTTTGTATTATTTTTAATCTCAAAAACACTCCCACAAAGGTATCAACAGCAGACACCTGCAAAAAAAAAAAGAGGAAAAACCCTAGAAGGCCTTGGATGTCAGCCTTGCTTGCCTTGGGGGTGGAGGGGGCAGGGTTTGCATTTTTTTTTTCCAGGAGAACCAAAATCTCTCTTAAAAATCTGTAGAGGAGCCGCCAGTGCCAGTGGAAACTGTAAATTCTGTCTCCTGCACTGCCCGGTCTTGTCTCTCCCTCCAGCCTGTGTTTGGGGAGAGCTTTTCAGAGAAAAGACCTCCTCTGTCATTAAGACTTAATTTATGCTTATCACATATTCCCAGGGCTGAGGGCCTGGGGTGAGAAGGAGGAAAGAAAGGAAGAGAGAACAAAAGAGAGAGGGGTGGGGGTGGAAGAGGGAGAAGGCAGAGAAAGAAAAATGGAAGGAGAAGAGGGACAGGGAGGAAGGGAGGGGAAGAGAGGAAGTAGAGAGGAGATGAAAGGGAAGAGGGGGGCTGACATCATGGACTGAGGAATGGGACCTTGGCTCCAACACTGACCAACCTTGGGCCCTCCCTGGCCTTCAGATTCCTGTTCTATAAAATGAGGGGGTTGGGCTAAGAGATCTCAAAGGCGCTTGACAGCCCAAAAGCCAAGGAGGATCCCTTTTCTGAGGTTGTCCAAAGAGGAAAGACCCTAAAGACTTCTTCCTGTTCATTCCTGGTCCCCAGACCAAAATGAAGAAGCCAACACCCAAAGGTAGTATGTATGTGCCCCTGACTTAGCAGATTATCCCATCAACAACCGGATTTTTTTCTTCCCTCAGGGGAAATCTCCCTTTTCCAAAGTTGGCCAGGAAGCCCCAAGATGCCAGGGACAGGCTGCTGCAGGTTGAGAGGTTTATTCCTTCTGTTTGCCTTTTCTGAGCTGGAGGCCCCAAGCACCTCCCAGCCCCACTCCCGGTTGGGGAGAGATCCTGAGGATGCTCTGAGAAGGCAGCCTCCCAGGCCTGGGCCTCAAACAATATCACAGATTTGGGACCTAGAGTGTCAAAGCTGGGAGAACCCTTAGAAAAGGGAATGTCAGAGCTGGGGGAGGAGGAGAACCTTAGAAGAAATGTCAGAGCTGAGAGGGAGGCTTAGAATATGGAATGTCAGAGCTGGGAAGGCCCTTAAAACAGAGAATGTCAGAGCTGGAAGGAGCCTTAGCATAGAGCATGTCAGGACTGGGAGGGCCTTTAAAACAAAGAATGTCAGAGATGGGAAGGGCCTTAGAACACAGAATGTCAGAGATGAGAGGAACCTAGAACTGGGAATGTCAGAGATGGGAGGGCCCTTAGAACAGAGCATGCCAGAGATGGGAAGGGCCTTAGAACAGGGAATGTCAGAGATGGGAGGAATCTGAGAACTGAGAATGTCAGAACTGGGAGGGGCCCTAGAACAGAGAATGCTTGAACTAGAAAGGAGTCATCCATCGCCTTCATACGGTTTCCCACAGATCAGAGCCAATAGCTCACACGGAAGGGACATCTAGCAGCCAACCCCAGGGTCTTCTCATTCAGTGACTCTTCATGAGGGAGATCCATGCTCCCCGAAGGCAGCAATCCACCGATGCTACAGGCAAAAACTAGCCAACAAACCCAACCAAGGCAAAATTGACACTGTTCCCAGAATCAGTTCTGCCGCCCATTTTTTTCAGATGGATGAATTCCTTTGTGCTTGGAAGAGTGGCCAGCCAAGAGACCAGGCTGTGTTCCATTGAACGGTTCACAACACTTAGGTTTGGGTGAAAAGGTGCCTCAGATGCAGAGCGATGAATAAAACACCTCTCTCCTCCCGGGTTTGCTGCAGTCACTTGAGCCATCATAAGCCAGCAATGTCAAGTGGGTGTGTTACCAGGTTGGCTGGTCACAGGCCTTAAAACATTGAACAGCACCCAGTTCATTCAAATCAGCCACACAATTTTAGGAGATACATCAGCCCCATGCCCCCATGGCGGTGCCAACACGATGATGATCTTTGAAGCCCCAGAGACTCCCAGAGTGGGCAAGCAAGGCCATTCCAGGTAACAGCATGGCATCTAGGTCAATGAGGATCTGATGGGTTTTATGATGTATTCCATGAGCCTGTGCCACTGAGGCAGAATCCAAGGCCAGAGTTCTGCCAGATGATGTAAAGACAGATGGTCCTGGGCACCATCAGGTGAAGCCAAGATAATTTCCATGGAGCACATTAACCGGGTGAGATAGACTGTCACTTAACAGGAGTGTTAATGATAAGAGGCATCTGTGTGGCACGAGAGACGAGAAAGGGGGCTGCCTACAGACTGTTAAAGAATGAAGGCACTTGCCAGAGGTTACAAGGGTCCCTTGGCACCAGATCCTCTGATGCCTGTGCCAGGGTACCGTGTAACCGTCTTAAGAATGGCACCGAGTCATCCCTCCAAAGATAATCAATCACAAGATTTAGTGGTGGAAGGGACCTTACAAACCTCATTTTACAGAGAAGGAAACGGAGTCAAAGTGACTTACCCAGGGCCACACATGTAGGAAGCATCCAAGATGGAATTTGAACCAAGGGCTCCTTCCATGGAACCATAGCGCATTGTACCCATATCATGCTGAGTTTGCACTATTGACGTTTGTGGTCTCTCCCAATGGAACCTGAGTTCCCTGAGAGCATCTCTGTACATCCATGTATAATCTATGTATTTTAATAATTTTATTATTTCTTATTTGATACATTTCATTATATACTTTATATACTTACTTTTGAGGTAGCTAGGGTTGCCATAGTGTACAGAGAGCCTAGCCTGGAGTCAAGAAGACCCATCTTCCTGACTTCAAATCTAGCCTCAGACACTTCCTAGCTGGGTCACTCTGGGCAAGTCACTTAGCCTCATTTGCCTCAACTTCCTCGTGTATAAAACCACTGCCAAGAAAATCCCAAATGGGATCACCAAGAGTAGGGCATGACTGAAAAAACAAGTGAACAGCAACAAATACATTTATATATCTATACATATTGTATACAGACCAACATTGTGTGTGTAGACATATAAATAGGAAGATAGGTAGGCAGAGAGATAGATGGGTAGATAGACAGGCAGATAGACAGGCAGATAGCTAGAAAGATGGGTAGATAGATAAATAGAAGGAAACATAGATAGATAGATAGATAGATAGATAGATAGATAGATAGATAGATAGATAGATAGATAGATAGATAGATAGATAGATAGATAGATAGATAAATGGATGGATGGATGGATGGATGGATGGATGGATGGATGGATGGATGGATGGATGGATGGATGGATGGATGGATGGATGGATGGGTAGATAGACAGACAGACAGATGGACGGACAGACAGACAGACAGACAGATAGATAGATGAATAGATAGATAATTGGATGGATAGATAGATAGATAGATAGATAGATAGATAGATAGATAGATAGATAGATAGATAGATAGATAGATAGATAGATAGATAGACACAGACAGTAAGATGGATAGATGAATTAAAGATAATCAGTAGAAGGAAGGCACCAGCATTAAGGCCGATCAGAAAAGGCTTCCTATAGAAGGTGAGATAGTTGAGACTTGAAGGAGGCCAGGATGAAGAGATGAGGAGGGAGAGCATTCCCGGCATAGAGAACTGCCAGAGAAAATGCCCAGAGTCTGGAAATGACCCTGGCCAAGGTTGTCTATGTATAAGTGGCAGGATTTGAAGTTGGGATTTTCTGGCTCCAGAGCTAGCATACCAAGCTGAATCACACAATTTACCAATTCAGTTCTCCATTCAGAGAGTGCTGGCTACATGGCCAGGTGTCCGTCCAGAGGAGAAGGGGTCTGCTTTGGGGGTCCCCCACAACTTATAACAGCATGAGGAAGGGGAAAGATCACTTTCTAGCTCTAGAGCCAGTGGACCTAGGACCTACTAGGCAGGCCTCAGTTTACTTTCCTGTAAAATGAGGAGGTGGGTGAGAGGAAATCTGAGGTCCCTTTTAGCTCTAGTGCCTAGGAAGACCCCTCCTTCTCACCAGCCAGAGCTACAGTCTCAAGGTTTCAGTTCAAAAAGTCCTTGGATTAGATCCCTTGCTTGCCTCCCCCATTCCCTCCCCTTACAGAAGAGGCTCAGAGGGGAGTCAGGGCCCCCAGCCACTCTCCTCACTGCGGTACTGACTTCTTGTGCTGAGAGCCAGAGATCGATGCCAAGGGCCCCAGCTCCAGAGCTGGATGGGACCTCCTAGACCATTGACCAGGTCCATTTTACAGATGAGGAAACTGAGGCCCATGGAGGTTAAATGACTTAGCCAAGGTCATACAGGTTGGCCTAGCAGCACAGCTGGGATCTGAACCCAGGTCCTTTGGCTCTGTATCCAAGACAGCAAGTGCTATCGGGGGTCAGAGAAGGCTTCTCCGAAAAGGCAGAGATACTGAAGGTCCAGGTGAATGGGAGCACTCTCCTCCCCTGCTCCAACTACTGACCTCCCTGGCACCCTTTAAGTCCCATCTAAAATCCCACTCCCCACAGGGGTTATTTCCTATTTAGCCCGCATGCAGCTTGCTTTGGATACAGCTGTTTCCATGTTAGTCTCCCCATTAGAGTGTAAGCTCTGGGAGGGCAGGGACTGTCTTTTGTCTCTAGTGTGTATCCTCAGCCCTAAACACCATTCCTGACTGGAAATGAGGGCTTAAGAAATGTTGATTGATTGGGGAGGAGGGGAGAGGGAAAGGAGGGAAGAGGCCCCCGGGGAACAGCAATGTCAATAGAGTATGGGATCAAATCCAGCCTCAGACGGGTCCTAGCTGTGGGACCCTGAACAAGTCACTTCACCCTGTTTGCCTCCGTTTCCTTGTCTGTAAAGTAAACTGGAGAAGGAAATGGCAAGCCACTCCAGTATCTTTAGCCAGAAATCCCCAAATGGGGACATGAAGAATCAGAGAAGATACTACATCAATGCTTGTTTTCCCCCCTTCTACATTCTCTTTTAAAAAAATTATTAAAAACTTAACATTAAACATCATTATAACCAACTGAACTTGCTTTGTCACTACATTTAAACGAATTAATTTCAATACGTAAAACATAAGTTATTAGTTACTCATTCTTAAGTCAGGGTCTTTTTCAACCTTTGTGAGTCCAGAACCCCTCTGGCAGGTTAGTAATTCTCAGGGGAACATTTTAAAACGCATGAAAAAAGTACATAAAACTTAACCCAAATATACAAAATGTAAGAGCACCAAATGAGATATTTAGTTTGATAACAAACACCAATAATCTAATGTCGACATTTTAATACATTTTATTATCGATTTGATAACAAAACATTCTGCTAGGTGGTACAATGGACAGAGTGTCGGGCTTGGAGTTAGGAAGACTCATCTTCATGAATTCAAATCTTGCCTCACTTACTGGCTGTGTGACCCTGTGCTTGTCACTTAACCCTATCTGCTTCAGTTTCCTCTACTGTGAAATGAGTTGGAGAAGGAAATGGCCAACGGCTCCAAGATCTTTGTGAAGAAAACCCCATATGGGGTCGGACTGAGAGGAGTGAACATCAGGAACATGAGCAAGGGGAACATCTTGGGACCAAGCCTGAGACTCTCTGAGGCAGGCCATCGACATCTGGGGAGGGGAGAGGAGTCGTCAGGACGGGGCAGGGACCTCAGATGCCATCTGAGGAGGAAACTGAGTTCCGACGAGGTTCCGTGATTTGCCCAAAGTCACCTGGGTGGCAAATGTCAGAGGCAGGATTTGAAGCCAGCTTCTCTTGACTCCAGGGTCAGGGATCTGTTCCCATCTAGGGCATCCAGATGCAGGCTCAGGGGCCCAAACCTGGAGCAGGGACACCAGCCACCTGCCAGAGCCACTCCCTGCCCCTCCTCCCAGACCCTGGGCCAGCTGCCTCCCCTGCCCTCTTTCCTTCTCCCCTTCCCCCCTCTTCCCCTTCCCCTCCCTCTTTCCCTTCTCTCCCTCTCTTTTTTCCTTCCTCTTCCTCTCCCTCTCTACCCTCTTCCCCTTCCCCTCCCTCACCCCCTTTCTCCTCCCCTTCCCCTCTCTTTCCCTGCTTCTTTTCCCCTTCCCCTCCCTCTCTCCCCTTCTCCTCCCTTCCCCTCCCCCTTCCCTTTCCTCTCTCCCTCTCTCTTTTCCTTCCCCTCCCCTCCCTTCTCCTCCCCTCTCTCCCCTTTTCTCCTCCTTCTTTCCTCTCCCTCCCTTCCCTATCCCCCCTCTCTCCTCTTCTGCAGCCCAGGCTGAGCCTGGAATGCAGACGTGTCAGGGAGGCCCAGGGAGGGAAAGCCAGCGAAGAGGCTACGTCTCCACCCTCCCAGCCCAGCGTGCAGGCCCCCCTCCAGTCCTGCCGGGCCTGGGCGGGTTTCACCGGGTCAGCCTCCCGAGGCTGAGCTGGGAGAGTGAGCCCCGCCCTTCAGCTGTTTACTATAAAGATAAGAGGGTAGGCTGGCCCTGGGGCGGGTGATAAGAACCAGCTGTTTGGAACAGCCCCACCTACCCCCCACCGCCCACCCCCAAAACCACTGCTGGCTTCAGCGGCTGCTCTGGGGGGCCTGGAGCTGCACCCCTGCCCGACCCCTCACATGCACATACACATGTATGTGTGCATCTACCTGTGCACACACGAGCTTGGGGGCCACTGAGTCCAACCGTTCTGAATTTTCAAAGAAGGAAACTGAGGCCCGCGAAGCTTACTGGACTTGCCCACAGTCACACAGCTAGTAAGTCTGGGAGGCAAGATTTGAACCCAGGATTCCTGGGCATCTATGTGGCACAGTGGATAGAGGACCCACCCCAAATGGAGTTGCAGAGATGAATTCAAATTTGATCGCAGACACCTCACCGATATCTGCCTCAGTTTCCTCATCTGTTAAATAAGGATAATAATAGCACCTCCTTCCCAGGGTTTGGCTGAGAATCAAGCGACATATGAGTAAAGCACTTCGGAGAAACTCCTTAAATCAGTCTGTTATGTAGGTGCTAGCTATTGTCATTATAAGTGCACAAGCCTAGGGTCCATGTCCCTGAAAAGACATTCAAGGAAAGCTTCCCCTCTTTGAAGCGCCCACCCCCACCTGGCAGTGGGAATGCGGGTAACCCTCACTTTGCAAAGCGGACGCAGGCCGACCAAACCAACCATCAAATGAGCTTCTGTAGAGAAAATCTCATCTTCCCATCAACTCCCACGATCAATTGGAACTGTATTCTCCTGGGGTGGAAAAGGCAAATCCCCTTTTTCCTGAGTGAAGAAGGGGTTAAGATAATGACAGCCCTGCTGCAGGCTAGATAGAGAGACATCCCATAGAGATGATTTATATTAAACACGGGGACAGACGAGGAAACTGAGGCAGGGAAAAGTTAGCTGACATTTTATAAAGCCAGCAATGATCATTTTCACCATAAAATACTTAGCATAAGGGCCCAGTCTATAGTGAGTGTTATGTAAATGTTACCTACTACTATTTTCTGTATATATGGTGGCATGTACATGTGCATGTATTAGTCAATGAGCATTTATTAAGCGCTCTCTGAGCCAGTTAAAATTCTGAAGAGGAACCATCGTCCAGCTGAGAGCTGAATCTGACTCCTAGAGCCCAGGCTTCAGCTTCTCATCCAGATTAGAGTCCAAATTCCTTGTTTTACCTACTAGCAAAACACAGTCTCAAGACCTTGCCCAAGGTCACAAGAGATTTGAACCTGGGTTTTTTTTAATTTAAATCCGAAATGAAAGGCTTTTGCTGGGCTAGGGTCTGAATTATCTGATCCCTCTGCTAAATAGATACCACAGACCAACAGCCAGCCTGCAGAGTCCCATGGGCTCTTTATTTCAAACAACACCCCTTTTCCTAGGGCCTGAACCTTGAACAGGGGAGGGGGATGAGGAGAAGGGAAAGGAAAGGCATCGAGTGGGTCAGCTCTTCCCCGGCCTCCCCAGCCTTTTTCCTGCTTCCTCACAGTGTGATGAGCAGAAATGGAAGCCAGGCTGATTTTGTGTGTGAGAGAGATGAATTGTGGGTCCTAGGAACAAAAATGTACATTCTTGTTTTCTGGAACCCAGCCCATCTGGTGGGTGCGAGGCAGGAGCTGATCTGTACATAAATAATGGGGAAGAGATTTCCCCAGCCGAGGGGCTGTGCATCCCAAAGGGATGTCTGAAATCTGTCACCTAGCCCAGAGCAGGCTTTTGTTACAAATCAGCACCGTGGGTGTTCGAGAGACACTGATGGAGGGTGGGGATGGTGGGGGGAGAGCTGAAGTCACAGGAGCCTCACAATCTTAGAAAGAGCCTGCATGAACATTTTGGAGCATGGATTCGAAGTTGGAAGAAGACCTCAGAGACCAGCTAGTCTAACACCCTCATTTTACAAATGAGGAAACTGAGAACCAAAGAGGATTTTATAAATTTTTTTTTCAAATTATATTTTTAAAGTTCATTTTTAATTTTTCTGAGTTCCAAATTCTCTCCCCCCTCCCCTCTCCTTGAGACAAAAGCAATTTGATATAGGTAATACATGTGCAGTCGTGCAAAATATATTTCCATGTTAGCCTTGTTGCGAAAGAAAACACAGACAAAAAGTGAAAACAAAACCAGTCTGCCTTATCTGATCTGCATTCAGACTCCACCAGTTCTATATCAGGAGGTAGACAGCATTTTTCATCATGAGTCCTTTGGAATTGTCTTGGATCACTATATTGCTGAGAAAGGCTAAGTCATTCACAGTTGACCATCATTGTACAATGTTGCTGTTACTGTGTACAGTGTTCTCCTGGTTCTGCTCACTTCACTTTGCATCAGTTCATGTAAGTCTTTCCAGGTTTTTCTGAAACCATCCTCCTCCTCATCTCTTACAGAACAATAGTATTTCATCATAATCATATACCACAACTTGTTCAGCTATTCCCCTCCATTTCCAACTCTTGGCTACTGCAAAAAGAGCTTCTATATTTTTGTACATATAGGTCCTTTTCCTTTTTCTTTGATCTCTTTGAGATACAGACCTAGTAGTAGTATTACTAGGTCAAAGGATATGCACAGTTTCATAGCCATTTGGGCATACTTCCAAATTGCTCTCCAGAATGGTTAGATCAGGTCACAATTCCACCAACAATGCATTAGTGTCTCATTTTCCCCACATTCCCTGCAACATTTGTCATTTTCCTTTTCTGTTATATTAGCCCATCTGATAGGTATGAAGCAATACCTCAGAGTTGTTTTATTTTGCATTTCTCTAATCAATAGTGATTTAGAGCATTTTTATATGACTATAGACAGCTTTGATTTCTTTGTCAGAAAACTGCTCGTTCCTATCCTTTGACCATTTATCAAGACCCTTAACCTCTGCGTAACTCAGTTTTCTCATCCATAAGATAGGGTAAAAATAGCACATATTTCCCAGGGTTGTTGTGAGGAAAAAGTGAGATAATATTTGTAAAGTTGTTCACCAACCTTAAAGCACTATAGAAATTGCTAGCTGCTATAATAATAATTTGTAGAAGTATAAAATAAGTTACAATAAATTATAAAATAATAATAATGATATACCTTGCTCACCTAGGGAAGAAATGATAATGATGTGATGATTATGATAATGATATGATTAATTTTATCACCATTACCAGGGTCCCTCATCTCACCTAGCAGCAATCTGGAGGCAAGAAGCAAAACTTCCCCATGAGACTCTGGAAAACTCTAGCCTACCTGTCTAGCCTTATTGGATATTACTTCCTTTCCCAAATTCCTTAGTCTCTAAACCACCCCCAGGAAACTAGTCTCTTTGCTATTATGACATACGCCATCTCCCCTCACTCTGCCTTTGCCTAGGCTGTGCCCCATGCCTGGAATGCACTCTCTCTTCCCATCCTAGCTTTCTTTAAAACTGAGTTCAAGTATTACCTCCTACATGAAGCCCTCCCTGATATCTGCCCTCCCAGCTACTAGTGCTCCCCTCAAAAAACTGCCTAATATTTATTTTGTACATATTTTCTACATACTTATGGACATGCTGCCTCCTCCTTTTGAATGGAAGCTCCTTGAGGGCAGGAGTTTTTGGTTTTGTCTTTGTATCTCCTGTGTCTAGCACAGTATATCAAATATAGTAATTTATTAATAAATGCTTGTTGATTGATTAATAAGTAAACTACATCAGCAGTGGGCCTGTGCTCTGTATCACTGTGTCCTGAACCTCAGTCACATCCTCCTCTGCTCTTTGATGCCCCAGACTTCAGTCAATTAAATTCCCTAAGCACAACTTGGAGTAGTTATGGAGCTGCTTCTGGACTCAGTTTCTTTATCTGTAAAATGGGAGGAATGATGATGATAAACTGTCTACCTCAAAGGTAATAAATGAGGGACCCTGGTCACCCAAGGTGGGAATAATAATGTTGATAATAATCATATCATTATCATAATCATCACATCCTTGGATTTGTCCCTTCTCCCTTCGCTTGGTCTCATCTCAGAACCAATCTGTGATGACTGGGTTGCAGGAAGGCTTGCCATCACTGGGAGTGCCCTTACCTTCCATCTTTGCCCCTTCCCCTAAGCTACCCCAAACCTCTCCAAGTTGACTGACTACTCACAGAGCTTAGAATGTGGGAGTAACCAGTTTATTGCTTCTGGTCAGATGGAGGACCATTAGACCTTACCATATGTTCTGCCTTTATGTCCTTTATCCCCCTGCATTGTCATCTGATCTACTAAGCTGCGAATCAGTCAACTAGCATTCATTAAGTGCCTACTATGTGCTGGTCACTAAGCTAAGCATTGGAGATTCAGAGAAGTATAAAAGATCGTCCCTGTCCTCCCAGTCTAGGAGGAGACAACACGCAAACAATTATGTACACACAAGGTATAGACAGGATAAATTTGGGGTGATCTCAGAGGTAAGCTACTTTGATTAGGGACTGGGAAAGGCTTCCTGCAGAAGATGGAACTTTAGCTGAGATCTGAAGCAAGCCAGAAAGCAGAGATGAGGAAGGAGCATCGGGAGATGGAGCTTCTTGTTCAAGGAATGACGAGGAAGCCAGCATCACTAGATCAAAGAATATGGGGGATGGAGGGGAGGAGTAAGGCGTAAGAAGACTGGAAGTGTTGGGAGCGAAGATTGTGAATGGCTTGAGATGCCAGAGGATTTTGTATTTGTTCCTAGAGGTAAAAGGGAAGCACCCCAATTTATTAAATGGAGGTGACATGGTCAGACCTGCATTTTAGGAAGATTAATTTAACCTCTGACTAGAGACTTGAGAAAGGGAGACCAAACCACAGGCTATTGTCATCGCCCAAACCTGAGGTTACGAAGGCAATGTCGGGGAGAGAAGGAGATGTATATGAGGGATTTTACAAAAGCAGAATCAGCAGGACTTGGCAACAGATTGAACGGGTGGGAAGGGTAGGGGAGAAAGTGCACCAAGTTCAGGATGATACCTAGGTTAAAAACTTGGGTGCCTGAGAGGACGGTGGTAGCCTCTATAGTAATAGGGAAGTGTGAAATCAGAAAGGGTCTGATTGAGGGGTAGGGGTGGGAATAAGGAGGTGAGTTCTGGACGTGTTGAATTTAAGATGTCTATAGGACATCTGATTCAAGACAGAAGGTTGGAGATTCAAGATTGGAGATCAGCAGAGACGTTAAGGCTAGACAAGTCATCTTCACAGAGAATTAAAACGAGAGATGATGAGATCATTAAGTGCAGTAGTATAGAGAGAGAAGAGAAGAGGGTCCAGGACAAAGCCTTGTGGGGCACTTGAGGTCACCCGGCACGACTTGGATGAAGATCCAGCAAAAGAAACAGAAAAGGGTCAGTCATGGAGAAAAACCAAGAGAGAGGGTATCATGAAAATGTAGAGACAAGAGATAAAAGATAAGAAGGTGATTAGCAGCGTCAATGGCTGCAGAGAGGTCAAGAAGGATGAGGATAGAGAAAGGGCCATTAAATTAAATTAAATGTAGTAAAATTGAGAACATTTGTTTTATTTGACTACATGCTTTCTCAGGGTGGAGGCAAGAGGAAGGTGAGAAGGAGAGAATACAGAAATACAGACCTAAAAATAAAATAAAATTGAAAATGAAAAATGAGAGAGAGAGAGAGAGAGTCCATTAGATTTAGCAATTAAGAATCATTGGTAACTTTGGCAGCTAGGTGGCCCAATGGATAGAGCACTGCTCCTGGAGTCAGGAAGACCTGAGTTCTAATCCAGCCTCAGACACTTACTAGCTGTGTGACCTTGGGCAAGCCACTTCACCCTGTTTACCTCAGTTTCCTCATCTGTAAAATGAGCTGGAGAAGAAATGGCAGATCATTCCAGCATCTTTGCCAAGAAAACCCCAACTGGGTTCACAAAGACTGAAATGACACAACAACAACAAAGTAACTTTAGAAAGAACCCTTAGGTTACTCAAATAATTTAAGGACCCCTGGCCTTGCCCTCTACCCAGAAGTGTAATATGCTATCCAATATTTCCTATTGTCCTGAAGCTAAACTTTATTTTACATATTGTGTCTCCAAATTAGAATGTGAACTCCTTGAGAGAAGAGAGCATTTTTTACTCCTATCTGCAATATTTAGTGGTTTGAGATACACAGTAAATGCCTAATCAATGCTTTTCCATTTATTCATTCATGATGAGAAAAGAGCTTTGTAAACCATAGAGCACTTCAGAAATATGAGTCAATTGTTAGCTGCAATTTATTATCATTATTGTTATAATTATCATTAGCTTAATAAAAAAGTGGGACAGAGAGTTAGATTCAATAGTCAACCAACCAACCGGCCATTCATTAAGCATCTACTATGTGTCAGCCACTTTCCTAGGTTCAGGGAGACATAAGACAAAAAGAGGTAAGACTGTCCCTGCTCTCAAGGAACCCATATTCAACTGGAGACAGGTCCTTAAATACAGGATAGATACAAAATAAATACAGACTAATTGGGAAAGGGAACTAATAAACTGGGGAATCAGGAAAGGCATTTTGAGAGAACTAGATGGGTTTTGAAGGGAGCTGGAGGGTCAAAGATGAGGAGATGAGGAAGGAGAGCACTCCAGGCTTGGGATGTGGAAGGTCACAAAGGTGGGAGGTTGACTGTTGTGTTGGAGGAAGAGCAAATAGGCCATTTTGGCTAAAATGTGGAGCGTATAGGGGGAGTGATCTGTGGAAAGATCTAGAAAGAGAGGCTGGAGCCGGCGTTCACAGGGCTTTAAGTCCCAAACAGAGGCATAGTTTTAACTAAGTCCCTCAAGATTCTTGAGGAGGGAAGTAACACGGCATGAGCAGAGTCCTCCAGGAATGTCAGTTTGGCAGTTGAGTGGAGGGTGAATTAGGGAGAGGACCAGTCAGGAGGCTATTGCAATAGTCCAAGAGTCAAGTGGCGAGGACCTCAATTAGGGCAACTGGGAGGCAGAAGGCGATGGATCTGAAGGGTGGAGAGAAGGGAAAACTAACAAGACAAGGCAACTGGAAATGAGCGAGGATGAAGAGCTCATGATGACTCTTAGGTTGAGGTTCTGTGACTAGAAAGCTGGCAGTTCTGCCCTCAACTTAGGAAGTCAGGAGAATGGGTGGGTTTGGGAAGAAAGGTGAGTCCAGTTTGAGATTTAGATACCTATAGAACAATCAAAGGGCGATTCCCAACAGGCAATTAGAGATATGAGACTGGAACTCAGGAGAGAAATGAAGATTGGATACCTAGATTTCAGAGTCATCTTCATGGAGATGATGGAACCCATGGGAATTGACTGGAAAACCAAGAAATAAAATGTGGGGAGAGAAGAGCAAACACCATCAATCAATCAAGAAACATTTATTAAGCGCCTACTATGTGCCAGCTAGGTGGCAAAGTCGATAGAGTGCTGGACCTGGAAGTCAGGAAGACCCAAGTTCAAATCTGAGGTTAGAGACTAATTGTGTGACCTTGGGCAAGTCGCTTAACTCTGCCTCAGTTCCCTCATGTATAAAATGAGCTGGGGAAGAAAATGGCTTTACTTGAGTGTCAAAAACAAACCCAAAAGGAGTCGTGAAGAGTTGGACATGGACACGACTGAAGCAAGATGGCCCTGAGGACACAAAAAGAATCAAAAAAGTCCCTGCCCTCAAGGAGCTTTCAGTCTAATGCTATCACCAGCTGTGTGAACACGTGGAGCTTCAACTTGCTCACCTGTAAAATGATGGTAAGATTTAGTTTTTGAGGGAAGCAGGGAAAGCAAGGAAAATGCTTTGAAAGCCTAAAATACGGAGGCAGATGTAGAGCACCAAGGGACCTCAGTGGGCACATCTAATCCACCCCCTTCAATTCACAGGTGAGGAAACTGAGGCCCCGGTCAAACAGGGAGCAAGAATTTAACCCAGGTCCTCTAATTCCTTCTTCCCAATCACTCGAATGTTAGGTCAAGCTCAAAAGGAGCATTTCTATCAGGAGACAGACAGCAGACAGTGGGAAGCTCTGAAGGCTGTAACCGTTTGGCTTGTGACTACTCTTTCCCCCCACCCTCCGGGGGCTAATGAGAAAGGCTTGCCCCTCCTCTCCCTGGAGCTGTCAATAATCATGGCTCCCCCTCCCCACAAGACAGGTGCTCCCATAAAGCCCTTTCTCCTCTTCCCACCCAGACCTCTGATTTCAGGAAGGCTTTCCCAGGGCCTGGGGGAGGGATGACATCTGGCCCAGGATGGTTTCCACCCCCACCCAGCCATTCCTAGACCCTGGAACTGCACTCCTGGAACCCACAAGGAGAGTCAGAACCTGGGACTAGGGTGAAACAACTAACCTTTGTTACCTCAATTGAGGCAGGGGAACTAGACCCCCGAGGAGGCCCTGCTCCACCCTAGAAGCAGCTGCATTCGACAGGGGGTGAAGATGTCCACTGATAGCCGGGTATGGCTTTGTGCTTGTCCCAGGGAGGAATGAAATTTCAGCCTGTTTCCCCTCCCTCTCCCTCCTCCCCTCCAGCCCCACCCTGCATGAGGAGGGAAGCAGCCTTAGTGCAGCAAGGCCTGGAATCTGGAGAGATCCTGGCTCAGATCTCATTGCTGGCGTATGAGCAAAGAGTTCAGCACATAGTAGGTGCTTCATAACCATGGCTTCCTTCAAGCGTCCACTAAAATCCAAAACCCTTCCCTGATTGCCCTCGGCAGGTAGGTGGCCAACTAGATAGAGCAGTGGAGCAGGAGTCAGGAACATCTGAGTTCAGATCTAGCCTCAGACGCTTACTAGTTGTGCAATCCTAAAAGGTCAGTCATTCAACCGCTGTCTGACTCGTAAGTGTTTCCTCGTATATAAAATAGAGAAAATAGCTTCCAAGATTGCTATGAGGCTCAAATAAGGTCATAATTGTATAGAACTTAGCACAGTGCCAGGTGCATAGTAGGTACTATATATTATATATTTATATATACTATATTATTTTAATATAATATTTTCAATGTATTACATTATGTTATAATATATTCAATATAGTCTATATTAAATCATAATATAGTACAATATTATTATAATGTATTAGTATCATTATTATCTACAATTTACCCTGCACATCCTGTGTTTGTACCAAGCTGTTTTCATGTTATCTCTCTCCTTAGATTGTGAGCTCCTCAAGGTTTATTGTCGTTCAGTCATTTTTTCAGTCTTTTCCAATTCTCCATAATGTCATTTGGGGTTTTCTCAGCAAAGATACTGGAGTGGTTTGCCATTTCCTTCTCCAGCTCATTTCACAGATGAGGAAACTGAGGCAAACAGGGTGAAGTGACTTGCCCAGGGCCATATAGCTAGTAAGTATCTGAGGTAGGATTTGAACTCAGATCTTCCTGACTCCAGGCCGGGCACGCTATCCACTGAGCCACCTAGCTGCCTACTTAGTCCTTAAGGGTCGGAATCATTTTTTTTTTTGTCCTTTTTTGGGCATCTCTGTCTCTAACACAGTGCCTTGCACACTGGAGGTGTTAAATGAATGCTTATGGATGGACTGCCTGGCTGACTAATTATGTGTCTGCAAATTGTGTTCCTCTGCTCCCCCACCCCCCACCCCAGTCACCTGTCAGCTCCCAGAGGGCCTGTCAAGTTTCTGCCATATAGTATACGCTGAATAAAACATCTCCTTGAAGGACAGAAATTGTCTCACTGTGGTCTTGTATCATCAGCATCTTGGCCGGAGCTTTTTTAAATAAGTGATTTCTGATTGGTTGATTAGCTAATGTGTGTGTATGCATGTATACATATGTACACCCTGTCTTGCCCTCCCCTCCCCCCATCTAAGTGTAACCTCCTTGAGGGCAGGGCCTGACTCAGAGTAACCTCTTGATAAATACTCTTTGATCGATTGGTAACATCAGAGAAAGATCACCAAACAGGATTTGACTTTGGAGGGAGGGACGCCGGGTGGGATCTTAGAAGTCTGGGATCCAGCTAGCATTCATTTTGGGGAAAGCCAACCCAACTAGGAAGAGAGGTCTTTAGTCCTGGGAAATGAGGTGAACAGGAGCCTCTGGGCCAGGGCAGCCTGGAGGCATGGCCCCCAAGAAGGCCTGGAGGATTCCAAGGTCAGGTGATTACAGCCTCAACCCCCCTCTCTCCTTCCTATACCTCCATACCCCTACCCCAGGACCGTTCTTCCCCTCACCCCAGCCATGCTGAGGGGGACCCCAGAGGGAGATATGCAGAAAGAGCACTGCAGCTGGAGTCACAGGGCCCAGGTTCAAATCCTGACTTTGCCACTTACCTATGTAACCTTGACTTTTCCTCTCTGGGCTTGTTTCTTCCTCTAAAGCAAGGAAGGGGGGTGGACTTTTGTTTGTTGTTGTTCAGTCATTTTCAGTTGTGTCCGAATCTTCGTGACCCTATTTTTGGTTTTCTTAGCAAAGATACTGGAGTGGTTTGCCATTTCCTTCTCCAGCTCATTTTACAAATGAGGAAACTGAGGCAAGTGGAGTTCATTGACTTGCCCAGGGTCACACGGCTAGGAAGTGTCAGAAGCTGGATTTGAACTCACAAAGATGAGTCTAGCTGGCCTAGACGGCCCCAAAGATCTTGTCCAGCTCCAGATCCTAGGGCCTCTCATCTTCCCCCCCCCTCCCTTTTCTGTGGCAGGCAGGGCTGAGGGCGGTGGGGGTGGATGACACAGGTAGGTTGTTCAGGTCTCCAGGAAGAGAAGGAACAGGACCCCCAAGTGACTCTAGGTCCCCTGGCCCAGGCTAGGCCTTAGACCCTTCGGAGAACATCCAAGCTCAGGGTCTCCCCGCCCCTCCATAGCCTGTGGCTCTGGCAGCCCTGGCAGCGCTGAGGGGCTGGGGAGAGGGCCAGAGCGCACCTCGCTTTCTTCCCTCCAGCCCTCTAGTCCTGCCCAGCCCAGCCCAGCCCTGAGGGCCCTGCTCTCCTCTCTGGGAGCCTCTTCCCCAGAGGAAAGGCCTCATTAAACGAGCAGAGCTGGAAATAACCAGCCCCTTTTGCCTTCCAACTCCAGAATCTCTCTTTTCTCTCTCTCTCCCCTGAAGGAATTCTCCTTAACTCTCTCCATGCCGGGAACTGGCCCAGTTTCCCTGGACTACGCACAGTCCTCCCCTGGAGGAAGGCGGGCAGGGAAGAAGGGAGGAAGGCAGCATCCACGTGGCCGGGCCTTCTGCCCGGCCATCCGAGCATCCGTCAGCCTCCCAGCTTCCCCAAGAAGGGGAATGGGCCCCTTTAAATCAATCTTCTTCTCAAATTTACCTAATAATACGAACTAGGAGGGACAGGAAAGGATTGATGGAGTTAAATCTGAAAGGCTCTAATTACTGCCTAGAGGGGGAGGGATAATAGGCCGTTGTGTGTGTGTGTGTGTGTGTGTGTGTGTGTGTGTGTGTGTGTGTGTGTGTGAGAGAGAGAGAGAGAGAGAGAGAGAGAGAGAGAGAGAGAGAGAGAGGGTAAAGACAGAGAGATAGCAGAAAAGGAGGGGAAGGTAGGAAAGAAGAAAGTGGGAGGAGGGAAAGGGAGATATACAAATGGATGATAGAGAGACAGATGATAAATAGAATGAGAGCATTAATGGAGGGTGAAGAAAAAAAAGGAGATTGAAGGGAGAGGAAAGGCAGGAAGCTATGGGCTTTGGGAAGGAGAAAGAGGAGAAAGGAGAGAGAGGGAGAGAGAGAGAGACAGAGAGAGACAGAGAGAGAGAGAGAAGGAGGGAAAGGGGAAGAGGCACCCACAAGCAGGAAGGGGGTGGAGAAGAGAGGGCTCAGCCAAGGCTGTGCTTGGCCTAGGTCCAGTACTCAGAGCTCTAGGCTCTTTCAGAGCTTCCTGCTTCGGGTGGGGTCAGCCCCCCTCCTTCCTCCCCCCTCCCCACCCCTCTGCTTTCAACACTGTATTGTTCACATCTGGAACCCAAAAGAACTAATAACAAAGTCAGAACTCAACATGGTTTCCTTCACTAGCGGCCCAGCCACAGCTCTGGGGGCCCCAGGAATTCCTGACCCTTGTGGGGCAGAATCCAAGGGCATGCAGGGGCTGGTGTTCTTCTGCCTCCCTCCAGCTGGCATCGAGGGGGCAGATGGGTGTCCCCCTGCCCCCAGCTTCCTGGCGTTTTCTGAGGAAACAAAAGGCGGCAGCATCTTCTCTGCTACCTCTATGGCCACTGACTGTGGGCAGCACACCGTGCCCTGGGGCAGGGGGTGTGGAAAGGAGAGGAATAGTCTAGAATTTAGACAAAGTACAGAAAGAACATTGGCTGGAGTTCAGAAGATGCGGGTTCAGATCCATCCACTGATCCTTAATGCCTTTGCAACCTTGGGCATGTTACTTCTCTCTCAGACTTAGTTTCCTCATTTGTAAAGTGAAAAGATTGGATTAGATTATCTTTGAGGTCCCTTCCAGCTCTAGGGATGTCTCTGATCCTCGCCCTCCTGAGGCTCGTGATCATGAATTAGAAACATTCCAATAAAGTGTTGGTGCAGATCTGGGAGGAAGATCTAGGAATGCTTTCCAGAGGAGGTGGTAATTGATCTAACTTCTAAGGGACAGGTAGCACTTCAACTGGCAAAGAGGGAAGAGGCTGGAAACAGCCCAAACAAAGACACAAGGGCATAGATTTAGAGCTAGTTGGTAGTAGTAGTGGTGGTGGTGGTGGGAGTAGCAGTAGCAGTAGCGGTAGAAGTAGTAGTAGTAGTAGTTTTTCTCCTCCTTCCTCCCCTCCAGGGATCCCAGGAACCATCTTGGCTCAAGGTTGGAATATAGGGGAGGGGCTCCTTGGTGCCCTCCTAGGACAGGCAAATGGATAGCCAGTTTTGTTATGTTGAAACTCTGATGGTGGTGGTGGTAGTGATGGTGGTAGTTGTCATCATCAACATCATCATCATGGTCTTGGTGGGTACTGATGAGGGCTTGTGGTTAGGGAAACAGACAAGAGAAGAAGTAACTTGGAGTGGCTTGGAGGCTAAGTTGAAAACGGTCTTGTCATTGATTGATCATGTGAGGCAAGGGAGAAGGAGGGGTCCAGGGTTTTCAACCTAAGACCCAGAGTAAATGTGGGCAGAAGGAGGGGAATCAGAAAGAGGAAACGAGGGTTTTAAGGGAGAAGATAATAAACTGCATCTTAGAGAAGCTGAGCTTTAGATGCCCATGGGACATCCAGGCAGAGATGAAAGTTCACAATGCTGGTGTGAAGTTCAAAAGTGAGGTCAAGGCTGGATATACAGATTAGGGATTCATTAGCGTCGAGCTGGCAGCTGAAGTCATAGGAGTGAAAGAAATGGCCAGGAGAGGGAGACAAGAGGGAAGAGGGTCCAAGATGACCCTTAGGGCACGCCCAAAGGGGTCAAGGAGATGAGGAACCAAAGAAGGGCCAGTTAGAGGAAAGACGAGAATCAGGAGAGCAGTGACTAAAGTTGATGAAGGACAGCATGTCCAGAAGAAAGAAGGTGGCTAAAAATGACAGAAACTTTACAAAGGTTAAGAAAAATGAAGCCTGTAGAAAGAGCACTGGATTTGTTGAATAAGGAGTTAGGCATTCCTAGAGAGCAGAAGGTAGGGGTTCTGTAGATACTTAGGGAGGTCACTCTCCTTCTCAGGACCTCAGTTTCCCAATCTGTAAAATGAGATGTATCATCCCATGCTGTTGGTCTTCACTCCTTGGTACTATGAAGGAATGAATGAATAAGCAAATGAACGAATGAAGGCGCATTTATTTAGCACTTTTCACTGTGCTAAGCACTAGATACAAACACAGAAAACAGTAACAGTCCCTGGCCTCAAGGAGCCTTATTATTTTGGCCTGTGATTGACCTTGTCCCTTTACTTCATTCATAATGAAGAAGCCATAAGGAGCGATTGGGGGCCATACAGCCCAGCTCTGGAGCCAGATTGTCCCAGTGTGGGACAGACTGGTAAAGGAAAGAAAACGAGCTGAGGAAGAATCGGCACGCTGAACTGAAGCCACTCTGACTTTGACAGGACCCCAGAGGCAGGAGCTGACGTGCCCAGTTCAAAGTAGAGGTAGTAGGCAGACTTGAGATGCCAGTGGGCATCCAGGTGAGAATGTCCAGCAGGTGATAAAGGACTGGGATGGGGTGGGGGTGGGGGGGGAAGAGACAGGGAGACAGAAAGACAGAGACAGAGAGACAGAGAGGCAGAGACAGAGAGAGACAGAGACAAGGACAAAGGGAGATACAGAAAAAGAGAGAGAAGAGACAAGGGGGAGAGAGACAGGGAGAGACAGAGACCTACTACTAGAGTTGGGTATTCTCTCCGTTGGCTTGTACCCTCTTGTGGAAGAAAGGAAGCTAGGTGGGCACTCAGCTGCGGAAACCCCTGGGAATACCGGGGCTGGCCCTCGAGGCTTTGTTTTGGGGAGGGGAGGCTCTCAGACAGTCTCTTGTTGGTGGCAGACCCCTCCCCATCCCCCAGCAGCCTCCCACTATGGTTTCTATAGGTTGGCTCCAGTGTGACTGTATGGGTAGAGAAAGGGGGCCAACAATGGTTTGTTTCCCCACTTCCTGCCTCCTCCCCCTCTCTTGCACTCCCTCCCAGGAACCCCAGGAACCATCTTGGCTCAAGGCTGGGATGTGGGGGGCGGGGACCCTCAGTGTCCTCTTAGGCCAGGCGAGGGGATGGCCGGTTTTGTTATGTTGAAACTCTGCTCCCCTCATCCTCCCACCCTCCCACCCCCACACACAAACCTCCACCCACCATGGCCTCCATCCCTAGTCCTGGCAGAAGCAGTTCTGTTTTCCATTAGTGGCCTCTTTCCTGAGAGAACTGCGGTTTCCAAGTTTCTCTCGGACTCACAGGCTCTGGTTCATCTCCCCCTCCCACTTTAGCTCCCATCTCAGTCTCCATTCCCCCCAAGAAGTCGGGCATTGATTCAGGACCCAGAAGTCCATGACCGTTGTTCACCCAAGAGGGCCAGACACAGGAGTCAGGACACATTACTCACCTGGGCTGCTTTGCTGCATCCTCTGGCCTTGCTTTCTCTGTCCTTCATCAGACTAATGGCAATAAACCATTTCTTCACATTTCCTCTGCCATTTATAGAGAGCCTCCCTTATGCCAGCCCTGTGAGGTAGATAAGAGGTTACAAGTATTATTTTTACCCAAGGGACCAGAGCTCTTTCCAGCTTACTCAAGAAATCTCTATTGAAGCCCCTATTACCTGTCTGCAAAGACAATAAGGGGAAGCCCCAAGTAGAAGAGCTGACCCCTGCCCTCAAGGAGCTTACCACCCAATTTGGGGGAGAAGAACATTGCCACAGGAGGTTTAATGTGGTTCAAAGTCTCATTAACTTCAGCTAGTCAGTAACATTTTTTTTTTGAGGCAGTCAGGGTTAAGCAACTTTCCCAGGGTCACACAACTAGTAAGCTGCCTGAGGCTGGATTTGAACTCAGGTCCTCCGGTTCGGTAACATTTATAAAGCACCTCCTATGGGCCAGGCACTGGGCTAAGCTGTGGAGATTCCGAAACTGGTCTCTCCAAGAACTTACATTCTACTCAGGCACACTGTGTGTGTCAATTCTGTTGAAACAATACCTGTTAACTTCAATAGTCATTAGGAGTCCCAAGACAAACAAAACAGTCCCTGACCTCAAGGATCTTCCATTTTCCTGGGTGCTGTGGCATCTGTATAGATCAGTAATTACAAAGTAAATCTGAGATTCAGCTCTGGAGCCAGGGATGCTAGAATGTAGCGCCAGGACAAGCGCCAGGACAGGTGCCAGTCAGGGACAGACTGGCAAATGAGGAAAAGTGACCTGAGGAGGGATCTGTGCCCTGGTCTGAAGCCCCTCAACAGACTGCACTTTGGAGGCAGGAGCTGAAATGCCAAGTTCAAAGAATAGCCCAGTGGGCAAATATGAGATGCCCACATAGCAGTGTCCCATAGGAAGATGCCTGAGACTGACCTGAAGCCAGGGAGGCCTGAGTCAGGATCCCACTCCCAACACTTTCATTTTCATTCATTCATTTAATAGGCATTTGAACAACCCAACTGGTGCTAGGCCTTAGGCATGAGAGTAAACACACACACACACACACACACACACACACACACACACAAAGTCCCTGCCTCAGGGAGCTTACCTTCTATCCGGAGGGCAGCTGGATGGTGGAGTAGATGGATTTCTGGACCTGGAGTCAGGAAGACTTGAGTTCAAAGCCAGTTTCAGATGTCAGACAATCTCTTTCAGGCCTCAGTTTCCTCATCTATAAAAGAAGTATTAAAAATAGCACCTACTTCACAGGGTTGTTGTGGGGGGAATCAAGTGAGATAATATATGGAAACTAGTTTGCAAATCCCAAAGCCCCCCTGACAAAATATGGGCTATTAGAATTAGTGGCTGGAGAGCGAGGAGGAGCACGTGAGCACATCCTCATGCTCCCTTGAGGGTCACTAGGACAGAAACTGCCTGACTTCCCTTCCAGGCCTCATTCAGGCACCCTACCCCTGAATTGTGTACTGCTGGTGACCCGGAGCCTCATGGGGAGATGGGCACTCTTTGGAGGGGGCTAGAGGGAGGGTCAACGGACCAGGAGAGAGGGGGAGCATTCAATCCTGAATACCCTAGTATGAAAGAATTGGTCAAAGAATATTGGAGACACTGAGTTCAAAAAGACTTCAGAACTATCTCATCCAACCCCTTCATTTTTCAGATGGGGAAACTGAGACCAAGATTCAGAAAGATTTTTGTATGAATTATAGAGCAGCCAGTTTACTCTGACTTCAAGGCCAGAGGAGGATCATGACATCATTGAGACCTAAGGGAGCCCCTCACCCCCATACATGCCCTTCTAAGACAGGAAGAAAAAGGTCTAGGAAGGGAGAGGGGGAAAGGACCCCGGAAGCCCCAAGCACAGGCCTCCCAGCTACCACCTACCCCAACTCCAACCAGATATTCAGACTGCTGGAGAATGCCCGTCCCTTCCTCCCTCCCCATCCTGAGGCTCCCTCCCACCTCCTCCCCTCAACTTTGGCCAGGAACTAGCTGAACGCACTTGGCAAGCAGCGATTTTTCCATGATTTCTGTCACTCTCACAGAAAGCTCAGCTCCCCTGGGCTGGGGCCAGAGCCCAGAGAGGGAAGAGGGTCTGTTCTCACGGTATTCCCCAGCCAGGGGACGGGCAGGCTGTTGGGGGCAGCAGGAAGTCCCATAGCTCCACAGGGGAGGGGGGGTCATCTTCCCCTTTCTAACCTCCCCCCTAAACAACAAAAAAAAACGCTTAGAGAACCAAGGTCATGTCAGTGACATTGACTCCAGGAAAGGGGGGAGAGAGTAGGGATTGATTCCCCCATAGCTTGTGCCCTGCCCTGGGCTGATTCCAGGGTTGGGCCCCTAGGGGAGGAGGGTCTCTCCTTCTTTACCCCCCACCCCAACACACACCCCAGTTGGTGCATTTTGCAAGTCCCTAAAGGCCCAGGGTGGGGCTGGGGCTGGCAGGCGCCAAACACAGAGCAGCTGTGAGCTCTGAGCTGGGCTGGGCTGGTGAGGCCCCAGCACATAAAAACTCAGAGTTATTGGGAGCGCATGAGGCTCAGTGGATCAGGGCTGCTGGGGTGGGCAGAAGGGTGCCGGGCAGGGCCTGCAGGAACCCCTCTGGAGCGGTCCGGATTCCAAAACATGTCAAAATAAAAGATTAACAGTTTGGAAATTTGGAAATCGATCTTTTCCTTGCAGATTTCATTTCCTCCCTTGGTATTCTTGGAAATGAGTCAAGATGTTGGGAGGGGAGAAGGAGGAGGGTGAGGAGAGGAAGAGAAGGAAGATGAGAGAAAGAAGGGGGGAAGGAGGGAAGAAAGAGGGGAGGAGGATGGAAGAAAGAGGAGAGAAAAAAAGAGAAAAGGAAGAATAGAGCTGTAACTAAGAATCCTGATATCAAAGGCAAATTCAGTTTGGTGGAGGGTGGGGAGGGGGATACAGAACACAGTCCAACTCTGAGATGCTAGGACAGAAGGGTGGCCTACCCCTCATACAGTCTGTGACAGTTTAGAAATAAGAGCCCCTAGAAGATGGGTGTCACAGTGATAAGACCCTTATAGGTGGTGGTTGCCTGGGGTTAAATTAATAGTAGTGAAGGCCAATTGAAGGTTGTGACTTGGGGAGTGAGTTCAGCAAGGACCCACCAAGTCAGTGCCCTTGGGCAGGACCCAGTTCACCTTGAACAAGTAAAAGAAATAGAAATCAGAATCACTGGGATGGAAGGGATCTTGGAAGCCATCTAAGACAGCCTCTGACTGATTGAGATTAGATTCCCTTCTACAAAGTGTCCCACAAAAGGTCATCCAAGATTTGTTGGAAGACTTCCAATGAAGACAAGGATGAGCCCATCAGCTCCCCAAATAATCCTTCCTATTTTGGGGAACTTTAATTGTTGGGAAATCTTTTTGTTACATCTAGCTAAAACCTGCTTCTCTGTAACTTCTCCCCAATGCATCCTGGTACTGCCCCCTGGAGCCAGATAGGACAGATCTAATGACTCCTGTGCATGGTGGCCCTTCAAATACTTGAACACGGATACCATGGTCACCCTAAATCTGTTCTTCCATAAGTTTAAACATTCCTGGTTTCTTCAACTGAATCCTTTGTGGCATGGTTCCGAGCCCTTTCACCATACTCTTGACACTCCCCGGGTTATCAATGTGTTTTCTAAAATGTGGACCAGAACTGAACATAATATTCTGAATGTGTCTGACCAGGGCAGAGAAGGAGCTGGGTAGTCACCCTCCAAGTCCTGGACCTTCATGCCTTTCTTAATGAATACATATCAATTGATTTGTGAGAGGCAATATGGCAGAAGAGATAAGACGTTGGCCTTGGAGTCAGGATATGCTGGGTTCAAGTCTCACCTTAGTTAACCTCCCTGAGCTTCATCTTCTTCATCTGTAAAAGGAATCAGTTGTACTAGGTGATTTATGAGGTCCTTTCTAACATGTGATACTCTGACTCCGCTTGGCTGTGTGACCCTAGGGCAGCTTCTTAACCGCTCAAAGGTCCAAATGACTTTCTAAGACCATGTGCATGGTAGAATGGTTTCTGATCTACTTTGATAGAGGGAATTTCCCTACTACTGGGCACAGTGGAAGGAGGGGCCACTGTCTAAACTGACATAGAACCAATTGGTTTTGGCCGTTTAACCAGTTTTAAATGCACTTAGCTCTCTTTTTTCTGTCCACAGATATCCATTTACTTCATAAGCATAACACGAGAGACCTTTGTCAAATGTTTTGTTGAAATCTAAGTAAGGTTCATCACCTTACCCTCCTACTATTATAATAGCCTGCTGGTGGGTCTGCCAGCCTCAAGTCTCTCCCCACTCCAATCATCCTTCATTTAGCCATTAAAGTGATTTTCCAAAAGACCATGTTACTCCCCTACTCAATAAACTCCTGTGGCTCCCTATTGGCTCCAGGATCAAATGTAAAATTCTGCTTGGAGTTCAAAGCCTTTAACATCCTGGTTCCTTGCTACCTGTGACTAGGATGCTTGCTGTTCTTTGCATGAGATACTCCATCTCTTGACTCCTGGCATCTTCATGGGCTGTGCTCCATACCTGGATTCTTCTCCCTCCTGCCTCCACTTCCTAATTTCCCCGGCTTCTTCCAAGTCTCAGCTAAGTTCCCACCTTCTGTAAGAAGCCTTTCTTGGGCTCCCTTAATGTTAGTGTTTTCCCTCTGAGATCATCTACAATTTACCCCGTCCATGTCCCATTTTGTTGTCCCCCTCCCCTTTAGATTGTGAGCTCTGTGGTAGTGGATCTGTTTTTTGCATTTATTTCTATCACTCATGCTCAGCATCTCTCCTGACACATAGGAGGTTCTTTATAAATGATTCTTGGCTGACTGACCTGCCAAACCAGGACCCATGTCAAAAAAGGACATGCCCTGATCTTGATAAAGCCAGGCTGGCTCTCTGTGATCACTGCTCCCTTTCTAAATATTTCACTAACCATCTCCTTAATAATACATTCTAAGGTTTTGTCTGAGATCAAAGAGAAGGAGAAGAGAAAAGAAGGAAGATTTGGAGGAAAAGGTGAGAAAAAGAGAGAACATGGAGGAGAAAGAAAGATAAAGAAGGGAGAGGGGGAAGGAAAGAAGGAAGGAAGAAAAGGAGAGAGGAAGAAAGGAAAGAAGGAAGAGAGAGGATAAAAGAAAAGAGGGAGAAAGGGAAAGAAGAGAGGGAGGAAGAAGGAAGAAAACAAGGAAGGAAGAGAGGGGAAGAAGGAGGGGAAGAATAGAAAAAAGGAAGAGAGGAAGGAAGAAAGGGAAGGAAGAGAGAGAGGGAGGAAGGGAGGGAAGAAAGAAAGAAAGAAAGAAAGAAAGAAAGAAAGAAAGAAAGAAAGAAAGAAAGAAAGAAAGAAAGAAAGAAAGGAAGGAAGGAAGGAAGGAAGGAAGGAAGAAGGAAAGAAAGACATTAAGGAAGGAAGAGAGAGTGGGAGGGATAAGGAGGAAGGGAAGGAATAGAAAGAAGGAAGAGGAAGGAAGGAAGGAAGGAAGGGAGGGAGGGAGGGAGGGAGGGAGGGAGGAAGAAAGAAAATAAGGAAGAGAGGTAGGGGAAAGGAAAAGAGGGAGAAAGGGAAGGAAGAGACAGAGGGGAAAGGGAGAGGAAGGGAAGAAATGAAGAGAGGGAGGGAGGAAGAAGGAAGAAAACAAAGAAGGAAGAGAGGGGAAGAAAGAGGGGAGAAATAGAAAGAAGGAAGGAAGTGAAGGAAGAGATGGTGGGAGGAAGGGAGGGAGGGAGGAAAGAAAGGAAGAAGAAAGGAAGACATTAAGGAAGGATGAGAGGGTGGGAGGGATAAGGAGGAAAGGAAGGAATAGAAAGAAGGAAGGGAGGAAGGAGGGAAGGAAAGAAGGAAGGAAGGAAAGGAGGGAGAGAGAAATGGCAGGAGGAAGAAAGGAAGGAAAGAGAAAAAAGAGAAAGAAGTAGAGAGAACATATAAAAGAAGAGAGAAAAGGCAAGGAAGATGAAGAAAAAGGAAAGAAGAAGAGGCAAAGAAAAAATAGGAAGAAGAAAAGAGGACAAAGCACAAGGAAAAGATGAGGAAAACAGAGAAAGGTCAGAAGGAGAAAAAGAGAGCTGAGCAACAGGCACCCAATTTCTGATAAAAGGATGAGCTCAAAGGCTTTTTTACTGGACATGTCTACATATCAAGGGCCAAGAATGTGGCTCAGTGAATAGGCAAAAATGACCTTAACCCCTGGGTTCCTCTCTGTCTCTGTGCCTTTCTACCTACCCACTCATACGGGAAGCTAAAGGGGTTTAAAATTGGAAGGAAAAAAACCCCAGGGGGCCCTGAATGCCAGAGTTTGGGGGAATATACTAGGCAAACAGCCATTACGCAAATGCTGACCAGGTGTAGTCTAATCTACTGAGATTAAAATCAGAAGGTATACAGAATGTTCACCACGAGGTAAAGTGAGGTCTCTGACAGAGACCCGAGTGCTTGGGCCAGGATGTTGAGTCTAAGAAAAGAAAAGAGAAAAGAAAAGACTAAGCCTTTCTGCTTTAGTTAACCAGGAGAACCCTGCTCTTCATTCTGAGCTTGGCATAGAACTGAGAATGTCCTGCTGAGGAAATGAGAGGCCAAGACTGAAGGAAACAAGGCAGGTCCCTCCACATGGGAAAAAAGCTAAGAAGGTTTACCTCCCTAGGGAAAATTTTTTTGGCTGCTTCTATGGCTGAAGCAGCTGGTCTTTTAAAAGGGCTATTTTTTTTAAGTCCGCGCTTCTCCTAAGGACTATATAGCCAAAGACTTCAGTTAAAGCCAGAAGCTGGAAGCAGAGAGGACCCCCCCCCCCCCAGCTCTATACCCAGTGGAGCCATGCTTGGCAGCAACCATCAGAGACCGAAAATCTGGCTGAGTGGTGCCCAGAGAGAGTACAAACCTAGCAGAGACCAGCACAGAGAAGCCCCAGTGAGAATGGCGCTAGGTCAGCACCAAAAGGCATCAGCAGGATGCAAACATGAGGCGCCACATGTATTCCCTACATGTGGTCACTTTTCCCACTGATGTGTGTGTATTGGTAGAAGATTATGCCAGGCTTTATGGGGAAAATATTTTGTTACAACTTTCTTTACTAGGTCATTCCCTTAAATGCTTTTGCTTAGAACTGTGTCCTCTAACTACGAAAAGTAAACACACCACTGGGGACTGCTGAGCTCTGGTTTGAGTGGGTTTGTAGAGCGCCTTAAGCCTGGGCTAGCCACCTCTGAAAGACCTGCCCTGAGAGTTAGGATGTGCCCTCAGACACAATTCAGGGTTTGAATGGATGAAGCAAGAGAAGATAGGCAAAAAGAGTATCGCAGAATGTTCCAGCTGGAAGGGACCATCATCATAAACCATCTTTCTCACATCCCTTCATTTTACAGAGGAAGAAACTGAGTCCCAGAGAGGGGATTTGGCATACTTGAGATCACACAGATAGTCAGGACTTATCCTCAGATCTCCTGATTCCAGACGTAGTGTTCTTTCCATTATAGCCCAGTGGTCCTCAAGATTCAAAGCACTATTGTGTGAGACGGTCACCCACATGTGCGTACACACACTCATTCATATGAATTGTTCTTTCTCTCCTCAATTCTCTTCTTCCATCTGCTTTCTCCCTTGGCAATAATGACACCTCCCAATGCTTCAATGACTATTTCTCTCTTCTCTCCTCTCTCCTCTCTCTCTCTCTCTCTCTCTCTCTCTCTCTCTCTCTCTCTCTCTCTCTCTCACACACACACACACACACACACACACACACACCAAAAGCAGAGCATCTGCAAAATTCTTGGCTTGCTTTAAATGAAAAATTTTATCCCACCAAAAAAAATGGAGGAAGCAACCACGGGAATAAATACCCTGGACCTAATTCTGACCAACAAAAAATATCTGACTATTGAAACAGGAACATGGGGGCCATGCAGGAATGGGACCATGCCAACTTAGAACTCGTGATCAGAGAAAGAGAGAGGTACAAGACATGGCCTGATCCATGCCCTTGATTTCAAGAGCACAGATTTCAAAGCATTCAGAAAAGAAACGGGCAGGAACCCATGGACCAAAATTCTGCAGGAGAGGTCAGTTCAGGAAATATGGGAAACGTCAAGAATGAACTTAGGAAGGCACCAAAATAACCCCAATAAAAAAACAAAGGCCAAATTATCTGAGAGACCAATCTGGATGCACAGGGAACTTACCTACTAATTTTGATTGTTAAAAGACTCACACACAGAAGAGATGGCCAAGGGCAGCGAGCCAAGGATGGATGCCAAAGCCCGACGTAATCCTATAAGAATAGGGTGCAGAGCACCAAAGTTCTTAAGAAATTGAGATTGGCAGTGGACAACAATAAAGAGCTTTTTGAGCTATTCTGAAGGCAAAAAGAATGATCAAGCGTCTGTCTAAAGTCTCCAGACTTTAGCATCATGCCTCACCTACAGGCCCAGGGAACATCCCTGTGCTGTGTTGGCCCCCTTCTCCCGTTGGTGAGTTCCTTCTGATCATGTTTGGGGAGGACCCAAGCCAGTGAACCTTCATTCCCCTCTTATCTGGCTTCGGATTCTGGACTTCAATGCTATGCACCAGACACCTTCACCCCCACCCCATTTGCCTTTTTTATCTTTCTCTATTAGATCAAAAACTCCTTGAAGGCTGGAACTGTCTTTTCTCCCTTTTTTGCTTTTTTCTTCTTTTCTTTTCTTCCTTCCTTTCTCTCTTTCTTCCTTTCTCTCTTTCTCTCTTACCTTCCTTCCTTCTTTCTTTCCTTCTTTCTTTCTTTTTTCCCTCCTTCCTTCCTTCTTTTTCTTTCTTACTTTTTTCTTTCTTTCTCTCTTTTTTCTCTCTTTCTTTCTTCCTTCCTTCCTTCCTTTCTTTCTTCCTTCCTTTCTTCCTTTCTTTTCTTTCTTTCTTTTCTTTCTTTCTTGTATTTATATCCACGAAAGTTGACACAGTACCTGGCATACAGTAAGCACTTAATAAATGTTTGTTGCCTTACCCTGCATTTAATGGATGGGACAATAATAATAGGAGAAAGAAGGCAGGACAAATCTTTTGCTTCTGTTTTCCCTTCAAATGAGAGCAATCTTTAGATCGAGGCTGTCCAAACTTACATTATCTTAGGGCCGCATTAAAATTAAATAATTATTTGAGGGCCACACCCAGAATAAAAAATACAGTACACTAATAGAAAGCAGGGGAACGCGTCATCAATACGACAGGGGAAGGCATGAAGCACGCAAGCAAACACAAAACAACAAAGTGACAACACAACAGTATAAAAGTAGGTGCATACCAACTAGTCTGCATCATACAGACCCAGCGCATCCCACAGATCTATGGAAAATTCCATGTGATACGTTCCCTCCATAATACTGCTTAAAAACACCAAAGAAAATTAACACCAATGAGATTATTTATTAGTGATGGAATTAAATCTAATACACATTCCATGAAAATTATTATTTTATGTTTTCGCTCGTGAAAATAAAAACCCACAGGCGGGCCACATAAAATCACCCTGCGGGCTTTGGACAGCCCTGCTTTAGATTATAAAAAATAACAAAATTGGCTAATAGGGAATAGAAACCAAAGGTAAGCAGAGAGGTAGAAAGAGAGTATCTAGCTGTTTTTACTGAGTTCAAGTCACTGGACTGGAATAAACCACATCACAAGCCACTTAGGGGCTAGAGGCTTCCCCAGGTCAGATCATGCCAGCCTAAGCTTTTACTATCATATTAAAGTGATAGGCTGGTGGATAGGGTAAATTCTACGGACAATAGTTTGCCTGGGTTTCAGTAAATCATTTGACGAACAGTCTCCTGCTCTCCTTGGGGACAAGATGGAGAGGTATGGCCCAGGCAATAGATAGTACAGGTAAGTGTACTTGGTACCAGTTGAATGTTTAGACTCAGAGAAGAGCCATTAATACTGAGATGTCAACTTTGGTAGAGGTAGGGGGTCTGTCCTTGACCTGATGCTGTTTGATCTTCATATCAGTGTCTTGGATGGAGCCACAAGACACATACTTATCAAATTTTTAAAGGACAAAAAACCTGAAAGGAACAACTAATACAGTCAGTAATAGTGCTAAGCTCCCAAAACATTTCATCAGGTAGAGTCTAGTAAAATGAAATATAATAATGATAAAACAATATTTAACTTAGGAATGGACATCCATGCATGGGCTAAAAAACCAACTTCACAAATATAAGGTAGGGAAGGCATGGCAGAGTGGCCTGTAAGCTCCATGGGAAGTAATATATGACATGAAGCCATAAATGCAAATGTAATCTTGAGCTATGCAATGAGTAGTGTGTTTTCTGGGACCAGGAGATGATGGTGCACTATATTCTGCCTGTGCTCAGGCCACATCTAGAGTATTGTGTCTCATTCTGGCTGCCATATTTGAGGAAGGAAATTAACAAATTGGAGCAGAGGAGCTCCAACAGGAAAATGAAGGGTCTTGAGAATAGCCATCTAAGCAGAGAGCCAGTGTCGGGGCCAAGACCTGGATTCATGTCCTACTTCTGACGCTGTCCTTCTGACACTCGGCAAGTTGACTTATCTCTCAGCACTCCCGGAAATCTAAGCAAAGTCTCAGAGAAGGTGCTGACGATGTATTCTGTTGGAGCTGGAACCCAATTTTCTAGGATTGTTCAGTACCTGGCACCATGTTTCAGGAAGGGCATTGATAAGTCAGGGAGCATGCAGAACAGAGTCACCAGGATGGTATATGTCTCCAGTTTGTTCCATTTGAGGAGAAAGGGTTGAAGGAACTGGGGCTCTTTAGCCTGGAAGAGAAAACAACAGGGGAGACTTGATGTCAGTCCTCAAGTCCATGAAAAGCTGTCAAGGGGAGGAGGGATTAGCTTTGTTTAGATTGGCCCTAGAAAATGGAACCAGCAGCAAAGTGTAGGTATGGCACACAGGAAGATTCAGATATGATGTTGGGGGTGAGAGATGAGGGCCATCTCAGGAGGTGACAGGGGCCCCCTCTGAAGGGCTCTGAACAAAGGCTGGAGGACCACTTCTCGGGAAGGTGTTGAGATGCTTCTTCTTGAGGTGCAAGCTGGACTCTGTGACTGCCTGGCTCCCTTATGGAATCTCATAGTCAGAGCCATAAACAGCAATTTTTGTACTAGGGGGTAAGTGACAGCAGTGGGGGGAGGAGTGAAGTCCTCCTGGGGTGCAGGGGTGGAGGCACTGTGAGGTTTCCAAGCTGCCAAAAGGAGAAACACCCCACCAAAAAAGCCACTGATAGAGCAGGGTCAGGACAGGCAGAGGCAGCACCCTCTAAATTTCTCACACTGGGCCAAAGACCCATTTGTCCTGCCTTGTTGTAATTATGATCATAGAACTTAGAAGTAAGAGGAACTTTAGCAATTATTGTGCCAAACCCTCGTTTTACAGAGAAGGAAACTGAGGATCACACCAGCATACATTACTGTTTATACTTGTCCATACAACACATGCACACACAGTGCAACACAGACTCACTCCAGTGTGTATATGTGTGTACACACAGGCACATATCACTAGGTATACTTGTCTGTACACACAGGCACATATCGTGTGTATAAACATGCACACAGGCACACAGCATTAGTGTGTATACTTGTGCACTCACAGACACACATTATCATGAGTATGTGTGCACTCACAGGCTCGCATCTGATGAGGGTACTTGCGTGCATGCAGGCTTACACCAGAGTGACTACCTGGGCACACACAGGCTCACACCAGAGTGAATACTTGTGTACTCCCAGGCTCACACCAGAGTGGGTACTTGTGCACTCTCAAGCTCACACCCACTGTGCATTCAGGCAGAGATACTCAGACCCCCTCCCCCCACTCGTGCACTTGCCTGGGCACCTCCACAGCCCATTGCATTCCCATGCTCATTGCCCCTCTCCCCCTGCTGGGGGTGGGAGGGAAGTAGGGAGGGAGCTGGTGGGAGCTTGTCTGTCACCGCTGGAGCTGCCATCTCCCAACAGATGTTGGATTGTTCCTGGCGGTGGTTTTCATTGTTGGTGGGTGGCAGGCAGTGGGCGTTCCAGCACCGGGGGGGTTGGGGGGATGGGGGCCCAGCTGCAGAGAGGCCCCCCCAAGACAGCTCTGAGGAAACTCCTCCAAGAAAAGGCTGCTGGCAAGCCCCAGGTTCAACTCGGCCCCAGTTGGAAGCCAGGGGTTCATCTCCGTCTTTTTGTTATTACTTAATGTCTTATTACTGCTTATGAGCAGCCAACGTGCTGGAGCAGGGGCCCTGGGGTCCAGGGAGGATCGAGCCGGGCTCTTCCACTTCCTCCCAGCCTCAGCCCTATGGCCAGGGCTCTGCTGAGCTGGCACTCAGGAGGGGACCTGCCCTTGGCCTCTGGGCGATGAGGATCCTAGATGGAGATGTGGAAGCTTAGGACCCCCCCAGGCCATCAGGTCATCTCCTCATGTTACTGTGGAGGAAACCAGGGCTCAGAGACAAATGACCTCTGCATCCAGTAGTATCTAAAGCAAGATCTAACCCAGGCCTTCCCAGATAAAATGCACAGTCAGTGCTTGGCGCATAGTAGGCCCTTAATAAGTGTTTGCCCCTTCCCTCCTCCCACCTTCCTTCCAAGTCTATCTCTCTCTCTACCACATCTTGAAGTCTTTCTCAAAACTCTCCCCTTGCTATGGGAAGAATTGTGGTCAGACACAAGGAAGAATGTTCAAGGCTCTTCTTTGGCACTGATTTTCAGTAGAAGTCAAGGTTTCTATCCCTGAGTGGTGTGTGTGTGTGTGTGTGTGTGTGTGTGTGTGTGTGTGTGTGTGTGTGTGTGTGTGTGTGCGCGCGCAAGAGAGAGAGAGAGAGAGAGAGAGAGAGAGAGAGAGAGAGAGAGAGAGGCTGGATGAGGTGGCCCTTGTCTGAATGAGGACCAAGCAATGAGGAAATCAGTCTGGCCTGGGCTCCCACTTTCTTCCAGCCCATCCACTTTAGGGAAGGGGAACCTCTAAGAAAAACTTCAGACTCCTATTATCTCCTGCTGCCCTTATGCCAAGCTCCCAGCTGAGCTCCAGGTTCTGTTGGTTGCCTTCTCCACACTGATGAGAAATTGGGCCACACCAAGGGATGGAGGTCTGGCCCTTGGAGACCAAGGACCTGGGCTTTCTGTATGACCTGCATGTCCCTCCTCTGGGCTTCAGTTCCTTTTATTTTATTTTATTTTTATTTTGAAACTGGGTCTCTCCACCTCGCCCAGCCTGGAAGGGCGGTGGCTGCCCATTGCATGATCCCAGGACTGAGGAGCAGGGAGGCTTTAACCTGCCCTGGTTTTCCAGCCTATGCTTCTATGGTGGCCCTCCACTCCTTGGCACTCACTACGTTGGTGCTGCCTCAGTGCAGACACACCCAGTGGTTCCTCCACTTCTACGGCTCAGAACTCCTTTCTTCAGAGTACCCAGCAGCCTCAGCCTCTCCTCCAAGCAGAGATTCCAGGCTGGCTTCGGTGCTATGATGCTTGGCCCTTTTCTTCCCTTTCCATTGAGGGAGGGGGCGCTAGATGGCCTCCATGGTCTCTTTCTGTCCCTAGACCTGTGGTCCTATAATCTTTTGACATCCCTGGGGGAATAATTTCTCCTCTGTGGCTGCGGTTTCTTTCTCCATAAAAGAGATCGGTTCCCTGGACAGTCTCTAAGGCTCTTTCCAGCTCCAAAGTTAGGCTGTTTATGATCCTGGTCTGGGCCAATGTCACTGGGCAGGGGTAAGGTGAAAGAAAAGGAGGGGGAGGGGGAGGCCTACGGACCTACTGTGCTCTCAGGTCCAGACCCGCATCTCACCAGCCTGGCTTTTGTGCCCCAAGCAAAGGGAGGACTGAGAATGATCTCCCGTCCAAGGGGCGATCATGATGGAGGGGATTGGGATAGGAGAGGCAGAGGAGGAAATGTTGCCCTCTGATGCGCCTCTGACTCGGAGATTCTGGTTTTGTTAAGGGCTAGCTGGCCTTGGTAGGTCACCCAGCTCTGCAGACACAGAAGACAAGGACCCAAAGGGGCACACGCTTGTCTGGAAAGAGAAGGAAGGGAAAGGCCTGGTTAGGGCCTGAGGGAACCCAATGCTGGGGTTGGTGGGGCAAATTTAAGGGGCCGAGGGAAAACTGAAATTCGATCCTTAATCCTGATTCATCCTGGGGTTAAGGAATGGAGATGAGGACAGCCCAGGTAAGCAGGAACAGGCAGGCTCTGGGGAGCCCTCCCCTAACTAAAGGAGGGCATCTGGGACCCCACGCAGCATCGAGTGGAAGAGGCCCCTGGCTGGCCCCTCTTCCCACCCTCCCAAGAAGAAAGAATGAAGCCTGGGGCCAGAGGCCTACTTCGCAGCTAATTGCTTTAGAAAGCCAAGTTCTCCCAGAGTGGGAGACAAGCAGAAACAGCTCCAGGTAGAACCCCGAGGCTCCCCCTCCTCTGTCTCTTGCATTCCCCCACCCCCAGACTGTGGACTCCTTGAGGGCAGGCCCTGGCTCTGCCCCCCCCCCCAATCCTGCCTTCATCCTTCTCCTCGAGAGCAAGTTTAGGGTATGGGCCTCCTCTTTCTCTCCTACCACTCCAATGGGGAGCTCATAGGCAGTTAACAGTGAAGGTACCATGCTGGAATAGGGGCCTGGCATTAGAGAAGAGGCACCCCAACCTTTCAAGGATACCCAAGAGCCATTGCCTGGCCCTCTTCTCCTACAGACTGATCTCCCAGCTGTCCTGTTATGCAAACCCAATGCGGGCCCAGAATCAAAATGAGAGCTAGGGCTAGGGTCGGTGCCACCGGAAAAGAAAGTGTCTGCGCGGGTGGTGCGAGGCGGGAGGGGGGGGGGCTGGTGTCCAAGCCAACCAGCTCAGGGAAGCCGATTGTTAGATCTTCACTGAAAGCATTTACACCTCAGAAGATCAGCAAATACGACAACTTAAGGCTCGGTTTATTGTTTTGTTGATTGTCTGGCCTGAAGGTAAGGGAGAAAATGTTTATTCAGATTAAATTTAAAAGTGTGTCTGAAGCACATTCCCACCACCCCAAGCAGGTTACTGAACGTTTACCAGCACACTTCTGCCTCTCCGTTCCCTGTGACTCCGAAATTTTTATTTTGGGAGGAAGTACAATTGCTCTGACGGAGTGCTTAGAAACCTTAGAAGAGAGCAGATCTACAGAGAGCTCGTGTCGTCACTGATTTAGAAGATGGAGATGTCGGAAGCTACATATATAGGTATGTATATGTGTGTGTATATATATATGTATATATATGTATTTATATATACACATATATATATATGTTGGTGTGTGTTTGTGTATGTATAAGTGTGTATATATATACATACATACATTTCTCGGGGGGGGGGGGCGGCGGTGTATTTCAACAATTTCGCTTTACAAATGAGGAGACCAAGGCCCAGAGAAAAGTGATTTACTCCAGATCACACACAGAATAAGCAAGAGAGCAGGGTCTCAGACTCCAAATCCGCGGTGTCGCTGACCCATTTTCCCCTGTGGAAAGGCCAGGGAGACGGCTTCTGGGAGAGTAAGGGTGGTGTGTGATCCAGAGAGATATGCAGGATGTAGGGATGTAGAAGCCTCCACGGCTTCATAACCCGCACCAAGGGAGAGCAGGGGAGCTCTAAAGGGGCCATAGTCAGCCTTGTCCCTTCTCCTGATGTGACTTCTTCCAGTCTGGCAACGTTCTGGTAAGAGATAATGGTGTGAGGAGAGAGGCCTCAGCCTCCGCAACTGAGGCCACACACAAGGACAACCCTCGGCTCTTCATCTTCAGCATTTAGTTGCCTTTTTTTTTTTCATTTTAGGTGTAGATTAGAAACTAGAACCTTATCAAAGTGTCAACAGAGAGAGCCATGAGAAGGTCCAACAATGGGGACTGGGTCACAGCCCGCCAATCCAGCTCTGAGGCCACCGGGATGGAGGGATACCTTTCAAGACCCCCCTCCAGAAGATGCTGATATGCCTTGTTTAGATGGGAATTTGGTGGGACCGATTACATATAGAAACTGTATTAAGTCTGAACCCACTATCTCCAGAGACTGAAATGGTAAAGGGTAGAACATGCCTCTGAAGTGTTTGAGGGAAGGGGTGTTGGCAGCCCCTTTTTTGCTGTATCTTAAAAGTAAATATTCCTGGTGGCGACTGGTTACAGGGAGCCAGGGCACTAGTCATTGGTGCACAGACCCCACGGGATCTCAAGCTAATGGCATTATAGAAGGTGCCCCAATTCCTTCAGTGCCCCGGCCCAGAACCATGAGGCAGTGAAGTAGTGGGGTCACTCAGAAAGAGCAAGGCTAGGATACACATAAGTAAAGGCAAAGAGTGGAAAGAGAAAAGGCAGAGAAAGAGAGAGAGAAATGAAGAGTCAGAGGAATAGAGAATCAAGAGGTGAAGAAGGAGGACAAAAAGAGAGAGAGAAACCAACTGAAAGGATGAGGTGGGAAAGACAGAGTGAGATTAAAGGCAGAGAGGAAAAAGGAGAGGAGAAGAGAGGGAGGAGAGAGAGAGAGAGAGAGAGAGAGAGAGAGAGAGAGAGAGACCGAGACTCAAACTAAGACAAAGACAGAGAGAGGCAAAGAAAAAGAAGAGACTGAGGAGAAACAAACAACAAGATGGAAATCAGGAGAGGATAGCGGTAAAAAGGAGACAGAGAGACACTGGATAAGCCACTCCACCTGTGTCTGCCTCAGTTTCCCCATCCACAAAATGGGGCCATCTACTTCCAAGGGTTGTTAGGATAAAATGAGATATTTGCACAGTTCTTTGCAAATCTTTAAGTGCTAAGTAAATGCTAGTTGTTATTAGACAAGAGGAGACAGAAGGGAATAAGCATTTATATAGTGCCTACTGTATATATACCAGACACTGTGCTTAGCACTTTACAAATATTATCTCATTTAATCCTCACTACAACCCTAGGAAGTAGGTGTTGTTAATATTCCCCATTTTACAACTGGGGGAACTGGAGCAGATAGAGTTGAAGTGACCACCCTGTGTTATACAACTAGCAAATGTTTGAGGCTGGATTTGAACTCAGATCTTCCTCAGCCAGGTGGTGCAGTAGATAGAGCGCCGGGCTTGGAATCAGGAAAAGTCATCTTCATGGGTTCAAATCCAGCCTCAGATACTTACTAATTGTGTGACCCTGGGAAAGTCACATCACCATGTTTGCCTCAGTTTCCTCATCTGCAAAATGAGCTGGAGAAGGAAATGGCAAACCACTCCAGTATCCCTGCCAAGAAAACCCCAAATGGGGTCATGAAGAATCGGACACAACCGAAAAATGACTGAACACTTTCCTTACTCTACCCAGATAATAGAATGCATAGAAATGGGGAAAACAGAGACATGGACACAGAAAGACCCAGACTGGGGAGTGGGTTACAGGGGAAAGAAAGAGAGACTCAGAGTGAGAGAAGGAAGCAAGTCCTTCCAGACACTGGCCAAGAGCTCCCATTACTTAAAAGGGGGGCAAAAGCACAGCTGGGGTGCTCCCCCATGGCCTGAACTGTCCCTTGCCCTGCCTCCCACTCCCATCCTCCTCCCCTTAGGTCGAGGCATAGAATCCAGAAGACAAGGCAGGGAGACAAGACAAGGTCAAGTTAGAGAGATAAGGTGAGGGGAACAATTGCCACGTTAAGTAAATTGATTGAGTGCATTAGCGAGCAGGACAAATTGGCAAAACTGACAGACAGGAAATGGGTACCCCACCGAAGCGGGGTGGGTGTGGTTGTGGAGTCATTGACACAAAGGAAAGGAATGTGAGTCAGGTAGACCAGTCAGTAAGAAGCGATGATCACCTCTGAACAGTTTGAAAGGTGCTCTGGCTCCAGGTGTAAACACCTACACATAATTGCAAGAAACAAGGATGGAATTCTCAACCATTAGAGAGGGGGAAAGTGTTTCCCTGTCTGTTGCCTGTGGGAGGCCAGACACAGAAAAGAAAAATCAATTTAGAGGCTTAAGGAGGTGGCATCTAAGGATGGGATTTGGGTTTCTGGAACTGGGCTTACAGTGTAGGGTTCACTGATGACTACCGTTCCCTAGTTGGGGTAAGCCTTACAAAAGATAGTAAGAATATATTTGCCAGGTGTCTTACAAGTCTAATAAAAAGGGCTTTAAACAGAAAAAGGTTGGGGAAGGGAAAAGATGGCCTGAGTTCCGTTCCCAAAGTCAGCTATTTTGGGAGTAGTCTCAAAGGACGAGGAGTGTCAGCTGAGACACCCAGAAATTTACAGGAGACAAAAGCCAAGAGAGGAACCAGCAGTAAAAGCCATGGCCTCAAGTGTCTATGATAATTATAATTATAACATTAGCCAGCATTTCTAGAGAGCTTCAAGGTTTACAAATGCTTTTTACATGTTAACTCATTTGATCCTAGAAGCAGAGATAGGTACTACTATTCCCCCTGTCCAGTGTTGTCCGACTCTTTGTGACCCCATTTTGGCAAAAGACCCTGGCAAAGACGCTGAAGTGGTTTGCCATTTTCTTCTCCAGCTCATTTTACAGATGAGGAAACTGAGGCAAACAGGGTAAAATGACTTGCCCAGGGCCACTCAGACCATGACAATCCTGGAAGGTATTATTTCTATTTTATAGATGAGGCAAAGAGAAATTAAGTGACTTATCCAGGGTCGCGCAGCTAGTAAGGGTCGGACGAGGGATTTTGAATTCAGATCTTCCTGATTCCAGGCCATTACTCTAACCATTCTATCACCTAGCTCCCTCAAGGCTCTCTCAGCTCAAGCACCAGCTTCCTAAGAGGGCTGAGCTTTCTTCTTTCCCCAGGATATAGATACTTTGTTTACATATTGTGTTTACTTGTTGAAGCTCTATCCTTCCATTGGTGTGTAAACAACTTGAGGGCAGCAACAGTATCTCTAGAACTTAGCCCAGCACTTGACACTTTAAAATCTTAATCGGCTCCAGTAGCTAGGAGGAAACCATAACTCTAATGCTAAATGGGGGTGGAGGGGAGGCCATCTATTTCACCCCACCCATGCACACCTCATTTTATGATTAGGGAAATTGAGGCCCAGGAACTTGCCCAAGGTCACATAGGTAACAAATATCAGAGATGAGATTTGAATCCAGGTCCTGTGACTCAGGAGCCAGAACTTTTTCTGTTATACTAGATTCTGAGCTACGTGAGGGCAAGCTCTGGATTTCCCCCTAGGTAGTGTTCTACATAGAGGAGGGGCTTGATAAATGTTTGCTGAACTTATCCACACTGGAAGCATCCACCATTGGAAATGCTGGGATCCCTCACCTCTATACAGGCTAACGTAGCATTTCACAGGGCACAGTCTGGGTTGGCACTGGGCTTTGACACTCCTGGAGAGGAGACCCTAGACCTGTAGTCCATGGGGACTCCCACAGGAGCTTGCAGCCCAGGAAAACCTGAAAAAGATCTCACCTCCTTGCCTCCCACTCCAATCACTCCATAGGAGGGCAAGAGAGACCAGTCCAGACCTAACAGTGTCCTTCATACACCCCCCACCCATGGTTTGGCAAGAAGTTGCCTGATGCCTGAGGCCTCTTGGACTCAGGGGACCTTTCTGAAGCCCTATTTTTTTTTTCTTCTTCTTAGAAACAGGAAGTCAGAGTCTGAGCCAAAAAGTACACTGAGTTAGACTCCCCAAGCGTTGGAGGTGGTGGTTGAGTCCCAGACCCCCAAACTAGTCCAAGACCTCCTCTCCCAAGTCTCCCTTCTGCCCACCATCTGCTCTGTCTGTCAGACTGTCTTCTCCCTTCCCCCCTCTGGAGTCAGGACCCAGGATCCTTCTCACCCCCTACTCAGCCCAGACACCCTGCCCCAACTCCCTGCCCCACTTCAACTCTGAGACACCAACATGAGAAGAAAGAAAGGAAAGGAAACCACGAAGCCGCAGCTCATCTGGCCGCCTTCAGCTGAGGGGGAAGTTGTGGGCAGAGTAGAGAATTGCCCATCTCCTTGAGGGGCCAGCTGGGTAGCCAAGGAGGCAGGGCCCCTGACACCAGGCCACGCCTGCTGGGCTGGGCATGCCTCCTGGGCAACTAGCCTGGGTAGTGCCACCCTCCTGAAAATCGCTTTCCATCCCATCTTTCCTTCCCCAGGATATAACAATTTGCTGGGTAAGTCCCAGTGCAGAGTGCCAGGGGTGAGGGGTGAGAAAACAGGGCAGGGCCTACTCTGGGGAGCAGGAGGAGGAGGAGGAAGAAGACGAGGAGGAGAAGGAGAAGGAAAAAGATGAAGAGGAAGAGGAGAAGGAGGAGAAAGAGGAGGAGGAGGAGACCATAGAACTCGAGCTAGAAAGGACTCCAGGTGGCTTCTCATCCATCTCTTTTTAGAGAGGAGGAAGATGAGTCAGTGGAGTGATCTGTCCAGGGTCACACAGATAGTGGAGACTGGACATGAGGTCCTCTGATTCCAAACCCAGCCCTCTTCCCACTAATCTGTGCCACTTCCCAGAGTCAGTGACAAATTCCTACAATATGAGGTCAGAGAATATAATCTATGCTAATGTGTGGATACTATATCATTATCATAATAATTAATAACAATGACTGGCACTGCCCTTCAAGGTCTGCAAAGCACTTTTCATGCCAGACTTTCAACAGCCTGTTGAGGTAGGGTTTAGAGCTATTACTATCCCCACTTTACAGGTGAGAAGATTGAGGCCTGGAGGGACGAAGTAAGTTACCCAAAGTCACATGACTAATAACTGTCGGAGGTGAAATTTGAACCCTGGCCTTCCTTCCAGCCCAGTAAAACAGAAGCTACAGAGGTTGCTCACCCCCTACCCTTTCCCTTCCTACTCTCTCTGCCCCAAGATGAATTATCAAGCTGGGCTTCTGCCTGGCTTACCCTCCAACATAACTTCCTGCCTGCCCCTACTTCTCACCCCCAGCCTCCAGAGGATGAGGAATTTCTCCCAAGACAGAGTCCCTGGGATCCTCATCCCAGCCTGCCTCCTCTTTCCTCTCCTGAGATACTCTTTCCCCAGCCAGTCAACCCCAGACCACAGCCTGAGAGCCTGAGGGACCCTCAGGAAACAACTCAAGAGGTCTGTGTTGCCTGGCCAGATGCATCACTAAAGCCTAACCCTGGAGTAGCTGTGGGGAGTGGGGATGGGGAGTGTCTCTTATTTCCTGTACACATGCTTGATTTGCATAGTGTCTCATTGTCTCATGGGAACGAACTAAGGACACGCTCAGGTAGTCTGGCAACCTCTAGAGTCTTTGGGCGGGGTCCTTCCAGGAATAAAGCCTTGTCTTTTTTTTTTTTTTACAAGATTATTAGATGAATCAACCACAAGGCCCCCAAGGGACAGGGGGCAGGGGGTGGTAATGAAGAATAGCTCACCCTGACTGATGAAAAGATTAAGTTTCTGGTGCCTTTGGCCCTGGGCAATAGTACAACTACAGAGGAATCTTCTTGAGGAAGGCAACATCCCTGTTCCTTGTGACCATCTATGTCTCAACTATGCAGTAAAATGATGTCCAAGGGGTCCCCTAGGAATGCATGCCTTCTTCATCTATGCTTCTGGAACAGCCAACTCAGGTACCATCTCGGAGTTTCATCTAATTGGTCCCAGGCAATTTATTTAATCTTTCTGAGCTTTGGTTTCCTTCTCTAAAAAACGAGGTTGGACCAAACAGCCTCCAAGGCCTCTCCTAGACCTAGGACATCACAAAATAACAGACTTTAAGAGGTGGAGCTAGAGGAACCTCTGTCCAACTCATACTGGACAAGCAGCAGGCCATCCAGGCTCCCACCCACCCAAAGACCTCAAGCAAGAGGGAGCTTATGCCTCCAGAAGGAGCCAGTTCCACTTTGGGACTGCTCTCATTGTTAGGAAGCTTTTTCCTGACTTCGAGCCTTGAGCTCTTGGCAATTCCAGGCCACACTCCTGGGCCCTGGGCTCATCCCTCCTCCACATGGCAGCCTTTCAAATACTTGATGACAGCTAAGTGCCCCCAAGTCTTCTTTTATCCAGGCTAATCATTAGCCCCAATTCTTCAACCAAAACTCATCTGATGGAGACCTAAGTTGCTTTGACATTATGTTTGCCCTTCTCTGGACAATGGCGATCCCATTCACAAAGACCTAGAGAGGTAGATAGATAGGCAGACAGACAGACAGAGCTGATATAGCTAGATAAATGGAGATATAGAGATAGATGATAGATATAAACAAATGGATAGAAATGGATGATAGATAGATAGATGATAGATAGATAGACAGATGGACAGATGGATGGATGGGTGGGTGGATGGATGGATGGACGGATGATAGATAACTCAGAGAGAGATAGACATACATAATAGATATAGATAAATAGATGATCAAGTTAGAGATTGATAGATAGATAATAGCTGATGCTTGTGTATCAGTATAGTTTGCAAAACACTTACCATCCGTCAATCATCTCCTTCAAGCTTCACCATGATTCTGCAAGACAGGAGCTACAAGCTACTGTTATCCCCATTTTACAGATGGGGAAACTCTGGCTCAGAGAGATTAACCTACTTGCTTGGAGTCAGAAGGTACAGAAGTGCTCCAGGTTGTATTCAGACCTAGTGCCTTGCTGACTCCAAGCCCAGGGGCCTATCTACTGCATCATGCTGCTTGGTGAGTGAGTGTCAGGGGCAAAGCCCAGAGCTCACATGACTTTCCAGGATTCTGTGACTCAGGAGGGATTTTGTAGCCATATTCCATCTTCTGTACCCTCCAGAGACTCCTCTGACCCATCTCTGGCTATCCGCAGGAGTCCTGTCCAGAGAACCTCTGGCCTCCTTTGCAGGCAGCCCAGCTGGGACCTCTCCCCACAGGGTCCTTCAAGTGGGAAGTTACCAGCAGAGAAAGATTAGAACCACCCCAGCAAGTGGGCCCCCTCCCAGCCTGTAACCTTGTACTTACATAAAGTAATTTCATTTTGATTGCCTATTGAATAAGCCTGATTATTTCTTAAGAGTCACTTTGGAATGGAGCCTGAAGGTACACTATAAAATAATTGAATTGAGCGATAAAGTCCCAGCTGGTAACCTTGTCACTGACTGAACAAGGATCTCCAATCTGTAATTTTGTGAGTTGGACCAGAGAAGAAGGCAGGCTCCTTCTGCCCCTTTCACAATGCCTGCATCCCCCCTACCCTGCTGTCATCACCGCCTTTACCTGTGCCTTGGCACCCAGGTTCCCCTATCCTTCCTCATCAGAGCTATAACTAGCCTGGGCCAAATGGATGCCATCACAGAGAGGGAGATTTCCTCTTAGTCAGAGTCACCTTCCTTTCTGCAGCACCCTCCTCCTTGTCATAATATGTCAGTGATATTCCTCTCCCCCAACCCCCAAGAGGACAGAAGCTGTACTGGCCAAGGGGAATCTACTACCTGGGACTGAGCTCAGGGCTGGGTTAGCCTTTGTCTCTGACATCACCCACCCCCATCCCAAATACGAACATCATCAGCTAAATTCACTCGAGCTCTTAGAATTCCTACTTCCTCTCTTGTTGAATGAGGGACCTGCCATAGAAATTTGAGCAATTTGGATAGCCAAGACTCCCAAATATAAGATTTCTCATGGTAGGCACTTGAGAGATCATGCATGGCTCAGTGGGAGAAGCACCTGGCTGAGAGTGAATCAGCAGGAAGCTGAAATCCTGTCTCTACTACTAACTTGCTGTGTAACCTCGGTTGGGCTCCTTCCCATCTCTAGGGTTTCACTCTCCCACTATTGTTCATTCATTCAGTCATATCCTACTCTTTGTGACCCCAAGGATCCTAGCACACCAAGCCCTTGTATCCTCCACTATCTCCCAAAGTCTTTCCAAGCTCATGTTCATTGTTTCCATGACACTACCCATCTCATCCTCTGACGTACCATTTTCTTTTTGCCTTCAATCCTTCCTAACATCTTTTCCAATGAGTCCTATCATCTCATTATGTGGCCAACGTATTTAAACTTCAGCTTCAGTACATGACCTTGCTGTAAATAGCCTGAATGAATTTCTTTAAGTATTAACTGAGTTGACCTTGCTGTCCAAGGGACTGCCAAAGTCTCTACCACCACCACAATTTGAAAGCATCGATCCTGTGGTGCTCAGCTTTCCTTATGGTCCAACTCTCACAGCCATATGGTGCTACTGGAAAAACCATAGCTTTGACTATACGAACATTTATCAGCAAGGTGATGTCTCTGCTTTTTAGTATGGTGTCCAGATTTGTCATAGCATTACTTCCAAGGAGCAAATGTCTTTTAATTTCATGGCTGCAGTCACTATCTGCAGTGATCTTGGAGCCCAAGAATATAAAATCTGAAACAGCTTCCACTTTTTCTCCTTCTATTTACCAGGAAGTGATGTGACTGGTTGCCACCATCTTTTTTATGTTAAGCTTCAGGCCAGCTTTGACACTCTCATCTTTAACCTTCATCAAGAAGCTTCTTAATTTTTCTTCACTTTCTGCCACCAGAGTGGTATCAGCTGCACATCTGAGATTATCGATATTTTTCCCAGCAACCTTAATTTTTGCTTTTGATTTGTCCAGACTGGCACTTGACACGATGTACTCTACATATAAGTTAAATAAATAAGGTAAAGAAAAATAAATAAATAAGGCGACAATATATGGTTGGTTGTTGTCCTTCGTTTTTGAAGAGGACCAAGATGACATCACTATGTTTTAGTCAAGTTTTAGTGTGTCTGACTGTGGCTGATCAAACCAATGCAAGCTCGAAATGTTCTAACACAAGTTGGGCGCAAATAGTCTGTGTGAACACATGGGGTAGATTCTCTAAGTTTGGGCTTTTTCAATCCTGCTTTGCTCATGGGGCATGGCACTTTCTCTGATGTGGGCATGTCATGCTGGTTTGTCCTGTGCTAGTGACTTCCATGTCACACAATGAATTCCAAAGTTCTTAAGAGAAACCTTGAGAATCCTTGTATCACTTCTGATCACATGTGAATGCTTGCCCTGTGTGAGTTCTCCATAAAATTGTCTTTTTAGTGAATGTGTATTTTGTATTTGAACAACATGGCCAGCCCATTGGAGCTGCACTCTCTGAGGCAGAGTTTTAATGCTTGGCATTTTAGTTTGAGAAAGTGTCTGGCATCTTATCTTGCCAGGTGATCTTTAGAATCTTTAAGACAATACAAATGGAAGTGATTCAGTTTCCTGGAGCAGTGCTGGTAGACTGTCCAGGTTTCACAGGCATACAACAATGAGGTCAGCACCATGGCTTTGTAGACCCTCAGTTTGGTAGTCAGTCTAATACCTCTTCTCTCCCATACTTTCCTTTGGAGCCTCCCAAACACTGAGCTAGCTCTGGCAATGCATGTCAACCTCATTATCAATGTGTACATCCCTGGAAAGTACACTGCCAGACAATATATATAGCCTTGTTGTACTCCTTTTCCAATCTTAGACCAATCAGTTGTTCCATGTTTGGTTCTAACTGTTGCTTTTTGGCCTGCATACAAGTTTCCTCAGGAGAAAAGTAAGATGACCTGGCACTTCCATCTCTTTGAGGACTTGCCACATTTTGTAGTGAGCCATGTGGTCAAAAGCTTTACTGTCGTCAATGAAGCAGAAGTAGAGGTTTTTCTGGAACTCCCTTGCTTTCTCCACGATCCAGCAAATGTTGGCAATTTGGTCTCTAGTTCCTCTGCCTCTTTGAAAACAAGCCTCCCTTCCCAATTTTAAAGAAGGGCAATGTAAACTGATCTCTATCAGTCCAGTAGCCACTCTGGAATTTTCCAGATTTGCTGGCATATTGAGTGCAGCCCTTGAACATTATCTTTTTGTTTTAAATTTTATTTTTTATTTTTAGTTTACAACACTCAGCTCCCCAAGTTTTTGAATTCCAAATTTTCTCCTCTTCCCTCTCCTCCTCCCTTCCCCCTCAAGACATGTGTGTAATCCAATAAAGGTTCTACATATACCTTCACATTAAACTTATTTTCACAATAGTCAAGTTGTAAAGAAGAATTATAACCAATGGAATGAGCCATGAAAAAGAAGAAACAAAACCAAAATAGAAAAAAAAAGAGAGAGCAAATAACTTGCCTCAATCTGCATTCAGACTCCATAGTTCTTTCTCTAGATGTGAATCGCTTTTTCCATCATGAGTTTTTTGGAGCTGTCTTAGAACCTTGCATTGCTGAGAAGAGCCAAGTCTATCAAAGTTTGTCATCACAGATACCATGTATCTGTAATTGCATCTAATGCTCTCCTGGTTCTGCTCCCCTCACTCAGCATCAGATCAGGTCTTTCCAGATTATTATGAAGTCTGTATCTTCCCCATTTCTTACAGCACGATAATATTCCATTACATTCATATACCACAACTTTTTTAGCCATTCCCCAATTGATAGGCATCCCCTTGATTTCCAATTCTTTGCCACCACAGAAAGAGCTGCTATAAATATTTTTATACATACTGGTCCTTTTCCCACCTGTATGATCTCTTTGGGATACAGCACTAGAAGCGGTATTGCTGGGTCAAAAGGTATGCACATTTTTATAGCCCTTTGGGCATAGTTAGACATCATCTTTTAGGATTTTAAATAGCTCAGCTGGAATTCCATCACCCCCACTAGCCTTGCTGTTAGCACTGCTTCCTAAGGCCCACTTGACTTCATTCTCCAGGACGTCTGGCTCTAGATCAGTAACCACATCATTGTGGTTAGCAGTGATGTTACGATCTTTCTTACATAGTTTTGTTTATTCTTGCCACCTCTTCTTAATCTCTTTTGCCTCTCTTAAGACCCTACTATTTTTGTCTTTTATTATGCCCATTTTTGTATAAGATTTTCCCTTCATATCTCCAACTTTCTTAAAGAAATCTCTTGTCTTTCTCATTCTATTATTTTTTTCTATTTCTGTGCACTGCTCATTTAAGAAAACCTTATTTCTCCTTGCTATGCTTTGGAATTCTAAACTCAGTTGGGTATTTCTTTTCCTTTCTCATTTCCCTTTCACTTTCCTTCTTTCCTCAGCTTTTTGTAAAGCCTCATCAGACAGTCATTTTGCTTTCTTGCTCTTCTTTTTCCTTGGGATGTTTTTTTGTTGCTGCTTCCTGTACAATATTGTGAATCTCTGTCCATAGTTCTTCCGGCACTCTATCTACCAGATCTAATCCCTTAAGTCTATTCATCCCTTCCACTTCGTATTCATAAGGGATGTTATTTAGGTCATATCTATGTGGTCTGATGTTTTCCTCTCCTTTCTTCAATTTAAGTCTGAATTTTACAATTAGAAGCTCGCGATCTGAGCCACAGTCAGCTCCAGGTCTTGTTTTAACTGACCATATAAAGCTTCTCCACCTTTGGCTGCAAAGCATATAATTAATCTGAGTCTGATATTGACCATCTGGTGATGTCCATGTGTAGAGTCACCATTTGGGTTCTTGAAAAAGAGTGTTACAACCAGTGAGTTATCTTGGCAAAACTCTATTAGTCTGTGCCCTGCTTCATTTTGTGTGCCCAAGGCCAAACTTGACTGTTATTCCAATATCTTTCCATTTCCCACCTTAGCATTGCTATCCCCTATGATGAATGTGACATCTCCTTGGGGGGGGGGCATTTTTTTCCAGAAGATATTGTTGGTCTTCATAGAAGTAATCTATTTTAGCTTCTCTGGGATCAGTGTTCGGAGCATAGATTTGTGTTACTGTGATGTCGAATGGTTTGCCTTGGATTTGAAATTCTGTCATCTGGAGATGACCTGATGCCCATATTCATTCCCAGCCCCAGAGATGGGAGCACCCTGGGTTCCTAGGCAATATCGGTCTTTGTAGAATCGCACTTTCCCTTTGTCACCAAATGCTGAGCTTCCTTTCAGCTTTGGCCTAGTTGCTTCATTCTTTCTGGAGCTACTTGTAGTTGTCCTCCGCTCTTCCTCAGCAGTGTAGTGGACACGTTCCAACCTGAAGGGCTCATGTTCCATCATCATCTCTTATCATTTTAACACTGTCCATGGGGTTTTCTTGGCCATTGGAGCGTTGGCCATTTCCTTCTCCAGTGAATTACCTTTTTTCAGAGCCCTCCACTACGGCTTGGACGCCTTGGAAAACCCTTCATGGTGAAGCTCATAGTTTCATGGAGTTGTGCAAGTCCCTGCGATGCAGAAAGGCAGTCATCCAGAAGGGGAGAAGACTGAGGGGCCCTAATGGTCCATGATTCTCTGTCCCTGAGTCTGATTAGTGTATTGATGCTGAAAGGACAATTTAGTGCTCGTCTAACCCAACCTCTTTATCTCATAAGTGAGGAAACAGGCCAGAATAGGAAAGTTCCTTGAACACAGAGAATTGGCTGGTAACAGGGCATCTATTTGAACTCAGGTTTCCCAGGGCAATCCCACAATCTAACACACCTCATCCAGCTCTCATTATGTGTGTTTAGAGTTCTGTGAGGGATATAACACATTTTAGATGAAAGACTAGGTCGCTGCCTTCTGGCACCTTACTGTCTGGTGGGCCTAGGACTCCAGTGGTCTGACTGCCTTTTTCTGAAAATCCTTGTTAGAGCAGATCCTTTGCATGACAGCATTGAAACCTGGAATGGACCTTTGAAGTTGTCTAATCTACTCCCATTATTTTATAGATGAATGTGGTATTAATGCCATCAAAGATCTTCCCCACCCATTCAATAGGCCCCTGGTAGGGCTAGGTAGGAAAGCCTGATTATATCTTTGTTAGTAAGTAGGCTTAAAGCCTCTACTTACTAGGTGCTAAGCCGATTTGGGCAGGAAGCCCTCAGGGCTCTAAGGGGAGTTTTAAAACCAGAGCCAATGGTATGTGCACTGAGTTCTAGTAAATCATGAATTCAGCCAATCAGAGACTGGAGTTCTAGCCAATCAGAAGCCGGCGAGGACTGTATATAAAGAGAACCCAGAACTGAGCAGAATCTGCAGAGAGCTACAGGAATCCGAATTCAGCCCAAGGAGAAGGATCAGGAACTCAGAGTCAATGGAGCTGCAGAGAGAGCACAGAGTGGAGAGTGGAAACCAGGGAACTGCAGAGACCACAGAACTGAGGAAGAGAGCGAGCAAGGCAAGCAGACAGTTAGGATTAGTGATTGTTTACGGGAAGGCGAGGGGGGGCAGTTTACAGGATGACTTGGTTCCTTGCCATAATACTGTGTTATGATTTCCTTGTTGCTGCATTAATATAGGCTTACTGGTTTTGGAATGTAATTACTACTATATCAAATTGGAATTACTGGTCTTGGGATTTTATCCTCTGGCATCTAATAGATGTTATACTTCCTCTCCCTTCTACCTAGAGAATTTCTTATACTTTGCAATTCCAAACCATTCAGGCATGTTCATGGTCATCCTTGAGGTCATGAATCTTGCCTTACTGATACAATGAAGAAACTGAGGCCCAGAGAGGTCTAGTTACCTGTCCAAATGTCACACCAGTAGTAAGCAGTAGAGAGAGCTAGCATTTGACAGTTCCCCTCCCCTGTGCGTTTTTATTTAATTTCTTAAAATCCTTGGATTCCCATCCCCCACCCCAAGCAGATGGTCCCTTCCCAGGTCTAAGAGGGAGGGGGTACCCCAGGGACCCTGGTGCTCCCATCTCTGGGATTGGGAATGAATATGAGCATCAGGTAGCTGAGAAACAATACTTAACCACCTAGACAGAAGGATCTAGGAAGTTGGAGGGAGGAATCCCTGAGGCGCCAGGCCTTTCTTTGCCTAATCGTATGAGGTAGGTTCAGAACAAAAAGCATGTAACAGACCTCTTTGGGAAATGCAGGTGTGGACTCTACGAATCTGTGGCCAGCAAGGAGTCAGAGTCGAGGGAGGGTGAGGATGACCCCATGAGGGTCGTACTGGGGGAATGAGGGAGAGGTGCCTAATTCTGGGTGATAGGAGACCTAGGTATCCCTAAGAGTTGGTTTGGTAGGTAGGAAGACAGGGAGAAAGGAAAGATCAGTGAGTCAATAAACGTTTATTAAGTACCTACTGTGTGCACTGTGCTAAGCTCTGAGGATACAAAGGAAAGCAAAAGCAATCAGCAACTTCAAGGAGTTCACCATCTAATGGAGAGACAACAAGCAGACAACAGATTAAAGATTCTTGTCATTGTTCTGACTAATCTCTCCATAGATTGAGGTCAGCAATTCTCCAGTAGCTTAATCTTAGAGATTTGTCTGGAGCACATAAATAGCTAGTATATATCAGAAGCAGGATTTGAACTTGGGTCTTACTAACTCCAAGTCCAAGGCTGGTCCTCCATCTACAAGACCAGGCTTCCTCTCAGGCACAAGAATAACTCCTACTGTGGTAGGCCATATACAAAGTCCCACAGGCGGCCAGGCTTGGGAGGGGCCATAGAGGAGAAGGAAGAGGCCTGAGAGCATGGGAGCCTCCCTCTCCCCATTCTGGGGTGGTCAATGGGGAGGGACAAGGGCCTCGGCTGGGCCAGAGGGGAGCCAGGCCGGGCCACTTAGGGTCTATCTCTAGGTGCCACCTGTCTCTCTTAAGGCAAGTTTCGATGTGTGTATGTGGTTTTCTTCTAACACAACCTCCAAGCAACCAATCTTTGAGATAAAACTTTGGGAGAAGCCAGATTACTGTGTCCCATTGATAACTGGGGACCCCCAAAAAAAAACAGCTTGAAGAACACACTCCTCAGGTTCACACCCAGAGTCTTTGTGTCTTTGTCTCTGTCTCTGTGTCTCTGTCTCTGTCTCTCTATGTCTCTATCTCTCTCTTCCCTTTCTCTCCCACTCTTTGTCTGTCTGTCTGTCTCTCTCTCACTCTCTCTCTGTCTCTCTCACACACACACACACACACACACATACACACACACCAGTTACGACAAAGACACATCCCAGAGCTTCACATTTACGTGAAAGTGCATATCTGGACCCACATACACAAAATCTTACAGAACATGGCTACATACATGTAAAATTTCCCAATTAAGCATACAGTTACACACTCATATACTCTGTCATATGAATGCACGTACAATGACATTCATTTCTACATAAAGTCATGCACCTAGATGTACACAAAATCCCACTTGTAGACACACCTAGATAGGTCTGAAATCATAGCTACATATATTGTTACCCTCCTACACACCCCCACATAGTCACATACTCACACTCAAACATAGAGTCACACTCAAGGTCACATAGTCAATACTCAAAATACAGTTATACACATATATAATTGCACTTCTGGATACACACACACAAACTCACACTCATATATAATTATGTCCTGGATACATATATACAACATATCACACTCACGTGTGTTACTCATCCAGATCACACAAAATCTCATACTCACACCTAGAAACACATTTATAGTCATATATATTCACACTCATAGTCACATAGGTACATATACCATTACACACCTGTACAGACACACAATCTCACACTCATACAAACATACACACACACAGTCGCACAGTCACAAGTAGACATATCCACACATAGTCTCATATTCACACATGCATTCACACAATCTCAGACTTACAATCACCATACAGTTACACACCTAGACATGGTCAGAGTTCCCAGACCTTCATGCAGTCCCCACTGTTCCAGGCCTAGCTGGTCAGATCCTTGCAGGGCCCCTGAGACTTCCCTCCCACTTCTTACATAGACCCTGCCAGGCCTAAACCCTGGCATCCCACACCCTCATCACCCTCCCTTAGCATTGGCAGCCTCCAGCCAGCCTGAGAAAGTCCTGGCCCCCCCATCTCCCTTGGGGATTATCTGACTCCGGCTCAATGTGTCCCAGTCTGACAAGAGAAGGGCTTGTCTGTCAAGGTCCAGGAGGGGTGGAGGTGGGGGTGAGTGGTGGGGGTGTATGTGTAGGGGGAATCATGCTGTATGTTTCTGGGAGCTATGGGTGTACATGTTTGTCTCTGGGTGTGTCCTCTCGTGTGTGTGTGTGTGTGTGTGTGTGTGTGTGTGTGTGTGTGTGTGTGTAATTTATGAATCAAGCCCTCTAGTTCTGTGCCTGTATATGTAAGTGTGAGTGTTTGAGTATAGGTGTGACAAAGCAAAGAGCTCTTGACACTCCTAGCTCCCTGACTCAGCCCCCCTCTTGTCCCACTCCCTCAGTCTGGAGTGAAGGTGTTGGGGAGTCTGCATGCTTGGGGAGGTGCTTAGCAAGGACTGGAGAGTGGCAGGCCCAGCTGGGGTCCTGGAGTTCTCAGGATACTCAAGCTGCCCCCTCAGGGGTGGCCCCCTCCTACGGTCTGGGGAATGCTCCCCCACCGCTACCAACCTCAGCTGTTCTAGCCCAGGCCAGGTCCCTGAGGCCCATCTCCAAGCCCACAGAATTTCAGGGGCCATCTGGTCCAAAGCCTACCAGGACAAGAATCCCCCAAGAAATCAGCCAGCCTTTACTTGAAGCCCTCAGGTGAGGGGACACTCATCACCTCTGCAGGCGTCCTTTTCTACCTGGGGCCAGCTCTGAGAGCCCCAAGATGCAGAGGTCAAGCCTAAATCTGTCTCTGGGAGACTCCCACCCGTGGCTTCCAGGTCTGCCCCCTGGGGCCAAGCAGAGCAGAGCTAATCTGACTTCCTTATGAGAACCCTTTAATTCAGCTATCATGTTTCCCCCAAGACTTCTTTTTTCCAGGCTAAGAGCTCTAGTTTCTTCTCACCTCCTCCCAAGGCCTGGACTCCAGGCTCGTCACCATCCTGGTTCTCAGGCCACTTCAGCTTATCATTGTTTTTCCTAAAACGAATCCCTGGCACAGGGGCCCTGTTCCACAGGGAACCGGGAAAGGCCTTCACTGTTGGGAGAGAAGGTAGGGCAGCAGGAAAAGAGGAAGGCCAGGCTTGCCTGCCTCTCCTCGCCAAAAGTTTGCTTTCTTCCTTTGTTTGCATTGGCTAAGGTGCCTCTGATCTCATCTCCTCAGCATTTTCCATCCCTGCATACTCGGGGGTTTCAGGCAGGCAGGGACAGAAAGTCCTCAGGGCTGAGAGTCGGATACCTGGAGAGAGAAGCACAGAGAACAGAGCAACAGAGGTGGCGGTCAAGTTGGAAAGACAGAGAGAGGAAAATAGAGAGACAGAGAAAAAATAGAGGTGAAGGGACACACAGGCCTAGAGACAGAGAAAGAGAGAGAGAAACAGTGGAGAGAACCCTGGAGGGAGACAAATGGGGAGGCAGAGACCTAAAGAGAAACAGAGACAGAGACTTGGAGAGGGAGACAGAGAAGAATCAAGATGGAGAGAGAGACAGTGAAACCTAGAGATGGACAAAAAGAGTCAGAAGGACAGGGACAAGGAGAGGGAGACAGAGAAGGAAAAGAGATGGGAAGAGTCACAATCAGGGAGACAGAAAAACAGATACGGAGACCAACGGGAAAAGAGAGGAAGAAACAGAGAGATGAGAAAAAGCATGAAAGGGTAAGCCACAAAGCCACAGAGAAAAGAGAGACACAGACTGAGAGTCTGAGACAGTGGGAGAGACAGAGAGAAGAAAAATTAGGCTTCTGAGAATGTTCATAACCTACAGGTGGTCTCTGGACCAAGCCTCAGGAATGGACCTCAGAACTGACTGTCAGGCTCCCCAGCTCTAGGCTCTGAAAGACAGGAGGAGGGGGCAGAGCTAATGATTAATTCACACCTGTATGATCTGGCTCCAGAGAGAAGCTGGAGGTGAGGAAGGCATTACACTGTGGCCACAGAGGGAGGTCCACGGGTGGGGCAGAGGCTTCCCTCAGGTAGCAACCAAGGTGAGGCAGCTCCTGAGTTGTCACAGGTCCCAGAAGCTTGGGAAGGAGGCATCCAGCCCCCTCCCCACTTTTCACTAATCCCTGGTCTGAGGCCCAGGCTCTCAGAAGGGCAGAGTTAGGGAAAAGCACAGAACTTGAGAGCTAGGTAAGCCCTTTGAGACTATCTGGACCACCTCCTACCCCCCCCAACACACTCACACATGCAATACACACACTCACATTTTCACACACTTACACACACACATTCACACTCACACACATATACACACACACATAATACATACACTCACAGTCACACACATACACTCACACATATACATATACACACTCACACTTACACTTACATACACACATACACACACTTATACACTCTTTCTCTCTCTCTCTCTCTCACACACACACACACACACACACACACACATCTCCCATTTAAGAGGAGGAAATAGGGACCCAGAGAGGGGAAGGGTCACAAAGTGTTAGCAACAGAATCAAAAATAGGACTCAGGGCTCAGGACTCCCAAGTCCTGTGATCCTCCACCATTTACAGGGGCTTAGGGACCTCTCCCAGGTGCTGGCTTTCTCTTGCTCTTTGCTAGTAGGAACGGTTTCATTCTTTTCTGTTTGTAGCTCCAAGTACCTGACAAATAGCAGGTGCTTAATAAATGCTTTTTCACTGAGGCAGTTGCTCATCCATTAGCTGTTCAAAGGACTGACTGAAAGAAAAGGCATTTATTAAGCACCCGCTGTATGTCAAGCACTGTTCCGATGATGGTGTTCTCTTTCTTCTCAGGCTTTCCTCAGGCACTCTTGGCCTTTTTTGGAACAAGCCCCGGGACTCTAATGCCATTTGCCCTACTCTGTGACCTTAAGCGAAGGACTTACCTCTCTCAGCGTCAAGTTCTTCCCTAGAGGATGAGGCCAGTGCTAACTTGTTCCCAAGGGTGGGAGGCAGACAAGGCCGGAGAGCCTTCAGAACGATCGCGTAGTCTGACTTTGCCACTTATTCCAGGGAGTTGGCACCTAGGGGCGGGTGGGTAGGTGGGGTGGGACTGTTGACCCACTGAGGACCTTCTACCCAAGGATGGGGTGGGAGAGAGGGGCGAGGGAAGATCCAGATGCTTGTATCTCCAGGACTCGCCCTTGAGGGAGGTGAGAAAGGGTGGTTCCTGAGGTGAGTCAAATGAAGGGTCCAAAGCGATGCTGCTGTCAGAGCCACGTGGTTTTGGAACTTTTTAAATGGCTGAACCCAAAGATTTGTTAGTCGTTGACAGGGAGCAGTATGAATTTGGAGTCAGTTGACTGAGGTTTGAATTCTGGCTCTGCTATTGCCTGTATGGCCTTGGTCAAGTCATTTTCCTTGTCTTTGCCTCAGCTTCCTCTCATCTGTCAAGCGAGGAGGGGTGTCGGCTTTGCTGACCTCTAAGGTTCTTCTGACCCAGAGATTCCACATGTCCAAGTGAAGCCAACAAGCATTTAATGCCAGATGGGTGTGATGGCTATACTCCAAAGCCTGCCAGGATACTTCACTGCCTATTGAACTAAGATTAAACCTGAGTGCAAATCTGGCTCCTGCCCCTCTGAGGGCTGGGTCTAGAAGTGGAAGGGCCTCAAATCCAACCGCCTCATTTTTACAGATGGGGAGACTGAGGCCCTCACTCATAAAATGAAGGTCCTGGACTAGATGACTTCTGAGCTGCCTTCCAGTTCTACCTCACTGATCCTTTCCTGTCCCTGGGACTCGGTTTATCTATCTGTAAAATGAGGGGATTGGACCAGCTGTCCTTCAGCTCCAGAGCTGAGATTCTAAGATACAGCCACCCAGCAGGATCCAACCGAACAGAGAAGCTGACAGCATCACCCTCTGGCCCTTCCTCCCTCCTCCCTAGGTGCCCCCAGCTCCCATCCTCTGCCCTTCAGCTATGAACAGAGCCTGGTCTCTGGGGCTGGCAGAGGCTGATGAAATGTACCCTGCCGTTGCTGGGAGCGAGAGGCATATCCTGGGGGACCCTTCTTCCTGGCACTGAGGACCGAGAAGGAGCCAAAGAGAAAAGATTGAGGGAAGAATCTTTCTAGTGCCCTTGAGTCAGGCTCACAGAGAAAGGCCTCTTGCCTCCCTGGGCTTCTCAAGCCCACCTCAGCCTTGGGATATCTTGGGACTCTAGCTTCAGTCAGAAGCTAGGCTGGATCTTAACTTAACCTAATTAACCAAGGGCTAGATCTGAAGAAGGCAGTACTTTCAGACCAAGAAAGCCACCCTGCCCCGCAGCAGAGGGATAGACCCGATGAACAGCCCTGGCAGTTTCCTTCCAGTCTTAGGAGAAAGTGATAAATAAAAGGTCAACTCACACAGATGCCCCTGGGCCTGGGGTTCCTCCATCCCCTCCATATGCTGGCAGGAACCTCCCACCACTGCGCCAGGCCCCAGGCTTTTCCCCTTCCCAGGATGAACCTCCCCCAGAATGCCCCCTGCCTCCACAGCCAAAACTCCAGTCTTGCTTCCACCCCCTGCCTGATTGTACCACCTGCCCCCGGCCCTGGGCCAGCCCTGGAGAAAACCATCACTCCCTCTCCTGCTCTCCAGCCTCCCCACGCCAGGCGTTGGCACAAGAGCGGGCACAGATGTCGCCGCGCGTAAGGAGGCCCGCGGTGCCCGTGCGTCAGCCGAGCGTCTGCCATCAGCAGCACGGCCCTTGCCGTGAGAAGCAACCTGGAGGAGGCTGGGCGTGGAGCCAGCCAAACCCGTCAGGATCAGAGCCCAGGCTAAGGTCAGGTCCAGGGACGGCCTCATCACGGTCACTCATTCCCCATGCCTAGGGTTCCCGGTATTCCATCTATACCCCCAGCCAGAGGTCCCGGTAACGCAGATGTTAGCAAACTGCACCCCCCCCCAGCTCAATGAATGGACCACAAAAAGGGAGCCTGACATAGTAGATGAAGGGACCTAGCTTCAGGAAGACCTAAGTTCAAATTTTATCTCACATACCTTCTAGCCATTGGACTGTGGACAAGTCACTACACCTCACACACTAATTTTAGACTCACACTCCAAGGTCCCTTTTAGCTCCAGAACCTCTCTGGAAGCCCCATTGAAGGCAGGGACCATTTCTTTGTATCTCTAGCACCTGGCATATAGTGAGCACCTAATAAATGCTTGTTGAATCCCTGACTGACTATGGATGGTAGAATCCCAGACTCTTTGTTGTGTTTGTCCTTCATTCTGGAAGGACCATGACATCAAGGAAATGACGACATGACTTGAGGTTGACTTTGGTTTGGGTGAGGGAGGGCTGTGCAAGGTCACCAGCCTCACTTTCTCCTCCAGAGCCATCTGGGTCCAGTGGCCTGATATTCATCAGGAAGACTGGAGATGGCCCAGGATGCAAGAAGGGACCTCAGGGATCACCCCACCTAACCCCCTCCTTTTTAACAGATGAGGACTCCTCAGTGACTTGTCTGCGGTCATCCCCTAGGGGAAGAGCCCCCACACCCTTGCCTGCTGGGATGCTGAGAACAGCCCAGGCTGGAGGCAGGGGCTGGGGGCGGGGATGGGGTGGGTACGGTGTGCTGAAGCTCCCGCAGTCTGCTGGCAGACCTGAACTCATGGGAGGATCAGGGGAGCAGCGGCAGCAGCGGCAGAAGGAGAAGGGGGGTGGCAGCAGGGGGAGCAGGGGGAGAAAAATGCCTCCAGAAATGAGCTGCCGGTTTTACATCCTTCAGAGGCAAAGAAAAACATAAAATAAACGGAAACCCTCCTGAATGCCGGGACGTGCTAAGACAACATTTTAACACGTTAAGCAGGGAAACTGTTGGATTTGAAATTACCCAACAGTTTGTTGTGACAGTCTGCTGGGGAGCATTTCACAAAGGCTGAGTGAGTGGAATACTGAGTGAAGGGGTCCTAAGCATCTCAGGAACACTGAGGGATGTGCAGGGAGTACCCTCTCAGGGTCATGGGCAGCTCCTTTCCACCCACAGGGTGATCCTTGAGCCCTGAGCAGGTGCATGCTCCCCCCATGGCACCCACAAACTCACCAGCGCACATACACACACACACACACACACACAGCCCTGAGCAGGTACATGCTCCCTTCACAGCACCCACAACCACACACACACACACACACACACACACACACACACAGGCCCTAAGCATGCCCAGATCGCTGAGCAATCTGGCCACCAGGGCTTTGGGGGGGGGGGCGGGGTGCATCCTCTAGAGACCAAAGCTACCATGTCTTGTGGTTCTCTGCCAGCCTACACTGAATGATATGACACCATTTCATCACTTTGCCCCGGGCTGCCACCCCTAGGGTCCCGCCACTGTGATGCACCATGGGGACTAGAAGACAGGCACAACAGTCAAAACACGGTCAGACTGTCTTCTCCACCTGATTGCTGTGACTCACCCCCCACCCCTCACCCCCGTCTCTCCACTCTTAACTTGTAGACTCATGGAAATGGCTTTTTTTACACCACCCCCCATGAAATAATTTCTAGTTCTCTGCCACAGAATACTAAACGATGCACAGAATACTAAACGATGAACAGGACGCTTTCTCTCCTGCCCCCAACAATCAACCCTGAGCCTTCGCCAATCTGCTCTTGTCCCAAGACCTAAACATCTTCAGAGAGCTGAGCCCTGGTCCCAAACATGCCCCGCCCCCCAGAGCACAGAGCCCTGGTCCCACCAATGACCTACACTCCAATTCTCAGGAAATTTTTCCTAACATAAAACCTCTGCGACCTCCCCACCATGCTCCTGTTTCTGCCCTCTGGGCCAGGCAGAAGGCCAATCTGTCCTGAAGGTTGGCGATCTTCCTAGACTTGAAAACAAGTCTCTTGTCTCCTGGACTCTTTTCTCCTCTAGGTTAAGAATCTCCAGCTTTTCCGTCTGCTCTTAGGACATGGACTCCCAGCTCTGCTGTCTCCCTCCTCCTCTGGACGCTTTCCAGGTAATTGATACCTTTTCTAAACTGGGCAGCGGCCACCCGCGCCCAACCGTCCAGATGTGGTCTGAGCAGGGCAGCCACCTCCTCTTTCTCTCTGGACGCCTTCCCTGCGGTCACTGAATGCCGAGCTCTGAGCACCCAAGCCGGCCCCAGCCCTGAGCTGCCCCGCATCCAGAGTTAGGAGCCATAAGCACTTTCAAGGACCAGGAGCATCAAGCCTCTTGCCTCCAGAATACTCTGTGTTCCACCTGCCCAGAAATACTCAGGCAGAGGGCTCTTCTTGCCTTCCAAAAAACAGCGTGTTAAGTGTATCCTGTAAAACCGAGTGCAGGGCACCACCCTTCCCACCCCAACCTCCCCATCCCAGGAATGTGGGCAATAGCAAGAAAGATGAGAGGACGGCAAAGACTCATTCCCGTCTGATTCCCGCACTTATGCGTCCTGGTCTTGAGAAGGAAAAAAGAACTTATTCTCAACAAATATTTATTCAGTGCCAACTGTATACAAAGCTAAGGTCTTAAATGACCAACTCATCAGAGAGGGGGATCATGGGAGAGCAAAGGATGCTCATGGCAGGAAAAAATCCCCCAAACCTCAATCACTGCATTTACACCCAAAAGTAGTCATGGGGGCTGGTTGGGCTCCAAGTGAGTGTCGCCATCAATCATATCCCCCTTCTGTGAAGACAGAGTGCAGAAAACATGGTCAAAAGTGGTCACTGTCATCTTTTCTTGACTGGTTCCCCCCCCTTTTTTCTTTAAATAAGTTTTATTGTTGCTTTTTGTTGCCTTTCTTTGTATTACCCTGTGCTTAGTATAGCACCTGGCACATGGTAGGTGCTTTTTGTTACTGTTGTAGTTTAATCATTTTTGTCTTGTCTGACTCTTCATGACTCCATTTCTTTTTTGGCAGATACCAAAGTGGTTTGCCATTTCCTTTTCCAGCTCATTTGATAGATGAGGAAACTGAAGCAAACATGGGTAAGTGACTTGCCCAGGGTCGCACAGCTAGGACGTATCTAAGGATGTATTTGAACTCAGTAAGAGGACTCTTTCTGACTCCAGGGCTGGCACTCTATCCACTGTACTTCCTAGGTGTTTAGTAAATACTTACTGACTGGCCTTCATTTTAAAAATATGCCCTTCCTTCTCCCAATCTGGAGATACTTCCCTAATAAGAAAGATTTTTTAAAAAGCAAACAATTCACCCTGAGTGTTCCTTCCACTCCAATCTGACAGCACATGCAGGATCCCACATTCATAGTTTCCCATGCCTCATTTATTCATCTCTTTCTGGAGTTGGTCAAGCTCGGTCTCTAGAATTACACCATGTTCCAGTTTTGTTTTATTGTCCTTTTGTGCTTTTTTTCTTCAACAGGGAGGGTTCTATTCCAGGATAAGGCAGCTCAATGCAGAACAACCAGCAATGTTTTAAAAAAATAAGAAAAAGTTCACCCATAAAACTTAATTTTAAAAAACAGATCAGTTAGAAGACCGGACTGCTGGGTTCTAACCCCAGCCCTGCTGCCTACCTACACAGGGACCTTGAACAAATCCTCAGGACTCAGTTTCCCCATATGGTCTTTCCAAGGGAGGTAGAGCATAGGGCTGAGTTAGAATCTGGGAATAATTCAGGAGAAGAACTGAGAAACTGTATAAGTCTATGAAAGAGAGAGGAGAGGAGAGACAGAGACAGAGAAAGAGAGATAGAAAGAGACAGAGAGTAAGAGACACAAAGAGAGACAGAGACCGAGAAACAGAAAGACAGAGAAAGAGACAGAGGAGAGAGACAGAAAGAGGAGAAAGAAAACAGAGAAGAGAGAGAGAAAAGAGAGGGGAGAGAGAGAAGGAAAAAGAGAGGAAAAAAGAGGAAAGAGGAGAGAAAAGAGAAGTGAAAAAACAGAGGAGAGAGAGACAGAGACTTAGAGATAGAGACAGAGACAGACACACACACAGACAGAGACTGAGAGACACAGAGATTAGTAGAAAAGAGGAGAGAAGACAGAGAGGAAAGAAGAGAAAAAGAGAAGGAAGAGAGAGAGGAGAGAGAAAGTGAGAAGGGGAGAAGAGAAGAGAGAGAGAGAGAAGAAGAGAGACAGGAGAGAGAAAGAGAGAGGAAAGAAAAGAAAGAGAGAAGAGAGGTGAGAAAGAGAGAGGGGAGAGAAGAGAGGAAAGAGAAAGAGACAAAGAGAGAGAGAGAGAGAGAGAGAGAGAGAGAGAGAGAGACAGAGAGAGAGAGACAGAGAGAGAGAGAGAGAGAGAGAGAGAGAGAGAGAGAGAGAGAGAGAGAGAGAGAGAGAGAGAGAGAGAGGAAGCAGGTTCTTCCTGGAGGCAGAAGGCTGAGGGAGACACCTCTACAGGTCCCTCTAGAGGGTGGGTTCCTCTCCCTCCCACGACCAGGCCTGGGGTGGGTGCTGCTTGCAGCTCTCCGAGTGTTGAAGGCAACATGGGAGGACTGCTATTGACACCCGAGATGCAAATGAGCCTTCTCCTGGCACCGGCCCGAGGCCGCCTGCCAAGAGAACTCTCTCTAGATGGAGCTTTTTTTAAATACTGTAAACTATTTTGGTCCCAGAGAATCTTGGGAGCTGGTGGGACATGATCTCCAGCTATTTATAATCCCTGGGGCTGGAGCTGGCCAGAGACATGTAGGGTCATTTTTGGAAGGCGCAGGAGCCCAGGGAGGGGTACCCACCCCCTTGAGCCAGCTTAGCCAGGAGGCCGAACTTTCTCTGCCCTGTGGCCTTTGGAGTCACTGCTCTGACTTCATTTCAATTCAATCCATACAATAAGTGTTTATGAAGCACATAGCCTGGTGCAAGGCACCAGGGACGCAGAAGCTATTTTGCTAGTCATTTTGGGGTTCCGTTATCTTGAGCCCAAATTCAATTCAAAATTCAAGAAGTGGTTATTAAGTGCCTACTATGTGAAAGGTGCTGTGTTAGGCTCTGGAGGTACAAATATCTACTTCCCCTACCTCCCAAATAACAGTCCCTGACCTGAAGGAGTTTTACTCTATTGAAGGGATGCCATATATACAGATAAGTAAAGTCTAAACAAAGTCCTTGGAGAGGGAGCGTGAATAACTAGAAGGTTCATAAAAGACCTCATGTAGGCCATAGTATCTAAGGAAAACCTTGAAGGGAAACTTAGATTTCTGAAAGGTGGAGGTGAGAAGAAAGATCATTCCAGACATGGGCAAAGGTACAAAGGTTAGAGATCAGTGTCACACATGATGAGTAGCAAATAGGCCTCATGTGGCAGGAACATAAAATGAATGAAGAGAGATAACATAAAATCAGGATGGAAAGATAGGTTGGGGCTTTAAGGGCTTTAAATGCTGAGTAGGGTCATTTGTAGATGATGCTGGTGGCATCTTGGAACTTTTTGAGCAGGGTGGGACAGGGTGACACTTGTGATTTAGGAATATCCATCTGGTGGCCGTGTGGAAGAAGGTCTCGCTATATTTCCCTAGCCTGACTTCGAACACTACCAAGACATCTGGGGGAAGATGTTACTTGTCCATAAATGGCCGAAATTTTCGGAGGCTTCTCCTGATCCCCTCAAGGCACTAGGACCTCCCCCTCAATGAATTACCTTCTATGTACTTTGCATAATATTCCATATGTACAGGTCTTCCCCATGAGAATGTAAGCTCCTCTAGAGCAGGGCCATTTAATTTTTGTCTTTGTATTCTTGGAACTGGGCACAATGCCTGGAATACAGTAGACACAATTCTTGCTTTGGGTGACAGAGCCAAGAAGAGTCAGAGGGAGGACTCACACTCAGGACTCCTGACTTCATACTGCCTCTAGGCGTATCACAAAGGAGAGAGATGCTCACATCCATGGTTCCCCAACCATTCATTGTGGGTTTTTCCTACTCCTTGGATAGAGTCAGAAACCTTACCCTTTATGTCACCAAGAAAGACCATTTAGGGAGAATCTGACATTCATAAGGGCCTGATGCTTAGTAGGGAATAGGGATGGATACTAAAAAGTCTGAAATGGGACCAGAACCCTGCTCCCCAAAGAACTAGTTGCTCAGGAAACCTTAACTTGGTCCCAGAGGAGGAGAAGATCTAAAAGAGAAGAGCTGGAGTCCCAGAGAGAGCCCACCACCACAACTGCCTAGAGCGGGAAAGAGGCCCTGGGCCCAGAGGGTCAAGGTTAGGAGCCAGAGAAGAGGAAGCAGGAATGATTAGGACTGGACTTAACACAGTGCCTAGCATAAGGTAAGAGTTGCATAAATGCTCCTTCATTCATGTATTCATTTCATCCTCCTGTGTCCCACCCTTGTGGGTCATGGCATTCAGAACTTGGAGCCCTGTTTGAGGAAGGACACTGACGAATTGAATCTCATCCAGAGGAGTAGGAAGATGATGGAAGGGGTATCCAGGATGGTGAGAAGTCTGAGCTGTGAGAGGACTGGTCTTAAGAGTTGAAGAGCTATCTTCTCAGCAACACAATATGCAGAGACAGCTCCAAAGGACTTATGGTGGAGAGGGCTATCTACATCCAGAGAAAGAACTATGAAGTATGAATGCAAATCGAGGCACACTTCATTCTCACCTTTTTTCCCCTCCACTTTTTTTTTTCTTCTCTCTTTTGTATTTGTCGTTGGGTTGTGTTTTTTTTTTTTGGTTCTGTTTCGTCTTTCTCATGAGTCATGAGAAAATGTATAAATTAATTCAATGCCTAGTTATACCTGGAAGTTATATGGGACTCCATGCCTTCTTGGGGAGGGAGGGGGGGAGGGAGGGAAGAAAATCTGGAACCCAAAATTATGTAGAACTGTTTGTTGCAATCTAAAAAGAAAAAAAAAGAGTTGAAGAGCTACGAAACTAGGAGAAGGCCTTCCTGTCCTGGCTTTTTCTGAACAGTCCTCACCGACTTCACTGGGGGAGTGAGTACAGTACTGATGACAGATAGTTGACCTCATTGCTCCTCTGGGTTGGCTCTTTGAAGATCATGGCATTTCAGTCAATCAATCAAAAAACACTCTGGCAAATACTGCAGTTAAATGTTGGGAATACAAAAAGAGGCAAAATATAGTCCCTGCCTCTCCGCTGTTTGGGTCAATCTGTTCCTGAGTTGGGATGGGGAAATTGTTGGGCTCCACACCAGCCGAGTCCTCTAGGCCACCAGGCATGACAGCCACTGAGCTGCTGTGGGCAGGCTACTGATTCAATCTACTGTTAGGGTGGGATAGGGAAATTGTTGGGCTCTACACCAGCCGGGTGCTCTAGGTCACCAGGCATAACAGCCACTGAGCTGCTGTGGGCAGGCTACTGAGTCAATCTACTGTTGGGTTGGGATGGGGAGATTGCTGGGCTACACACCAGCCGGGTCCTTTAGGCCACCAGCCATGACAGCCACTGAGCTGGTGTGGACAGATTACTGAGTCATTGGGCCATATCTTCCCAGAGTACAACATCTCTAATGGATGGGTTACTTTTCAATGGTGACTGCAGTCATGCTTGCCTCCAATACCTTGTTAATCTGAGGGTGAAGCTCTTCAGATGGAGTTGTGTGGTATTCTTTTCAGATGTGGTATTACTGTGTTCTCTTATAAAGGACAGAGACCCTTAGTCTAGGATTGATGGAAGCCTCTTCATTTTGACCTCTCTCAAGGCCTCAGAGGCTTTTCACCTCCTAGGAAAGAGGTAGAGATGATCCATACTCTTCTGTTGTTCCATTAGTGAGGGACCCTACCCCAACTTGGGTTGACTGGCCAAATACATTTCCTAGATTCCTATTAAGGTCTTATACAAAATAAGTGGCCAAGGACCCAAGTTATAGATGCAATTGGTACTCTGGGCCTCTTTCATACCCAGTTGAGTTATTCAAGTTTCAGACTCCCTCTGAGGTACAGAATACTTCATCGACACTCAAAATGGCCTCCTTTTTACATTTCAATCTTTCTGCCTTTGCGCACTTACTATTTTCAACCTTGTAGGTGTCTAAATGGGAGTACAGAGATCTTCCGGCACAGACTGGATGCCCATTTGTCACATATATCATAGCAGATACTCTTGTTCAGCTAGGGGTCAGACTAGCTGGCCACCACTGCCCTTCCAACATGGAGATTCTCTTGGGTTGTATCTCTAGTTCTGGTATAAAGGTTGTGTCTGAGGAGGTAAGGAGCCGTTTCCAAAAGCCACCCCTGCTATCAGAGAATCTGGAACACGAGTGATGGAAGGTACCTTGAATAGTCTCTAGTCAAAGTGAGACACTGTAGGATTCAGAACTAGGAAAGTCCTCCAGACTTTCCCACATTCCATTTTACAGAAGAAGAGACCGAAATCCAGGAAGCAGAAGGAAGCAACTTGGCCCCAGGACATTCTGACCAGCAGAGCCAAATTGGAACCCAGGTCTTGGTCTCCTGACACTTATTCAAGACCTGACATCCTCTGAAGCTGCCATCAGAGCAGGGGAGGAAGGCCTGGACCTGATCTTGTTCTAGGCCTCTCATATACAACACCATGGGGTGGTCAAGGTCAAGACGGTGGAGTATCTGTGGCAAAAATACAAAGATGTAGGGAGGAACAGAGACTCAGGAGATGCAATGAAGCCAAAGGTTTTCCCAGGCAGTCAGGAGAGAGAATCCTTTCTAACGCTGTGGCTCTAATATCCTCCTCAGGACAGTCGTGGATTTTGAGGTGGAAGGGACCTCAGAGGCCTATGAAAACAATCCTGTTTGTTTTACAGATGAGGAAATTGTCCACATAGACAGAGACAGAAACTTGGAGGCAGGGGCACAGAGACACAGAGGGAGAGGTCCATTCAGAGGCTTGCCTGGTATGGTGGGCTCTGAGCTGCACTGAGCCCTCTCTGGGCATCCACGCTCCCAATCCCCAAAACCCCTGGGGAGATGCTGTAGGGCAGACACTCCCAGTTGAGAAGAGGGCAGGAAAGCTGCCATGGGTCTCCCTCACTGTAACACTGACAGGCTGCCTTAACTTCCCTTTTCCAGTGGTCAGCCCCACCCAGCCAGGGCTCTCCTGGGAGATAAAGCCTGGCTTGCTCAACAGCTGGGGGGGCGGGGGAGGGCTGGGCAAACAGGGGGGACACTTCTGATGGCCAGGTTCCTCCTTGTCATGGAACCTCCTGGGCCCAGCACATGGCGGTGGCAGCTGCCCTGCTGTGGTAGAGCTTCCTCTATTAGTCAGGCCTTGAGCTTCAGGGAAGATCTCCAGCTCAGCCCAGAAATACAGCCTGAAGCTGGATGGACACAGATAGGGAGAGGCTGAGACCCAGGAGAGGACAGGCTCCCAGATGTGAGACAGAGCCTGGGGGGTGGGGAAGACCCTGACAGGGCAGAGACAAATACAGAGGCAGAGAAGCAGAAAGACAGACATGGAAGAGACAGAGAGAGAGACACAGAGAGACAGAGACAGACAGACAGAAAGAGAGAGAGCGAGACAGAGAGAGAGAGAGAGACAGAGAGAGAGAGAGAGAGAGAGAGAGAGAGAGAGAGAGAGAGAGAGAGAAAGAGAAAGAGAGACAGAGACAGAGACAGATAGAGACAGAGAAGCAGATAGGCAGAGACAAGAGGGCCCATGCCCTGGAAACTACGATCAATGATTTCGTTCATCCCATGCCTCCTTTCTCCACAAATGATAGGGGGATGATGTTCATTA
>CM053622.1:796177872-796190820 GCA_028646595.1 Phalanger gymnotis | reverse complement strand
ACACAGAGAAAGGGGAAGAACAAAGGACAGAGACCAAGTTTCAGCTAGAGACAGAGAAAAAGACACCCAGAGAAAAACAGAGAATGAGGAAAAAGACACAGGAAAACATACAGAAAAAGAAACAGAAACTTAGAGAGGTAGGCAAAGACTGAAACACAGAGGGGCTCAGGAGACATAGAGAGACAGAAAGAGAGGGAGGGAGGGAGGGGAAGAGAGAGAGAGACAGAGACAGAGACAAAAAGAGCAAAAGAGAGATAGAGAGACAGAGACAGAGAGAGATGAAAGATTAGAGAGAAAAGATGATAAGTGGGTACAATCTGTTGGAGAAGTCAGGAAGGGATTAGATAATAATACTATCTTGCATTTTATAGCGTTTTAATGTTGCAAAGAGCTCTACAAATATCATCTTTTTTGATCCTCACAACAACCCTGAGTGGTAGGTGCAGTTATTCTCCCTATTTTAGAGTTAAGGTAACTGAGGCAGGCAGAGATGAAGGCACTTGCCCAGGGTCTCCAAGCTAGTAAGTGTCTGAGGCTGAATTTGATCTCAGGTCTTCCTAACTCCTGGTCCATCTCTCTATCCACGGTGGCACCCACCTGTCTACCTGACTCAGCTTCCATATCAAGGTCGGGGAGGGGGGGATGAAGAGTGGCCATGGCCTGCAGAAGGGCCACCTCTTCTTTCCATACAAGAGTAAAGGAGGAGATAGTAGGGGAGACAGAGAGAAGGAGATACAAAGGATAGGGCTGAGCTCCTGATGTCTTGGGACCTCCCCACAAATGGAGGATTGAGAAAGGCTCTTTAGGGCAGGTATCTGTCTTCCCCTCCCATGGACCCCTATCCCAGACCGGGGGAGCTGAGCCCCCTCAGGGCACTGGGAAGTGTAGGGCACACCCAGGGAGAAGTGAAACTTGTGGAGGGGTTGAGGAGGCAGACACGGGGGAGAGACAGGGGCTAGGACATCACAAAATCTGGAGAAAACAGAACAGGAAACAGGAAACCCCAAGTGACGAAAGGGGGATCCAGGCATCCGGGGTGTGGAGAAAAGTGGGGATTGCCCTTCCTGTTTGGGGTCTGCACGAGTCACTACCTGGAAAGAGGGCCAGAAGCAGTCAGCTCCAGAGGTCCCATCTAAATGCCTTTCTGGCCCCTAGTGTCTTAATGCATAAACAGAAAAGTAAACCAGAACAGCATGGTGTCATGGAAGGAGCCGTAAACTTAGGTTCAAATCCCAAATGTGTCAGTGGGAACTCGAGCAAATGACTGCTTCTCTATGAGCCAGTGTCCCCTCCTGCAAAATGAGCAAGTTGGACAAGATGACCTCTAGGAACATCCAGATGGGATGCTCTGTGAGTCCTTGAATCTAGACAGAGGCACAGACACAGAGAGAAGAAAAGGCAGTGAGACCTAGAACAGGCTGGGAGATCTAGAACTTCTAGTCCCCAGATCCCCAAACCCTCACCCATGAAAAATGACACTATTTCTCCCTCTTTCTGGACCTCTCAGATTGACAGTGCACTTTTAGTGGCATAGATATTACTAGTGTGAAGCTAAAAAGGTAGAAGGACTTGTGTGTGCTTTCAGAGTATAGAAGAGGAAGACCCTCTATTACCCATGCCCAGAAGCAGGCTTGCCAAATATGGATATGTGCTCCCAAGCCTGGGCCCTCATTATATGTCCCCTATTATTAACAGGGGACATATATTAATAGAGGACTATTAATAATATTATGCAGTCAGGAGGGAGGGAGACAGAGAGGGAGAGAGAGAGAGAGACAGAGACAGAGACAGACAGAGACAGAGAGAGACAGAGAGACGGAGAGAGACAGAGAGGGCAGCTCTCTGTGGATAGAGGCCCAGGCCAGGAAGACCTGAGTTCAAATCTAGCCTTAGACACTTTCTATATGGTCCTGGGCATGTCACTTCACCTTGTCTACCTCAGTTTCCTAATCTGTAAAATGAACTGGAGAAGGAAATGGCAAGCCACTTTAGTATTTCTGTCAAGAAAACCCCATGGACAGCATTGGCGTGCTATGATCTACAGGGTCATGAAGAGGCAGATATCACTAAACAGCAACAAATTATGAATAATCAATGGAGGGGGAGTTGAATAAGATAACCTTTAAGGTTGCTCTAAATCTATGATCCAATGATGTACCCAGTAGGTGCTTAATAAATGCTTATTGCTCGATTGATTCCTACCTCTGAACTTGTGTAAGATGTTTTCCTGATTCTGTTCACATCAGTCTGTCTTCATCATAGTGATCATTTCTTACAGCATAGTTATACTCCATTCTATTAGTGTATCACAACTCGTTTTCTCATCTGTAAGATGGAAGGAAGGGGAGGGAGGCTGAAATGATTTTCAACATCTTTTAGGTCTCCTACAATATCTCTAGGAGATAGAGAGACAGAAAGAGAGGGAGGGAGGAAGGGGGAGAGAGAGAGAGAGACAGAGACAGAGAGAGAGACAGAGGCAGAGACAAAAAAATCAAGAGAGATAGAGAGACAGAGACAGAGAGAGATGAAAGATTAGAGAGAAAAGATGATAAGTGGGTACAATCTGTTGGAGAAGTCAGGAAGGGATTAGATAATAATACCATGTTGCATTTTTATAGCGTTTTAATGTTGCAAAGAGCTCTACAAATATCATCTTTTTTGATCCTCACAACAACCCTGAGTGGTAGGTGCGGTTATTCTCCCCATTTTAGAGTTAAGGTAACTGAGGCAGGCAGAGATGAAGGCACTTGCCCAGGGTCTCCAAGCTGTGTCTGAGTGTCTGAGTAAGTGTCTGAGGCTGGATTTGATCTCAGGTCTTCCTAACTCCTGGTCCATCTCTCTATTCACTGTGTCACTCACCTGTCTACCTGACTCAGCTTCCAGGTCAAGGTCAGGGAGGGGAGATGAAGACTGGCTGTGGCCTGCAGAAGGGCCACCTCTTCTTTCCATACAAAAGTGAAGGAGGAGATAGTAGGGGAGACAGAGAGACAGAGGCCCCCCAGCCTCCCACTTCCCCTCACGAACCCTAAGGAAATTCCTCCCAGCACCCAGGATCCTAATGGCATCCTTCGCTTTCTCTGGCCACAAACCCAGGTGGGGTCTGCCAGGGCAGTCAGTGTCAGGCGGCTGTGGGCCCAGAGGCTTCTGGGATGCTCTGGGTCAGAAAGAGCTTGGCTGTGACCCTGGCGCCCCATGGCACTCTGCCTCCAGAGGTCGTCGTCCCAGGATGGGGCCGGCAGAGAAGTACACGTGGGAGCCTGTCAGGTTGCACAGACCCAGATCCTTTAATCTTTTACAATTTCATTATATCCAAACTGGGTTAGTGCCGTGACAAGAACACTGAGAATAAAAGATGAGGCCCAGGGGCGGCTTTGGAAAATGAGGTGAGAAATTAATAGTTACCCACCCCCTCCACCCCCCTCCCCCCAAAAAAGAGGCTCTCTGGGCCTGGGGGCAGCAGACTGGAGCATTAGCAGCAGGGCTCACTTTCCAGCGAGGGGCTGTCTGCGGAATCCATCTAGCATCTGTGGCCTAAATAGACACATTTTAAAGAGACGATCTCCACTGGTGGGAAAGGTGGCCGTCTGTCTCTAAAACCCACTGGGGGAGAGGAGGGGGGCTGGGAAGAGACAGGAATCCAAGAGGAAAAACTAGGATTAGCCACAAACACAAGCATCTGGGTATTCACTGCTAGTCGCTAGTCGCTGCCTTAACCACTACCCCAGGGGCTAGATCGGGAAATTGGAAAGGAGAGGGAAGGCCTTTCATTGCTCTTCTGAGGCCCTGCCCTGCCCCCGACCCTTACCCTGTATCATTCTTTTATGGTGAGTCATCCTTGCTTTATCCCACTCAAGGCTGGCCAACTTGGGCATCTTGGCATCTACTACCCCTTCTTCCTTTCCATCTCTTGTTCAGGGAATAATAAGCCAATCAGCTGTTGAGTCATGGCCAACTCTTGCTGACCCCATTGGGGGTTTTCTTGGCAGAGATGCTGGAGTGATTTGTCATTTCCTTCTCCAGCACATTTTACAGATGTGGAAACTGAGGCAAACAAGGTGAAATGATTTCTCCAAGGTCACACAGCTACTAAGTGTCTGAGGTTGGATTTAAACTGAGGTCTTTCTAACTCCAGGCCTGGTGTTCTAACCCCTGTGCCACCTAGCTGTGGCATTATGATGGAAAACATGCCAGCTCTCTGCTCTATGGTTCACAATACCTCTTAGACCAGCGGTTCTCAAACTTTTCAGAGTCAGGACACTCTACACTCTTAAAAATTATTATGGACCCCAAGGAGCTTTTGTTTATATCATATACATATATATGTATATATATATATATATACACACACACATGCATTTATATATACATTATATATAATTTATATATATAATATATACCTATTGATATTTAATGTGTTAGAAATTTTAAATGATGAAATTTTAAAATATTTATTGGTTCATCTTAAAATAGCAATAATAAACCTATTACATGTTAATACAAATAATATTTTAAATGAAAAATAACTGTTTTCTAAAATAAAAAAAATTAGCAAGGAGAGTGGCATCATTTGACACATTTTTGCAAATTTCTTTAATGCCTGGCTCAATAGAAGACAGCTGGATTCTCATATCTGCTTCTGCCTTCAATCTGTTGTAATATCTAGTTTGGGTTGAGGAATATGAATAATAAGAACCCAGATAATAGTAACTAGCATTTTTTTAGCATCTTAAAGTTTACAAAGTACTTTAGAAATTTTATCTCCACAACAATCCTGGGAAATAGGCATTATTAACTATTATTCTCCTATTTTTATAGCTGAGGAAATCAAGGCAGACAAAGATTACTTAGCACAGTGCCTGGCACCTAGTAGACACTTAAGAAATACTTATTGGCAGGATTTTGGCTGAGTGATCTGCCCAGAGTCACAGAGGTAGTAAGTGTCTGAGGTAGGATTCGAACGCAGGTCTTCCTGACTCCAGGTCCCAAGCTGTATCCGTTGTACACGTAATCAGCCTCATGCAAATCTATATTTGGAAAATGAAGGGGTGTTTTTAGCATGTGAATAACATATGATGATGATGGTGGTGGTGGTGATTGTGATGGTGATGATGAAAATAGTTTTGACTTGACTTACATGAACTGATGTGGACTGAAGGGAGCAGAACCAGGAGAACATTGTACACAGTAACAGCCACACTGTGCAATGACTGACCTTGATAGACTTCACTCTTCTTAGCAATGCAAGGATCTAAGACAACTCCAAAAGACTCATGATGGAAGACGCCATCCACGTAAAGAAGAACAACTATGCAGTCTAAATTCTGATCGAAGCAAACTTTTGCTGTCCCTCTCTTTCTCTCTTTCTACCCCACTCTCCTCTCTCTCTCTCCCTCTCTCTCTCTCTCTCTCTCTCTCTCTCTCTCTCTCTCTCTCTCTCTTTCTCTCTCTCTCTCTCCCCCACCTCTCTCTCTCTGTCTTGATCTCTCCTCTCCCTTCCATTCTTGCTTATCAATCTCACTCCATCTCACTATGTCCTCTGTTCAAGAGATCCCCAAATCTCTGGGCCCAGCCTGTGGCCCAGACCCCCTGAAATTTCTATTTCCCAGATGCCCCCTCCCCACTTTCATGGCCCACCTGGAACACCTCAGACTCAGCATATCCCAAATCGCTCCCATCATCTTTCCCCCATGTACAATGACTCCCTATTTTGGCTTCCCATCTCCTGAAGGCACCCTTATACTCCCAGTCACTGGGACTTGATAACTGAGTCATCTCTGACTCCTTCTTTCCTCTCACCCCCCACATACAACCTGTCACCAAGTCCTGTTGATTCTGCCACCTCAACATTTCACGTATCTGTTTCCTCCTCTTGATTCACACCCTCCAAAGCCTCATCTCTTCTCACCTGGTCTACTGTAAGCCCCACAACCTCCTCCTGAGGTCTCAAGAAAAACCTGCAGTAACTTTTCCTGCCAGGGATACTGATGGCCTGTCTTCTCTGATGGCAAACCAGGTGGACCCTTCTTCCCCTTCCTCCTCTCAGGATCTCTGGATCCTCTCCCATCCATTCTGCTATTGCTCACACAGAAACCAGATGTTTGCCCACTCTCCAGTGGCCATTACATCCTACTGGAGTTCCAGGTGACCCCGGGAGTTGTCCTTGGAGACACCGGAGAGGCTTGAGTGCAGCAGAGGAGAGGGGTTGTGTTGGTTTGAGACCTGTGGTCAGTCAGTCTGAAAAGAGGTTTGCCTTGTGTGAAGTAGACACAGCCTGCATGCCACAGTGCGCCATGCTAACTGGATGATACTGGCAATGGAAGGATGGGCGAAGGCGCTGGGATCCCTCTGCCTCTGGATCAAATGTCTAGGGCTAGAAGTCAGCTTACAAGTCACCTAACCCAACCTCCTCATAATCCAAATGAGGAAACTGTGGCCAGCGGGGTCAGAGGAGCAGAGATTTCCAGCTATATACCCTTAGAGGCCACCAGATCCAACCCCCTCATTTTACAGATGAGGAAACAGAAAAATATAAGAGATTTCCTCAGTCACGCAGCTAATCATTATCTAAGGCAAGGATTCTTAGCCTGGGAGGCATAAACTTGTTTTTAAAAATACTTGGATAATTACATTTCAGTATAAGTGGTTTCTTTTGTCATCCTACGTATAATACTTTATGTCTGGAAACAATGAATCTGAAAAGGAAGGAAGGAAATGAATATTTATCAAGGACCTACTATGTGCCAGGCACCATGCTAAGTACTTTATAAATATTATCTCGTTCGATCCTCACAACAACCCTGTGGAGGGAGGTGTTGTTATTATCCCCATTTTACAGATGAGAAAACAGATGCAGGCAGAAGTTGTGTCTTGCCCAGGGTCATACAGCTAGTAAGTGCCTGAGGTAGGATATGAACCCAGGTCTCCCTGACTCTAGGCCCAGGGCTTTATCCACTGCATGACTGCCAAAGGGAGTTCCTTTTCAAAGGAGAGGGAAGATTAAGAACCCCCTGGTCTAAGGCAAGGCAAGGGAAGTCCAAGGTCAGCATTCAATCAATTACTCCATGCTGCTTCTCTAGGGTTTTAAAAGGAAAAAAAGGGAAGGGAAGAAGGTGCTGAGAAGTCCCCTTCTGATGCAAGCTCCCAGAAGGAAGATACTGAGTGCTTATGATAAAATAGATGTCAGTTTCCTCTTGGTAGCCAAGTGGGGGTGTATGAGAGCACAATGGTGCATATCCTGGCAGACTTGGCTGCTTGCTGAACTGTTTGGCTTTGTCACAAGGAAGGGCTCAATTTCACGAGTGAGATACACGAGGAAATTATTGATATAAACAAAGGTATCAAAACTAGAGAAAAAAATTAAAGAAAGCTGCCAAGCCACTGTTGAGGGACTTGTAGGAGGTTGGTAGGACTTGAAAGAGCTTTGGACCTAAAGTCAGAGGACCTGGGTTCAAATCATCCTCTACTGCTTACTGGTTTTACGATTCTATGCCTTGCTGTATGCCTCAGTATCCCCATTTGTAAAACAAGGAGGCTGGATTGATGGTCTCTCTAGCACTGAGTCCAATGATCTTGAGATCATAAATTCTGAGCCCACCCCCCTAACCCCCTACAAAGGACTCCTGAGCCAGCATCCCTCTGGCTCTCCTACTGAGCCCATCCCCTTCCCAAGGCTCCTGGGTGGGCCCCCTCCCCAGCTGCTGGGCTGGGAGCAAGAGAGCCTGTAAAATGACCCTGTTGGGAGAGATGGAAAAAATGTTACAGCTGGAAATGTCATGGCTCTCTGTGTTTCTCTGTCCTGATCCTGCTGAGTGGGGGGTGGGGGTGGAGCGGGGAGGAGAACCCCAGGGACAGGCGGGAATGGTGGAGGAGACCGGGTGTTGCTGGACAGATGGTCCTGAGTGACCGGGAAAGGGAATCAGCTCCTCTTTCCAGCAAGGGGCCAAGGGAAGGGGAGGGGGGTGAAAGGAAGCCAGAGCTAGAGATGAACATGGACAGCCCTGGATTGCTCCTCCATCCCCTAGCTCTCCACCTGGGCCTCCAAACCAGAGAAGTTTAGAGGATTTCAGAGCTGGCAAAGACCCCAGAGGTCTCCCATATGGCCTCCTTTCCAGTGAAGGTGCAGTCACTCTGCCTGGGGGCGGGGGAGAGAAGATGGTGGTCACATAGCGCCTGTCCTTCTGTTATCAGCCAAAGGGCCATGGCTCTGGACAGGGACTGAGAAACCTCTAGTCTAACCCCCTCATTTCACAATGAAGGAAACTGAGACTCAGTGTAGTGACTTGGCCAGGGCCACACAGGTAACAAGCGATTACTGAGTCTCTCCTCTGTGCTAAGCAAGACCCTATTCCAAGGGTTCTTAACTGGAAGGCCTTGAACTTGTTTTTTCAATATTTCAATATAGTTGGTCTCCTTTGTAATCCTGCTTGTTTTATTTTATGTATTTGAAAACATGATTCCGAGAAAGGATGTATGGACTTCCCCAGATGGACAAACGGGACCATGATACAAAAAAGGTGATTACCCAGTATGCCCACTACCCTAAAGAAAACAAGAATATTTGGGAATGGTAACCAGCATTGGCTAGCTAGGTGACACAGTGGATAGAGTGCCAGGCCTGGAGTCAGGAAGACCTGAGTTCAGCCTCAGACGCTTCCTAGCTGTGTGACCTAGGCAAGTCACTTAACCCTGTTTGCCTCAGTTTCCTCATCTGTAAAATGAGCTGGAAAAGGAAATGGCCAACCACTCTAGTGTCTTTGCCAAGAAAACCCCAAATGGGGTAACGAAAAGTCGGATACAACCGAACAACAACAAACCGACATAATCCAATCTCCAGCTTCCTCTCTGGGCCAACTCTTCCCCATAACTTCAAAGAGAAGGAACAATTCTTTTCCTTCCTCTAGAGGATGAAGCTTTGGGGCCTAGAATCAAAGAAGGGGGAAAGAGATTTCTGTCTCTTGAGTGTTTTTTCATGTATCTGTGGTCTCTCCAAGCACCACTGGGGGTTTGAGGGACCAGAGAGGGTTCAGCCAAGGCCAAGAAAGGGCCACGTAAATGTTCAGAAAATAGAGAGTAGAATTTGTACATCCCCCAGAATATCTTTCACCAGTCAGGTGAGTTCACAGAAATAAAGAAAGAGACAGAGACAGAGACAGACAGAGACAGGGAGACAGAGAGGCAGAGAGAAGGAAGAAGAAGGGAAGGAATGGATTTTACTTTCATAAAAGTTTGCCCTTGGTTCCCTGAGAGGAGCTGTCAGTAAAAAGGAGAATGCTGGTCACCCTGGAGTATCCGCCAGGTTCCTGATGGCTCTTCCAGATGTGATGCATAATTTCAGCTGTGGCATGCATGTTGCAGAGTAGCTGAAAAATTCGGTATCTGTGAGGAGATCTGGCCCCAAAGTCAAGTTCTTCTAACACTCCTTTGGGGGCCCCGGCTGGCTCCCTCCTCCTCCACCCCGGCCGGCCGTAATTGCTGTAAAATGAGGAAGTCACTCTCCAGATGCTAACCAGATGTGAGCATCCCACTCCCGCTCGACATATTTCCCGACAATAATACCCGGGTGTTACTATGGTGATAACAGATCCACCAGAGGTTTGAGCTAATGCTCAGAGAGTGTGTCTGTACCGTTACCATAGCTTTCTTCTCACAACTGTGGCCCTTGGACATTCCCCAGTCACACCAACAGCCTGCCCTGGGGCCGGGCTGGGCCAGGCTGGCCCGGGCTGGACTGCTCCTAGAGAGGCCCCTTCTTTCAGCGGGGAGGTAAGGGGTCCCTTGCTGAGATCAGGCACCTCTCTTGCCAAGCTTCATGGAACTCTGGCCTCCTCAGCCCCATTTCAGAAATCAGATTAAGACAAGGGCTCTGGCTGAACTCTTAGGGTTTTTGGGGGATGGGGGAGGAAGGAGGGGACTTCGTTTCCACCAAGAGAGAGATCTAGGGCCCAGATTCTATCTCACTGCATTTAGAGACAGGACCCAGGGTTCCAATGCCAAGCTGTGTTTGTCAGTGTGACCTTGGACAAATCATGTCCCCTGTTGGCTTACAGAGGTTTCCTCCTCTTTAAAAGAGAGGATTCAGTGGCCTCTGACGTGCCTTCCAGCTCCACATCCATGACTTAACGTGCTGGGCTGGGAAGCAGGGACCCAGTCTGAACTCTGCCAGTAGTTCACAGTTTGACCTTGGCTAAATGACTTCCCCCCTCTGGGCCTGTCCTGGGTCCTCTCCGGCTCTGGGAAGGGACACTATCTCTCTGGATCTAGAAAGGACCTCTCGGGGATCGTCTAGTTTAACCTTTACATTTGACTGGGATCCTGCGAGGGTAAGCGATCTGCCCATGGCCAAACAGGTAGACAGAGATAGGACTCTGACTCTTTCAGTCCAGTGTCTGGCATGAAGTAGGAACCTAACAAGTCTCTGCTGAATTACACTGGATTGAAGGTGGAAAAGCAGAGATTCCTTACTGAAGATTATTGGTCACCCTCTCCTGGGGAATCTGCCCTGTGGTTCCTTGGGGATGGGGGTAAAGAGAGAGAAGGGAACAGCTGGGGCTTATCTGGGGAATATGATGTCTGTGTCCTCAAGAAAAGATCCGAAGTCATCCCCAGAGCTCAGTGTCGCCCCCAGCCTGGGGCACAGAAGACAGTGGGGACCTGGAGACAGGAGCCTGGCCTTCTAAGCTCCCCACCAGCTGTCAGAAGCCATCTGGGACAGATCAACCTCAGGGGTGGGTGGAGAATCCCGGGGCAGCCCCAGCCTCCAGGGGTCACTGCCCCATCTTTGTACTCCCCTGGGAGGCTGCTTGGCTCCCCCCGAGCCTCCAGGACCCAGCCCCTAGGCCTTGGGCAGGCTGGGCGCTGGGACTCCCAGGGCGTGGGCAGCCGGAGCTGGGGGCTGAGTCACATCCGGGTTCACTCAGAGCTTTGGGCACCAAGAGGAGGAAGGGAGGAGGGAGGGAGGGAGCCAGGGCTGGGGGCGTCAGGACTGAAGCAAATACCAGCTCAAGTGACAAAGGCAGGGGAGTGGGAGGATGGGAATTAGTCACAGTAATGGGGGAGGAAGAGAAAGAAGGGGGCAGGTCCCCACTCCTTCCCTCCACCCTTCTTTTACCCTGATCCTCCTGCACCGTGAGAATGATCCTAGCCCTCAAAAGAGCTCAGTAGCTCAGCCCCTCTCCCCCAAAGTCTGCTTCCCCTAGGAAAACGGAATCCCTGGGCTCCTTCCTACCCATGCTTCCCATGGTGCCTGATAGCGATCCTCTATGCCCCAGCCTGTGCTTTGCCTCCTTCTCTGGTAAGAAAGGCAGCATTCTGTGGTAGAGAGAAAGCTGGATCGGGCATCAGGAGACTTGAGGTCAGTTTCCAGTCAATGCTGACCAGCTGTGTGGCCATCGACAACTTAGTTCACTTACTTCTGCGAGCCTCAGTTTCCTCGTCATTAAAATGGGCACGATAATATTTTCACCACCTACCAAATAGCAAAGTGCTTTTACAAGCTTTTAAGTGATATAAAAATGTTAGCTCCTATTAAATTTATCTCCAGGTAAGCCTCAGAGACTAACATCCAACCTTGCTCATCCAGTTTCCTGGCCCCGTCTTCCTTGTGCTCATCATTAGAAGACAAGATCACAGTTACCATGACCAGGTTCTTCTCCACCTGGCCCCAGTCCATGGAGCCACGACCCCCATGAATGTCAGCACTCCGCCTGCTGCTGGATACCCTACCCCAGTCCCCCACTGCTCTCAAGCTTCTGCCCCAACCAGTTAGTCTCTGGGTCTGTCCACTGCAGAACAAGCTCTAAATATGGTAGCCACCATTTGTTCATAGAAGAGTTATTGCCATTATGACATTGACCGTAGCACTGTACTTGGTTGACTGGCTAGGAAGGACCTTATTTCCCCAAGAATCCGGAACAGGTGGAGAAAAAGAGAGTAGGGGATGACCTAGTTGACCAGGACAGGATGAAATAAATAAAAAAAACCCAGAGTTGTCTATTAAGCGGGACTCTGTGTCTAGGCTGGGTCGCTTTTGAAGAAGCCCGATGACATCACTGGGGTGATGTCTTGACTCGCTGTGTACCCGTAACTAGCCAGCCTTAGCATTTTTCTATCCTTAAAACCATCTAGTCTAGCCCCTTCATTTTTGCAGATGGGGAAACTGAGCCTCGGGGAGGGGAAGGGACTTGTCCAAGGTCACACAGCAACCAAGACTAGAACCAAAGCATGCCCAGGCTGCTGCTCTTTCTGTATTTGTAAAATGAGGACTTGAGTGTTCGCTATTGTGTCAGAATTACCAGTAGCAGCTGCCAGCTCTGCTCCCTCTCCTCCTCCCTCCCCTCTACTTTTCCCCAGTGCTATCTTGAGGCTTCTCAGAGCCTCAGGGTAATTTACATGGGCTGATGCTAGTCACTGGATGGTTGGGGGAGGGAAAGGAAAATGACTAGAGTTTCAAGAGGTATGAGTGGCTCTTCCCTAGGCTCAAAAAGACACAGCATGAAAGGGAGGGGGAGAGAAGAAAGAGAAAGGATGGAAGAAAGAAAGAGCAAGGAAGAAAGAAAGGAAGGAAGGAAAAAAGGAAGGAAGGAAGGAAGGAAGGAAGGAAGGAAGGAAGGAAGGAAGGAAGAAAGAAAGAAAGAAAGAAAGAAAGAAAGAAAGAAAGAAAGAAAGAAAGAAAGAAAGAAAGAAAGGAAGGAAGGAAGGAAGAAAGAAAGAAAGAGAGAAAGGAAGGAAGGAAGGAAGAGAGAGAGAGAGAAAGAAAGAGTAAAAAAGGAAGGAAGAAAGAAAGAAAAAGGAAAGAAAGGAAGGAAGAAACAAAGAAAGAGAAAGGAAGGAGGAAAGAAAGGAAAGAAGGAAGGATGGAAGAAAGGAAAGAAGGAAGGAGGGAAGGAAAGAAGGAAGAAAGAAAGAGAAAGAAAGAAAAGGAAAGAGGAAATGAAGAAACGAAAGAAAGAA
>CM053622.1:795907056-796177372 GCA_028646595.1 Phalanger gymnotis | reverse complement strand
GAAAGAAAGAAAGAAAGAAAGAAAGAAAGAAAGAAAGAAAGAAAGAAAGAAAGAGAGAAAGGAAGGAAGGAAGGAAGGAAGAGAGAGAGAGAGAGAAAGAAAGAGTAAAAAAGGAAGGAAGAAAGAAAGAAAAAGGAAAGAAAGGAAGGAAGAAACAAAGAAAGAGAAAGGAAGGAGGAAAGAAAGGAAAGAAGGAAGGATGGAAGAAAGGAAAGAAGGAAGGAGGGAAGGAAAGAAGGAAGAAAGAAAGAGAAAGAAAGAAGAGGAAGAGAGAGGAAGAGAGAAGAAGGAAGGAAAGAAAGAAGGAAGAGAAGAGAAGAGAGAAGGAAGGAAGGAGGAAAAGGAAGAAGGAAAGACAGAAAGACAGAAAGACAGAAAGACAGAAAGACAGAAAGACAGAAAGACAGAAAGACAGAAAGAAAGAAAGAAAGAAAGAAAGAAAGAAAGAAAGAAAGAAAGAAAGAAAGAAAGAAAGAAAGAGAATCTTTCTGAGCCAAATCAAAAGCTGCTGGAGCCATGGGGCAACTTCTCCCCCCAAAACGGTCATATGCAAAAAAAAGCCTAAAGAAGGAGGGAGGCTTGAGTTGATTAAGAAGGGAATTATGACTTGAAGAACGTTGGACTTGTGAAGAAGACTAGAGACAGGATTTGGGGGAAAGAAATTTGGGAGAACTTGAGAAAAAACTGAATAGCTCAAACTGAAGGAAAGGGTTCATTCTGGAAGATGCTATTTCAAGGAGGAAATGGATTCAAAGGAATGAACGTGAAGAAAAAGCCTCAAGGACAAGGAGAAGGGTTTTTGGCACCATTAGTAAGAATGGGGAAGGGGCAAATTAGGGGCATAGAATTAGAAGTTGCTGAGAGAAAGAAAAGGATGTACAACACGATGGCCAAAGTGTTAGGCATGTTCAAGGTGGTGTTTGAGGGCTAACACCCACAAGCAGCAAAGCAAGGGGAAGAATCTCAGTAAGGGTGCAGAGCAGGGTCCATTTTGCAGTGATTTGCATGGAGTAGACAACAGATTTCTACTACAGGTAAATGATGTCTCCCTTCTAGAAAAGAATGTTAAGGAGCTTAAGGTACCCAAAGAAAAGCCCAAGCATGGCAAACTTGGAGCTTAAAAAAGAAAATGAAGCTCTTCCTAAAAATGAAGGAAGTGGACACTCTGATGGGGAAGCCAATGGCAAAGGAGACCTACTTGTGCTGTCAACTAGTGAAATTATCCAGTGAGGATTGAAAAGAGTAGTGCTGGATGGTGGTTCCCAGCCAATGGTGCCAACATAGCTAGATATTGACTTGTTTTAACACAAAGTTGCGTTCCTGGGCACCTATCCAAGTTATAATGGAGATCCTCCCAAGATATGTTAAAATGATTAATGATTACCTACTTCTAATGATTCATCAAAGGATATGGCTAGATAGAGCCTAGAAACCACTCGTCCAGAGGCTTGAGCAAGAAATGAAAGGCTATGGGACACAGGAGCGTTTTCCTTATTGCCTGCCACCAAAGGCAAGACATTCACAAGAGAAAAGCTGATCGAAGAAGTGACCGCTGGCTAAGAAGACAGTGTCTGAGAATAAGATTTGGATTTTCCTAGGCTCTGGTCAGGAATGGAGTGTACCAAATGAAGGCCAGGAAGGAGACATTAGCCTTTTTTTTTTTATCATGTCTTACAAATCTAATCAAATAATGCATTATTGTTTTTGCCTTTGTAGCTTCCACACGTTGCCCCTTATTCTGCCCTCAGGAATAAAGGAAAGAAAATGTAGACATTTAACCCTTTCCCATTCTTTTCTGATGTTTGAAAATAGCCATTGCATACCCGGCTCTTCTCCATCCCAGTGGAGAAGTATTCCTTCTCCAATTCCTTCAATGATTTCTCACGTGGCAGGAACTCGAAGCCTTTTACACACTATCATTTACTACCTCAGGATGCTTTCCCAGTAATTAACATCCTTCCTAAAATATGTTACCCAGAACTGACTACAATCAGAGCAGATATGGTCTGACCAAGGCAGATCTCTTCATTCCTAGACACGATGAGTCACTTAACACGTTCTAAGATCTAATGAGAAGCCACGTTGTGTTATTGACTCAGACCAAGCTTGCTGGCTGAGAATACCCTCAGATAAGATGAACAACATGCTGTAGAGTCACAATTTCCCCGTTTTCAGCTGTATTGTTGATTTAAAAACCTAAGGCTTCATCATTTGTATCTGTTGAATTTCATTTTTATTTGGCTAATACCCTAACCCATCCAAATCTTTTTAGATCTTGGCTCTGTCATCTGACACAATAATCATCACTTCCCAGCACTGTGTCATCTGCAAATCTGATAAACTTGCCACTTATTTCTTTAGCCAAGTCACTGATAAAAATTTAAAATACCCCAGAGCCGAGCAGAGATCTCTTGGACATGCCATTAGAGACCTTTTTCCAAGTTCACATTAAATCATTAATAACCATTCTTTGGGTTTTTCCACTTGGCCAGTTTTCACTCTATCTAAATGTGCCATAATCTAGACCATATTTCTCTATATTTTTTACAAATACTATGTGAAAATGTTAAAATCTAGGGAAGCTTCATCTACAGACTTTCCCATCATCTACCACCTAATTATCCTGTCTAAATAGGAAATGGGCACATTTGGAATGCCCAGCTCTCGATGAAACCATTCTGGGCCTTGGTGATCCGTGCTTCCTTTTCCAGATATTCTTTAACCATCTCTTCCAGGTGACCTTAAATTGTGATTTTACAGGTGAGGAAACTGAGACTTGGAGAGGTAGGTGAAATGATTTGCCCAAGGTAACACAACTAGTAAATGCCTTTGGTGAGATTGGAACTCACATCCTTTTTACTCCAGACATAGCACTCCTTCCACCAGACCCTGATGCAATGTGATTCATTCATCTACCCATTTTTTTCATTCATTCATCCATCTATCCATTCATTTATTCACTAAGCACTTACAATACAAAGCAGTCCCTATGCCCCTCACGAGCTGATATCAACCCCTTCAACGGAGCTGCAAGATTTGCCAAGTTCTGTTTTCCTCACTATAAAGAAGGTCACTAGTGTTTTCTCATCCCCATTTTATTGATATGGAAACTAAGTCTCAGAGAAAGGAAGCTACCTCCTCAGGGTCACTCCACCAGATGTGACCCAACCCAAGTCTCCCCACACACAGCAGTACAACCCATACAACCAGCCACTAAGGGGCACATAAACTCCTCCTACCTTCTTCCCTGGAGAAGTAGGATCTAGAACGTGGACAGACCAGGAGGGGGATGCTCCAGACAGCCTGGATCCTCTCTCCAGCCCCAAGACTTCCTGGCAACTACACATCCTGGGAACCTAGAGACTTCTGGGCCTAAGGCCTCTTTTACTGGGCTCTGGCAACCCCCTCCCACCTCCCCAGCAGCTGCCCCCTCCCCTACCAGCCCCTCCAGCTGGTGAGTTAGAGGCTCATTTACGCTTTAAATGCTACAAGACAATAAACCTTTAATTGTCTCATCACAGCATGTTTCGAAAATGTTATGTCAGTGATTTTCCAAAAGTATTTCTGTTCCCAGGGAAATATTCTTCTCAGGACCCAAAGAGGGGTGGAGAGTGGGGAGGGGGATGTGGGGGGAGGGGCAGGGAGGAGTATTGGACCTTGGATCCTCAAGGTGCTAGTCTGAGGTTCCAGAATGTGACAGTTCTCTGCACTCCCACACCTGGGCCCACTGTGTCTTAGGAGAGGATGGGGGAAAGCAACAGGAAGACTTGGGGGGTGAGAGGCTGAGGAACTTGGGGGCTGAAAAACAGAAAGAATTGAAAGGGTGAAGGGATGGCGTGTTGAGGTGATTACACAGAATGTACAATCCAATCAAAGTGTTCCAGACACACAGCACTTCATCTCCCACCATTCACACTTTGCCCAGGCTGTGCCTCGTGCCTGAAATGCACTCCTTCCTCACTGCCACTGCTTCAAATTCCTAGCTTCTTTCAAGGCTCAGCCTCAGGTCCACCTACTACATGAGGGCTTTCTTGGCAACCCCTCCTTCCCATGCTAGTACCAGCCACCTCCAAATTACCTTGTATTATTATGTAGAAAAAAAAAGTGTGTGTATGGGGTATACATATATGTGTGTATGCATACATGTGTATATACATGTATGTATACATACATCGTGTGTATACATATATGTGCATATATGCATGTATATGCGTGTACGCGAGTGTACATATAGTGTGCATACATATATGTATGCATGCATGTATGTGTATACATATGTGTGCATACACATATGTGCACACACGTGTGTATGTGCCTATGTGTACATATGTGCACATATATGTGTACATGTGTGCATACGTGTGCATTGCGTGTGCATGGTGTCCCTCCACTCTTTCCCATGTAAGTTCCTTGAACATTGAAACTGCTTATTTTTGTTCTCATATCCCTGGTGCCTAGCACATAGTAGGTATTTAATGAAGGCTTGTTAGTTGGCTGATTGATTGACTGAGTGGAATGAAGGAGCTGAGCCACAGAGGGAATTTGGATCCAAAGAACTAATTAAGCAGCTGAGGGGATAAAGGGACCTTGAGGAGTAAATCCTCTTCTCTTTTTTTTTTTGATTCATTTATTTATTTTTAACACTCTTTTTAAAAAAAAATGAGTTCTGAATTCTCTCCACCCCTCCTACCCCTCCCCCACCCATTGAGAAGGCAAGAAATATGATATCAATTACATATGTGAAGTCATGCAAAATATATTTCCTTATTAGCCATGTTGAAAAAAAAAGCAAGGAAAATAAAGAAAGTGAAAAATGGTGCTTCAATCTGCACTCAGATTCCATTAGTTTTTTCTCTGGAGGTAGAGAGTATTTTTCATCATAAGTCCTTTGGAATTGTCTTAGATTGATTGCATTATCTTGTATTGATCAGAGTGGCTAAGTCTTTCCCAGCTGATCATTGTTACTGTATTGCTGTTACTGTATACAGTTTTCTTCCTTCTGGTCACTTCATTTTGCATCAGTTCATATAGGTCTTCCCAGGTCTTTCCTGAAATCTGCCTGCTCATCATTTCTTATAGCACAATAGTATTCCATTACAGTCATATACAACAACTTGTTCAGCCATTCCCCAATTGATGGGCATTTCCTTGATTTCCAATTCTTTGCCACCACAAAACAGGTGGGAAAATCCTCTTGATCTTATCCAATGTCTTTTTTTGTGAAGGGGGCAGAGAGGGGACTCAGGACAAGAGAAGACCTGTAGCAAAGAAACAGACTGCTTCAGTTTTGAGGGCACAGATTGTCCTTGTCAATGCCCTCTCTTAGATCTACTGCCTTGCTAAAACATGGACTCAGTCCAACCCTGCCCCTCCATCCAATCTATTGCCAAATCTCATCACTCTAACCAATATGTCTCCTTTTCTCCTGTGACACTGCCACCCCCCTGGTGTAGACCCTCATCACCTCCTGCCTGGATTATTGCAATAGCAGCTGGGGGGTCTGCCTGCCTCAGGTCTCCCCCCACTCTAGTCCATTGTCTATTCAGCCACCAAAATAATTTTTCCAAGGGGCAGATTTGACCACATCACATATACACATGCACACACACACACACACACCACCCCCAGTTCAATAAACTCCATTGACTCCCTATTATCTCCTGCATCACATATAAATTGTTTGGCATTTAAGCCTCTTACAATCTGGCCCCTTTCTACCTACCTAGTCTTCTCACACTCGACATAGTCTGCTCTAGAATCTACCTACACTACTCTCAGTTTCTTAAACACAACACTCCCATCTCTTGTCTCCACACCTTTCTCCATGCCTGAAACATACCCTTGTCTTCCTCTCTGCCTCTTGGAATCCCTTAAAGACTCTATTCAGATCCCGCTTTGGGCAGGAGATCTTTCTGGGTCCTCTCTGACCACCCTTCCCCCTACTTCATGCCTTCCCCTCTGAGATGACCTTCGTCTAGATTTTGTATGTGCCCAGTCATTTGCATGTTTTCTGTGATCTCCTTGAGGGTGGGGACTGGGTTTTTGTTTTTCTTTGTGTTCTCGGCATTTAGCACAGCACCTGGCCCATAGTAGGCATTTAATAAATACTTGTTGACTGACTGACTGACCAGTTTTATGACCTCTGGGCAAGTCATTTCAGTAACTTGGGTTTCAGTTTCTTTGTCTGTAAAATAAGAGGAGATGAACAAAATGGCCTGAGATCCTTTACAGCTTCTAGACCTGTGCTTCTAGGCTTTGTTCCCCTCCCTGATGCCCCTGGGGAGGCCTGGGCTGATCCTGGAAGGGAAAAGAGGAAAGGGGCATGGGGGTGGAGGGGGCAAAGGAGCACAGGCTTGAAGCATTTCCCCTTTCTGTGTAAGAAGCATTTTGGTAACACCGCCCCACCCCTGCTGCCAACCCAGTGGGTCCGAGGATGTCCCCAGGGTAATAAGAGCTGACATTTATTAAGCATCAGAGAACCAGAGCTGGAAGGGACCTCAGAGGCCATCTGGTATAATTCTCTCATTTTACAGATGAGGATACTGAGGTCTAGTTCATAGGATCATAGCTGCAGAGCTGGAGCTGAGGCATCTAGAGAATATGAGACCTAAGCAAGGTCACACAGTCAGTCTGAACCTAAGATCTTCCTTTCTCTTTGAGTCATGACTTTCTGGTTCCTCAGCTTTTCCCATCCTCCTACCCCCATCCAAGATTTCAGATCCTCAGCGAGGGCATTAGGCCCATTATTTCCTCTTGGCAGAAGGTCTGGGCAGCACCAGGAGGGAATGGGACAGTGGAGGCAAACTGGGCTGGCCATACCTCCTAACTACCAGCCCTACCTGGCCAAAGTCCAGGACCCTCCACTCCCCCTCCAAAGCCTCCTTAGTCTTGCAGCAGCCCCTGGTCCAAGGTCCCATTTGAGGTTGAGTAAGAAGATTTTACATCTTCTCTCCCCTCCAGAAAAACTTCCAAAATCAAACCTAATTCTAACCCTAAATTCCCTTTTCAGGATCCCCAGTTAATTCAGGCCAGAATCAAGTGTCCTAGCTACAGCCTAGCCCCTTGGCTCCTGCCTCTGCCCTCAAACTACTCAGCTTCTCCACCTTCTTGGGCCCTCAATCCCTCAGCTCTCTCCTCTGCTCAGCAGAAACACCCTAACCTCTCAGTTCCCCAACTTACTTCCCATGACCTACTTCTCTACCCTACCTTGGCTATTCATAGAGATGGTTGTACTCTCGATCTTGCCATCACCCACAAATGATCCACTTCCATCTTCAAGAAACCTAAAATTCCCTCATCTGATCACAACCTATTATCATTCCTCATCCTTGTATCCCCAAACCCTGTGCTTCATCCTTACTATGGCCACCAAGCCCTCAGGTCTCTCCCAGGACATCACCCCTGTCCTGGCCAGACTCTTGACCCTTCAATGAGCCAATTCAGCTCTACATTGTCCTCTTCTCTTGAGTCCCCAACTCCTTATCCTAACATCAGTCTTGCTCTGCCAAGCCTCAACCTTGAATGCCTTCCACTATCACTCCTAGATACATGCTGCTTAATGGACTTGAAAAACATCATGAAACCGAAATGGCTGAGTTCATTACAAATTCATGTTACACCGTCTCAATGGGGCCCTCACTACAGCAAGAAAATACTTTTGTACCTCCCTAATTAACTCAGCCTCCTACTGTACCTTCCTAATTAACTCACCCTCCCATTGTCCATAGCAGCTCTTCTGAACCTTCTCAAGCCTTCTCTAACCTTACATGGCTCCCTCTTCTCCCACCTTCTCAGCTGAGAACTTTGCGTCAAGTTTTACTGAAAAAAACTTGAGGTCATTCACCAGGAGCTCCCTTTTCTCTCATCTCATATTACTTAGATGCCTTTTCCCAATATCTCCTTCATCCATTAAGAGGTGGCCCCTCTTCTTGCCAAGGCTAACTCCTTGGCAAGGGGTTACTACCTACCAACTACCTACACAAATGATCGCATTCCATCCCATTCTCTCCAGCAAATTTCCCCCTGTATCATCCCCACTCTCTCACTTATAGTCAATCGCTATCTAATGGCTTCTTCCCTACTGCTGACAAATGGTCCCATATCTCTTCCATCCTCAAAAAAACCCCTTCATTGATCCATACATCCCCACTTGCTATCATTCCATATCTCTTCTTTCTTTTTGTGGCTAAACTTCTTGAGAAATCCATCTATGCCAGGGGCCTCCATTTCCTCACCTCTTGACTTTTCACAATCCAGCTTCTCATTCAACCAAAACTGATCTCTCTAGTTACCTATAATCTCTTAATTGCCAAATCCGGTGACCTTTTCTCAATCCTCATCCTTTTTGACCTCTCAGTAGCTTTTGACACCGTTGGTCACTCTTCTCTTCTGCAGGTGTCTCTGACATCCCTCTCTCCTGGTTCTCCTCCTACCTGTCTGACCATTCCTTTTTGGTCCCCTTTGTTGCATCTTCATCCATCATGCCTGCTAAAGACGGGTGTCCCCCAGAGCTTTGTCCTGGATGCTCTTTTCTTCCCCATTTATGCTTCTTCACTTGGTCATCTCATCAGCTCCCATAGTTTCAATGATTATCTCTATGCTGCTAATTCTCAGATCTACTTATCCAGACCTAATTCTTCTAAATTTCAAACTCACATTGCTAACTCCTGTTAGACATCTCAACTTGGATGACCAGTAGACATCTTAAATGTAACATGTCCAAAATTGAACTCATTATTCTTCCCCCTAAACCACCCCTCCCTAACTTTTCTATTACTATAGAGGACATCCTTCCAGTCCCTCAGACTTGCAATTCAGAGACATCTTGGACTCTTTGCTCTCTCCCACCTCCCATATCTAAGCTCTTAACAAGCCCTGACAATTTCACCTCTGTGGCATCTCTCAAATATGACCCCTTCTCTCTTTTGACACTGTTACCCTCCTAGTGCAGACCCTCATCATGTCACACCTAGACAAGGAAGAGCCTGCTGGTGGGTCTGCTCTCTCTCCACTACAATCCATCCTCCATTTAGCCAAAAAAAAAGATTTTCCTAAAGTGCAAGTCTAACCACGTCTCCCATTTACTCAATAAATTTCTGTGGCACCCTATCACTTCCATGGTCAAATATTAAAGTCTTGGTTTGATATTCAAAGTCCTTCAAAGCCTAGTCCTCTCCTACCAATTCAATCTTTCTTCATCTTATAACCCCCCATCCCATACACACACACACACACACACACACACACACACACACACCTCCCATGTACTCTGTGACAAGTGACTTTGGACTCTTTTCTCTTCTTTGGGCAAGACACTCCATCTCTCACCTCCAGGCATTTTTCCTGGCTGTGTCTCATGCCTGGAATACGTTTCCTCCTCATCTCTGTCTCCTGGCTTCTCTGGCTTTCTTTAAGTTCCAACTAAAATCCTGCTTTCTGTAAAAGGTCTTTTCCAATGCCTCTTCATTATCTTCCCTCTATTCATTATCTCCAATTTATCTCCTTTCTCTCTGTCTCTCTCTGTTTCTCTCTCTTTGTGTGTGTGTATACACATATATACATATATAAATATATATGTACATGCATACACACACATATACATATACACACTTGCTTATATATTGTTTATACGTTGTGTCCCCTTTAAAGGAAATTTTGAGCTCTTTGAGGGCAATGATTATCTTTGGCCTTTCTTAGTATCCCCAGTACTTTGAATAGCATCTACTACATAGTAGGTGTTTATTAGCTGACTGACCCAGGCTGGAAATCTTAAAATGAAAACTTCCAAGAATATCAGAGCCAAAACCCAAAGCTTCTAAAAGACAAGAGATTAATCCCACAGAGGAAAAATTGATTTTTGAGGGAATAGAAAATTTCCAAGTATTTCTGATGAAAAGGCCAGAGCTGACTAAACATTTTGAAATGGAAATTCAGGCATTAATAGAAATATATAGGAAGGTACATATATGAATGTAATGGGAAGGGAATATATAAAAATCAACATATTAATTATAACAGATTATAATTATAATCTTATCTTATAAGATAAAAACAAATGTCTTCTCAGATCCCTAATATCTTTAAGGGTCATAGAGAAAAAGGCTGGGGGAAAGGAAACAAGTATTTATTAACTACCTACTAAGTCCCATATGTTATGTTTAGAACTTTTCAAATATTTCATTTTATCCTCACAAAAATCCTGAGAGGCAGGTGCTATGTTTATCCCTATTGCAAAGTTGAGGAAGCCAAGGCAGACAGAGGTTAAATGACTCACCCAGGATTGCACATCTAGGAAGTAATTAAATCTGGATTTGAACTCAGATCTTCCCAACTCCATGTTTGGCACTCTATCCATTGTCATCTATAGATATCTATGCTATCTAGCTTAAAAGGAGGGAGAAAAGAGGAAAAAGAGAAGGGAAATCACTTTTCATAACAGTAACATAAGATGAAGAATATATATTCATGAAGCTAGGGATGGAGGGGAATGGAGATATGAAGAACTTTTCCTTCTTCCTCCTTTCTTTGCCATTATAGTCCCCTGTCTTAGTAATTTCTATCTTCTCCTATAACCATTAAAATAGAACAAAACTTTCATAAACCCATTATCTTTCAAAGCCTGGACTTCTCATTTTGACCTGGAAGCCCCAGATTTTGGTTCTGACATTTCTGGGAGTTTTCATTTTAAGGTTTTGAACCTTAACCTGGGTGTCTGGGAAGATGGCAATGCCTTTGAAAATAACAGGGAATTTCAGAATGCTGAGTTTTGGAGAAAAGATAATGAGTTCTATTTTGACGTGCTGAATTTGAGATGCCTGTGAGACAACTAGTTCAAGATGTTCGAAAGGCAGGAGTAGGAGTGACATGTCCACGGTCACATGGCTGGTAATATTCAGAGGCAGCATTTGAATACAGACCCTCTAATTTCATCATCAATGCTCTTTCCATTTTATCTCAGAATCCAATGCAAATCAAGCAGGCTTTAATGAAACATTTGCTATATGCGCTGTGCTCTGGGTATGCAGAATTCAGCCTAGACTTTGGTCTCTGCTTTCATGAAGCTTATAGTCTAGATTCCACATAGGTAACTATGATACTCACTAATACATAATAGGCAGCTAGGTGGTGTCATGGATCGAGCGCCAGGCCTGAAGTAAGGAAGACTCATGTTCCTGAGTTCAAATCTAGCCTCAGATATTTCCTGGCTATGTGAACCTGGACAAGTCACTTAACCCTGTCTGCTTCAGTTTCCTCATCTGTAAAATGAGCTAGACAAGGAAATGGCAAAACATTCCAGTACCTTTGCCAAGAAAACCCCAAATGGGGTCACGAAGATTCAGACACAACTGCAACAACTTAACAACAACCATGACAAAATATATAATAACTATATTGGAGAGTTATAAAGTCATTCCGTGAGGCCCACTTTTTGAGTAAAGAAATAATGGATTCAAGACGCAGAACAACAACCATTTTTAGAAATGGCCAATGTGGGAATTCCCTTTGTGTGATTACACATATTTGTTTTTTCTCCCCCCCCCCACCCTATCTTTTCCAATTGGCATAAGAATGTGAGGGGGCTAGGAAGAGGATAGAAATAAAAGATAGAATGAAAGAAAAAGAACAGAATATTATCGAAGCAACTTTTTTTAAACACATAAAAGAGAACAAGAGAAGACCAGAAAAGAGACAAGTAGGATAGCTCTGAAAGCTACAGGTTGCACTTATCGCATACTTAAAAAGAAAAGCATGCTGTAAAAATCGACACTTGCTGTTTCGTGTGTAACCAGGAGATTCCTGGTAAATCTGCTCTATTAAAATTTTTCCATCTTTTTCTTAAAATGTAGACAATTAACAAAAGAATAAATCAACAATATATTATACAAGCACAACAAAATTATAATCCTACAAAACAATAAATTAATAATAATATTAAATTATTATCAATAATATTTGATCTATAGTATTTACTAATTTCCATGGCGCAAACGCTCACACAGAAAATTTAACAGTTGACTCTCTTGTGACTGTTTTAGCTCACTCCAAGACACTCATGTGTACAATCTTCTTTTTCAGTTCTGCAAATGCCTGTTTTATTTGATGTTTGTTATGTTCAGAATTTTTTTTAAAAGAAAAAAAAATGCTACGTGATATGTCAAGAGAGAGGATGTTTCTGACTTCCAGGAGGATTAGACGTTCATCATGGGCCTAGAATCATTTCTCTCCAGGTGTGGAAGAGGCCTCAGAGGCAATTATTATGTCTAAGTCCCTACTTCTACAGATGAAGAAACGGAGGCCTGGGAGGTAAATTCCTTTACTCAAGGCCACATAGCTAGTAAACATCAGGTGGGATTTGAACCCAGGTCCTTTGATACAAGAGCTAGTACTCCTTCTGTACTTTAAAGAATGAGGAATCACTTGCAAGGTAAAGAGGGGTTGAACTGGGGCCTGATTCCTGAAGACCCTAAATCTGGCCCAAACCCCTGGGCAAGTCTTGGTGAGCAGGAATCTCAGACCTATCCAAAGAATCAAGGACGGACAAGCAAACCCACCCAACTTTGTCCCACCGCTGTTCTTTAGGAGCCTAAAAGGACTTTTCTGAGGACTTGTTTCCAGTTAGCCCCTGAGTGCGTGGGAACCAGCTCTAACAGACTTACAAATGAGTGTCAACAATTAATACTCAGAAAATAGCCAACACTACAAATTAGGGGTTGGTTTATTGTTTCATTGATTTTCTAGGTTTAATAAATGATGGAGAAAATTTTAATAATACGGATTAAATTTGAAAATGTGCTGTGAGCACAATTAGGAGGGCCAGTTGTTAAACATTTACCAGCACATTCTTGGCTAGGATCTAGAAGGCCACAGAGATGGGGGTTGGAGCTGACTTCTGCCATGTTTGGGGAATATTGGAAGTTACTGGGACTTAGAGGCAGACACCACTGAGTTCTAGAGCTCCATTCCAGTGCCCGATGCAGGATAAGACTCAGTTTCTTCTCCTGTGAAATAGCCTCCTTAATAAAGGTTTGCTGAAGGCTTTGATGAGGTTGCCAATGCAATATCATTAGCCTTCCCCGCCCTCACACATCTTCTCTTCCTTCCCTTGAGGGGCAAGGCAGGATCAGGTCTTCATTTTCTGGAGTCGGGAACAGCAGGCTTAGATGCATTATGAACCGTCCCCTTCCCCTGTATGCACCCATACACACAGAGAGTTTACCCTAGCCCCAGCATTGAGCTGTAACTGTGGCCATGCTCACTTCTGCCTTAGAACAGCCTCTCCCGGACCCCAGGTTCTCACTTCTTGGTTGCTTTTTTTTTTTTAAATCTAGGACTCGTGACTGTGGTGGGGGTGGGGGTAGGGGTGGGAGTTCCAGTCCCCCGGGCTGCTGCATAATAAGAGGCTCGTGAGTTGGGAAAGACTGCTGAGCTGAGCACAGCTGGGCTGCCAGTCACATCCTGGAAAAATTCCTCTATCCCCCTCCTGAGCCACCCCCTACCACAGAAGGGAAGGGAAGAGATGAGGCAAGAGCTGGGGGAGGGGAGGTTGCAGTAGAAAGAGCCTTGGGTTCTGGAGTCAGAGGACCTGGCTTTCAATCCCAGCTTTGACAATTCTAATGCCTCTGTGACCATGGGCAAGTCACCTCTACCACATCGTGAGTCACATAAGCATTATGAGTATACCTGAAAAATGGTGAAGGGAATGGGTCATTTCTGCTGAGCTCTCCCAAACCAACCCTCTAAACAACATCTTAAAGAATGTCTCCAATCAAAATTTGAGCAGGACAACTAAAAAAAAAGTCACAGTATCTCGTTTTTCCAGCCTAGGACATCTTAGGAGGACCAAAAGAGAGGTCTGCCTCTGGAACTGGGGTGGAGGCTGGCCTGGAGCAGGTATGGAGGAAGCAGCACCAGCTGTGACACCTGGAAGGTGGTTGTGGCAGTGGCAGTGGAGGCAGCAGTAGTGGTGGCACCAAAAGCTTTCATTGCTTAAGGACAGTAAGGAGACTAAACATCTGATCCAAAAGATATTACTGAGGATGCCTGAGCTGGTACTAGGTGCAGACTCAGTGCCATTTGGTAGTTCCTTTGACCATTACCTAGTTCTGGGTTACGGTTTGAAGATGGAGGGAAGATATTACAGTCTGTAGTCCTGAAGGAGCAGAGGCCCAACCTGGGTAAGAATGATTGCATGGACCAGGAGGACAATGACCAGAGCTCTCCTGGGATCACACCACCTTGGAAGCACTAAAAACCTACAGGCCATGAGATCCAGCCACAGAAGCCCAAACTAGAGATCACTCTCACATGTGAACAGAGCCCAACTATAACATAAAATCTAAAGTCAAGAAATAAACCGAAAGAATGAGCAAACAACAACAAAAAAGAACCTGAGCATAAAAGGCTTCTATGAAGACAAGGAAGCTAAAGACAAAGTCAGAAGAAGACAATGACTTGAAAACATCTATGAGCAAAGTCTCAAAGAAAAAGGTAGACTAGAGACAAGCCCAACAAGAATTCCTAGAAGAGCTAAAGAAAGAGATTTTTTAAAGTGCAAAAAAAAAATTTAATAAAATAGTAGCAGTAGAAGAAAAATGGGAAAAGAAATGAGAGCAATGCAAGAAAATTGTGAATAGAGAATTAACAGCTTAGTAAAAGAGGCATAAAATCTCACTGAAAAGAATTCCTTAAAAATTAGAATTGGTTAAGTAGAAACTAATGATTCCATGGGACTTCACGAAATAATAATATAAAGTCAAAAGACTGCAAAAATAAGGAAAAAGTGAAATATCTCATTGGAAAAACAACTGACCTGGAAAATAAATTAAGGAGAGAGAATTTAAGAATTATCAGACTTTCTGAAACTCATGATCAGAGAGCCAACATTACTGTAAGAAATAAAGGAAAAACTGCCCAAATGTCATAGAACCAGAGGGCAAAGTAGATATTCAAAGAATTCACTGGTCACTTTCTGAAAGAGATCTCAAAGTGAAAACTTTCATAAATATTATAGCCAAATTCCAAAGCACCCAGGGCAAGGAGAAAATATTTCAAGCAACCAGAAAGAAACAATTCAAATACTACAGAGACACATTCAAGATCTCATAAGATTTAGCGTCTATCACTGTAAAGGAGTAAAGAGCTTGGCATGTGAGATTCTGGAAGGCGAATGAACTAGGATTACAACCAAGAATAACCTATCCAGAAAAAAATGAGTATAATCCTACAGGGGAAAAAGTGGATATTTGACAAAAGAGAGGGCTTTCAGGAATTCCTGATAAAAAGGCTAGAGCTGAATAGAAAATTGGACATTCAAACATAAGACTCAAGAGAAGTATAAAAAGGTAAACACAAAAGAATAATCATATGGAACTCAAGAAAGTTAAACTGTTTACATTCCTATATGGGAATATGAAACATATAATTCCTAAGAATTAGATCATTATTAAGGCAAAGTCCTAATATTTGGATAATCCCAAAAGTCAGATGGAAGGGTAAGAAAGAGAGATGCACTAGAAGAATGGAGAATGGAAAGCAAGAATGAAGAAAATTATCTCACATAAAAGAGGAAAAAATTAGCAGGGAAGTGAGCAACATTTGAACCTCATTCACATCTGAACTGTTTCAAAGAGGGAACTGTATATACACACTGTTCAGTATAGATATCCATCTTGCCAACAGGGAAGTAGGATGGTAAGGGGCTGACTGAAAGGGAAGGCAGTGGTAAGAGGGAAGATGGATTAAGGGAGACAGTGATAAAAAAAACTAAACAGATTTTTGAGGCTGGGACAAGTTAAAAAAAAAAAGAGAGAAAGACAAATAGAAGAGAATAAAATGGAAGTGCATAGTAGAATGGATTAGAAACCAGAATCCAATGTTTGCAAGAGACATACTTTAAACAGAAAGAAAACCAAGTTACCAGTCTCAAAAATTAAAAGGGTGAATACACAACCAATGAAAATGAAATTAAAGCAATTATTAGGAGCTATTTTGACCAGCTATATGCCAATAAAACTAACTGTTTAAATGAAATGGATTAATACTTGCAAAAATATACCTTGCCCATATTATCAGAAGAGGAAATAGAATACTTAAATAGCCGTTTTTTAGAAAAAAAGAAATTGAACAAGCCACAAATGAGCTCCCTAAGAAAGAATATTCCCAGGACCAAAAGGATTTAAAAGTGAATTCCATAAAACATTTAAAGAATAATTAATTGCAATGGTATATCAACTGCTTGGAAATAAAGTGTCCTACCAAATTCTTTCTAGGCCACAAATATAATTGATACTTAAACCAGGGAAAGCAAAACCAGACAAAGAAAACTATAGACCAATTTCCTTAATGAATATTGATGCAAATTTTTTAAAATAAAATACTAGCAAGAAAATTACAGCAATGTATCACAAAGGACATATGCTATTACCAGATTAGATTTGTACCAGGAATGCAAGAGTGCTTCAATATTAGGAAAATAATAAACATGATTGACCATATCACTAACGAAACCAACAAAAATCATAGATTATGTCAATTGATTCAGAAAAAGCTTTTGAAAAAATATAATGCCCATTTCTATTAAAAACACTAGGAAACATCTGAATAAATGGAGTTTTATTTAAAACAATAAGTAATATCTATCTAAAATACGAGCAAGCATTATCTGTAATGTGGATAAACTAAAAGCCTTTCCAATAAGATGAAGGGTGAAGCAAAGATATCCATTATCACCATTATTCAATATTGCACTATAAACACTAGCTCTGGCAATAAGACAAGAAAAAGAAATTGAAAGAATTAGAATGGGCAACAAGGGAATAAAATTATCACTTTTTGCCAAAGATATCATGGTATACTTAGAAAACTCTAGAGAATCAACCAAAAATTAGTTGAAACAATGAACAACTTTAGCAAAATTGCAGGATATAAAATAAATTCATATAAATCATTAGTATCTCTACGTACTACTAACAAAATCCAAAAGGAAGAGATAGAAAAAGAAATTTCATTTAAAGTAACTTCAGTAAAATACATGGGACTTTACCTGCCAAGACACATGCGGGAACTATACAAACACAATTAGAAAAGACTTTTCATACAAATAAAGACAGTTCTAAACACTGGAAAAAATATCAATTCCTCATGGGTAGGCTCAGCCAAAATAATAGAAATGAAAATACTACCTAAACTAATTTGCTTATTCAACCCCATACCATTCAAACTACCAAAGAATTATTTTATAGAACTAGAGAAATAACAACAAAATTCACCTGGAGGAACAAAAGAATATCCAAGGAATCAATAAAAAGAAGTGAAAGAAGGTAGCCTACCAGCACTAGATCTCAAACTACACTACAGAGCAATAATCATCAAAACAATCTGGTACAGGATAAGAAGTAGAGTGGTTGATCAATGGAAAAGATTAGGCACACAATATAGAGAAGTAAATGACCACAGGAACCTAGTGTTTGATAAACCCAAAGATGCAAAGTGTTGAGGTAAGAACTCACTATTTGACAAAAACTACTTGGAAAACCAGAAAGCAGTCTGGCAGAAACTAGGCATAGACCAACATCCCACACTATATACCAAGATAAGTTCAGAATAGGTACATGATTCATACATGAAGGGTGATAGCATAAGCATATTAGGGGAGCATGAAAAAAATTAATTGTTGGTGGAATTATGAAGTAGTCCAAACATTTTGGAGAACAATCTGGAACTACAGCCAAAGGGTTAGAAGACCCTACATACCTTTGACTTAGCAATATCACTACAAGGTCTATAACCCCAAAGAGATAAAAGGAAAAGGACCTATATGTGCAAAAATATTTATAGCAGCTCTTTTTCTGATGGCAAAGAATTGGAGACTGAAGGGATGCTCATCAATTGGGGAATGGCTGAACAAGTTGTGTCGTATGATTGTGATAGCATACTATTGTGCTGTAAGAAATGATGAAGGGGGTGGTTTAAAAACATAAGAAACTAAAACAAAATAAAGTGAGAAAAATCAGGAAAACAGCAGTAACAGCAATATAGTAAGAATGCTCAACTGTGAAAGACTTAGCTATTCTGATCAATGCAATGATCCATGACAATTCCAAAGGACTCATGACAGAAAATATGATGTACCTCCAGAAAGAGAAGTAATGGACTCTGAGTGAAGATTGAAGTACATTTTCTCACTTTATTTTTCCTGTGTTTTTTTCCTTTTCACAATCTGGTTAATATAAAAATGTATTTTTTCTGACTCCATATGTATAATGGATATCATGTTGCTTGCTTTCTCAATGGATGGGAGAGGGGCCAGGAAGGAGGGAGAGAATTTGCAATTGAAAATAACTTTTTCACTATCTGGCAGTGCCCATGAGTATTTTGAGGGCAGGACCTGGGGCTCACTGATCTCTTTAAGCAGGTGGCACCAAGCACGGAGCCCAGCTGGCAAGTTGCAGATAAGGGAGGCTTCTTCTATCAATCCAATTGGGCTCATTCTGTGCAGCTCATAATCCTAGAGAGTTGCCTAGAGCCCTGAGATATTAAGAGACTTGCCCAGGGTCACGCAGTCAATATATATCAGAGGCAGGATTTAAATCCAGGTCTTCCTGGTTCCAAAGCCAGCTTTCTATCTACTCTGCCATATTACCTTTCTGGCAGGCACTAGGTGCTAGTCTATACATCTTTGTGGAATGAATGAACAATCCCAAGTGAGTAGGCAGTTTATATGCCCAAAGGCTGCTTTGAGTTGTATGTCCACATGCCTTACACATGCAGTACATAGGAGATAGGGATTGGACTGTGCTTTCACTGGTATAGGTCAGGAAATTCCTTCCTCCTCTCAATGTAGGTCAGCCTTTGTTTGCAACTTATAGCCCTGAGAGGTTAAGGGATTTGCTCATGGTCACACAGCTAATATGAGTCTGGAGCAAGACTTGAAGCCAAAGAAGCTAGGCAGCACAGCGGATAGCACAGGCTGGACTTGGAGTCAGGAAGACCTGAGTTCAAATCCTGCCTCAGATACTTATTAGCCGTGTGACCCTGGGCAAGTCATTCAACCAGACTCAGTTTTCTACTCTTTAAAATGAGGATAACAATAGTACCTACCTCGCAGGGTTGTTTTGAGAATTAAATGAGATTAACATATGTATAGCACATCACAAACCTTACATTGCTCTATAAAGGCTAGCTAGTAGTAGTAGCAGTAGTGCTAGTAGTAGTAGTGGTGGTGGTGGTAGTAGTAGTAGTAGTAATGGTGGTGGTGATAGTAGTACTAATACTAGTAGTGGTGCTGGTGGTAGTATTATAGAAATAGTAGTAGTAGTACTAGTAGAAGTAGTGGTGGTGGTGGTGGTGGTGGTGGTGGTGGTGGTGGTGGTAGTAGTAGTAGTAGTAATAGTAGTAGTAGTAGTAGTAGTAGTAGTAGTAGTAGTAGTAGTAGTAGTATCTTTAAGGTCAGCTTTCCATCCTTTAGCTATACTGTGGTATCATTAGACTGTGAGCTCCTTGACAGTGAGGACTTGTTTTTGCTTTTCTTTGTATCTTACCATTTAGCACTGTGTCTAGAACATAGAAGGTGCTTCATAAATTCTCCATATTACTACCTCCCATATTTGTACATGTAAGACTACAGGTATATTCTATGGAGTAACCCAGGATGAGTTTGCCCCTCCACTGAGTGCCTTACCTTGTGGTGGGATCATAAGTCTAGAATTTGGAGGGAGAGGGACCCTAGAAACCATCTAATCCAACCCCCTTATTTTACAGAGGACATAAATGAGGTCCATACAATTTGCCACACAGACAGTATTAAAGGTAGAATTTGAACTCTGGTGTTCAATCAAGTCTTAGCAACACCAAAGAGTACTTGGGAGCCAGGTTATGGGGTGGTGTTTCAACAATTCCGCTAGCAGCTGCTGTGGGGGTGTAAGACCCACCAATAATCAGCACATAGAAAGCTGTCAACTAAGGAAAGCAACACTAAAGAAAGCAACATACAAATATCATTCACTCAGCTCTGGGGGAAAAGCCAGCACCCTGAGCTTCAGAGCAAATACAAACAAATTACAAACATCGACAGACAGACCTTGTCTGATTCAAATCTCAATGCATAGTTACCAGAGTTTAACAAAGTCTGAACATCCGGGTTCACAAGCTGGAGGGCTCTTAACTACAGCTGCCGAAGTCTCCACATCAGCACACCGCCAAGAGTGAGAGCCCTAAGCAAATAGCTCTGTTCCCTCTTTTTATACACTCTTTAGCCTTCATCAAACGTCATCTGAGCAACCAGAACTCAGGCTCCTACTATTGGCTCTGGTCTTAGCAACTCCCCTTAGGACCCTGAGGGCTTCACTCCCACACAGGCTTAGCACCCAGTAGGTAGGGGTTTGGGCCTGGGGTTTAGCACCTAGTAAGACTCAATGAAAGACACTTAATTAATCATTTTAAAGCAGTAAGAAAGTCCCACCTTAATTGAGAGGGGGTACAGAAATTCTTAATGATTTGGGCAGACCTGGAGGTATAGATATGGAATCCTTGCCCACCTAGCCTCCTTCTGATCCCATGTGACAATGACCCCTCGGATGAGAGTTATAGGTCATTGATCATTCAGCACTTAAAGGACCCTGAGAAATCTTCTGACTGAAGTTTGTCCTATTATAGGTCATAGATGATACTCACTTGGACATTTGCTCACAGGAACTCTTTGAGGGAGGTATTTACAAGGGTTAATATCCACATTTTACTAAAGAAATTAAAGCTCAAAGGTTAAGCAACTTTTTCCGGGGTCATGCAGCCAGGAGAAAGGACTTGGGATCTGGGTTCAAATCCCAGTCCTCATTTGAACCTCAGATTTGCCCACTTGCTGAGTGTGTCTGGGTCTGTTTTTTGCTTCTGTCACATAAGGTGGGGGTTGAACTAAATGACCTCTGATGTCCTTTCCATATCTAAATCTATGATCCTGAAGGTTGTGGTCAAGAAACAGCCATGGGGAGGCCAGTCCAGAATGAAAAAGGGCTTGTGAATGGCAGCATGCAATCTATCCACAAAGGTAGATGTAATGTTAATGGGAAGATCTTCCCCACCCAAAAATAGGCCTCGCATGGAGCCCATTAAAGGAAGCTTGCTTAGGGGAGGCTTGCTTGTAGGAAGGCTCACACCTTTTACTAATTTCTAATCAGGCACCAAGTCACAAGAGTTGTGATGCCCTCTGGTTCTGAGAAGTGTGTATATACTCTGAGGTGAGGTTTTGCTTTGGGGGCTTGCTTATGAAAAGGACCTTGTGATTCCCTGATCAAGACTCTGGGTGGTTGTATGTTCAGAGCTCCCCAAGTGTTCAGAGGTGAAGGCTCTCTTCGATATCATGATATATGCAAAGTGTATAGCAATATTGCTTTGATTCAGGCAGTAGAGTCCTGTCTGTTGTTCTTTATTTCTCTGCTTGTATTTTCTGTTTGTATTTTGTCTGAAGTTCGGGATGCTGAATTTTCCCCTGAACTAGTGAATATAATTAAAGATTGTTGCTCCCCACCCCAAACAGCTATCTTTCCTAGTAAAGTGGGTCTAAGAACCTGCGCTAGCAGCCATCCTGGCTATGCCAGTGTGGTTGCCATTACGGTAGGTGGCAGCTAGGTTTTGAAGGGCTTTAAATGACACATGAAAGAGTTCAGATTTGATCATAGAGGGCATGGGAGTCATTGGAGTTTCTTGAGAAGGGGAATGTCACGGTCAGACCTGTGCTTTAGAAATATCATTTGGGCATCAAGGTGCAGGATGCATGGATGAAGGGAAAGATTTGAGGCATGAAGACAAAATAAGAGGTGATGAGGGGTGATGAGAGGCGCTCTGTATAGGTATAAGTAGAGAGAAGGTGATGAACTCAAGAGAAGGAGTGGTCTGAGATGGGGGAAGTTGTCATGGAGGACCATTCTCCCACTCCCACAGGTTCACAGCAAGTGATTTCTTCATGGGGATAGCCAATTCCTAAGGGACTGAGGAAGAGGTCCTTGAGGGTTGAACTGCCATGAATTGCTATCCTTTGTTCATCTCGGGGTCCTGATTCTGGCTTTCCAGCCTTTGACATCACGCTTCAGCTGCCTTCTCACCAGGGAACTTCCCTTAGTATCTATGGCCTATTCCCTCCAGAATGTCCCTCCACCCTGCAGCCCCCTTTTTCCATTGGCGACTTCCTCCTAGAGCCTTCATTCTGAGGAGGGTTCCAGGATAGCCATCTTCCTTTAACCTCTCTGCTCTGATTCTGACCCTCTGGACTCTGTCATCATGCTCCTGTTCAAACATGAACCCTGCTCCTCACCTCTTTGCCCTTTTCTACGTTGTCTTTGCCCTTTCCAGTGTAGGCTCCCTGAGGGCAACAACTGTCTTTCTTTTGCTAATATTTTTATCTGGAGTGGTCAGCACAGTGCCTGCCACATAGTAAGCATTTAACAAATCCTTCTTGCTGTTGTTGGTAATCGAGGGAAGCCATCCAATGATGGACTGGTGGGTTGAGGAGGACTCCCTTGAAAGTCCCTACTCCCCTCCCCTGCCCACATGAACTCCAGGACCAGGCTCCCTGATGGATGTAAATAGTGTCGGAATCTCTCTCGTGGGCTATTTCCCAGGGCTGAGCACTAGGGTTGTCATAAGTGATCCAGCCTTCAGGGAGAAGGGGGGAAAATGAGACCCTAGAAAAGGAGCAAGGGATAGGGTGAGGAAGAGAAGAGAAAGAAAAACACAAAGAATTTTTTTTTTAAATAGGCAATCAGGGTTAAGTGACTTGCCCAGGGTCACATAGTAAGTGTCTGAGGCTAGATTTGAACTCAGGTCCTCCTGACTATGCACTGCACCACCTAGCTGACCCAGAAAGTATTTTTAAGAGGAGCTGAGATGCAGGGACCACACTCCCTAACTGGCTAGTCCATAACCCTGGAGAATGCTAAAGACATGGCTTGCCTAGATTTATCAGAGCATCTAATAATAATAATAATAATATTTAATATTTATATAGCACTTGCTATGTGCCAGGCACTATGTTAACACCCTTTACAATTATTACCTCATTTGCCCCTAAAAACATTGGAGGTAGGTGTTTTTTATTCCTATTTTACAGATGAAGAAACTGAGGCAAGCAGAGGTGCCTTGGATAAAGGCACGGATGGTAAGCTCATCCGGTTTACAGGTGATCCAGTGCCAGGACAGGGAGAGAGCTAGAAGGTCTTAATAGGCTGGAGACCTGATCTGAAATCTAATAAAGTCGAATGTAGTGCACAGAAATGTAAAATCCTACATTTAGGTACCCAAAAAAAATCAACTCTGAAAGCACAAGACTGGGGCGGAGTGAGGCACAATTAGACAGTGGTGTTTCTGAAAAAGAAATCTGGAGGGGTTAATGGCTTGGCAAATACCACAAGAGTTGGCAGCATGGTGGACCCGCTAAAAGCAGTGACGCATCTTTGGGCGGCATTGGCAGCGGGTAGGACTCCCAGGAATAAGGAGACCATGGCACGCTAGCCTCGGTCTTGATCAGGCTCTGGTTTGGTTCTGTCTGTCCCTGTTTAAAAAGTGAGAACCTGGAAAGTACCCAGAGGGTAACCAAGATGGCGAACAGATCTTGAGGCCGTGACATAGAAGAAGCAGTTAATGGAACTGGGGATATTTAGCCCGGGCAAGGGTTGTCTCTCATATATGAAGGACTCTGATGTGGAAGAGGAGTTAGCTTGTTGGATTTGTCTCTAGAAGGCAGAACAAGGTTTGAGGGGTAGAGGTTGCAAAGGCTGGATAATTCTAACAATTAAACATAGTCTTAAAGTCAATGGGCAGCCTCATGGGGTAGAGGGTTCTCCCTCACTGGGCTGGGGGGTGGGGGGAGGGGTGCATGCAGAGCTTATTTGCATAACAAGCCCTTAGGACAGCGCCAGGCTCATAGTTCTTGTTTTTCCTTTGTTTTCCATTTTCAAAGAGGACCAATGACATCGACATCGAGGGATGTTTTGACTCTTGTGTGAATCGGATTTAACTGAGGCAGAGTAGCACAAAGTCAGCCTCACTTTCCCTTCCAAAGTCAGTGAAGTGCAATGGCAGGACAAAAGTCAAGATGTCTGGTGATGGCCTGGAATGCAATGGATGACCTTGCTGTCTTTGATGACTGACCAAGCTCTAAGCGCTCCACAGCGCCTGCTTCAGCTCCACTATGGCCGTTGGAACAGATTGTTTTCATGTGCCCATTCTGCCAGAGGAAGTCTTCACTTCGCTGTGAAGACTAGCATATAGTAGGCACTTAATAAATGATTATTCTCTCCCTCCTCCCCTGACTTGTTGGGGAAGGGTGGGGGAAAGAATTGTTTTTAGTGTATGATGGGAATACATAGTTGCTGACATCCTTTCCAACTCTGTATTCTATGATTCTGTGAGGGTCTAAGTCTTCATCACCCGAAGCCTCCATTTACAGCTCCTGCTCCTAAGAAAAAAGACCCAGAATTCAACAATGATTCAACTTAAAACAAGCTTTTGTTAAGCACCTACCATCTACCAAGTACTGTGCTAGGTAGTGAGTGGTGATACAGAGACAAGAGTGAAACAATGCCTGCCCTCATGATGCTTCCATTCCAAATAGGAGACAACAGATGGATAAATGTAGATAGAGAAATACATACATATAGAATGTAGGTAGAACACATCATAATTCAGAGGAGGAAGGGAGGGCATTAGGAGTTAGGTGGAGGCCAACTTATAGAAGCTGGAGCTTGAGTTGAATCAGGAAAGAGTTTAGAGTATGAGGTAGGATTTGAACCTAGCTAGGAGACTCAGCGAATAGAATGGTTGGCCCCTGGAGTCAGGAAGACCTGAGTTCAAATCCAGCCTCAGATACTTCCCTGGGCAAGGTCATTTGATTTCCATTTGCCTCAAGTTTCCTCATCTGTAAAATGGGGATAATAATAGCACCTCCCAGGGTTTTTGTGGGGATCCAATGAGATAATTACAAAGCTCTTAGCACAATGTCTGGAAAGCAGTATTTAAATGTTAGCTACCATTATTATTACTAACTGCTTTATATATTATGTGTCACATATTATATGATAAATTGTATGTGATATATTGTTATACGTGATATATATATGCATATATATATATATCACTAAAAGATTTCCTTTGTAACTCTATGGATCTTACTTGATGCATTTAAAAGCATTATTCTGAGAAAAGGTCCCTAGGCTTCACCCCTCCAGTGAGGGAGAACCCAAAGGGGTCCGTACCATACTACAAGTTAAAAACCCCTGCTGTGGGAGGAAAGTGATGCCTGAGCTGAGTCTGGAAGGAAGTCAGATATTCCAAAAGGGAGAGATGAAGAGAGAAGCAGACCTTCATGCACCCTGATCCCCAAACTGGCTATTGGGGCTTATTGGTCATTGTTGGCTGGGGTTGTTAGGGCACATTTCCAAGAGAAGGTGGGATTTGAACCAGACTTTGAAGTGGCTGGGCCTTAGACCGATGGAGAGGAGGAGGGGCCCAGCATGAGCAAAATTCCTGAGGTGGGAAATGTGTAGAAGTGTGCAGAGAGCTCATTGCCTAGAAGGATGTGTTTGCAGTGGGAATCCTCCTTTGCAGCCCCATGAACATAGGAGGAGATGGGCCTTGTTCTCCAGAGCTGGTTAGCTTTCCGGAGCCGGGGGTCTGGCTGGGCCCTGGACTGGGGACAGAATGTCTCTCAGGCTTCTGCTCCCAGTGGGTGTGGGGCCCTGAGCTGGCTCCAGCATAATAGGAATTCCTCTGGAGTGTAACATCCTGTGGTCCACCCTAGTGTGTACCTGGGGTGGGGGTGGGAGCTTATCCTGTATTTGGGGACTGGACTGAATGGGGAAGGTGAGGCAGGGCAAGGGTGGGAGGAGCCTGGGCTGGCTTGGGCTGGATCTAGTGTTAGCTCAGACCAGGAACTGGAATCTAGGCAGGGAGGGGAAACCAGATGCCAGACTAGGGGTAGCCCCATAAACATAAGAGTCTGTGGCTTTGCACATCTGGATTGGCATCAAATCCTGAAGTTGAATGACTGATCAGTCAGTCTACAAGCATTATGTAATCATCTACTGTGTCTGGGCCCAGGACTAAGCACTTGCGGGGAGGGAGGGGCAGGAACGGAGTGAGAGGTTAGAAGTCATTGTCCTGGGGGAGGCAAATCAAGGCTCGCAGGAATTAAGAGATTAGCTACTAAGTGTCCGAGGCAGGATTGGAAGTAGCAGGCCTCTTTCCAAGTCCAGTAGTCTCTCAACTACCTGATGCTGCCTTAGTGACACCACATGTCTTTTCATTGGTTTATAATTACCTACGATTTTGATTGGCAGGGAGGTTGTACAGAGTGCTGGGCTTGGAGTCAGGAAGACTCATTTTCTTGAGTTCAAATCTGGCCTCGGACACTTCCTAGCTGTGTGACCCTGGGTAAGTCACTTTACCCTGTTTGCCTCAGTTTCCTCATCTGTAAAATGAGCTGGAGAAGGAAAGGGCAAACCATCTCAGTATCTCTGCCAAGAAAATGCCAAATGGGGTCACAGAGAGTCGGACACAACTGAAATGACTGAACAGCAGATGGAAGAATGACTGATGGCGTGATATGATCGAGGTTCCTCTGGCAGCCTGTGCAGAAAGGATTAGAGAGAGGAGAGCCTGGAGGCAGGGAGACCAGTGAGGAAGAAGGTGCAGTTCTATGGGAATGAAGAGAAGGGGATGGGCGGAAAAGATGTTTCAGAGGGTGAATCGATAAGTAACTGAGTGCCCAGATGTGGGGGTTGGAGGAGAGGAACTCAGAGATTCCCCTCATTTTACAGAGAAGGAAACTGAAGTCCAGTGAATTGGAAGAGCCTGCCCAGAGCTGGAGAACCTAGGAAGTATCCGAGGCAGAATTTGAACTCAGATCTTCCTGGCTCCAAGTCCCCTGCTCAATCCAATCTTGTCTCTTTAGCTCTCCTGTCTCAGGCCATGTAGCTTCCTGGCCACTCTTTGTGTTCTTTCCTCTCTCCTCCCCACAACTTTCCCAGGGCTAGCTCTGAGAACAGTGATGCGCCCAACGCCGCCATTCCAGGTAAGGCTGGACGATCCCTTGCCCGTGGCTCCACCATCTTTCTGACTTCCCTTCCTACTGCTGTTCTCTGAGAACAACCGTTTTGTTCCTCTTTTAGAATATAGGCTCCCTAGGGGCAGGGATTGTCTGGATTGCTTATGTTTGTATCTCCAGGCCTTAGTACAGACACAGAGTAAGCACTTATTACATACCTTTTCCTTCCATGCTTCCTTCCTTCCTTCTTGCCTGCCTTCTTCCCTCCCTTTCTTTCCTTCCTTCACTTCTTTCCTTCCCTCCCTCCCTCTCTTCTTTCCTTCCTTCCCTCTCTCCTTTCTTTCTTTCCTTACCTCCTCCCCTCCATATCCTTTCCTCCCTTTCCTTTCTTCTTTCCCTCTCTCCTTCCTTTTTTCCTTTTCTTCCCTCTCCCTTCTTTCTTTCCCTCCCTTCCCACCTTACTTCTTTCCTTCCCCTCTCCCTCACTTCCTTTCTTCCTTCCACATAGGGAGAGGCAAAGTGATCTAGTGGGAAGAAGGCTGAGATTGGATTGGCAGTCAGAGGACCTGGGTCCCGAAGACAATCCTGTCTTGGCAATTTATTACCTGTGGGAACTTTGAGAAAGTTACCTAACTTTCCTGGTCCTCAGTTTCCGTTACATGGGGGAGTCAGACTTATGACCTCCAAGGTTACCTTCAGCTCAAAGTATGAAGAGTGGAGGATGAGGAGTCAGGAGACCTGAGCTCTGGTTTGGTTCTGTCACGAAGGACTCCCTCCTTCCCTGGGTCTGCTTCATCATCTACAGAATGAAAGTTTGGGGTTCTCCACCTCTCAGGCTTCTTTTAGCTCTAAATCCTGTCTTTCTCAGATCGTCTTTCCCTTTCCAAGCCTAGCACCAGGCTAAGGCTGCTGGAGCAAGGCAGCCACATATCCCTGCCTGAGCTATTTCCTGAGTCCCCTCCTGGGCCCAATGGGCTGTGGAGAAGAAAGCAGATACTACTCCTTCATCTATGTTGGAAGGATTTGGTTTTAATTAAAGAACAAGGAAAAAGAAAGGGGAGGAGCCCAGCCCAAGAGGCTGGTTAGTCAGTGGAATAGTCTCCTTCCCAAGACCCACCAGGCCACCTACCTGGGCCCACCCTGGGTGGATGGTGGAGACAAACACAGCCCATAGCAATTTCACCATCACACTGGCGAAGGCAGCTCAGGGCCTCTAAAGGTACCAGCTGAGGGTCTGCAAGGCTAGCTTCGGAGAAGTGAGGTAGGTGAGGGCTTAGGTTCGACATGACCTGGAGATGTGAAGGGGCCATACTTCTCTCATCTCCTTACCTACCCTTGTTCCACCATTGTTCCTTCACTGTGTCCTGTGGATAGCAAGGCTGCCTGCTACCCTGGTACATATGGACCTGCCAACAGTAGCTACTCTTAGGATGTGGGCCTCAGGAGGTCACAATGAGACCACAGGCAAAAGCCCCATTAATCCCTCCAGGGTCTCTCATCCATCTGTCCTCCCTTCTCAATTCCCACTGTCACCAGGCCCTCAGGTGTAATTCTTATCTAAAAACCCCTTGTAATGACCTGCCCCCAGTGTCTTCCCCTCCAATCAGATGACTCAAAATGGAATAGATGTTCAAGCTTGAATACATTGACTGTTTTCTTACTTGGGCTGTTCTTTTTAATTAAGATGCCCTCTCTTCCCCAACTCTGGCTCAAATGCCACCTGCCCCAGAAAGCCTTCTTCCCTCTCCCTCCTAGAAAATGCTCTCTCCTTTCTCCAACCTCAAACAGAAAAGTAGTGGAAAGATGACTGGCAGAACCAAAGGATCTGGGTTCAGATCCTATGACCTAACATACTATTTGTGTGACTATATCCCTAGACCTAGTTTTCCTCATCTATAAAATAAGGGGCTTTAACCTAGAGGTCGTCTGACTTCCAGTTCCAGATACAGGATAGTAGAACACTCTCCTTCTGGATTCATGTTCTCTAATGATATTTTCACTTTCGATTCTGTCCTGTGTGTTTTTCCCCCTCTGGTTCCCCAATTTCTCTACTAGATCATGGATTCCATGAGGTTGGGGACCAAATTTACTCTTTAGACCTTTTCTTGTACCAAGCCTATCACTTAGTGCTTTGTACATTCTTGGAGCTGGATAAAATAGTATTCGGGTTAACATGTAAATGAATAGCAGTCCATTCAACCCTAAATAACTTCCATTGGCTTTAGAGGTGGGGATGAGATTCTTGTTTAGGCTAATCTTAGAAGGGGCTGGCTTTGGTAACCCTGAAGTGGTAAACCCTCTGCCAACTGGCCTGCTGGGGAAGACTCTGGACATTCAAAGTCTCAGTCCCTAATAGGGTAATCCTTCTAATGCCCCTGCACTAAAACTGAAGCTTTCCCTTTCATTCTCTTTACCATTTAGGGCTTTCTCAAAAAAGAAGGTGGTGTTTTCCAGCTAACCCTTCCAAAGAAACCCAAGATTTGGAACTTCTAAAAAAAATTAATACACGTCAAAGTACAAGAGAAGCAAATGAGAAAACATGCAGAGGGAGGGTGCAATTAATTAATCAGTGAGCTATACTCTGAAAATTTCCCCCTTAACCCAATGGAACTTTTACTCTCTGTCTGTGGAGTCTCATCTTTTCAATCTCCAATTACTCTCCTTCTTGGTAGAAGGACCAGAGCCTTCTTGCTGCTGGGTCCCTGGAAGTCTGGAGAATAATTTGTACTTTAATAGAAAAGCAACCCTAGCAATTAAAATATTAAAAGGCATGAATCTTTTATGGGGGTGGGGTCAAGATGATGGCATACTCTACAAAGCGAGATTCCATCTCCTACGTCTGTCTTGCTTCTTTTCTCCACACACCTGATCCCTCATGCCCCCCAATGGAGGAGCGATCTCATGATCCCTTAGTGGTGCCCAGCCTGAATTCAACATCACTGCTGACCCCATGCCACTCCCTCGCCCTCTCCTTCAATGTCCTATGGGAAGAAGGCACTTACAGACCTTGGGAGACAATGGCCATTCTTCTCTCCTGACTTTTTCTGAAAATAGTCCTGCTCCCTACCAGGTCAGGATTTTGGTGCTGTTATGTATCTCATTCACTTTGAGCTATATGGAAAAGCATACCCAAAGGAAAAAGGGACTTGGGGCTTGAGGGAAGACAGATCCCTTCTCTGCTCCATTCGAAATTAAGAGCCCCATTAGCCCATGTGGACTAACCGAGATGACCCAGTCATTAAAACACGGGCTGGAAGGAAAACTTCCCAGGCCACCTGTTGACCTCGAAAGAGACTGACCGTTTAACAGGAAGATGAGCCAAGGAAACAAAAAGAACTTTGGGTTCAGTTAGAACTTTGCTCAGGGGGAGCCATCTGCATCAGCTGGGGAGACAGGACAGAAAGAAGCAACCCCCCCTTCTAGCCCTGGGCTGGTCCCGAATGCCCAAAAGGAAGGAAACAGAAGATTCTGTAATGTGGAAATAGTTGAACCAAACACTTTTGTTTATTTTAGGTAATGCGTCTATACACTGTACATTCAGTCACTGGTATATAAGCAGAGCTATTTTCATACATATTCTCATAGAGGCCTTTATTTTACAATATTATCTGTTTCAAGGGGGAGGGGGGAGGACCAACAAGGTACACAGCGAGATAGATAAATATGCCAAGCTTTTTTCTTTCCTTTTTTCCTTTTTTTAAAATCAGGCATTTATAAACAAGAAAGCATACATTAATTACATAAAAATAGTTCTTGAATAGTAGGGTAAGTCATAATATTGTCATTAGCAGCAGCATAGGAGAAAACAGGAGAACAGAAATGTGCTGAAATGCTCTTGGCTATTATAAATGTAGATTCGTTTTCCTCAATTGAAAAAAAAATGTCATTTATGACTTCTCACAAACAAAAACACCTCCCTCAAAAACATGTGGACTTTTTTTTGGAGGGGAGAAGAAGAGAATTTAACCTTTAATAATAAAATATTTTACCATGAAATAAGGACCCAAAACAAAAGATGGAAAATGTTAACCCATACTGAAAACTTGCCAAAAGTGTTTTCCAACCCCCGCCCCAACAGACAAGCAAAGAATTTTTTTCTTTGTTAAAAACACAACTCAGAAAACAAGACAACTACCAAGTAAGAAAGAGTTTCTGAAAAAGTAACCACCATATACACTTATAATACAACAGTGTAAAATGAAGGGAAAAAAAAAGTATTTACATGTTGAATTTTTTTTGTTTTTTTTTTTTACATATTGGTTAGTTTTGTATGAAAAGCAGAATATTATGTGTACTAGTTAGCTGCTCCATAGATATCAATGTTATTGCTGTTGGTTTTTTCCCTTCGTTAAGTCTTCTTTCAGTATAGAAACAATGAGTAATTAAACTGAATATACAATTATCTAGGTAATATATTTAAGTATAGGGAGAGTCAACAGCCTACAAGACACCTCTTCTCCCTTCTTCTTAAAGAAAACTAAGCTGCAGCTGCAGTAATGGAGTAAAAACTATGAGCAGTTCTGTCTCTAAGGGACCTCGTTCGGCTGCAGTATAAAAATGCTTCACACACAGAAATCACACAGGGAACCGATTCCCTCCTCCTCCTCCTCCTCTTCCTCCCCTTTCTCTTCCTCCTCCTTCCCTTCCTCTTCCTCCTCCTCCTCCAAGGCTGCCAGTGCAGCAGGGGTTAGCTGCTCCTACAAGGCCTAGGATTAGAAACATGTACTTTAAGCAGCTACAAAATCTGGCAAAGGACCTCTCATTTGTGTGGCATGGGGCTCTCGCCCAGACACATGCGAGTCAGTTCCAAGTGATTCTACTATTATCAAACAAAATAACGAAGGTGGGGGAAGGGTCCAATCACAAGCCACCCAATTTAGGGTTGTGCAAGCTGGAAAAAAAAATTGAACGTTAATTGACCGAAAAACAGCCTAACAATGAGCTGCTGGTGAGGAGAATTTGTTCCCATAGTCTGTTCACATCGCTCTGTATCATCTGCGAAATAAGACTGAATTCCATTCATCGACAACTTTAATTTGAAAAGGTTTTGCATGGGGCTGCATATGCCAACTTGGGGGAGGGGAAAGGGGTGCGAGAAGGGAAGAAAAATCAACATTTCCTAGCTCTGATATGAACCGATCATCAGGAAATCAGCACAGCTGCATTTCGTGGGCAGCCTGTACCCAGCGGAATTAAGTGTGAATGCTCTCAAGAAGAAAATTTGGCCTTAAAAAAAATCTGATGCCAAGGTAAGTAAATACTGTCAGGATCACCAGGTGGGGTGTGATCTAACCCCATACTCTTTGGGACAAGTTACTGTAAAGTGTTGAGATCTCACTGATTTTTCAAGAAACAAGGCTTGGGGTGGGAACATGTACTCTCTGGCAGAAACTGGGGGAGGGGAGATGTTGGGGAGATTTGCACCAGGGGGTATGGGAGGGGTAGTTCCCCTGAATGAGCCAAGGATCATTCACCTGGAAGTGAAAAGGGTTTTATCCACTGCTGGGTAAGGAGGACTACCTAGTCACACCTGAGTCTAGAACACAGAACCCAGGCCCACGGGGAGGCCTTATGCTCTCTGTGTAGTCTCTTGACTTGGCAACACAGATACTCTAGCGTACCTAAAGCGTGGCTAAAACTCAATCGCTGGTTTCCATTGAAGAAATAGCTGAAAAGTACAAATCTGGAAACACCTAAGCCTGAAACAGTATTCTGCATATAGCATAACAAAATAAACCCTTTACACAAATCAGGAATAATGCCCATTAATGAATATACATATGGCAGAGATTTTTAAGTTCCATGCATATGAATTTTTAATAACTGTAAAAGAAAAACATACAAAGAAGCAAAAAAAAAAAACAAACAAAAAAAACCCAAAAAAAGATCCCACATAAAACGCTGTATCAACAATGTTCCTTTAGCATTGCAGGTGAGAAGGGGCCCCAGCAACAGAACCGAGATCCCCAGCATCACCTGCCCACACTCTTTTCTGCCTAATTTCTGTGGGTTTAGCCATTGGTAGCTGTTGCTTCCCCAAGCTATATGGATTCTTCTTTTTTTTTTTTTTGCACCTAACACATTAACCTTCTGTTAATGCTCACAGTCACCGTGGCGGTTAGCATACAATTCTTGTAAAATCTTATTTTTTATGTAAATAAATACTATAATTTTAGGATGGGAAGCCGCCTCCTGTCTATGGAAAATCGCTTTCAAGCTTGGGCGTAACAAACCTTCTATAAATTTGCACAAACAGTTGAAAGCAAATGAGATTATCTGGAATAAATGCTTTTGAGCAAGCACGAAATTCTTTTGATACTGGTCGATTCGATTTCTCTACACTGTTGATAGGTATTTGGGGGTTGGGAGTGGAGGGGAGTCACAAGTCAGTGTTGAACGCAGGAAGGCACGCGACGACCCCCCCAGGATTCAGGTTTTGCGTCATTATTGTTTTCTTATGTGTCCCTTGTTCAACCAAGCACCAAAGGGAATTTTCTAAGCACTTGAGTGCTAGGATAGGATCTGTTTGAAAACATCGGTACAATATATTTTAAAAGTGAAAACCTTTTAACTCAAGCTGATTGATAAGCAGGAAGAAAAAGACACAGGGAGTTTTCGACAAAGTGCAGTCTAAGGATGAATTCAAACAAAAAGACAGACAGAAAACAGCCCCCCAAGACCAAGCGATGATGTAATGCTGCATTTTGTTCCAGTGCAGGGGTGGGGGTCTCAGTGGATCCCAGAATTAAAGCAGCCCCCTTGGTCACACTGAAAGGCATGGCCACCGATCATTCACAGCAGCAATGGGAGCACTGGACACTCCGAGGACATGGGCAGGGACAACCTGAACAACTTGGAGATAAATACTGTCCTTTATGAGGAAGGGGATGTAACAAAGGAGAGTTATCCAGTAAAAAAAAAAAAAACAAAGCGACTGTCCTCAGAGTGACTTGGCCGGCCTTCCCCTCCTCCTCCACCAGGGTGCCAGGCCATGATGGAGGAAGTCTCTGGAATACAGAGGCCGTGGCCATCTGCAGACCTGGGGTGACGACGTAGGAGCCGTAACGTACATCTTCAATAAGGCCGGGCAGCTTTTCGGTTCCTCTCTCTCTTCCACACACTCTTCTTCTTCTAGCATCCGTGCTGGAAAACTGGGTAATTAGCACTTAAAAATAAAGACTTAAAAAAACAAAAACAAACACTCAAATCTCCCAATCAAACCACGTGAGAGGGTCAAACTATGAGGGTTCCCCAAGCTGGGCGGGCGGGCTGCGGGAGCAAGCGGGGCCTCTTCCCCGCAGCATAACCACTCATCCAAATTGTGCATCACCAAGTGTTTGTGGGTTCTGAAAAGTTACTTATAAAAAATGTTCATTTCTTGGATTATCAACTCTCTGTCACTGTCTTAAATAGCTTATAACAAAAGTTTGCGTTTCAAAGTGTTCCAGCAAGCAGGGGACAAACGGGGCAGCCCCCTCGGCTCACCAGCCAGTAGAAAACGTCGCCGGATGGCGTCCAAAAGGGCAGTTCATAAACACTCAGTCGTGTTCGAGGCACAGGAAGATGTTGTGCTATACGGACGGGGAGAGGCGCAGAGCTCAGTGCTTCGGCTGTCAGGGGACAAGGCGCCCTCCAGCGCGCGCCCCCAGTCTGTCTGCTGGGTACAGAAACGCTCACCCCGTCAGACACGTGTGGGCACACACACGTATGTGCCCATCGCTGGCGGAGGGAGCGGCGTCAGGCTCGGGGCTCGGGTGGTAGCTCGTCCAGCTCGTTTCGGTGGCTGCCCCCAGCCTGAGGGCTTGGTTTAGGCCACAGCTGCTCCTGAAGCTCCTTCACAACTTTCTCCAAATGTTCCCGGGCCTCCCGCTCACGCAAGAGATCGGCCCGGAGCTGCTCCCTGTCAGCCTCGGCGTGCTGAAGCTTCACCTGCAGGTCCTCGATCTGAAAGCCAAAGCAGATGGGTGTTAACCAGGCCTGGGAGAGAAGGGCTGCCCCCACAGACACCTGTAAGCCCACATAGGATCCTGTCAGATGGGGTTATGGTCCCGCCTCTGCCTTCCAAGGCAGGAGGACTGACCCCCAGCAGGGACTTGTTACTCTTCTGATGACCAAAAAGACCCTATGCCAACCATCGGAAGGTTGCCGCCATGGCAGGCTGCAGAGATAGGGAGGGGAATTTCAGTGGATGGCCATCGTACTGGAGGGGGATGGCAGATTTCTGGTTTACCAGCCCAGGAGATGGGCACCCTGTGCTCTGGGGGGTCAGGTCCAAGGGCGGTAGAACCTCAAGCTCCAGCCCATGCCAGAGGAGTTGCTGTGGGAGCTCAGTCATGGCTCTTTCTCAGGCTCCTTGGTGGAAAGGAGCATCCAAGGAGGGCAGCAGAGCCTCACCTGGCCATGGAAGGAGTTAAGGGAAAATTCAGATGTATGAAATCTGTTACAGCTGGGAACCAGCTCTGGCAGACTCGGGCTGGGGGCACTTGGCAGCTGTACCCTCGGCAGGCTCACACTGACAACACTCTGCTCCATGCTCATGAAGCCTAAAAGAGCCTTCCGAGGTTCTGTGTGCTGACCTCCACTTGAACTGTGCCTCTTAGATGCTATTTCTCCTGGTAGGAGAAAGGAGTGGGTGGGGGCAGCCCATCGAGCACCAAGCAAGGCTTCATGCGCACATGTACCCACACCCCCTGGTACAGGCACAAGGCACCAGGACAGAGCACGGCCCAATCCCTCATAAGCTGTGAGCACTGGGGAGAGAAACAGTATAGCACCCCAAAGGGAAGAGAAAAGACACCTGCAAAGATGAGGCCTGAATGGGAGCGAGGCAGTGGAGGCTGGCCAACTCCACATGTTCAGTGGCCCTTAGACGCCGGCCTCTGTTCTCAGGCGCCCTCCCACCCTACCTCTGTTTAGTCTGGACCCCCCCTTATCAGGGATAGGAGACGCCGGAAGCCCGAGAGCACATCCCTTCCTGCGGGGCAGCAACACAATTCAGCCCCCTGCCCCTTCCTGCTCTGGAAGTTCACACCATCTCCCTTAAAGAGCCCGGGCTGCCACAGCAGAGGAGTCTCCTTCACATGCTCTTCTCCAACCTAGCTGAGCCCTAGCCACCTGGGAAGACAGCTGCTGAGAAATACTGCTCAGGGCCCAGTTTCTAGTCCCCCCAGCACCCAGGCCAGTGACTCGGTCTTGCTAGCCTCAGTCTGCTCATCTGTAGGAGCCCCACAGCGCCACTTGGCCAGTGCTGGGGAGCAGGCTCCATCCTGGTGGGGGGTGCGGGGCTGGCTCACCTGCGCAGAGTACTTGGCCCGCAGCCGGCCAGCCTCGCAGCCCTTGTCACACACGCGGATCTGCCGGGCCTGCTCCAACTCCCTCTTGAGCCGCTGCCGGGATTCATTGGCCTCTTTCATCTTCTTCTCATTCTCTGCCCGAAGGCGCTCGATCTCTTTCCTCAGGTTACGCTTTGCCTCCGTGGCCTCTCGAAGCTTCTCCTTCTTGGCCACTCGCAGGAACTCCAGCTCCTCCAGGGCACAAAGGAAAGGCAGGTGAGCTTGCTTTCCAAGCCCCTGATGACCCCTTCCTCAACTGGCCAGCAGGCCACAGGATCCCTCCTCTGGCCAACACAGGCCACACCATACCCCTCTGCATAACTTCCCCTGAAAGGAGCTGGCATAGACAAGGTGGAAACAAAATACTCTTTATAAAACTAAACACCTCAAATTTTAAAATGCAGGGCACATTTTATTGGGCCTAACACAAGTCTTTCTGTACTGACATCCCATCCATTTCTAGGCACAACACTTTTTAAAAGTTTGGTCCCAATTCCCTTTAAGAAGCACATTTTCTGTTTCAAGAATAATAGCTTTGCTAAGACACATACAATCAAGTTGAATTGGTGACACTCACAAAGGGCCAGGAGAGATTTCTGATCAGCCCTACTTTTCAGCCAGGCCCACCAGCTCTTGTCTTTGCATACTTAGGTATGGGGGTGGAGGTAGGGATGAGGAAAGGAGAGATTGAGAGAAATGAGGGAGAAGACCTAACACCTTCGTGTCCACTAGAGGAAGGTGAAATTGGGGGGGACCAGAAAATGTCCTCCATCCATCCATGGCTGAGCCAAGCCAGAAACAGCAAAAGAAGCTGATATGCAGAAAGATGCTCTTTCTTTATGTTTCTGCTACATGTAAAAAGTCAACGACCTCTGTCCAAGGTCAGTCCAAACAAGATGCCATGGTTTCTCACATGATTACCAGAAGGCTCGCTGGGTGTGGGGTGGTAGGAATTTTGAATGCTGACATCTTGTCAAGTGAGGCCCCTAAACCCAAGTTTTCACCAAAGCCGAGGTAATTTAATTCACATACCACCTACCTGCAAAAAACATTTAGCTGATATTCCCATTTGAAATCACACCTTAAACCAGATTAAAATAAAAATATTTGCCAGGGCACGCCAGCAGTAAACTAAACTATACATTGATGTTAATTTTTAGAATTCTGGAATGTGAAGTGCTGACAGCATTGTACTGGGCTAAAACCATTCTACTTGTTCAACTTTCCACAGAGTTGTCAGACAATCTCGCTGCCACACTGTGCTAGACAGAGGTGTTAATTTCACAGCCTTTAGGTGGGCCACAGAGTTCTACACACCCTAGGAAATTAAAAAAAAAACCAAACCCTTAAGTGCTAAATGTTCTCAGACTTTATTTACAATTTTTTTTTGGGTACACCCACACCCAAATCGCACTCTAGCTCTCAATATCACCAAGGCTGCTCATCTTATTATACAACCTTGCAGCCTAGTATTCTGGAGAGTTTCTGGGGTGTCCTCCCCTCCAGACCACATCTCATTTGTGTGCAAAAAAATCCTCAACAACAAAAAGCAAAAACCCAAGTGAATTCAAAATGATGGATGTGTATAATCAAGTACAAATATATCCACAAAATTACAGATAAGAAACCCCAAAACTCTAACTTCCTAATCACTATTAAGATGCTAGCTTTGTTTATGGGGAGGAGTGAGTTTGGGAGTGGGGTGCAAATTCAGAAAGAGGAGAGAGATTGACTGGGAGAAAGCAGCTCAGTGAGCTTGTCTGGAAGAGACCCTGGCACAGGCCAATGGGAAACAGACCTATAGGAGCATCATGAGGAGAGTCTTGCCAGTTGGGTGGTTTGGTGGGTGGGGGCAGGGAAGAGAGTGGCTGACAAAATGAAAGTATTTGTGGGTAGAAGAAAACACATTTTCTAAGAGGGGGCTCTACTTGGCCTGTGCCAACACTGATGCCCCCAATCATTCTGTGGCTCTTTTTTTGGTGAATGCTTCTTCTTCTACAGGGAATGGTCAGAACCAAGGAACTGGTTATTACTGGTCTTTTTTCAAAGCTTTAGAAAAACAAATCATCTGATGTGCATGCAACAGGGCCCTGGGAGCTAGGCCTTCCTTGTCAGCGGGTATGCAAGTGTACCCACTTTTGGCAAACGCACACAGTTAAAGTGTGAAATTGTCTCTGGTGCAGCTGCTCCTCACTCCCTGCACTAAAAATAGCCCAAGCCTCATTATAACAGAAAAACATTCCGGCTTCATTAGAGAGAGAAGCCAGTCCGAGGCAGCCGGCCGAGGGGGCGACTCACTCGCTGGGGATCACGATGGGTACGTGGAGACATCTTGAAGACAGTCCCTCTGCACCTCCCCTGCAGAGATCATGGTGGCGTAGGGCTCCAGGCCCACAAAGGGAACGAGGCCCAGGGCTCTCCAGCGGGCGTGGGTCCCTGTCCTGAGTCTCCCGGGGGGAGGGTCAGCAGATGCTCTGTGAGAGCTCAGGAGGCTGCCTGGAACAATATCCCAAGCCAGACGCTCCTGGACCTCCTCCCCTCTCACCTGGTGCAGGCTGCGCTTGGCCTGCAAGGCCGCGTTCAGCTTCTCCTCCTGCTTCACTCGCATTTTCACGACTTCGTGAAGGAATTTTTCTTTGGCTTCCTTAGTGTCCAGACCACTTTCCAGGGCCTGCCTCAGATGCTCCAGTTCAGCCTCCAGCCCATTGCTGTGGGACTCGGCATGGGCCACGGCCTCAAAAGAAGCGCTGACTGTGCCACCACCGCCGCTGCCGCTGCCACCACCAGGGGCTTGCATTCCTGGAGAGCTCATGTCCTTAGCTGAGCTGGATGAGGTAAAGGATGGAGAAGAGAGCGAGGACAAGGAGGAAGTGACTACAAACAAAGACAAACCAAAAAACCAACGTTAAAAAACAGCCTTGAATCTCATAGCAAATTCAGTTCAACTGTGCTGAGTGCCTTCCAACAAAGGGCTCATGCAACGCACCACTCTGTCACATCATCGTCATGGCCCAGGGACACCCCAAGCCCCAGTGTGGCGGGGCCTGCCAAGACCCCCTTGATAAAACCACTCCCGGCAGAGGGTGCTCATATGCTCACACACAGACACATTAACACACTCGGTCACGGATAGTTGTGCAAATGGTATTCATACTTCCATACTTACAGTTACATTCATGCACTTATGCACACAAACCTTCACACAATATCCACACTCACAGATGGATTCACACACGCCCATATGCTTGCACACTCACAGTCGTGCACACACAGGCACTCACACCTACATTCACACTTGTTCACACTCACACACATTCCCACACTTGTATATACAGGCAATCACATACATATACACACAGACACAGTCACAAACACACACACGCTCCTTTCAGAAATGGGAGCCTCTTCTTGAACAGTACACTACTTTTTTTTAGGAGGAAAAGAGAAAAATCGACTCACACTTACATTCCTCTCTGCTCTCAACTTCCACGTCCGCCTCAGAATCCTTCTCATCTTCTGGGGCTGCAACAGGGACCAAGGTCTCCGGCATGCCAGGATTCTCCATAGGCAGCTTTCTTTTCCGGGGCTGTACGGAAGTGGTGATGGGCTCAGGGGCCCGGGACACAATGGTGGTACAGGGAGGGCTGCTCACAATCTTCTGCTGTGTGGGAGGAGCTAACGCCACATTGGGTGCCACAGCATTCTCGAAACTCTTATATGAATAAAAACTGCAGAAAGGTGGAGAAAGCATGAGCCGGGGGCTACTGCAGAGAACCGCCCAGCACAGCAAACAGAACATTTGATTAAAACAAGTAGTCTTGGGAAAACAGAACAATTAAGTAACACTAACATCTCAAATAAACAGGCAGGCTGGTCTGGTCTTGGGGAGTCACAAAGACCTGGGGTCAAATCTGGCTTCTGACACAGAACAGACCAGTTATGTGACCTCTCAGTGTACCAGGCACCACACACCCCCCCAAAAACCGAACATTATAGAGGGACTGTGGTATCTCCATCTGTGAAGGAAATTTCCATACTGATGAGGAGATCACAGGTTTAGACCCCATATTCAAATGAGTCTGAACCAAATGGAAGAGCCAAATCTCTCTGAAAAGTCCACCCAACAAATACCACAAAAAGCTGTGATTTGTAGGTGTCTGTGCACAGGCTTTTAAGAGTCATTGCCCTGGGTGGGGCTGATGTCAAGAATTGTGCCCAATGTCTTACCACCATATTATTAGCTGCTCTTGGACAGCTGCCCAAACTTTCTGATGACCTTGTTCATTTAGAAAATTTGATTCAAGCCCCGAAAATTTGAAATGATCAATTTTTTTGCCTTTAATAAGGAAAAAAACATTATCGAGTTCAGAACGTCATTAAGAAAGGCAAAATAAAAATCACAATCCAAAGACATGCTCCATTAGAGCAAGGGACTGGAAAGAGTCATCTGATTCCCTACCCTACAGAGGCACAATTTCCACAAAAACCCACCCTTGCAGCCCTCTTTAAGATTCTTATGTGACCCTCTAGTTCCTATGACCACCACATCAAGCTTATGGAAGGAGCAGAGGGGAGCCTTACCTGTCTCGAATCAGTGCAGGAAGGTGTGTGGAGAGATCTTTCTCATTTGAAGAAACAGCGGGGGACCAAGGTCGGAAAGCTGACAAGCGCTGACGGGGATGCATGCAGCCAATGCTCTGTTTAAAAATGCAAGTCACTAATGAGAGGATGCAATTAAGAGAGTTATCTTTCACAAATATACTTTCCTAAGTGTATGTGTCAAGGAGGGTCTAGGGGGCTGTGGCTTCACAACTTGATATCTGGCCTATGAGCCCCAAACGAGACTGGAATCAAAACCAACAATTGTAGACATACAAAATTTCATTGGGAACCATGGAATAGCCTTTTCTTTAAAGAACGTGGACTATGGAGCAAACACTCGAAGCATCAGAGGCCTTTTCAGATTTTGTATATAAAAGTATAAAAAACCGCGTCTCTTATAACCTGAGCATGAGCAGAATTCTTTCAAGAGAATGGCAGAGTCAAATTCTCTCCTCCAAGAGAGAGAATAAACAGAGGTAGGGAGGGGGCCTAGGATGGAGGGAAATACAGTTAGTAATAGCAACAATGAAAAAAATTCTGAAGAAAGTTTCTCTGGTGAAGGCCTCATTTCTCAAACATAGAGAACTGAATCAAATTTTTTTTAAAACAAGAGCCATTTCCCAATTGATAAATGATCAAAAGATATGAACACAGTTTTCAGATGAAGTAATCAAAGCTGTCTACAGCCACATGAAAAAATGTTCTCACTCACTAGTGATTGGAGAAATGCAAATTAAAACAATTCTTGAGGTACTACTTCATGTCTATGAAATTATGCATTAGATTGGCTAACAGGACAGAAAAGGTAAATGACAAATGTTGGAGGGGTTATGGGAAAAATGAGACATTAATGCACTGTTGGCGGAACTGAGTCAACCATTCTGTAGAACAATTTGGAACTATTCCCAAAGGGCTCTAAAACCATGACCTTTGACCTAGCAATATCACTACCAGGGTCTGGATCCGAAAAGATGTTTTTTTAAAAAAAGGAAAAAAGACCTATATATACAAAAATATTTACAGCAGCTCTTTTCTGATGGCAAAGAATTGGAAATTGAAGGGATGCCCATCAATTGGGGAATTGTGCCACATGATTATGGTGGAATACTATTGTGCTCTAAGAAATGGTGAGCAAGATGCTCTCAGAAAAACCTAGAAAGACTTGCATGGACTGATGCAAAGTGAAAGGTACTGTGTACAAAGTAACAGCAATATTGTAAGATGATCAGCTGTGAATGACTTGGCTATTCTCAGCAATACAATGATCCAAGACAACTCTGAAGGACTTAGGATGAAAAACGCTATCCATCCCCAGAGAAAGAACTGATGGTGTCTGAATAGACTGAAACATATTTTTTAACTTTAAAAATAAAAATAACTTCTATGGACCCAGTTTTAATTCAGAAAGTAAAAACAGGATGATTTAAAAAAATCACCTTATTGGACGAGCTTGCCAGCCGTAACCAGCTGGACTGCTTGTCCTTCTCAGAAGGAGGGGATTGTGTAGAGGAATCATCTGTTTTGGGCTTGATGGCTGTTGGGGGTTCAGAAGGGACCTGAAGACAAGAGGAAAGAGGTACAGTTAGAGAAGAGAAGTCCAGTGAGTCAAGCATGCCATGGCAAAAAGAACCCCAAACTTCATATCATGAGTGAAATACGGAGAACATAAGCAGCTATATGGCAATACTGGCTGCATTCATCCATTACAGACATTGCTGCTGAGAATAAAGATTCAGAAAAATGTCTAAAAAGGAAGGCAGTGTTATGGCTTCATTTTGTGCTGAGTTGCAAAAATTATTCTGCCTGTATGGTGTGTAAAAAGGTAAATGTAATGCCATTTCTAAGCTGGAAAAATTGGTTCAATGAGAACACAGACCACTTTGTTATTTTCTTTGTGATGGTTGTTATGGGATGACTTCACTACATCCCAGCTGCATTGGATTGGAGGGAAAGTGCCAGAATCTTCTTTCGCCTTTTCCACAAGGCCTCGGCTCAGACCTGTACATCACCCACTCTTCAGCATGAGAAAGTCCTTTGGCAGATGAAATGGCTTTTCTTTAACATCACTTACAAGGAAGATCTTCGCAACCTGAACAAGTCTGCAATGGGCATTTGAAGAAAACCTGGGTCCTGCTAATATCTTTATTATTCTGGGGAATGCAGAGCTGAAGCTCTCTTCCTTATCTGGCAAGATGAGCCAGAGGGTCTGAAGCTGCTTCTTCCTCAGTCACATCAGATGAGAGGAAGGTCCAGGTGGGAAAAAATGATTCCTCTTTTTAATCTTTCCACTCCCATTAGTACTTCTACCTCCTCCCAGAGAGGCAGACAGTCCAGATCTGCAGGTGATGGCACAGCTCACTTTGCTCTGGGTGCTGAATATCTGAGGGTGTGAAGAGACATCTCAGTCACTACCAGACTTGTAACACGTCCAGATAGAGAAGTGAGCTGGAGAGGTCTGGTTTCATCAAACTGGTCTCTAGCCGATGACAGGAACCTGGTAGCTGGCACCAACTAGCCTGTGGAGTCATCAAACTGGGTGCGTTCTCCTTACTTATTTACGAGTCAGTTCTAAAGGTAACCCTGGAGGTTCAGTGAAAATAGGGCATGAAGACCACCATCTTGAGGACGTGTGACTGAACTTAAACTAATCCTGCCACAAAGCCAAACGCTAGTCTCTAATGGGCATGTACATACAGCCTGGGCTTCCCAACTCCAAATGTGTGAACAACATCCATTCCATATAAATAAAGAGGCATGCCTCTCAATTCTAACACCAAAATAACAAAAACTCCAATTCTCTCCCATGACCAAAGAATGGTTCCTTTTGCACAGATACAGCCTGTGCAGAAGCAGTGACAGCATCCAGAAGGTATTTGTAAAGTCTATAATGATCCCAGGCTGACCATTAGGGAGTGAAAAGAGGGAAGGGCCAGGAAGGGAGGAGGAGAGGCTGGAATGAACAAGGCAACAACAGGTGGTAAGCCTCAGGCCTGAGAACTGGAGCCGCCCCTCACTCAGCTGAAGGAGGGACATTCTGTTCAAACCCAGGCAGCAAGGCTGCAGGGCTGGGATGACACCCACAGCCTGGACAGGGTCTGGGCTACAGGGTGAATCTAAAAACAAATACCTGGGGGGGGGGTAAGAGGAGGAAATGGTCCAGAAGGGGAGGATGCTATTAGCATTTTTAAAGGGGGCAAGGTTCTTGTTCATTCCCATTCCACTTTTTTTTTTTTTTAAGAAGCACTAGGCTGACCTCCTGGGAGCTAGGACTGGACCAGGGAAGAGGTGGTGCATTTAAATGACTTCAGGGCATCTATACTGGGAGTGACAGAGTGGGCAGGCCAGCCTACCACATCTCTCCTTCCCATACCCCTCCAAGACCCTCCGCTGAAGAGGACAAGGGAGACAGTCTTCTCCATCTCACAGACACGCTGAAGAGGAGAAACTCAAGTGGACTGGATATGGGTGATCTGAAATGGGAGTGGGGTTTCAGAAGCCTCTCCCTCAGGCCCAACTGTGTTTTCTCCAAGAAGCCTGCCCTGCAGGGGAAGTCAGACCAAAGCCCACTGGCCATTTCCCAATGCCCTGGCCCTCTCTGAGCCTCCTGCTTAGTGACATGAGCCCCTGAAGGGCAGCGGTTGCGGGCAGAACATGATTCTCCCCAATCCCCATAACCACTCTGCATGGCACTAGCTGCTGCCATGCTAGCTAATTCCCGTTTTCAGCATGAGGGCTAGGCTGTCAGGAAGGCAGTGGATCACATCTAATTCTGGGACTGGTGACTCCAAAAAAGACTAATGCAAAATTAAGGACACCGAGCCAGGTTTGGAAGCAGACAGTAGCCTATCCTGGAGGTTGGCTTCCCCAGACATGCCCAAAAGAGGTGGTGCCATCAATAAGGCAAGTAGAGACAAGCAGAAAGGATGTTCCAAGCTATTCAAGATTCTATCTTCCCAGGGAAGTTTATCTGGGCTCTAAAGGCCAGGATAGAATTGGATTTACACGTTTCACCTTTAGCACCTCGATTTACCCTGCTGGGCAACTTCCTCAGATTTTATTGCTTGACCCTGGGGGATCCATTTGCTTGCTCTTCTCATTTAAATCCCCAGAGGCCTTCTCCTCTTTGCTCCAAAGGGGAGTCCCCTGTGCCCTCTAGGGTGGTATGTAAACTAAGACCACTCTTTTGGGGGGAGGGGAGTGAGTTGACACCATAGAAAGGGAAAAGTTTAATGTTGGCCTCAATATAGTTTGTAACCAAGAAATATGGAAGGTTCAACTTCGTAACAAACCCAATAGACAAGACACTATGTCTAGACTCTAAGCCAAGCACTGTCCTGGTTGCTGTTTATTTAGTGAACTTATAGGATGATACTGTTAAAAGATAGAAATGCTGTTCACATTGTTTCCAGTGAAGCTCCCGAGAAGGGAAGTGGTTATGGACTGGCTGGAGTGAAGATCCAGGTTGGCCTTGGAGCTGGAGGAAGCAGCAGCTCTGGCCCAGGTGTTTATGGGGTCAGGCAGGCTGGAGGCAAGTGCTGTGATTTAAAGATTTTATCTTTCCAGAGAAATCAGACATGCTCAAGAGACAATCGCTTCTAGGTCCCCAAAGCCAGACTGGGTGGGGGAAGCATGGCAGAAAATGTACGAACATTTGGCAAAGGCCAACGATAATGGGAGCAGCGGGTGGACAGGAAGGAGACTAGAAACATGCTAATGTCTGTGAAGCCCTCTGCAAAGCCTGAAAGAGGCAGGAATAAATGGCAGCCATTGTGATGCAGACCCAGAAGACTTGTCTGCTTCAAGTCTGGGTCTCAGTTTACCCCTCTGTCAAAAGGACCAGAGGATTGATCTCTGCTGCTAGCTCTGGATCTGTCTTGTTTCCCTGAAGGCCTTTTCGGGAAGAAGTGGGCAAGCTTAAAGATTCACAGGAGTTCAGGATTCAGAAGTGCAACAGACCCTAGAAATCATCTGGCTGAAGCCAACTGAGGTCTGACCACCAACTGACCACCCAATTTTTAAATGGGAGATCAACTATTTGATGAATAAAAACTTTAAAAGTCCATTATGTACATTTTAAAGAGAACAGAGACATGTCTAACTCAGGTGAGAGTTGAGTAAGAGGGATTCCCATAGAAAACAGTCTTCCTCTGACCTCTGCAGGGGAGATGGGGAGCCTTTCCATCTCTCCCACATAGATTTTTAAACTCACAATTTATTATTTAAACAGTTTCCTTTATAGCTGGTAAATACAAAGAGTTTAGGGTCGGTTACACCATGAAAAGGGTGGAGCTTCCTGTCTGTACAGATACTGAAATGGGGCGTGAAAATTAAGCCAAGTTCTCACCAAGAGAAAAACCACAAGTCCTGGCGCCTGTCTGATATTGATTTTGAGAAACCTCAAAGATAGACTGCTTAGGGGGTAAAAAGTGTCAGACAAATTAAAGACTCCAATGCAGGGGGAAAAGCAGGAGCAGTAAACAAGTTTACAGACACACACACCCTCCAAACAGCACACCTGAAGACCAAACACCTGCTCAGGGAGGGGACCGGCAGTGGCAGCAGCCGGGGAGGCCAGCCTGGAGCTGGAACCTAACAGTGACGCTTTGACAAAAGACCAGTCCAATGAGTAACTGGGTCCTCCTTCTTTTTCATGATTCCGGTCTTAGCTATGTGTAGGAGCATGGGGTCACTGAATGCTGGGGTGACATGATGATGTGCTACCATCTTAGGAAAATGTTAGGGCCCCCCATCAACATAAAGCTGGGCAACCTCACCTTCCCACAGAAGCCAAGTGTCTCTAGAAGTCTCAGCACATCTCACTGACAGGAGGACCTTGGCAGTGGTTTGTGGGACCCCTCAACATCAATTCCAAAATCACATTTCCAACAGTCTTCAAACACTCCCATGGAGCTATGGACTCATCAGTTGTGGTTAGTCCCTTCACCACTGCAGTTCCCATCCACACCTATCCAATCAGTGTAACACATTTCTACCAAGAACCCTGAAGTAAGATGCAGGCTGCCCAGCCCCAAGCATTGGCAAACTCATGTCTCAAGAGATCTATACACCAATTCTCCTGAGCTGGTGTACCCAAGACACTCCTGTAACCAATAGTGTTGACACTGCTGACCTCCAAGGGTCACTGATAAGGTCTGACTATCCCAAGAGTCCTCGTAAAAAGGACTGTCTGAAGAGTGCTCACAAGGCTATGAGGTCAATTCACCTCTTCCTTCTCTTGTCTAACAAAATTCAATTCTGAGAAATCAGGGAGGGGCAAAGTAGGGAAAGGAGCTGAAGGTCAGGCCCAACCACCTGTACTGGTGGGCTCCTCTATCCTTTTGGGGTGGATCTATTCAGGTCATCTGCTGATGCCTAATGAACATCAGATTCTAAGGGTTCAAGGCCTCCCCCATGACTTAGAGGCCTGGCCAAGACTTTCCCAGAAAGACAATGAACTCAATGGAAACTAATGACTGTCCATGCTACTTGTTAAAAGTAGGTCACTTACCACCTTTCATAACCCTGACCCGCTCAGCTAAAGCCAAACCGCACTACAAAGGCATCTGGTCCTACAATGTCCTACTCAGAGATGGTACTAGCAGGGCCCCACCAAAGAGATGGTCACTGACCAGAAGGCTAGTACACGAATCATAACATACCCTCAAATCAGGTTCCGAGTGCTGAGGGATGTCTAATTCCTGAGGGCTGTCTGATGAAAATAAATCAAATTATGCCAAAGGAAACCTGAGAAGTTGAAAAACCTCAATAAGAAATCAATAACCAAGATCCCAGCAGGCACTGCTCCACTTCCAGACCCCTGGCAGGACCAGGCAGTTGGGCTTGCTCACTCCAGACCTCATGTTAAGGCCCAGAGGTGACCAATAAAGCAGTGAGTTTATAGAGAACCGAATTTTTATGGGGCCTGAAGAAAAATATTTAGTCTGAGTTGGCTTGACAGGAATAAATGACTTGTCTTGATAAAGAAAAGTTATTTGGAGGATTATAATGAAGAACTAAGTATACTGTCTCCCTCCACAGAACTTGGAAAAGGATAAAAAATCAACCAATATCTACAAACTGATTTTAGGATACACTTTAGGCTCGCTCCTAAGACTTGCGGGATAGACATCAGGCCTAAGTACCTTCTCTTCCCTAAGTAATGCAGATGTACATTGCTGGTGAGAATAACTACCCACAACCATTTCCCCCACCAGTTCCCAACTCTGAAGTTGGAAGTTTGGTGTAAAATCTGCTGATATTTCCAAATCTGGTCCTTAAAATATGAGGGGGAGGGGAGGAGGGAAAGAAGGGATGGGAGGGGAGAGGGGAGGGGAGGGGAGGAGAGGAGAAAAGAGCTATCATGAGAACCCTGGATGCCATCTACCCATGAGCCAGACTCCCTGACCCAACGCCCTCTCCCCCAAAGGCTCTCCTTATGCTAACTTGGGCAGATCCGGGGCAGTGCCACTCTTCCCACCAGGGTAGGTTAGAGATGTTACATAATACGCCCCTTCACACTGGGGCCACTGCCGAAAGTCTGCTCAACTGGGAACAAAATGTTCCTTCTGTTAAAAAGTCTTCAATCGTCCTGTGATTCCTCCTGCCAGCCTTTCTCACGTGCAAATACACTTTCCACTGATGCTTGCACTACATCCAGGAGTGGCACACCAGAGCCCTCACATTGTCTAGAAAAGAGAAAACAATCACATTGCCACTGCCTCTTTTACTTTGATTTCCCATCACTCTTCGAGGAAATATTTCTTTATGCTCTGCTGTCTTAATAAAAAAAAAAAAAGGGGGAATGGGGGGTGGGGAAGAGAACAAATGTTCAAGGAAATTGGCTGGTTGCCATCCCTCGGCCGGGCTTACGCCAGCTCATCTTCGCCAACAGTGGAACGAGATCAAAAAACTTTCAGCCTAATTTCCTAACAGTTTGTTCCAGTTGCTATCATCAGAAACTGACCCTGTTGCTTAGTTTTAATTTTGCTATAAGAAAAAAACATAAACAATTTGGTTTTTAAAGTGCTCAATGTAACTGGCAACCCTGAAGAGGGCCTGACTATAAGGAAATGGGGCTCTTCAAATTCCAAACACAGAGAAGCATATTCCTGAGGAGGGAGACCGGCTCAGAACAGTTCTGGACATCTCCTGGGTGACTTTTGGGAGATACCTTGGAAACCTAGCTGTTGGAATATGCTGTGCCAAAAAGGTATCTTTCAGTCAAGGAAGCCAGCATATGCCTCTAAATGCGTTTTTGTTGAGATGAGAGGGTGACGGTGGAAGGTTAAGGGGACTGGAAAGGCAGGAACCCTTTTGTTTTGTATGTAATCATGTGATTTAGAAATCACAGTTCTAAGCCTTCCCCCCTACCCCCACATAGCGTTTATAACTGGAAGGAACTTGAGAGATGCATCTGCTTGTCCAAATCCCTCATAGTACAGACTAGTATAGGGGGGCTAGAAAGGTTAGGAGGCAGATGCCAGATCACATGGGGGTAAGAAAGGAGCAGCATGTGCTATGTCCTTTCAAATATACTGCTCATTACAACCCTAATACAAAGACTTGGCACATAGTAGGCACCTAATAAATTGCTGATCCAAACTGATGAGAGAAATGTGTACAAGAAAGGCAATCTTCCACGGGTGTTTAAAACATAAACAAAAACTCTGAACTGTTCCCTGATTTAAATCACTAGAGCCAGTTACTTTTAGGAAATCAGTTTCTTGCCCCTCCAGAATTCGTGACAATTGAAGGTTTTCCATAAATAATGAGAATGTTGAGGCCTTTAGACAAGGTGAAGAAGTAGTCTATACTGGAAGTAGTAACAATGACAACTGTATCTGGCCAGAATAAAAGAAAGATGTTCCATTTTTTCCTCTTGGTTAATAATATTCATTTGAATACTTCGAGCTGGGTGATTCTCCACCTGTTAGAAAAAGAGGCTTAGAGGGAAACCCTTAGGTTACAACACTTACTCCATTTCATTCAAATCAAAGATTGCTCTCTTGAACGAGAGGTACCATTTTAACTTTGGTCTAGATTAGGTTTCAGATGCATCTTCACAAAGGAAAACCACACTATTTTTCTTTTATAATAAGCAACTGCCAGTTGAAGCCTGCTGTTCTAAGAAGCTCTGAGCCCTCATCCTTGAAGCTGCTCCCAGACACCCATAGAACTGATGGGGCTGACGAAATCTGGGGCTGATTTTAGACATGCAGACCCTGACAGCATCCTTGCTCATCACCACATCAAAAAAACCAGTGAGGGTCCACAGCTGGGATGGGGCTTTTGAAAAATCCAAGTTAAATGAAAAATATGTGAGTACAGTTGGAACACAGCTGTAGGCATGCCATTTTTCTTTCCTTTATAAAGGCCTCCCTCTCTCATGTGTGTGTATGTGTATGTGCATTTGCAATAATGTGCTCTGTACACAAAAGACAGGGCCCAGAGAGAAGAGGACACAGGACAACAGCACACTTTCCCCAAAGGAAACTTTTCATTCATAGCAAATAAGAAATACTACCCCCAGCTGTGCAAAATCCTTGTTTTTAGTTGCTTGCTAAAATCTTAAGACTTCAACAGCCCTTGGCCTTGTTTGAAGCATCATTAGGGCCATGGGGCCATGTGCTGCCACATGGACACAATGGAACCATGAGACACATCCACTAAGATAATAAGCTCATTCCAATGGCAAACATAGGTACCCCTCACTTTATGAAGGAGAAAGTCAAAATTTGGCATATTAAATTGTAGTTTTCCACTAATTTCTATGATAAAATTGGAGCCTTGTTGTGGTGTGAAAACAAAATCTCTGTAAGAATGGGGTGGTGTGAGGGATAAGCATGTTGGGCTTGTAGACTGGAAGAAACAGATTGCTCTGAAGAGCAAATGTGATGATAACTTTTTAAGGCTACCCAGAAACCATCAGTACAATCCTTGGTGGGCTCATTGAGAACACAGGTACAAGACTGAACTCAAAGAGGACCTAGCATCAGGAGTCCAGACACTGACGAACAGATCGTGAGGGGCAGTGGGATCCAGGAAGGGTGAGGACTTGGTCGGTCTGCTGGCTATCCACACAGATATTCTAGCCCTGCTCCATGCTCGTCAGTAAGTAAAGCTGGGGTAATCTAACCCTAATCATGAGTCTTCTGTTATTCTGCCAAGTGTAGGGGGAAGAAGGAGGCAAGTTAAAGCCATCATGCCTAGGAACAGGAGCATGGCAGAGTAAGCTGGCCCCAGAACTGCAGGACTCTGAGAAATTAAAATGCCATAAAAATAAAGCTCACACACTGGATCCTAAATCCATCTCCTAAACTACAGGAGAAAGGAACTGGCATGAGCTGATGAATGAAACAAGAACAATCATCTTGTGGTATCACTCACTGTCTTTCAGGGAAAATTAAAAGAATGCCCTGTTAGCTAGCGTTGTCTTTCAGGAGCTCAGAAAATCAAGAGTAGTCCAGTTTCCTAATCTGTGGTGGGAAAGGGGGGATAAAAAAATGAAACGGGGAGAGAGAAGACAGCATCAGGCTTATGACAGACTTTTCAGGGCAGTGAACCAGGCCAGGAGCTCCAACAGCTCTGAGTCAGAGGGCCTAGAGCAGGAAAAACTGTTTGTTTGTTTGTTTTGTTGGCAGTATCTGTGTAATCAAAGCAATAGGATCACACCCCCACACCCTTGTGTCTACCTGGAAATTCTCAGAGGTGCTAGTTCCTATGGAGAAGGTATGTGACAATGCTTTGCTTAATTTCAAAGCTTCCATTAAAGGGCAAATTTAGGCACCAAACAAAAACAACCACCAAATCAAGCCAGAAATTTCCTACCAACTCCAGAAAAAAAAAGAAAAAGATGATGTAATTGAAAGAAGGAAGGAAAAAAAGTCCAGACTGCAGGGGCTTAGAAAGAATACCTCATTCTCCCCCCACCCCAGACCCATTTCTGGATGCCTGGTTGGACTGCCAGCCAATGAGAAACAACATGGAGAGATTTCACTTGGGGCTAATCTCCTATATCAGTGAAACAGAATCCCCTCTTTGGCCAAAACACAATACGAAATTTGATTTTAACATGGAATATGGCATTTCGAATCTTAGTTTTTAAAAAGAGTAAAGGGATTATTAGACTGAATTTACCAATGTTTCTTCTAAAACAGGGGCACTGTTGGTTTTACTATATTTTTAGCTGCTTTGCTGTTGTGGTTGTTTAGCTGTTGTTCAGTTGTGTCTGACTCTTTGTGACTCCATTTGGGGTTTTCTTGACAGAGATACTGACCTGGTTTGCCATTTCCTCCTTCAGCTCATTTTACAGATGAGGAAACTGAGGCCAACAGCGAGTTAAGTGACTTGCCTGGGGTCACACAGCTATTAAGTGTCTGAGGCCAGAGCTGAGCTTGGGAAAAGGAGTCTCCTGACTCCAGGTCTGGTGTTCTATCTACTGCTCCACCTTGAGAAAAGGTGAGATGATGGGAGCATGTGGCAGGTGTTAGTGTCCTACAGCTGGAAAAAGCAAGACTAAATAAAACAAATCCTCAAAATAAGCAGGGAGAAAAACTAGAGATGATTGTGGTGCACAGAAGTGTGACTCCTTTGTCTCACGCTGAAATAATCCAATGGCCCAGTTCTGAATAAGAACTACAGAACATGGGGGGGGGGGGTGAGAAAGGGTGGGGGGAGTTTAGTGGACCACGAGCCGCCCACAAAGCTCCTTCTCTCCTCGTGCATTAATAGGAGAGCATTCAGAGAAAGGGAAGTGCCAGGCCCGTTTTCTGCCCTGGTCAGACCACATCTGGATGCCACATTTCAGAAGGGACATTAACAAACTGGAACATATCTAGAGGAAGGAGACTGGGGTGGTAAGAAGCAGAGTGGGAAAAGCACCGAGTCTGGAGTGAGCCAAAAGGCTTGGTTTCAAATCCTGGCTCTGCTATGTGACTGTCTGAGAGATCAGAGGCACCTCCATGTTCTTACTTTAAAACTAAACGCCTTTAAGGGCCCTTCTTACTCTTAAACAGTAGGATCTTTCGATTTAAGCAACTGGAGATATTTTAGCATGAAGGAGCAAAGACTGGGAAGAGAGTGAGGCTGGGAAATGAGACATAACCGATTCTGAATATCTGAAGAAATGTCATCAAGAAGAGTGGCTCATTCAGCTTGGACCCAGGGACCAATCCAATGGGTGGAAGCTCCAAGGGAAGCCTACCCTGGCTCCACAGAAGGAAAACCTTCCTAACAATGACAACTGTCCAAATCCCAAATGGGGTGAGTGTTGTTATTCCATGGGCCTTCATCACTGGAGGTCTCTGAGAGGAGGCTGGCAGGACTGCTGTAGGTGAGACTGAATCAGATGGCCCCCCAAGCCCCTCAGACTCTGCAGCTGAGTTCTAACACTCATTCCCTCTTGCCCCAGGTTCATCCACTGACACTTGATTTCTTCACAAACTCATTCCATTTGTTTCTGGCACTATTCCTGTCCCCCCCCTCCCCCCAAAGAAATGCCAGTACTAGATTTGCCACCAGCAGGGGGTGATGTTCTCCCTTCGAGCAGACCACCGTGGCTCCCATTGGCAAATGCTTTTAAAATAAACCAATCCAAAGAGACTGCCAAACAGAGCCATCAGTCCCTCTATTCAAATACTGTATGAAGGGGAAGAGCACTGACAGGAATATTAACTTTTACAGAATCCTGCTTCTAGCAGAAGCATTCACAAAACCCCTGTCCCAATGCAGAAGCTGCTTTAAAAACATTTGCCCCAAGCCAAGGTTTCTCTAAAAAGGCCCCCCACACACACACACACACATACTCATGCAAACAGGAACACGTGAACTCAAAACAGAGAAATGAGAAATAATGCAAAGGGAGCAAAAGCCAGGGCCAGCCTGAGTCCCTGTCGGCCCGCCCCCCAGCTGGGGTTGTCTGATTGGCTCTTAGCAACCTGTGTCACCTAGGACAGAAGGGAGGCCTTCCACTGAGAGGAGGAGGAGGAGGAGGCCACTAAGGAAAGGAGGAGGGAGGAACGGAGGGAGGGAGGAAGGAAGAAGGGAGGGAGGGAACTAGCTTCATCCAACTCAGCTGCCAAGAGAAGAGACCTGAATCCCTAACAGTGAACAGCTTCCAAGTTTAAGGAGAAGGCAGACCCCATCCAACGGTGTCCTGCTTGTCCATGTAATAATCTCTGCTTAGTCAACTTTGATTGTGTTAAAAAAAAAAAAAACCAAATAAACAATTAAAATGCATTTTGCTGCTTGGATCCCTTTTGGCGGTTTTAAAATTGTAATAAAGAGTGTCAGATTACCCCTATGGGTGGTCCCCACAGTAAGGGAGAAGTACATTTGCCAGAAGGCACTGACGCCTAGAATGCCCATATGGGCACTGCCCATAGAGTATTCGTTCCCCAAAGACTAGGCTTCAGAACTTTAAGACCAGTACTCCAAGATCACTATTTTTAAAAGTTCATCGTTACTAAAAAGAAAAAATAGAGAGGGGATTAAGGTTTTTTTTTTGTTAGCCCAGAAATAGCACATATGGTTCTTGCTTTGATTTTTTTTCCTAGAGAAAGTTATTTTGAACTCATCTCTTCAGTTCTATTTCTCATATCCATGAACTCTGCAAACACTGACAAGGCTACAACATGACACATACCAGAGCGGTTGTGAACTGGATTAGACGTCCTGGAGAGCAATCTGCTCCCAAAGTGACTCAAATGGCCAGAGATCCCACTACTAGCAATACATCCCTGGAGGGGAAAGGTCCCCTATACACCACAACAGGCAGAGCACAAGCTGCTTATCGACTGGGGAAGCTCTGGTACATGAATGCAGTAGAAAGAATATCACTGCCCTGTAAGAAACAGTGAGTAGGAAGAATTCAGAGAAGCAAGGGAAGATGAGTGTGAACTATACACACACAAGAAGTACCATGTAAATGGTGACAAGGACAAGAAGAAAAAACTGAACCATAACTTGGAACAACCAAACCTGGCCATGGAGATGAGATGGACAGTGTCCTCCTCTCTCATCTTTGGAAGGGGGGGGGCGTGGGGAGAGAAAGGGGGAGGGAATCTCTGTGAAACACGGTAAATGGTGTCAGTTGGGTAGTTTGGGGGACTTTATTTCCTCCTCTTTTATTCTTTATTCTTTGTTAAAAAGGATACCTCCTTGAGTAAAGAAGCAGGGAGATATCTGGAAATGAAGGTGATTTAAAAGCCAAAGATAAATAAAAACTAAAAAGAAATTGTTTAATGTTACAAAATCGAGAGCATAGAGCCTATGCAGTGGCAGAATATTGGGGAAATGAATCATTCTTCAATAAAACAACATGGGAAAGTAAAAAACAAAATTCAAGGAACATCACAGTTACAGAGGTATTTTCTGAATGGTGATGGAACCAACCATCCATACCCCCTAATGGCGAAACATTCTCTGCTTATAGACCTCCCACCTCCAGCCCAGAACAAAATTTCCTTATAAAATGTTCTTTATGTCACTGAAAAGAGGGCCCGCTGCCTGTCAGAAGCAATGACAATTTTAACATCTTTCATCCCAAACAAGGAGAAGACGCTGAATAAACTCTCCAGGGAAAAGGCTGGGATGATCTGGGCGTAGTTAAGGTAGGGGAAGAGAGCGGGTGTTGAGCCGTTAAGAGATACACTACATGCAGCTCTCCTTAGCTCTCAACAGTACAATTCCTGAAAGGCCCACGTCATCCCCATTCACTGAAGTGACCAGCTCACAGGCCACATGCACCAAGAGGGAGGAAAGAAAATCTTTGCTTATAAAACATTCTTAATGCTGTTGAAAAGAGGGGCAGATGCTTCTCTAAGTAGCAGAGAGGGCTTACAGGTCTAAGAAAGCCACAAAACGCTCATCCACTTTAAGGAACCATTATTACTTCTGAAACCTCCCCAGAGCTGGGAAGATAAAGCCAGACAACCAATTACAGACTTTCAAAGCCTCTCCTGCAACCTTTAGAAATCAGCGTCACGTGGCCCCTGCAGCAGACACTGCACTCAGTGGGGTAGCGCACTTGGGTTCAATATCTCCAGTCAGCTCCACACAATTGTTCCTTCCTCTCCTTCTGCCACAGGTCTGAAAAACTTTTATGCACCAGTGACTGACCTCCTGAGCAGAGCTGGCATGACCCGTATTGCGCCGTCCTAAGAAGGGCTCTACAAATAAGTCACAGCCCAGTCCCTAATGACGGCAGGGCAGTTTTGCTTTGGCCTTGTTTTTGTTTCATTTGGGGGAGCGGGAACTGAAAAGTGGCTTAGGTATCATAAAATTATGATAAAAAATATGATAAAGAAATAGGTACATTCTTCTGAACTGGATAAAACATTTTTTTCCCAAATAAGTTTATATTCTAACATATGTAAAACCTTTTGTAAACTTTAATCGGGTATATAAATGTCCATTTTTATTGACAACAAAACTGCTCAAGCACACACACGCATGAGCGCGCACACACACACACACATCCCTCCACAACGATGAAGAATCACAGACTCTCAGAGCAAGGAAGGACCTTGGAGATGAGCCCCTTCATTGTATTAAGACCCAGAGAGAGGAAATTGGGAGCCCATAGTCACACAGTTAAAGGGTGAGGGCCACGACTCAGGCCTTCCGAACCATTCTCATCCCCAAACTGCTTTATTCACTCCTGCAGTTTCTCTTTCCTCTGCCTTGACAGTGTCTCAAACAGGGAAATGGGAGTAATTTAAAAGCCAGCCCTCTTGCAGTTTCCACACAGCTTCCTAAGCCCTGGGTGGCTGTGTCCTGTCTGCTCTGGCCAAGCCTGGGAATCTCCCCTAACAAGGGGCCACCTTTTGCTTCAGTCCTATAAGAAGTATGCTGTTCTCCCCTTTCTTTCAATGTTACTGTGATTAAAATATTGGCAGCAGTGGAATTGTAATTCTAACATTACCAGAGCAATGGATAGTGGAAGAGAAGGGAAATCTACTTCATTTTTCCCATTTATGTGTGTGTGTGTGTGTGTGTGTGTGTGTGTGTGTTTCCTTAACAAACATTTGCCAATTGTAATGAGCAATATGATTGCTGCTCCTACCTAAATAAACTTCAAATCAAAGTATGTAATGTGAGGTGAACTGTGCACACTGTCGAGATGAACAAAAACCAAAGAGAAGAAGGCAGGCAGGAGGAGATGGAAGAGAAACAATGGAGAAAGCGGGAGCCAGGGCTTCGAGGCACCTCTAAAATAGCACGATGGCTTTAAGAGGACCACTAGCTACAGGACAGGACTGTGTCGGTTACAGTTATATTAATAGAATAAAGGCAAAGCAAGCTGATGGAAAAACTCTTGACAGTTCAATTGAGAAGTACATGGCTCCAGAAGCTTCACTGTTCAATGACAACAGGTAATGCTCACGTGGCCGTCGTAAGGTCTGCAAAGTGCTTCACAAATGGTATCTCATGTTATAATATTCACAAGAAGCCCAGAGGGCAGGAGGTTTGGGTTTTGTTGTTGTTTTGCATGTATTTTTATTTATTTTATTAAATGAGATGGGTGTTTTTAGCCTTATTAAAGATGAAGAAACTGAGGCAGACCCAGCTAGGAGGTGAGCCATGAAAAACATCCTTTCAGTAAGATTTATCAGGCACTTCCTAAGTGGAAGAGACTGTGCTAAGTGGGCTCAGAAAGGAATTTAAAAACAATCAGTCCATAGGCATCTGTTAAAGCCTATGAGAAGTACAAAGAAAAAGGGCAAACAGTGCTTGCCTTCGGGGGGCTTAAGCTCCAAGGAGGGAACCCCAACTGTGCTTACAGGGCATAAGCATCTCAGAAGGGGAAAGTTCTGCAGCCCCTGGCCAAAGGTGGCACCAGAGGGGAGCCCCAGGAGAGGAGGGAGAGCCTCCAGGAGAGGTGGGGGGGGGGTGTGATGGAGAAGTTCAGCAAGAAGGGGGCTGGATGGAGGAAATACGCCTAAGAACGCCAAAGTGATGATGCCTGGTGGGAAGCAATGCACACATAATATCAGACTTCTCTGAACTTTTCTTTTGTTATTCTTTTAATTTTGTTTTAAGGGATGGCTCTCTGGGAGGGGGATGGAAAGGGATATGGTTGGAAAAACAGCTGGTGCAAAAAAAATACATCAATAAAAAACTTAAAAAAAAACTAAGTAAGACAAGAAAGACAGAAGGGGGGCATGTTGTGAAGAACTTTAAATGCCAAATATGGGAGCTGATATTTGATCCTACTGGGCACAGGGAGCAACGTGGGATGAGGGTGAGAGGGTGACATGGTCAGCCTAGACTTTAGGGAAATCACTTACTTGAGCAGCTTTGTGGAGGACAGGCTGGACCAGTTAAGACAGTACTGTAATGGTCCAGGTGAGAGGTGCTAAGAGCCTGAAAGAAGAGGATGGAGTCGGTAAGTGGAGGCATGGAGGAAGAGTGTCGTAGAAATAGCACCAACACGATCGGGCACCTGGACGCATCCATGGGGTGAATGAAACAAGGAGTCCAGCAGGATCTAGAGCTCGAAGACCAAGTGACTAAAAGGAGAGGGTGACACAGGCTTTGGGGCAAAAGCTCACAAGTCTGTTTTGAACATGTCAGGCTTGAAACATCTTCAGGACATCCAACTGAAAATGTCCAGAAGGCAGCTGGTGATGCAGGGCAGCAGCTTAGAAGAGAAACCAGGGCAGGATCTAAAGCTTGGATCATTACCTCCAGTGAGATGATCACTGAACCTGGGGGAAGTGATGAGATCGTCAAAAGAAAGGCCCCAAGTGGGGAGAGCACCGTGGTGGCACCCAAGCTGATGACTGGGTTTTAGATGGACGGAGATCCAGCCGAGAATACAGAGGGGCAGCCAGACTGAAAGGGACTGCAAATGAAGGCTTTATAAGGTAGGTGGTATAAATGGCCTGCAAAGGGGGGAAGGGAATCCCTTTTGCCTCAGCTGAAATCCTGGAGGGCTCTTCTTAAAGAAGGGGCAGGAGGTGATCAGCTGGGAGCTTCCCCAGGCCTGTGAACATAACAGAGGTTGGAGAGGAGAGCATTCAGGGGGGTAGAGGAAATGGCAAAAACATAGCCAAGGATAAAGGGTTCCCATGAGAGGTTAGACAGGATGTCAGGGCCAGATCATGGTGGGCCTGGACCAACACAACTTTCTCCTCTAAAGAATGGGGAAATCAGAGAGGGTATCCTAACAGGAGAGGGACAGGACAGGCAGCACAGGCAGGATGGCTGGAAGCTAGGTGTTGCAGGGCTTAACTGAGAAGAGTTAGGGACAATGGAGAAGGAAAAGAGCCGAACTGCAGAGGGAGTAATGGAGGCTAGGAAGTAGTCACTGGTGGCTCCAATTTGACATCTGGGTGACTAAAAGAGGGGTAAGTGAGACCGCCAGAAGGAGGGGACTCCAAAGGGGTAGAAAGGCTTGGAGATTTGTTGTTGATGAGTTGAGTGTGTGTGTGGGAGGGAGAGGGGGAAAGGGGGAGAAGGGAGAGGGGGAGAGGGGGAGGGGGAGAGAGAGAGAAAGAAATTGTTTCAAATAAATACAAGCCATTATTCTTCTTTCCTTTTGAAGTGAGTGCTATTGTACACACTCTTAAGAAGACAGGCCCTTTGTCTAAATCCTGAACTTTGACCTCTGGCATTATTTTCCAATGCAGGAAGTTTCACGGAAGGCAGGCAGCACAAACACCGTTCCTAGGTGCTCCAACATCAGGTACCATCTCGTGAAATTGCCCCACACAAGGGGATCAATGTGTTAGGGCAGTTTAACAATAACTCATGATTCTTTTCAAATGCCCTGGAAATTAGAAGCAAAACAAAACAAAAAAGCCAACCAACCACCTTACTATGAGATAGCCTGTATACGAAGTGGCCAGGGAGATTACAAAATCTGTTTCTAAGGTCTCTTAAACTGCTCAAATGCAGCCAACAAAGAATCAGTCCCCATAATCATCTTTTCTCTATCAGGCTCCTGAGCGTCCATTCCCAACTCTCTCCGACCAGCTGTTCCTTGTGAAGGGCCAACAAAGGGCTATGACTGGGGAGGAAGCCACTACCCCTAGTCAACCTTTTTAATTTAACTGTTTTGTTTAGAACTGAAAACATTAGCACAATCAACTTGAAAAGTAACAGTTACATTCTAATTATTAGCAACATAAACAGTATATGACCAGGTTTCAGCCACTTCCTCTATGTCTTTGTCAAAACTCTTTGTGCATCTGTGCTCACACCCTTTTCCTCTTACATGGTCACAGTGTGTTTGCCACCACCCAGCTTGTCTGATTTGGGCGAGGAGGGGGGGAGCCGGGGCGGGGGGGGGGGGGGCACACTACTCCATGAAGGCCTTTCCAGTTGTCTTTGTCTTCATCATACTTGTCCGTCTTCTCTTGTTAGAGTAGCATCCTGACTAGGCAGACTTTCTCTCCTGCCCACCCCACAAAATCCTCTTTACCCTGGAAGTTCACTTGGCCCCTGGACTTCTCACACCACAAGTACTCTGTGCCCCCCGCCTCTTCCTCTGATTGGCTTGTTCCTCTACAAACCTCTCAGATCACTTGTGTCTTCATAACCACCTAAAATCCCACCTTCTACATGATGCCTTTCCGAACCCCTATTAATTCTAGTTTTATCAGTTTCCCTTTTACTTATTTCTTATTTATCCTGTATATATACAGCTTGCTTTGCATACATTTGTTCACATGTTGTCTCCTCCATTAGATTGTAAGCCTTCTGAGGGCGGGGACAGTCTTTCTTTTTCTTAATTGTATACCCAGTGCTTAACACAGGTCATGGCACATGGTAGGTGATTAATAAATGCTGATCGATTGATTGCTTTCTTTCAGGCTACATTCTCAATATGAGAATTACAGGGCAAAGGTCCTGATCTTTTGGGTGTGATTTTTAGCATGTGCTCCTAAGGAGGGAGCTGCCGTCTATACACGTCTGCAAATCTACTAGCAACAAAGGTGTCCACTTGCTCCTTGAGTGTTGAGGTTCAATGCTTTTAGTTGTTGCTAACTGGATTCTCAGTCAATTTCTGAGGGCCATTAAAAAAACACACACAGTAAATGTTGGACATTTTAGCCATTCATTCCAACATGAACTTAAAAAACATGTCTACACACAACTGCGATCCAGCATCGATCTCCAGGAGCGGTCTCAAAGACCCTAGTTTAAAATTTTCCATTCCTGTCAGACTTTAAAGTCTCTACAACATCTGTGGGTGCAATGTTTCTGATGCAGTCAAGGCTGTGAGCAGAGAAGGCAACTTTTAGCAAAGCCGCTCCTCAGAAAGAGGCTTCTCTGCATCTCCTTCAGAACAGGGTGTTGACCAATGTATTCTGGTCACACACAAAAGCAGCTTCTTCTGAAAACTTAAGGACAGGCATGAGGGTTTACATTCCATCAGGGCAACTTGTTGGCATCATAGTTTAACATGTTTGTACAAGAGCATCTCCAAAAGAATAACTTGTGGAAAACAGTATCCATCCTATGGGGCAATCTGTGGTTTCAGAATGTGGGACTCTCCACCTACTTCACCTCATTTAGGTCACAGCCAGTGGAACAGAGAATTCACCACCACCACCACCACCACCATCATCATCAGTAGCATTTACACAGCACCTACTATGTGCCGGCATTCTTACGCTCTTCACAAATATTATCTTGTTAGATCTTCACAACAACCCTAGGAGAAACATGCTATTATTACACTCAGTTTATGGTTGAGCAAACTGAGGCAGAGGTTAAGTGAGTCACGTGGCTAGCAAGTGCCTGAGGATGGATTTGAACTCAGGTCTTCCTGACTCTGGACCCTGAGCTCTATGCATTGTATCACTCATACCTAGCTTCTCTACATGCTGTAAGTTAATATTATTGGCTGAGAGGTGGCAGGGCAACATGATGATATAATCACCCTCTAGAATCCAGCTAAAATCAGGTAACAGCCAAATATACACACACACATGTATATGTATATATATATGTATATGTATGTGTGCATGTATATGTATGTATGAGACGTAGTCCTTGGAGATTTTCCTATTTGTATTTTACGGTTCTTTGGTTTTCATGTTTTTTGTAGGTTAGTAGAGAGAAGGTAGGCTTCAGTTTCCTCATCTGTAAAATAAAGGGGCTATTAATAAACTAGATGACCTCAATGGTTCCTTTCCCCTCTAAATCCCATGATCCTAAAAGTGAGAGGTAAGTGCTGGGGGGAAGGGGGTTGTGGGAGGGGGGTTGAGGAGAGGACCTGTCAGGAGTCAGAGCAGGGGAAAGGGAGGACTCTAAAAAGGAGCTGTGAAAACTCCAAAGGTCTTCCCCCCATCTGAGTGAGTAACATCCCAGTGGTAGTGGGGAGCGAGGGGCCGGCCCAGGCAGCTCTGCCCAATCCAAAAGGCGACAGCACAAGGCAAGAACTGCTGAGTCAGCAAGAAAAGATAGCATTCTGCTGGGGAAGACAGAGCATTCAGGAAGACAGGAACCAAAACATTCATCGCAGCACTTTTTGAGGGGACAGAAAACTGGAAATAGAACGGGTGTCCATCAGTTAAGGAACGGCCAAATTGTGCTAATGAAACGAGATGGAATATTTTTGTACTATAGGAAATGATGTGTGAGGAATTCAGAGAAACACAGGAAGGCTTAAAAGAACCAATGCAGAATAAAGAGAACAACACACACAAAGAATGCAATAATATAGAAATAAAAATAGCACCAAAGGAAGCTCCATCTAGGTGAAATGGAGGAGGGGAAAGTACAGGTCTGGCCTCCTGCAAAGGTCAGCTGGACCCCATCATTCTGCTGGGCTGGATTTCTTGACTAAGAGGGAAGGGTATGTTAGTGTGTGTGTGTGTGTGTGTGTGTGTGTGTGTGTGTGTGTGTGTGTGAGAGAGAGAGAGAGAGAGAGAGAGAGAGAGAGAGAGAGAGAGAAACTCACGAAACTGCTCCATTCATCATAACCTTCTTCTACATAGAATTTCCCGATCCCTCCCACCCCCCACCCCTTCCCAAGTACTCGCTAAATCCTAATACTAGCTGAAGCGCAGTCAGAAGACAGAGGGTCTGCCTCTACCCAGTGCCTATGCACTCCAGGCATCCCATTCAAGGCCACAGAGATTTCCACAGACACAAAACAGAAAGAGGACTGCTATCCTATTAGGAGCCACTGAGTTGATGCCCTTTCAATGGCATAAAAGGAAAAGACGTTCTGGCCAAAACCCTCAAGTGACTTCGCTGTCCTCAGATGCTCACACATAATTTGCTGGGAAATCTATCGTCCTGTTCCTCCAAAAGGCTCTGCCATGCAAACCCCTGGAGGCTTGAGGCGTTCAGCTTTTCAGATTGCCTCAGTACCATTTTTACCAGCAGAGAAGAGGACAGCCCATAAAGGAACCAACTTTTAATTAGTGAAAATAAACTGTGTGCAAGACTTAGTTTATTTGCATATCACTAGACAGTAAAATTCCTCCCAGCACCCAGACAGACAAAACTGCCAAAGGAAACGCAATCATCTTCTACCCCACCCCCCACTGACCAATCAAAAAAAAAAAAAGAAAAGAAAACCCAGATCCCTGTGAGTGAGATCTGTGATTATACCAGAGAACACTGGCTCTGGGCACTGAACATACTCACCACCCCCTCACCCTGATTTGACAGTTTGGAGCTTCAGCCTTCTACTCATGCCTACAAAGAAGTTGGCCCAGGACAGGCCAGTTGAGGCCCTGGGGCGACTGTGGGGAAACAAAGGACAGATAAGTAGCATAGCTGGACCTCCTCCCTCCTCCCTGGAGCTGGGGGAGTCAAGGACACTCCTGCTCAACCCGCACCCTTAGAGATCACCTCCTTAGCAATGAATTCAATTCAGCAAACATTGATTAAACACCTACTTAGTGTAAGGAAGGACTCAGGACTAAGAGAAATGGACTCATTGTAATCAACACGTGATGGAAGTCTAGGAAACAGACATTTGGCTCAGTTGCTCATGGGGCAGCTGATCAGAAATTCTCATTGGACAAACACAGCAAAAGGTCACAGGAGGCATGGTTAGTGTTGTACGAACACCTGAATGCAGTGAGTGTTTAGTAGGGTCTGATGAATTAAAAGTGAGCACTGAGGATTTGGGCATGAGGCTTTCAAAGCCGGCTGCTGGGGGCACTACAGTGCACAAAGCACTGGGTCTGGAGTCAGGAAGACCCAAGTTCAAATCCAGCCTCAGATACTGTGTGACTCTGAGCAAGTCACTTAACCTGTTTGCCTCAGCTTCCTCATCTGTAAAAATAATAGCACCTACTCCTCAAGGTAGTTGTGAGGATAAAGAGATATGTGTAATGCATTTTGCTAACCTCACACAAAGTTCAGATATGCAGACAGACAGACATAGCAAAGCTAACATTAAAGCAGACATTCCTCATTGGCTTAATGCATTGAAAATGAGGGGAGAGAGAAATTCCTTTTTAAAAACTACTCACACTATAAATAATCATGACTATCAAATAAAGCATGCTTATTGCCTCAAGAACAAGACAGACTAAAGGGTCCTTTGTTTGAAGGCATTTCAGATCTGAAATTTAATAATTACCACAATGTTCCAGGTTAGAGAGGCAAACTTGCTATCCCCCTGGAGCCTTCATCTCTAGGAGAAGAGCCTGAGTGGAGAAGAACACCAGCCTACTGGGAACCTGGGTGTGACCAGAACAAAGATGGCCCGAAAGAGCAAGAAAAACGTCCTTAAATTTCAACATACAAACCCAAAACAGAATGATCCCCTTTAGAAGGGCTTTTCACCAGCAATAGGCCAAGAGTAAGCTATGTTCACATGGATAAACTTTAAAGTAAAAAATCCTTCCTTGGTTAAGTAAAGTCCCTTCTGTGAAGTCCCACTTCAAAGAATAACACCAACCTAGGGTTAGTTTGTGTTTGGGGGCCTCCCTATCTTATAGCCCAGGCTGGGAGTACAATGGCCACTCATGAACCCAATCCAAACACAGACTGGAACAGGAGAATGGACCTGTTCCATTTCTATCCTTGGCTGGTCTGCCCCTCCTCAGGCAGGTGGTGATCCTTAACTCCCAAGGGCTCACCATATATTGGTGCCCAACTTAGCATGGGTCCCTGATCAGCTTTAGGTCTGCCACAAGCTCAGAACTCCCAAGCTCAAGGGATCCACCAACTTCAGCCTCCCTGGCATCAGGGATTACAGGTGTGTGTGCCAGCCAGCATGCTCAACAATTCTGGGCCCTTAAAGTATTTTGAGTTTACCTGTACCCTTCTTCATATGGACTTAAATCCATTCCACCAATTCTATACAGTGAAAATCCAAAAAACAAAACCCCTATTTTCGTTTATTTAATGGGGGAAACTATTGCATGTTCCTAGATTTATTGACCAAATGACACCAAAATAAACACTTAATTAGCCATACATACCCAAAGGAGAAAAAGATGGTATGTGACTATCAAGCAGCTTGTCAAGGGTGTGGGAGATGACAAGCAAAAGCAAAGTAAAAAGCCAAATGAATGCTAAGGCTTTTTGCCCCACATGGGTACCCTTCCTGCTCCATCTCCTCCTCACATCTCCTCATGAGAACCCTAAGAGGTACACACTGCAAGAACTACTGTGCCATTTTACAGATTAGCAACAACAACTAGGACTAAGAAAGATGAAGAGAATTGGTCATTTCATTCTTCCTGGGCTCAGCTGTTGACCATTACTTAAGGTCACACAGCTGCCATGTGTCAGGGCAAAGATTCAAATCCAAGTCTCTTCTGGCTTCAAGATGATCGGAAAGTCTTCCTTTGTCAAATGCAGATGACAACACACTACCCGACCTGGCTCCTCCAGGGCTGAGGGGAGAGAGGTCTTGGCCAGCTATCAAGAATCGTCCTCCCCAGGGGAGCTGTCGTTTGTTTGCTGTTGGTACACCGGACAGTTTCAGGTAAGAAAGGTCAGGTAAGGTAAGAAAGCAGAGCTTGGTCAGTCTCTTAGAATCAAGTAATAACTGACATTTGCATTTGACAAAGGAAGCCACCAAAGCCCAGGCAAGTTAAGCTGTTTTCCCAGAGTCACACAGCTCAGAACAAAGAGACACGGCCCTTCTGCCCACCTGCTGTCCAGGGCTTCGCCATGAGAGCCTCAGCGGTGCTCAGTGCCTCCCAGTGTGCTGCTCGTTCCTTTGCGCCTATCTCATAAAACAGCATATGTGGTAACAAACAGCGCTGGGCAGCCTTCGGCTCTTAATCATCGTTTCTCCAATTCAATTAACCCGACCGTTTCCTCCCAAATGAGCTGTTCACTATAATGTTGCTCCTTTTCCAAGGCCTTTGGAACAAGCCTGCCTCTCAGCCCCGGCAGTCCCTTGTCTTCCTACCCCCCAATGGGCCAGTGGACTTCTGATAGATGAACTGTCCAACAAGTGTAATTATCCAAATTTCAAAAACACTCACAACTAAATAGACACAATCTTCAAACAAAACTAGGAGCCACAGCAAATCCAAGTAAGCATTTATGAAGTGCCTACCGTATGCTTGGCCATGTGCTAGAAACTGGGACACACGGACAAACTAAAGGAAGGGGTCCCTGCCCTCAAGGAGGATAACAATCTATTAAGACACTCTGGAGCTGATGGCATCACCAAGAAGGTGTAGAGAGAAGGGCACAGAACCAGGCCGGAAATAAGCCTGTGAAGAGAGTAACAAAATAATTATCTGAAAGGACGATTTGAAAGAGTGGCTAGACTGGGGGGAAGGGAATCCTGGGAGAGGCAGTGCCCTGAAAACCCCGGGAGAAGAGTGTCTAAGCCAGAACGGCTAGTCTGGAGACGACAACAGTATTTAAAACCACAATCGCACACGTTAGTAGAAACTGCCAGCCCAGTGACAATCACCTGCCACCAGTGTGGTGACCTTCCTCTGGCTGACAAGGTGATTCAGGGTGTGGATCTAGAGAGCAGCTCTGCCTCAATGAATAGGTGATCTCTCTCCAGGCTCAGCTCGCAGAGAGGTGTGCCCAGTGGGCAGCTCTCACGTTCACACCCACTTGGCAGGCAAGGCTTCTTCCCCTAAAAGGAATTCTATAAAGTTGTCTCCTGAAGAAAAGTGAGGCGCTCGTAAATTCACTCAAGCCAAAGTGCGGCTAATGCACTACTGGGGCGGGGGCTCCTCCCAATCTTCCACTTCCATTTTCTCATATGTCAGATCACATTAAACCAACAATCAATTTTTCTGTCTGACCATTTCTCTCCCTTTCCAAAACGCAGAGAGTACAGAGGAAGTTGGCTCCTGGCCAGGGATTCATCAATAGGCAGGCACCATCCCTGTCTGGTGGAATGACCCGGCAACAATGTGCCCTCTTTCTTCTTTTTGTTGGCTTATAGTCAAGCTTCACACCTGCCCAGCATGATTACAACGAAGATTAAAATTTGCATGGGTGCAAAATAAAAATAGCAGAGTATTAGGCAAAGAGTTAGCTGTTCTTTTAGCCAAATCTGAACTTCATCTGCACTTCTACAAATTAACCCTGCCCTTCCCAACAAACCATGGTGAAATCAAAGAATATTGGCCACATGGCTAAAACTGTCTTTCATGCAAATTGTGGATGAGAAAGGATTTTCCAAACCCTAGGACAGTCTCCTAGAATACGCTCTGCTGCTCCCAACAGTCACCTACGCTTTCTCCACGGACACTGGGAGCTCTGGTCATCATTTCCAGGACCTGCATAATGCACCGAGCCCATGTGTGCATTCTGGGGCTTTTCCTCTGTCCTAGTGAGTGGAGGGATAAGGACACATCACCAGTACCACCACCCCTTACATATGCCCAGGGACAGCCCCCTTCTTCCTTTTTGAATGTCTTCCTTTCTTTTCATCTACCATCCAGGGCAGGGCTGGCCCACTTATTCTGATCTTCATTTTCTAGGGGAGGAAGCCTAGCCTTGGCATTCAGATGACTTGTTCAAGTGTGTGGCAGAGCCCCACCAACACCAGGCTGTGGCCTCTCTGCACATGCCATGTAAGTACAGGGAGCTCTGCCCTTCTGCCTGGGTCTGGGGCAGATGAGTTTCTCCCACCCCGAAGGGAGGCCTGGAGTTTCTGCAGTGTTGGTCTGGCCTTGTGAGTCACATATTTTCCTTCAAGCTGTCTACACTAAAGGTAGCTCACACTGATGATAAGCATTTCAGCCCTCACAGAGGTAGGATCATACTGATAATATTATTCTCATTTTCTAGATAAAGAAAGGAAGGCTTGGAAAGGTGAAGGAGCTTGGGAAGGTCACAAAGCTAAGAAGCTCGGGCCTAGGCAATGAATCCAGCTCTCAGACTCTAAGCATAGAGCATTTTTACCTCCCTTGTCCCCATGAAGGCCCAGACAGTTCTGTCTGCTCTGGCTACCACTAAGGACCATTTCTGACAGGTGTTAGAACTAGAGAAACTTATGTTCTTTTTTGTCACTCCTCTCCATATTTATTCAGATTATAATCCTATTGTGCTTAAAATAGCCCATTCCAGATAACTGTGGTACAGAAGCGAGGTTAAAGGAGGGAAAAAAGCTGAGAACTTCAACAAATAAAATATAACAATTTTAAAGATTCGTTTTTAGTGCTATTTTCTTGGGTCAGAATAACTGTTACTTCTGCTGTCCTGATGAAAATAGCCTGACGTTTCCTTGAGGAAACTGAATCATCTAATTATTGTCACCATGTTTTTCCCAAGAACAGCCAGTACTAGTCACAGCAGCATGGACCATCTTCTGACCCTTTCTTGAGGGCATCTTCAGCCAGCTGAGCTTTCATAATGCCCCTCTCCTCTAGGGAAGGAGCAGAGCTGATTAGCCTTACTCAAAGATGATGGCTAAAACAGGAAGTGGGGATTGCCCACTGTCCTCTGGGGGACAAAAATACACAGGGCCAATGCCAGCTTTCCCTGATTGCAAGCTTCTTCTACTTTATCCTCAATCGGTATAAGACTATTTCACTGAGTCAAACCATGGGCAAGGCTGTGTGTGTGTATGTTGGTCTATCTGTCTCCAGCAAGCTATGCCCAGAGGTTGATCCCCTGACCAAGAGCAGGCTCCCAATATTAGAACCAAGTTTCCATGCAATGGCAAGCTAATCTGCAGCACCCAGTTCTGACCCACTGCCCCATTCTGGGATCTTTTCCTATATCCTCATCAAGCCAGCGCTTGAAAGGAAGCAGGCCCACCAGAAAACTTGGGAAAGGAGCCACATGCTTGGACCCTTGAGCTTCCTTTTCTTTCTGCTCCACACTGAAAGAATTGTGAGAAAAGAGGGAAAGAGACAGTGTAGACACCAGTACCATTAAAAGAATCCCGAGGAAAGGAAAGAGTGACTATGGTTTACAAAACATAGCCAAGTTTTAAGGAAACAGACAAGTACGTCGGGGTGACGTGCCATTCATGAATGACCTTCCAGAAGAAAGGAGGAAGGGAAGAGAGTCAAGGGCACACCTAGCTGCCATTCCCACCCATGAGAAGGTGAGAAACCCTAAAGATGGCACTGAGTAGAGGGTGGGCAAATTCTCTTGCCTTTCCTGAAATGTGTCCCTTCCCTTACAGTGACACATGGAAGATGAGAATTGTGACATCTCCAAGAAAGTCCTAGTCTAAGCCCTAAGTAGGATGCTCAAGTCACAGGCTTCTGTAGCCACTCTGGGTTCCTAAAGTCAACAGATGATAAAATTCTCAACCTTGTATATTCTCTCCCCTGTTCCTTGACCAACCAGCTGCCAAGGCCTGTGGACTTTCTCTCGGCCACCTCTATGCCAATGTCTTCTTCCTCTTTCTCCACACTACAAAGACCCTAGTTTAGGTCTTCGTTGCTTCTTACCCAGAATATCATGAGAAGTGCATTATCTACTTCATGTCTCTGTCCTCCCCACAGCTGCCAATGGGACTGTCCTAGAGCACGAGTCAGACCACGTCACTTCCCCACTCACACAGTTTCTATGGCTCCCTATGGCTTCTGGGGCAGAACAAAATATCTCTTTAGTATCTAAAGCTCTTTATGATCTCATTCCCATCTAGCTTTCCAGGCTAATTTACACAACACTCTCCTTCATACATTCTAGAATCCAGCCAAGTCAACCTACTTGCTATTTATTCCCTGTACACAGCACTCCAGCTCCTTTCTCTATGTGCCATCTCACTCCAAAGATCTTTCCCCATTTTCTTCCCGTTGTTGGTACATCCTGAAATTACTTCATATTCATTATCTGTATTTATTTGTTATGTTCATATCCGTATTTATTTGTGAACTGAGCTCCTTAAGGGAAGAGAGTGCCTCACTTTTGTATCGGCAGCTGCAGCACCTAGCACACAGTAGGCGCTGTCTGTCAAATGATCAGATCAGGTTTTAATAAAAATAGGTTATTAATCTCTGTTGGCCCATCTATCATTAATTACTCAAATTACCTGCCAGTGGAATTTCCCAATTTCCCTAGGAATTCAAGCAGCAAGACAGCTGAATATATATATTTGAACAACTAAATCCAAATCTTAAATGGTGATTTTTAAATTTCAATTTTTCTTATCTTTTATTTTTATATCATCTTCATTTCTTAATAAAGTAATGATTCCTAAAGAGTCATCCCTTATAACAGAATAAAAAGAAAGAGAAAATAGTTTAGCAAAACTAGCCGACTAATCAACCAAGTCTGGTGCATGTGTGGCAGGAGTGGGGGGAGACACACAAGAGCAGTCATTATTAGTTTTATTGTTTTCTTGTCCATTTCCATTGTTGCAGGCATTGCCTATATTGTTTTCCTGGTTCTGCTTCATTCTGCATCAGTTCAGAGAGGGTCTTCCCATGTTTCCTTTCAGTCATAATTTTTACAACGCAATAATATTCTACCATATTCCTGCATCACATTTTGTTTAGCCATTCCCCAGTCCACTGGCATCAAACTTGTTTCCATTTCTTTGGTATCACAAAAGAGTTGAGATAAATATTTTAGTGTATATGAGACCTTTCTTCTCTCTCATGGATCTCCCATATGCCAACCAATGAGATCTTGGGGACAAAGGGCATGGTAACCCTCATAGAATTCTAAATTGCTTTCTAGAATGGCAGGACCAGTTCCTAGCTCTACCAGTAATATATTATTAGTATGACAGTCATTCTACAATCCCACTAACATTTCCTGTGCCCATCTTTGGTTCTTGTTGCTAGTCTTCTGGGCTGTGATGGTGAAACCTTAGGAGTTCTCTTGGTTTGCAGCTTTCTTTGTTATTAAGTGACTTCTTCAGAGAACAGTTCATATTCTTTGACCACTTACCCTCTGCAGAATGGCTTTTAATCTTATATACTTTGTTGGTTCCCTATATCAGAACCGAGTCAGAGATATACGAAGCAAAGATTTTCCCTTCCAATGACTGATTCTCTCATTGCCTCAACATTATTTCTGCAAAGCCTTTTTAATTTCATGCAAAGTCTTTGCTTTTGTCATGTCTATCTTGTGTTTTGCTAAGAATTCACTCCCAATATGAAAGCTATCCCATTTGATCAAGTCAAGAAGCATTTATTAAGCACCTACTACATGCTGTGCTGGTTCTCATTTTTTTAATGATGTGACTAGCAGATATCACAAAAGAATGAGTTCTAGAGTATTAAAACAATGATCTCTCCAATGTTTAAACTCTTTAATACAAGAATTGTTGAAAAACCTTTAGTTTATTTGAATTTGCCACAATGTATTGTCTGACAGTGAAAAGAATACAATTTTCTGTCAGGTCTAAAGGCTCTAAGGTAGTCCCAACAATTATTTTACCTCTACCACCTAAAGGCCTTTAGTAAATCCTCCCAATCTGAGTACCAACACCTAGCAGTCTTCCCAAAGGGAGGGCTCACTCCAGTTGAATCACAAAGTTCTCTCTAGCAAGGCAACTAAGAGGAAGGGAGGGCCTTGGTTACTATAGGCCTAAATTATGAAAAATGTTCAAAGTTCCCAAATGCACGATTTTGACTGAGATGGAACAATTCTTTCCCTCTGAAGTCACTCATAGGTAAGCTTTTACACTTCTCAAGAACATTTAAAAACTGCTTCATTGTTGCTGATTTCTTTTTACGCCCATAGTTTTGTTTTGTTTTTAAAATGTATCTCCACATACCTCCCCCTCCCCCACTTGGTAACTTGAGAAAAAATGAATGATCTTTTCCCAGAGCTGCTCCTGGCGGCTCCCGCTCCCCATAAGACATTCCAGGGCTGGGACCCACTGCCAGAAGTGGGGGCAGGGGTGCAGAGGAGGCTTCACTTAATGGCCTTCTGGCACTAGGCCACGCCTCACAAAGGATCAATAGAAGACGGACAAACTTTCCCATCCAGAATTAAAGGAAATGTTGCAGAAAAGAGAAAAACTCAGAACACCACACAGGATATGTTGTGGTTACTGTCGTTGGAAGGTTTATTTACTAAGAATCTGAGTTAATTAAAAGAGAATGTTTTATAAGAACATCAGGAAAGTGTGGCTATGTTTATTGCTTCTTGGCTCATAACCGGTTCCTTGGCTTGTTACATTTTTGCTATTAAAGGCTGTACAAAATGGTTGCAGTTTTACCCTCCCTTAGTTTTTATATGATAATATATATCTGAGGCTAGTCCTTTTATATATACTTCATCTCTTCAATGAGATCAATCTTTCAAGATGAGGAGGCATGTCTTTTCCATAAGATGATCCTTAGAAACAGAAGGTAGACTTCGGGGAAGAACTGTAAAGTGGAACCAAGAGGAACCAGATGGGGGAGGGATGAGAATGACAAAGATGATGGAACACTGCAATCCACCCTTTGTACAGAATTAGAACAAAAATGAAGTTATATTTTTTTAAAAAAAAAGTCAAATATCTGCTAATCTGTGAAAACAGATTTGACATATTTCTCTTCACTGCCCAAATAACCTGGTGTTAGGTGAAAAGGCTGGGAACCTGACGTGGCCGATTGCATAAGGTTACCCACCCCCCATCCAACCCCCCTACCAACAGGAAAAAGAACTAGGTAATTGATTTTTAACAACGGAATTTTCAACCAGATGGCCAGAGAATGACATCACCAATGCTGCAAAGCCGTCCAGGGCTTGGGATGCTCTACTTGTGCTCTCTCTCCACCCCCCCCCCAAACCCCACACTTCCATGTCTTAAAGTACACATCTTGTTAAACTATCTGGAAAAATAATGTTTTCTGATTTACATGGACACACCTAGTACTGCTAGATTTGTTCCAAGCGGATGATAGCCCCAGAATACGAGGACAGGGCTGGAATTTCCTTCTGCTCCTGTTAGAAATAGCTAAGAAAGCCGCCTTCTTTCCCTCCTCCCCCACTAATGGGAGTGTGGAGAATAGAGCACTCCCCCCAATTTTCCATGTCTTCCTCATGGTCACCGTTGGTAATTTTAAATCTGGCACTTCATCTAATAAAATTCTAGTCCCTACTTGAGGAAAGGCATATGGTGGGGCAAAAGAATTCAAGCAATTTTCTGTCAATAATGCCAGGCTATAGAGAATGACTGGCTCGTAACCTGCAAAGATTTATAATGGGTCAGGGGAAGGAATGTGGGTTCCATTTATTTCTCTACCTGGATGCTGCCTGGAGGGGACAGTTTAAATATTTTGTGGAATGATAAATACTTTGGACTTCACCAAACCCTTGCTTAATGTGTTTGCTGAATGTCCTCCCCTACAGGGCACCACGCTAGCCACTGCCTACTAACAAGGCAGAACAATTTCATTGAAAAATCTCAAGGCAGCTAAGTCTGGTGACAGATTCAAAGCGCTGTGGCTCAGTCTAATCAAAGCTTCTTGGGTCTTTACCTTGTTTTCTGAATAATCCACAGAAGCTTCTTCTTCCTTTGCAGTCAAATGAGAAGATTGAAACTTGCATTTTAACGAATATTGCCTCCTCATTTTTTTGTGGTGTTTCAGATGGTTGAGACCTCAAGAATATCATTAAAGAAGGAGAAATCCTCTCTTTCTTGAAGTTGGCACTTCAAGTAACGGCCAAGAGAGTAGCAGAGAAATTCCACCACTAAAGCTCTCCTGCCATATAAAGACACACCTTCCTAAGGACACCTGGGAAAATGATTCCCGGCTCAAGTCCAACTGCCTCAATGCCCACAGCCCCAACTGTTTTCTTCATTAGAATTTCTCAAAGACTCCCTAGCACAAAAACTTTACGTACATTTTCCATTAATTTGAATATGAAGAATTCAAATCCTGGCAATTTCTTCCCAGAACTGAGAATTTCTAAGTGAGCAAAAAGGACTGAAATGGAAAGTACAAGGCTGTCCTCTAATTCAGAGGAAAGCAATTCAATGGCGATGAATTTGAATCTAAGGGACCTGGATTCCAATTCTGCCTTTTATCAAGTCATCTACTTACTCTGGAGTTCCAGCTCTCCTGTGTAAAATGAGAGTTGGATCAAAGCAAAGACCTCTTCTTGCTCTAAATCCTAGGCTACCTTCTTTGATGTAGGTAGCAAACCATGGCAAGCTGCTGTACCCAAGTCGGATAACTTCTCACTCAACAAGCATCCAGTCTTCTGACGGTCAGTAGAAAAAAGCCCCTACTGGGGCCACAGGCCCCCAAGGCCATCCTCAGCATCAGGCCCAGGGCCTTGAGCCCAGGCACAAGCAGGAAGCAGCAGATCCTTGAATACTACAGAAAGGTGGGGGCAGGGACCAACTGGGATTACTGAGCACATTCAGATCGGGGTGAAACAAAAGGCCGAGGGGTTCGAAGAGTGAAAACTCTATTTCTTTAAATTCCCTACCATTTATAAGAATGAGTTGTGTCTGGAAGGCTGGCAATCTCATGCCTGCCAAGTTTCCATGCAAAATAAAACCTTTTATTTGTTCAACTTTCTCTCTCTCTCCATACAAAAGCTTCATGGTTTACAATGCCATGTAATGAATTATGCATTATAGCTCAATTATGATGAAATATGCTGAAGAGGGATTAGAACTCGGGAAAGGAGAAAGAACGGAGAAGAATAAACTTGAGAAGTTCTGATTAAGCTAAAAGAAAAGGTGGCAGGAACGGCTTGGTCAAATTAAACAGAAATGGGAAGAAACAGGCCCGAGGTTAGAAAGGGGAGAGGATGACTAGTGTGGACTGAAACGTTTAAGAAAATAAGCCATTTATTGACAGAGAGACAGAAGCAAATCTGGCCAGTCCAGAAGACGACTCTGCTCAGCCTAAGATGGGGGTGTGGGCAGATGGAGGCAGGGAAGACCAGAGATGTTGCACAGTGGACCAGAGGACTACAGGCTTACCAAGAAGATGAGCCAGCCTCTTTCCCCTCTGGGGCCTTCCCCCTAGGGCTCTACTCAGCAACCTTTATAACCCACAGTCTCTGGAACTGAGAAACTCAAACCAGCTGTATTTTTCGGAAGAAAGGAATAGTGAATAGGGGGGTGGTCTGCAGAATAGAGGACTATGTAAGTCTCAGAGTAATGTGGCTCACACTATTAGGTGAAGATGTGAATGGACCAGTTAAACAGCCTTAGAAGAACTTCACTTAGAAAAAAGGCAGTCTTCCTCTTCCCCCATGTCCCAACCTCCCCTCCTCCCCTACCACACTTGGGTTACACCTCTAGGATTTTACCTAGCAACAGTGTTGGGGCATTTCTTTGTCATTAACAAGCCGAATCCAGTCTTTAATAAAATACCTGAAAACACAGCACATATAATTAGGGTTTAAAAAATCAGGCGTCAAAAGTAGCTTTCAAAGTAAATTTTCACTGAAAAGTGAAAACCTAGAGCAATGCAGAGCCTGGTATCAAAGGCCCAATATCAGTACTAGGAAAGGTCATGCTCTTGCTCTTTGGAATGATCCTGTAGAGCCCTTTAAATGAACCTTAGCTCAAAAATACAAAGAATAAAATAACTCAAGTTATTATCAGACCTAGAAAAGAGCTGTTCTCCCTGGAAAGAACTATTGCCAAGAATGTTGTGGGTTTTTAATATGATAATAAAATTGAATTTAACAGTTTCAAAAGTTCATTTCCTAATGAGATTGCCCCCAAATCCAGGCTAACTTTGCTGGAGCATAACAATAGTGTCACACTGATACAAATGCTGAAAAATGCCAACCACCTGGTCCTGTACTCACTAATCATGAACGTGGGCATTTTGCTTTATGAGAAAAGACGGTTGTTGGGGAACGGGGGAGAGAAGAGAAGGGAGGTGATGCTGTCAGCAGACTTGCTTAATTGAGTAGCCTCTCTTCTTGTGAAGACTTCGAAGATTCTGAGGAAAAGGACCCAAGGGTGTCGCTATCAGAAGAAAGGGGCATTTGGCCAATTATTTGCTGAAGACAGATTCTGAGAATGTCTCCTACCTCACCCACCCCCACCCCCTCACCCCAACATAACTGTCTTAACATAACAAGCTTAATGATTTATTCACTCTCTGTACCTTCCCCGGGTCATACCTATGTACCAACCAGGTGGGCTGGCAGGAAATCACCTCATCCCAATGTCACAATGCTATGCAAGAGCTCTAGGCTGTCCAAGTCTGGGACAGGCACCGATGCAATTTGCTCCCCAAATTTTAGGGCTAGGGTATGCGTACGATTAAAAAAAGGCCTTTTTACAATTCGACTTTCTGGCTTCAAAATAAATGCTAGTATGAGTTCCAAATTCCTTAGCCTTAGGCTGGAATAAAGAGGCCATCTAATCTGACATTAGCCAGTCTTTGCAGGATGGGAGGGCCACAGGAGGGAAGGAAGCCTCTAGTGCTTTGTTCTGCCATTAATGAATTATGCAACCTTGATCAAACCATTGCCTGGGAATTGGAGAGGTGTGAGGAAATAGGTGGTTAGATAATTAATTCAATGAATATTAACCACCTTTTATGACCAAGACACACTTATTAAGGGTCCTCACCCACATCTGCCAGATGTCACCTTTGGGGCCAGGCTTGAAATAGGGATGTGAACATAAAATGTGCCTCCATCTGCCACTAGGTATCCTAGATGGTGAGCTGGAAGAACCATGGAGGTTATCACCTTCGAGCTTCTCCATTATTTTGCAGATGAGGACCAAGGACCTGAGAGGACAGATGACTTGCCCATGGTAACGGCAGAGCCCACAATAGAGCCAAGGTCCTCAGAGATCTTTCTTCACCACATGGTTTCTCACTTAGGTATCAAACTTTTGGAACTGGTGGCACCAAGAGGTAACAGGAAGAAAATGTCAATGGATTCAGAAAGTATTTAGGCTGACTGATAAGAATGCCAGTGATCTCTCTGGGCTGCTGTGGATGACTGAACACTAGGCAGAAAGGACCATGGTCCCAGCAGGGCAACGCTGATGTTTTCCAAGGGAATCATAATAGAAGCAATGCTCCCGAGCCTTCTGATGGGGGCCAGAGAGACAAAGTGTGGGCTGCCAGAAGTAGTAGAATGTGGGTATTTCCATTTTCATGCTTGATCCTCTTTTCTTCTTTAGTGCCATCTGAGGTCAGAGGAGAAAAGTTAAGGTCTCATTTCATTTATACTCCATAGTAAGTGAAAGAAATAGGAAATTGCTAGGAATCTCCTTAAAGCGACAAACGGTTGTTTCCTGAAATTTTACGTGAGGTTCAAAGGACTTGGGTGAGGAAAGCTTATAAAGACATAGAGTGTTAGTAAACTGCAAACTCAACTCATAACCAACAACATAAGTCATCGGCCTCAAAAAACTAATGTAATCTTAAGCTGGTTCAGACTGTGAAGAATAAGGCAATACAGCAACATAGGCCTGGAGAGACTGTGGGGTTAGGTGTAAGGAGCCAGACTTTAGAAAGGAAGCTGGGGAAGGCTCTAGGACAGAGTAATAAGAATAGTATGAGGAGAAGAAAAGGCTTGGGTTCTTCAAGAACACAAAGGCTGCCATGCCAAGGGGTGGAATGGGCAGGAGGAGGAAAAGAAGACAGAGGCCTAGCTCATCTAGGTGTGAGGGACCCTTTCTAACAATCATGGTAGTCCAAAACTGGGGTTGGCTCTATTGGGAGGGAGGAGATTGCCCTTTGCTAGGCTCTTCTTCCAGCAAACACTGAACAATGACGACGGGACCATGGTTCTTGGACCAGGTACAAGATGACCTAGAGAGCTTCTGAGGTCCCCTACTACTGCTGCAGTTCTGAAAGTTGACTGGCAATAGAGATTCAATTGAGAGAACTAAATCCGGATTTTCTCACAAATATATTTTAAACACATGTTGGTTTTTTGCACCAGCTTTGAAAAAAGCTCTAGGCCTCAAGATGTCCAAGTAATGACTCACATTTGTAGAGTGCTTTAAGCTTTACAAAGAACTTTTTCCCTAACAACTCTATAAAGTAGACAAGGCAAGTATGATTATTCATATTTAAAGGAGAGAACAGACTTGGAGGTGAAGTATCATGGGCTTCCCCTTCTGACTCAGAGTGCCCCTGATACTCCTATGTTTGGGGGTCTAACCAAGGGCCCACCCTCTGCTATTTACCCAAATACAGAATCTTGGAATCTCAGAGCTTAAGGGAGATTTAACCACCCTCTGAAGCCCAGTGCCCTGCATCCAGGGTTAAGACAGCACACAGAACATAAAACCACCAAGGAACAATTAGGCATCTATAACTTATTGCTTAGGAACAAAAGAAAGTATAACTTGAAGATTCCTTTCCAAGTTATTGGCCTAATTCACTAGAGCTCTGCTAGAAAAAAAGGACTTGCATGACCAGCTATACAGACAAAGACAGTAGGGAGTACAGTTCTTTTTGAGGACGTACTAAAGAAATATATGATGGGGGCGGGGGAGGCTAGAGGGAAAGACTTTTAATAACATGATGGGCCGGTGTTTGTCTTCCTAAACAATCTGCTATTGTAGAGATGGATCTAGTCCATGAAGGAGATGAGAGTCCAGGCCTATAGACCAAATAATGAAAATCCACAACCCAAACATCCAGTACGGCTAGACTAAATTGTTGATCATTTTATCGAGAGGAAATAGCTAATGGAGTTGTTTAAAAAAAAGAGAGAACAACCAAAAAAAAAAACATTAAAGGGGACTATTCAGGTCAAAAAAGCCATGCGAAAATTCAGAAATAATCCAATGAGACAGATGGACTTCCATTATATTTCATTGTAACTGTATTTTATTATGGTAACTTATTCCCATGTTGGTTACTGCTTTCATAACTTTTTTTGAGAACCAAAGTTGTTTTTGCTTAATAGATTATCATCTGATACTGGAAAACACCAGTAGTCTCTAGATTTCAAGTAAATTCTTATCATCAAGATTCAGTTTTGTCATCTTTTTAAAAATTAGCCAAAAAACCAAACCAAAAACCACTTGTTTGGTCCATTACAACAGATATCCACCGACAGAAAATGGTCATCGATCAGGTGAGTACTTTCAATCTTAAGTTGCAGAGTAGGAGTAACACAGGTCTCAAAAGTATGAATCTTAGAAGTTAAAGATTTATGCTTGGCTAAACCATTAGCAGCAAAGGCATTAAAAGCATATAGATTTTTAACCTTTCTGAAAAGCCAAGGCTCACAAAAGGGGAGTAACTAAATCTTCTAGTGTCTCAAGGCAAAAATCACAAGCTTAAATCTGAAAACATTTACATTAATTCAGACCTCAAGAAATCAGGATGTCAATTTGTCGTTGATACAGGTAGCTAGGAGATGCAGTGGATATAGAGCTAGGCCTGGAATCAGGAGGACCTGAGTTCAAATCCAGCCTCAGACACAGACCAGCTATGTGACCCTGGGCAAGTCACTTTTTCTCTGTTTCCTCATCTTTAAAATGAGAATAACAACAGTATCTGCCTCTCAGGGTTGTTGTGAGGTTCATATGAGATAATATCTGTAAAGCACTTAGTATGCAGTGCCTGGCACGTAGTAGGCACTTTATAGGTGCTTGTTCCTTTCCTTTTTCATCAGCAAGCTCATTTCTGGAGCCATGTTGTTTTCTTTATGACAGTTTAATGGTAATTATTTTGGATAATTCAGTGGAGTACTCTCATGGACCTGTGATCTCCTCTCCAATGGTCTGCCACGTTGCGACCATCTGGGCTCGTTCTATCCACACCCTCCAATAAGTGAGGAGCTTTCTTTATTGTCCCCTAACATCATTCGGGCTGTTCACCTATTTGTTATCTCTAGCTCCTGGCAATGGCTGGCCCATTTTCTTTCTCAAGCATCCTCAAATTCCTTTCACAGTCCAGCTCCTAGAAAAGGTGAGGCTATGTTAGCTGGAAAGTAGGGGCTGCCTGGAAAGACAGACTAGGTTTATAAGCTACTTGAACAAAGGCATGATGTGGTCAAATGTGCGCTTTAGGAATATCATTTGGTAGCTGTGTATAGGATAGAATGTACATCCTTTCTCTGATGACATCATCAAGGATTTTCATTGAAGCATTTCCTGATGCTCCCAGCCTCCAGTGTCCAGTTAATTAATTCAATCTGCCTATACCCTCTCACACCCATATCTATCTACTGTCTTCCCCATTCAAACGTAAGCTCCTTGAGGACAGAGCCTGTTTTAAGTTTTGACTTTGTATCCCCAAGATTCAGTACAATGCTTGACACTGAAAGCTCTTAATGTTGGTGCCTGACTCCAGGCCTTCCAAGTTCCCTATTTGCTCTATGTTTAAATCCGCCATCTCCATCATTCCAAGTGATACTCATTTTTAACTCTTTAGAGAATATTTTGTTTGTACCTTTCTTACCCATCTCTATCTATATATGCACATCTTACCTCCCATAATGGTCTCCCTTACCTCTATAGCTCCACCACCCCACCAATGTCTTACACAGTAGGTGCTCTATGCCTACCAAGTGAGTGGCTACTTAATAGTTACCCTGTTAGATAACTTAAAGAGGAAATTTGTACTGAATACTGTGATAAATTACATGTTCTTATAACGAGCCTTGAAGGACCTGGGCTTTTCCAAGCTACATTGTGTTTTGGTTAAAGTTCAGTTGGCAAATGCAATGCAAACTCTAAAAACAAAACTAGAGACATGCGTATGTTACAGCATCACTGCCTTCCACGAGGGTGATACGCATTTATTTAAAATAGTAAAAACCAAACAAAACAAAACTTTTTTTAATTCAATATTCCACTGAACCACAAACATTTGATAATCACCTACTACAAACCAAACTACAGATACTGACCTCAAGTAACTTCTGTTCTACTGTACAGATACAACATGTATAAAGAGGGCCAAAAATGGGCACCTGAGAAGCTGGGGCTTCAGGAAAAGCTTCACACAAGAATTCAGCCTCGAAGGAAAAGAAAGAACAAAGAGAAAGAAGAAGCTCAATCATGGGAAGAACTTGTGAAAATACACGAGTGGGAGAGGAAGTGTCAAGTTCAAGGAACAGAGAGGCAGAGCCTCAGACTGGAGGATGCATGCAAGGTCATCGAGTCCAAGTCCTGCTTGCTCAAGAATTCAGTCTAGAGTATCCCTGATGCAGTCAGGCTGCTATGGCTGGAGAAGCAGCAGTGGCCTAAAGCCAGTCCCTGCTAATTCCCTTCAACTCACCAATCAACTCCCAGGTTATCTTTTTCCTGGGGCAGCCCATTCTACCACTTTGGGACACCTCTGGCTGTTGAACCCCTTTCCTCATAGTGAGTAAAATGTGCCTTCTTGGAACTTCAACTACAGCTCTGGCCCTCTCTGGGGCAAAGCAGAACAAACAGACTTTGGAAGACTTTGCATTTGTGGAAGAGATGGGTGAAAGTCTGATCCTTCAGGAAAAAAGCATCTGGAAAGTTATGTGAAAGACAGAGTGGAAAGAAAACTGGAATCAGTAAGACCAACAGGATGCTGTTACAACAATCCAAGCAAGAGGAGCAGTGACTGAAATGGGGCAGATGTGAGAGACAGAGAAGTAAAACCAACAAGATACGTCAGCTGGCTGGCAACCTCACATTCCTTTCACAATCCAGCTCCTAGAAAAGGCAAGGCCATTTTAGCTGGAAAGCAGGGGCCATGAGGGGCAGGAATCTGTAATCGGCCTGGAAAGATAGCCTAGGTTTATACTTTACCCCAAAGGCAATGAGGCACCATTGAAGCTACTTGAACAAAGGCCTCATGTGGTCAAACGTGTGCTTTAGGAATACCAGTTTGGTAGCTGTGTGTAGGATAAGGAGACACTAGATGTAGAGAGGCCACTGAACTGACTAATTCAGGCCTAAGGAGATGAGGGCTGGGCGGAGGGCAGCCATGGTCTAAATTGAAAGAAGACAGAAGTGACAGATGTGAAACAAAGAGAATCTACCAGACCTGGCAACTGATTGGATATTCGGGATGAGGGAGAGCAAGAGCAACCAGGATAACTCCTGGGCTGAGAACCAGGATGAATGGAAGGAGGACAATGCCCTGGAGAGAAAGAGTGAGGTTGAAAGGGAAATGAAACAAGAGGAAAAGGTAGAGAGTTCCCTTAGAATTTCAATACCTACTATCAGCTGCCCACTACTAAAGTCTGTATAGCCAAAGCACAACTAATGATATTCCCTCACAAACATAACCCTCCTGAAATGTCCTTATTCCTGTGGAAGATGCTGCCATTCCTCTTGTTACGCAGGCTACCAACCAGTGATGTCCTCAATCCTTCCGGCTCCTTCCCTGCCTACAGCCAACTAGTGGCCCCAACACCTCTGTCAGGTGTTCCACGCTCACTCCTCACATGGCAGAGAACCTGCCTCTCTCTCCCTCTCTTCTTTGTGCAGTTGAGCGCATTCTCTCTCTCTCTCTCTCTCTCTCTCTCTCCCCTCCCTCCCTCTCTCGCCCCCTCCCTCCCTCTCTTTCTTTTTCTGTTTCTCTCTGTCTCTCCCTCCCTGTTTCTCTCTCTCCCTCCCCTTCTACCCTCCCTCCCTGTCTGTCTGTCTGTCTGTCTGTCTCTCTCTCTCTATATATATATACATATATATATATATATGTTTCTCTGTGTGTGTGTCAGTCTCTCCTTCCTTCTCTGTCTCTCTGTGCCTCTCCTTCCCTCTCTGTCTCTTCCTGTGTGTCTCTCTCCCTCCCTCTCTGTGTCTGTCTCTCTTTGTCTCTCCCTCCCTGTCTCTCTCTGTCTCTCTCTCTCTCCCCCCTCCCTTTCTTTTCTTTTTCTGTCTCTTTCTCTCTCTCTCTCTCCCCCTCCTTCCCTCCCGCCCTCCCTGTCTCTCCCACCCCATCTCTCTCTCTGTCTGTCTCTCTCCCCCTCTTTGTCTCTCTCTATATATTTGTTTCTCTGTGTGTGTGTCTGTCTCTCCTTCCTTCTCTGTCTCTCTCTGTGTGCCTCTCCTTCCCTCCCTGTCTCTCTCTGTGTCTGTCTCTCTCTGTCTCTCCTTCCCCCCTCTCTCTGTTTCTCCCTCCCTCTCTGTGTCTGTCTCTCTTTTTGTCTCTCCCTCTCTCTCTGTCTGTGTATGTCTCTCCCTCCCTCTCTGTCTCTGTGTGTCTCTCCCTCCCTTTCTGTTTCTGTGTCTGTCTTTCCCTCCCTCTCTGTCTCTCCCTCTCTGTGTGTGTCTCTCCCTCCCTCTCTGTCTCTGTATCTATCTCTCTGTGTCTTTCCCTCCCTCTCTGTCTCTCTGTGTCTGTCTCTGTCTCTCCCTCCCTCTGCCTTGTTTCACTCCTTTCCTTTCTTTCTTGCCTGCTCTGTACTCATTGCCTTCACTTGCTCTCTTCCTTCCAGTCTCTCCTCTCTCCAAATCATTTGCCACACAACTGTTGACAAAGTTGTCTAAGAACAGAGGTCTAATGATGTCATTTCACTTCTCAAAATAAGAAGTAGTGCAGACTGGATTATATGGATTTAGATTCAGAGCCAACACCATATACTTCGGTGAATTCCAGCTGGAGAATAAATGATTTTTTAAAAAATTAACTATTCATGTAATTGAGGAAAAAATAAAATATTATATATTAAACGAATTAATTATTAAAATTATAGAAGAAAACAGACTGATGTATCTTTCCATTGTGGAAGGGATGCAACTGCATCAAACACAAATCCTTCTATCAGAGACAAGATAGATGTGCTCGATTACACTGAAATAAAACATTATATATAGCAAAAAGCAACATGCTAAAAGAGACAATCGGGCAAAGTAATTACGGCAAACATGAGATAAAGATATGGCTCATAAAGACACATGAGACTCTTAAGAATTTATTTTGGATACCCAATGGGCAAATAGTAATAGGATATGAACGGATAATTTTCCAAAAAGGAAACACAAGTGATCTCTTGAAGAATGCTTGACCTCACCAATAATCAAAGCAGTATAAATTGAAACAGCTGTGAGGTACATTGTGCCCAATAAATTGGTTAAAAAAAATCATTAAAAGAAATTAAACTCAATCCTGACAGGGTCAGAGAAAACCAAGCAGAGCCTAGCATTGCTACTGCAACTCTGGGATGATAGCAATAACCTACATTTACAGAGCACTTTACACATATTATTGTTTTGATCCACAGTGCCTGGTACATAGTAGGTGCTTCATAAATGTTTATCGACTGACCGATCCTCACAACAACCCTATGAAGTATGTGCTGTTACTATCTTTTTATAGACTTGGTTTAAAAATGAGAGAGATTAAGGGACTTGCACGGAATCACACATTTAGTTGGCTGTCTAATGCACCATTTGAACTCAGATCTTTCTACACAATATGCTACTTAGCTGCCTCCAAATTGAATACTCGTATAAAAAACTGAAGAGCAATCTGAACGTACGAAGAAAAGTTTCAAAAATAATTGCCTTTTGACCCAACAATTCCATAATTGTAAATATACCCTAAAATTTTTTAATAAAACAAGATTTTTTTCAAAGATTTTTCACAGCAAAATCATTTGTACTTGCAAAAAACAGTAAGCAACCTAAACATCCAACACATTAATGCTGTGGCACATTAATGTTATGAAATAATAAAACACAACGAAGACTAACAAACTAGAGGAATATAGAGAAATCTGGAAATACCTTTATAAAACAATCTCTGCTCACTTCTGTCACAGGCATGACTCCCACACAGCCCACACCTAATCCCCCTAATAAAGTCACAAATCAACTACCAGGATATTTTCAAGCTGTTCTTCTTCCCCAATCCCACCCCCACCCCCACCCCCCACCTCCCAAAAGTCCTACTTCTTTTAGGAGCATGGTCACTTCTCTGCTGTTTCAGGCTCCCAACCTCAATGATGCTCTCCCTCCTTCCTCCTTTCTCTACCCCTCCCCCTCCTGACCCCTGCCTCCAGCCAAGCCCATATTTCACCTCCTGCAATAGGCTTTGAACTGCTCTCCCTGTCTCTACATTCCAAGGTCTCTCCTCTCCAGTAAAATCAATCTTTCCAGAGCCTAGATGTGACCACGTCACTTCCTCACTCAAAACCCTCCATGGCCCCATGGTACCTCGAAGATGAAATACAAACTCTTTAGCCTGTTGAAAGTCCTCCATCGACCCTTCCACCCTAATTTCCTATTACTCCCCACTTAATGCCTTCTGGTCAGTCATCCCCCATATGGTTTGGTCTCCTTGCCTTCGAACAAGAGCTCACCCTTATCTGGAATACACTCTTTCCTCCCCTCTGCCTTGGCACATCCCTCTCTTCAAAGAATAGCTCAGGTGCTACCTTTTACATGAAGCCTTTCCATATCTTATACCTCCTCCTCACTCCTACACACACACACACACACACACACACGCAGACACAGACACACACACACGCCAGCTGTTAGTACTCTCTTAAAACTACTTTGTCACGATAGATAGATAGATAGATAGATAGACGGACGGATGGGTGGATGGATGGATGGTATTTACTTGGGTACATGCTATCTCTGCTCCCTCCCCCAATAGACTGCAAGCATCTTGAGGGCAGAGAATACATTTGTTTTATTCTTGTATTCTCAGTGTTCTACACATAGCAGACACTTAATAAATGTTTGTTGTTGAAGTGGAACAGAGTAAACACAAAGTAAAACCATCTCAGAGGACAAAGAATTCACCCCAACAGATGTGGTCAAAAGATATGAACAAACTGTTCTCAAAAGAAATGCAAAGCATCAACAACCATATGAAAGACTGCTCCAGATTCCTAATGATAAGAGAAATGCAAATAAAAACAACTGTGAGGTTTCATCTCATGCCCAGAAAACTGGCAAAGATGGTAGAAAATGGCAAAAGTCCACGTTAGAGGGGCTGGGAGAAGACAGGCAAGCTAATACATTATTGGTGGAGCTGTGAACTGATCCAACCAGTCAGGAAAGCAGTCTGGAAATATGCTAAGGTAACAAAAACATTCATATCCTTTGGCGCAAAGATCCTGCTCCTGGTGGATACCCCAAGGAGGTCAAAGACGTACAAAAAAAGAATCTACACAAAAACATCCACAGCTTCGCTTTTTTGTGTTATAATGAACTCCACGTTCAATCCACAATGATACTCCACAAACTGAGGAGGAAAGGCTAAATGAACAAATGGAAGGCTACTGTGGCATAAGAAATAATGAATGTGAAGATGAGAATCATGGGAAGACTTAATATAAACTGATAAAAAGAACTAAGTAGAACCAGAAAACAATATATGGTGACTGCCAGAGGAGAGGGAAAGGGGAAGAGCTGTTAATAACACTTAATACTAAATACATAATAAAAAGTTTCCAAAAGCTTCACTAGATTCCTCCTCACCCTGGCATTCAAAGCCACCCTTAGCACAGCTCCAGCCTACCCTGTTTCCAACTCCTCTCTGTCACGACCTGTGGCTCCAGCCAAGCCACCAAGCTGTCATTCCTCAAACAAGGTATCCCCTTCTTCTATCTCCAGAATGTGTCCAGGCTTTCCCCTCACTTCTGGAATGTACTCTCACCTCCTGGCATCTCAACTTTCTTAAAGGTTCAACTCAGATGCCTTCACTTACAGTAGGAGAGCTTTTCCTGACCTACTCCCATTCTCATTTATCTTACGCTCATTCCTGTCTAAAGCTATCTTAGTATTTACTCATTTATATCCAGGTATCCCCAAGAACAAGGTGCAGTCCTGGAGAGCAAAGTCTGTATCCATTTTTGTCTTTGTACCACCAGGGCCTAGTAAGAAGGCTTTGTGCATACCCTCTAACACTCAATGGATGTGTGACTTCATCAATACGGATTCTGTCCAAGGCTGCTGATCAAAACTACCCATCCGTGACCCAGCCTGCACGACTCTCGGCCAGATCCGCCCATCAATTTGCCACAAAAGAGTCCACCCAAAATACCAGAGGGCTTCTTTGCTTTCTCTTGGCAGCAAGGGACATGTTGGCCTAAGGGGTCTGTGCATTGGTCACCTCTTGCCTTTGCCATGTGTAAGTGATGAATCTTTAGGAGTATTTTGTGTCTAGTAGGCAAGTAATAAATGTTTGTCTAATTGAATCAGATGTGGGCAAAAAGAAGAAGGAAAACGTGGATCGGAAAACCCATCTGAAAAAGATGAATTACAAATGTGGGTAACAAATCTTCCTTATTCAATTTTGTTTAAAACTTTCAGTTATGAGCAGCCGGGGTGGTTTTTAAAAACAGTTCCCCAACAAAGATTTGCATACCTGTCATTTTCTGTCTATAGTTACCATGGACAGTTGAAATCTTTCTGAATACCCCATAAAAGAAGACATCATCTCGGAATAATACCGTTGCCTGTAGAATTTTCTATCCCATCCAGGAAGTATGCTGGCCATCCACGTCACCTCACTCTTAAGGGGTATAAAGATTTGAGCCATATGTTAACACAGAACCTTTACTCAAGAGTAGGGTAGATCTGATGAAATCAGAGCCAGAATTCTGATTTTTGTCATCCATCTACTTCTCTTTAACCCCTTCTTCCTTCAGTTTTGAATAATTAAGGAAGAGTGGGAAAAGGTTTTTTATGGGGATTTTTAAAAATCATTTTCCTATTTCTGATGTGAGCCAGAGAGCTTACTTAACACACCTGCTCACCTCTACCATCCTAACACTTGTTAGACATTTAGCTTAGGAAAGACCATCACTGTGGGAAAAGGCAGTAAAGTGACTGGATGAAGAAATGAATAAATCTATTTTTTTTTTCCAAGGGGACAGGGCTGAATCAACTTTCTGAGAATGCCTTTCCTCTTCTCCCTTTGATGGCAACAATTTGTACAGGTCAAAGAGAAGTTCTTAGCACCATCACAAGTTGTAAAGACTTACTGGCAACCTGATCACAATAAAGAAAATTTGACAGAAGTCGGGTCCACAACTCACGAAAATCTAAGGTTTGTTTTGAAATAAGGAATAACAGAGAAGACAGCTTTCCACATTCACTTCTCTGACCTCTGAGTGAAAATGTCTACATCCAGCCCAGAGACACAACATCTTTAGAAAAGATTTACTACAGCTTCAAGGACGAAAAAGCCATAGGCTTACCAAAGATCACATGGGCAGTTCTTGCCTTTAGCTCCACTAAGTCTCAGTTGGACTTTCTGGCTAATTAACATACAAGTTTGGTAGGTAAAGAGGCAAGTAGGGTTAGGGGTGGTTAAATGATTTATCCAACCTTACATTCAAAACTAGTGTTAAAATAGGAAACACTAAACACCACATTTTAGTCCTCAACCTAAATTGTTAGGTTTCTTTTCCTCTGTTCCCCTTTGCCAAATTCAAGAAAGAAAAAAAATAGAGGCAGAAAGAACAGATAGTTCTAAACAAACTAGCATCAAAATCTCTGCAGTTCTTCAATTAGCCAAGGTGTGCACACACAGAGTCCATAACACTCACGTCCAAAGAGGCTGGCTGGGCATGGGGTTTAACACCGGTCACTGAAAAAACTCAATTCTGCAGGCGTCCCTCCCAAGGGATGAAGAAAAATCAAAAAGGGAAGGGGGAGAAGGCAGGCAAATGACCCCACAGGAAAGACTTTACTTTTTCCAATAACTTTTAGCTCTCCATATGTATTACAAATGAAGTACAGATAAAGAAGAAGGAATGCCTCTGAAAAAAAATAAATGTTGATGATACAATCCTTCCTCTTTGTGAAGATGAACAAGGAAAGGCAAAGAAACTGATGGGGCCACACATGAAATGCAGATCATCTAGATGGATGCACGGACACACACACACACACACACACACACACACACACAGACACACACACACACACACACCCCACGGATGGTTGGGGAGGAGGAAGACTTCTCTTCTCTCAGTCTTAGATATACTGAAAAGGGCTAAGAAATACTGGCCTTGAGGACTGAAGGCAAGATTCATGGGCATAAGAGATCCCTCTTATGGACTATATTCAAGGAGACGGCTTAGCTCCTCTGTTGCTTAGAACAGACTTTAGAAATCTAATTTAGGAGCACATGGTGAAAACTACTGATACATAGAAGAAGTAAAAACAATCAAATACTAAAGAAGAATTTTCCCTGAAGTTTTTCTAAAGTGAGGAATTTGGATTAAGACCAGTTTATCTAGGCCTGGTTTTTTAAAATAAGAAGTACAACAAACCAAAAGCAAAACCTAAAACTCTCCTTGCTTTACAGACAGTCTGATGCCACATAGCCCACTTCCCAAGGCACTTGGAGAAGTTAGCTTCCAGACTCCTTGGCGGGGGAGGGGGGGCGGAAATCAGTTCCCCACTCTAGACTTTAAAAGATAAGCCGAGGTGAAGCAGACTATGCGAAAAGACCATCTAGCGCTACTTTAGAAAAAGAGGCCAATGCACTCTCTTGATCCCAGTCCAGGCAGGATGTCCCAGCCCGTCTCTAAGGAAAGGATCTGCTTTGTCCAGCCCCTCTGCAAAGACAGTAATGCTTGCACCGGGTGTCCTGGCCATGAAATGGTAAAGCCTGCCATGCGCAGGCCAGCACCGCAAGGGTAAGTCAATCCCCAGCTCATCTGGAAAGGAGAGCAGGATCAGAATTCATTTTTCTCCTCGGCTCCTCTTTCCTCCCTGCCCCCCCACCCCCTCCTGGCAGCCACAGTTGTTGTTTCTTCCTCCATAGAAACCGACATAACACAAAGCTCCAGCCAGACTCCAGCTCCACAAACAGAGCCCAGCCCAAGTGGACGGGAGAAGGAAACCTTCCAAGGGAATCCAGCCCCCCGGGTCAGCACCAACCATGGAACCAAGCGCTCACACGCAGACCTTTGCGCCAGGGGCCTCTCAGGCTTCTGAAGACAAGACCAACATGGAACTCAGACTTGAAACAACATGGCGGGCAGCCTCTCCAGAGCAAGAGTGTGGCGCTGCTCCTCCATCACTAAGAGACCTTGGGGGAGCCTTGTTTTACAGACAAGGAAACTGAGGCCCGAAGGAATAAAGAGTACTGCCTAAGATGAGGCAGGGAAGGGAAGGAAGGAAACAAGCTTTTATTAAGTAGCTACTATGTGCTGAGCACTGTGCTAAGTGCCTTCCAATTATGATGTCATTTCATCATCACAATAACCCTGAAAGGTAGATGCTCTCATTATCCTCATTTTATATATGAGGAAACTGAGCCAGACAGAGTTCGGTGATTTGCTATTCGGTCATATAGCTAGCAAGCATCTGAGGCTGCATTTTAACTCAAGCCCAGCCCCGCCAGCTGCCTGTTTTTGTCTTTGCAGCCCCTGTAGCCAGCACAGAATGGGTACTGAAATATTTGCTGGAGAGTCTCTAAGGCCTTCTCGGACATGACCCCCATTTCCCAAGAGCATTTTGCTTGGTTCTCTCCTTTGCCACCTTGACCTTCCACCTTCCATCACACTGGCTCTGAGCTTGCCACACTCTCCCCTCTAGAAGTATGGACACAGCTCAGGGCAGAAACTGTTCCTTTTCACATGTGTATTCTGAGATCTGCACAGAGCAGGCTGCTTGGGGAATGCTGACTGGATGCCGCTAGGAAGAGCCTAGTCTTGTGCACTATAAAGACATTATGTTCACCTTCTCCTAAACAGGTGAACTTCCTAAAAATTAAAGAAGGCTTAAAAACCAAACAAAGCAGGGAACTGCCAATCCCCACCGGCCATCAGAACTAAGTTGTTTAAATATAGCCATTAACCCTAATGATGGACAGTTTCCATGGGAACCCAAAAAGGGCAATCCCTGAATGCCAAGAGAGGCCACAGATTCTGCCCTCCATGGAGTCCACAGATAAGCAGCCTCCAGCTCTCCAGGGCTCTGCCCAAACACCAAGAAGGGGAAGGCCAGGATAGCTTCTCTGCTCCCATCCTCCCCTCCCACAGAAGAAGAAGGAGTCAGGTAGGATGAAGGCCTCTCAAAAGTAGACGATCCCTCATAGTCCCTCGTGTTCCCCACACTGAATTCTCATTAGAAAAATGAAGAAACTAGCATCCTCTTTTCAAGACCCGCTGCTCAGAGCCAACATATGGACACTTTGTTTTCTGGCACCAACACCAAATTAAAAATGAGGATTCACAAGTTTTCAATGGTAATGCTTAACCAGGAAAACCGAGTGCACACATGCCTAGCCATGGTGAAAGACTCACCTAAACCTGCACTCTCCATATTGTACTTAAGGCCTGTACATTTTTTTAAAAGAGTCTTGCTCTAAAACTCAAGCATGGTGCTCACCTCCCTACCACGTACAGAGCAGCAGTAGGTCCACATTACCAGTAGCCCTCCAAGTCCAAGCCCAGGGAAGGATGGATTCAGATTGTGGCCCCTCTTCAGTTCCCTTAACCAGGTTAGGAAAGTGTTGGCTCGAGAAACTGAGAGGTGTGGAGGTTTTGAGAAGAGGAGAATGAGGTGGGGCGGGGGGGACTGTGAGGTGCTTCCAGAAGGCATTTCAGCATTTGAGACTATGAGTCATTTCTGAGGAAGATGAAGAGGAAGGACTCTGCCAGGCTTCTAGGATCCTTCCTGTGCCACCTGTGACTATCCGCCCAAGTGGCAGAGGAGATGACAGCAGCATCATTTGCCCTGTCCGAGGCTAGGCCAACCGAGCTTATAAAGGACTCTGATAAAACTTGGAGAACATGGACCTCTGAGGGTCGAAGGGGCAACAGCAGCGACTGTCCCAAATCCCCTGGCCACCTACCACCCAACTCCTGGTCCCTGAAAACTCATTCTAGCTGAAGCTCCTCATACGATCACAAAGCACCAAACACCCTTTTTCAGTACAGGTTTCCTTTACATCACAGGTACAGCCCACCCCTTTCTGTCAGCATCTGTCTGAGGTTATACTGCAAACACTCCAGACAGTGTTATCATGGGCCATCTTTTGGGGTTTGTGCAAGGGGTGGGGGCCAGAGGGACAGAACATCAGAGGGAGGAAGTAAGGGAGGAGGGGAGGGAGGAGAGGAAAGAGGGATGAGGGAAAAGACAAGGAAGGTGGCAAAGAGATTGGGGGAGGGCACCAGAGAAAGCCAGAGATGGTTAGCAGCAAAGGATTGAGCACCACTGGCCTCAGCTCCACGCATTGATCTCCCTTCATCCCACACCTCTGAGCATGAATGTGACTGTGCCCTTGGAAGGCAGGTGGATTGCTCCAGGTGTGGCATGATCTATGTGTGTCCTGGGTTACGAGAATTCTGGGGGTGGGGACGGGGGACCAAGATGGTCCTGGGAATCGATTCAATTTCTTTTTTTGAAATAAAGAAAATGTTTCTTCTGTGTCTGGCTGAGGTAAACTGGAAAGATAACTAGATTTAGAGCTAGGTTTAAATCCCAGGTCTGTCCTCATTTTCCTCAAGTGTAGTACAGGGAGATCCAATTAATTGTGAACTCTAAATCCTAGGACCCTATATTTCCGTGTCGAAGTGGCATCTAAAGTCTGGAGAGAGTTGGCCAGTGTTCGAGAAATGCAGGACAGACTTGGCCGTTCCATGTTTAAAAGTACGTTTCTTTCAATGAAAACCAACTTTCTACCAGTACAGTGAATGGAATTCTTTAGTTCCTGGAGAGCCCCACCCATTGAGTAGAAAATGAGTTTAAGCTGAAAGGTTTGTTCAGATGGCTAACACCAAGTTTACAGCCAAATAGAAGGACTTGGTTATTAATATCTGTCTTAAATGGCCTCAGATACTCACAGCTGTATGATGCTGGCCAAGTCATTTCTCATCTGCCTGCCTCAGTTTCCCCAACTGTAAAACAAAGCTAAAAATAGGACCCACCTCCCAAGGTGGTTGTGAGGATGAAATAAGATTATCTGTAAAGCTCTTAGCACACAGATGCTAGATAAATGTTTATCACTGGGCAAAGCTTACAAATTGAAACAAGTACTCATCCCTCCTCAGGAAATAAGATATTTTGGCCTCTCCCCCAACACACACACACAAACACACACACACACACACCTTTCCCAGGTTCCTCCTTCCCCAATTGTACCATGCCTTCGATTAAAGGTGTCATCCATAAAATAGTTCAGCAAATGAGTTTATACTGAAAGGTTTGTTCAGAAGGCTAAGGCTAGGTTCACTGTCAGATATAATGACCTTGTTATTAATCATCTTTCTTAAATGGCCAAAGAACAAAAGCCAAAGATCGCTGCCTAATCTGCTTCTAAAGAGATCCTGCTGAAGATTCCTGAAAGTAAAACTCCAAAGTGGCTTCAAAAAGAAAGCTGTGTGTCATTTTCTTTTTCAATTTAAAGAACCATGATGTCACAAGTCCGTCAAGTCTTCCTCTTAACAGAGCATTTAAAACAGGCCAAAATGAGGGAGAAAGAGCCCTTCTGTCTCCCTCCAGAGCTAAGATGTACCAGTCTGACTTGGCAGACAAACAACTTTCCACTGGCTTGCTGCTCTCCCCTCCCCCTCCTCTCCCATCCAAATGCAGCTGTAGATGCTGTTAAAGAAAGAAGGAGGCATTTCCTGTGGGGTTTTTTTTTCCCTTAAACAAATTTTTCCTACATTCTTGGCAAGCAGGGGAAAGGAGAGAGCAAGGGATGAAGAGGGGGTAGGGAAGAGGCCTGGCATTCCACCAAGTGAACTGTGCAGTCCTGAGCAGGGAAGAGGGGGAAGGGGAGGAGGAGGAGGGGGAGGGGGAAGAGGGGGAGGAGCAATTAACCCGTGTGCTGATGGCCCAACCACCAGCTCCAGCCATTCCATGAAAGGCACATAGAGGTGGCTGAGCCCGCTAGTCATCCTGAGGAGACTGGATCTGTCAAATGACATAAGATTCCTATCAAATCCGGACACTTTTCTTCTCAAAAAAAGGCAGCATCCAAACATCCCGCTGCTGCTGCTCCTCAGCATCTTGTTGGCCATCCCTCCCCACTCTGTGCTGGGAATTCGGAATGGCATCCCCTAGGCTTTTTGATTGGAAGATGTGGTAAAACAGAGGAAAACTTTAGAACTCCAACAAAACTCATGGGCTTAACTGAGCCTTTAAAGAAACGCAAAGCAGAAATAAGCCTTATTTTGTTTTATGCAATAGGCTGTCAGCCCCACAGTGAAGAGACATGGCGAGTTCTGTTACTCTGAGTGGTTTGGAGATAAAGGGACATAGGGATGACAGGCAGGGTCGTTGTTCAAGACATACTGCATTCATGTACTGCTAATGGTGCTGAAGACTTAAGGAAGTCTGCTCTTCTGGGCTGATTGCAGGCCATCCCCCTCACACTCAAGGCACTGGCCTTCGGTATTGTTTGCTCTCTAATGCTTCAGAAGGCTTGTGGCATCCAATCTCATAATCTGGTCGTGTGGCAATGCCAGGTAAGAGCAAGGCAGAATGAACAAAGTCAGGGCAGTGACATTCACTTAAAATCTGCATACACACTATTCCTACAAAGAGATGTAAGATTCCAATGGAAAAAAACAGAAGCTGCCTCCTCCATGCTGGGCATCACAAAAAATTGCAAATAGAAAATTTACTTTTCTGATATTTTCTGCCTTCAAAAAAGCTTTCCCTGGACCTAAAGAGAAAGCCCAACTTCAGTTTATACTGGGGGCAACCATTCTCTCAGAGAGTGCATCTGCCTTTTTAGGGAGCCCTGACTTATTCCAAATGGCCCCAGATGGGCCAGGCTCAGCGTCAGCCAGGAATTTCTGGCCAACCCAGGGAGGGGCAATAAGGAGGAATGCCACCTCGCTCACATCTCTGTCTAACCAAACAAACAGGTCTTCTGGAAAGGCATCACCTTCCACTGGAAACCTACTTTAAGCATCAGGAGACCTCTTCAGCAAGATGACCAAGAGCCTGAAACTTTGATGGCTACTACCTGACTCTCAGATTTCCCTCAGTCACCACAATGGACCTAGGCCTTGGTGCAGGCTGACTCAACCTAAACATTCCACCAAACACCTCTGGGTGGGGAGGATGGCAGGGGACTCACTGTCTAAACTTGAGCCTACTTTAAAACTTCTGAAAGGCACTAAAGATCTACAAAACCTGAGATGAACATGGCAACAAAGAAGCAGGGTGTGCCAACCATTAATGTGGCACATAAAAGTGCCAACCATTCTGTGCCCACTGCCAACAACCAGCCTGAGGACTCCTCTCTGTTACTTCATTTCCATGTGTACTTCAGTGAGCCAGGTGGAACCTGGGGGGCCATAACCTTTGTGCTGCGGGGTAGACTGTTGCTGGTGACTTTAAACCTATCCAGGTGCTAAAGACTTAGGATCAGAAGTTTACCTTTCCAGGCTTACTGCTCCAGGCAAATTCGATTATTTGGGGGTATTTGGGTGTCCAGGAGGGGGTTAGAGGACTCAGCTTATCATCTCCCACCTCAAGGCCTTTGCCTAGAAAGCACTCCCTCCTCACCTCCTTCAGAATTCAATTCAGATGCAATCTTCTCCAGAAATCCCCTCCTGAATCCTAATCCCCTTCCTCAAGTGATCATGCATGTATAAATGTACTTGTTTGTGAGCTCTCTCTCTCTCCCCAGGAGAATTCTCACTCCTCGAGGGCAGGAACTGCTTGGGGTTTTGGCTCTGTCTCCCCAGAGTCTAGCACCTAAGGCCTCGAATACAGAATTCACTGAATAGGTGTTTGTGGGTTAGGTCAGATTTCCAGGAGCCTTGAAAAGGGCATTTTCATCAGCTGACAAGTGTTTAACATGAAAGGGATTCATTTGGGGTATAGATAATGCCTAAGAAACAACTGTCTTCCTTGGGGCTCCAGAGGTGGTCTCTGAGAACCCATTCTCCAAGTCCCAGGGGGCACAGCCTATGGTTTCTGCTTTTCAAACAGAGATCTATTTGCATGGTGTTCAGACCCAGGTTGGAGAAAGTATCTTCACAGACCCTTCAGGAAGCTCCCAGAGCTTGGCTGCCTTCAGTACCTGTTCTTATTTTGGGGGAGGGTTCAAGGGCCCAAGAATGGGGGAGGGGGGAGGTCACCAAATTCACTAGTATTAGAACCTTCCAGAGAAGAGAAAGCTAAAGCAAGACAGACCCAAAAGACCCTGCCACAGGGCACAGACTAAAAATACTTATCTACTTTGAACAATGAGAAAGGGAACCCTAAATTCACTCCCCTAGAAGTTATCTTTCATCCACACCAGCTTCAAACATTGGCCCCGATGGCAAGCACCAATAAGATCCAAATCCTCATTGAAAAATTAGGCCTTACTAAAGTTTTACACTGTCCTAAAGTCCCAGGTAACGCAGTAATCTCTCCAGAGTGAAGCGCTCTGCTCAGGCCAATGCCACTCACGTGTGGCCTAAGGTTATACCACTTTGGAGTGAATCGATTCCAGCATTCGCTAAGGAAGCAGATGATCCTTATAAAGAAACAGCACCAACATTAACCCCCTTTTCACCAAATCAATTAGCACCCAGGATGCTGCTGGAGCCAGTGCCTACCTACTTTTTCCTGCTCACAAAAGTATCATTTGACTTAAAAGCTACTGTTGCTTGCCCATCCTAGCGTACGGAAGATGAGAGCAGAGACAGACCCACTATGACTGAATTCTGACCAAGGGCAGAAGAGCCCTGACTATCTGTTGGCTCTTGGGAGTTCCGCCCAGAGCACCTTGCCCATCAGATTCCACCCAAAGGACCAGATAGCGACCCATCACTGAGACATTCATTCTTCAGAGGGCTAGTTCTGCTCACTCACCTTTCGGCACATAGGCACAGTTCCAGAAGTAGAAACCAATTCAATGAAGCCAGCATCGCAATCAGAACAGGAATGGGAGCTCTTCAAAGGCAGGGACCATATTTTGGTCTTTCTTTGTATGAATGGCACCTGGCACACAGCAAGCACTTACTAAGTGCTCACAGACCGGGTGAGGACCACATGCCAGGGATATAAAGGGGAAATGAGCCAGGGCCTGCCCGTAAGAAGCATCTGTGGGGCTAGACAGGAGGCTAAGAGTACAGAGGAGAGGAAGGAAGTAGTATGGAGACACCAAGTTGTTTTAGAAGAGCTCTAATTACTGGAGGGGTTGAGCAAAGTCTATGTGTAAGAAGGTGGCTCCGGAGCTGCACACAAATAAAGAAGACAAGGATTCCTGGGGGAACAGGGGAGGAGTGTGTGACAACAGGTGGGGGAGGTCACTCATGCAAAAGCATGGAGAGAGGAAACAGAGCGTCATGCAAGAGAAACAGCTGGCAGCATTTAGCACAGGGTCCAGCAAACAGTGGCACTGCATAAATGCTCAATGACCTGGGTGAAAGGACAGTTTGACTAGGACAGAAAACATATGAAGTAGGGCAAAATGAACACTGGAGACAGCTGGGTGACACAGTGGATAGGGTCAGGAAGACCTGAGTTCAAATGTGGCCTGAGACACTAACTGTGAGACTCTGGTCAAGTCACTTCACCCCGTTTGCCTCAGTTTCCTCATCTGTAAAATGATCTGGAAAAGGAAATGGTAAACCACTCCAGTATCTCTACCAAGAAAACCCCAAATGGGGTGAAGAAGAGTCAGGCACAACTGAATGACTGGACAACAGCAATATGGACACTGGAAAAGAAGGAGGGAGACAAATTATTTAGGGCTTTAAATGCCTGGCTAATGTAGAGAGCCAACGAAGATCACAGAATGAGGGAATGACCCGGTCAGATCAGTTTCAGATATATCAATTGACAGCTGGGCAGAGGACAATTAGCAAATAGTACCACAAACTGGCTTAAAGTTTTCTGATGTGAAGGCTACCTCCTACTGCTTTTGTTATGTTTGCACATTAAGGCACCAACAGTTATCTCGGAAAGGGCACAATACCTATTCTTCTATTTCTTTCTCATTTGAAAAAAGGCTGGTTATTGGCTGAATCTCCCGAATCTCAAAATTTGTCACTCTCACCCACATAATTTTAAAATTGCATCAGTCTAAGGAGACCTGGAACTCCCAAGGAAACACGACTTATTGTAGTACTACATACGGGGCAGCCACCCTCATGAACAGGGAGAATCATGGCCTTGGGGAGGGAAGGCTCCAAGAATGTCGATTTTCAGTTGTTTCATTACTTCAGGGGTGAGTCACTGTTTTGGGGAGGTGGACAAAACGTGGGGGAGGGAAGCAGAGAAGCTGGCTTTTCTTTCTTTTTTTTTTCATTTACATGAGGATTGTTAACAGTTTCTACACTTTTTACAAGGCTGGATAGAAAGTGTGGCTCTGCAGAAGGTACATTTGCATGCTGGTGAGACCTTACCCATTAAGTGAGTTCTGTGAGTTTGAGTCATTTCCAAATCAGGTTTAAGAAGCCAATTTGAAAAAAAAAATCCTTAAGAAAGACTGAAAGAATTATTTAAACTCACAACAGAGTTCTCACACTAATAAGCTGCACAGAGAAAAGCCAAGCAGACTAAAAAATAAATAATGTGCAGTTCCAACTGGCGTCAAGTTCAAGGTTTAAAGTGGTCTTTTCCTTTCAAAATGCCTAATTTTTCACAGCAAATGGGGGCAGCTAACAGGACAAACTCTATGTAGAAAAAGAAATGAAAGCCCTGCATGACATCTGTGTGACACTCTCGGCGCCCTTCTTCCTCCTTCAAGTGACACCTTCCTGATGGAGCCTGCTTGGCTCCAGAAGTGCCGGAGACAATACAGCGCCCCCAAAGGTCACTGCGAAGTCCTTCCTAGTACCTCTGCCCTCTCCGCCCACCCAAATGCTGCTTTACATCCTTTAGTAACAAGGATCATTGGCGAATGGCTGGAAGGTATAGGAATGTAATATGATAATACCATCTTGTCGAAATGATGAAAGGGCAAGTTTCAGAGAAACCTGGGAAGAATTATGGCGCCAAGTGAAGTGAGCAGAACCAGGAGAGAGATTTGTACAACAACAATGAAGACAACCCACTTGGGAAGAGCAGAGCAGAGCTCTGACCAATCAGGATTCAGAGGCCTGAAGCTAAAGCATGCTGCCCACCTCCTGACACATGGACTCAGATGCAGAATGAGACATTTTTTTCTAGATATGCCCAATGAGGGAATTTGTTTTTCCTAACTATGCATTTTTGTTATAAAGATTTTGTTTTTCTTTTTTCCTCAATGGTGTAGGGGTGGGAAGAAGAGAAAATTATTTTTAACTACAAAATGTTTAAATTTTTAAAAAACCAGCAATCAACAGCAGAAAAATTGACCAGTGTGAGCTAAATGTATTCATACAGTCTTTCTTGTGGCAATGACAGGATTAGATGCATGCTGCTATTGTTCTAATATCTGCCAAAACTCCTACCAAATGTGCTACTTGTGCGAAGAACAAAAACCAACCTGAAAAGAGTCACTGTCCTCCAAAACCTGGCTTCCTATTGAAGGAGAAGGTAACATGACGGAGACAGATTAAGTCAATACAAAATAAACTGGGGTAGGAGAGCCACCAGTGACTTGAGGGACTCACAAGAGGCCTAGTGTAGGAAGTGTGAGCCAAAGCTTGAAGGGACTACAGCACACACACACACACACACACACACACCATGGTCCAGACTCAAGGTAAGAATGGTATCCGTGGTTAAGGGAGAAAGACTACCAGAAGCAAGCCCCAGGACATCCCTAACATCTCAGCACTTCCATGACAGAACTCTAGCCTTTCCCTGAAAACCCTCACCTCTTCCCAACTTGCATCTTATTTTTCCAGGGAAGGATCATCCTCCCCAACGCCAAACTTCCCACGTCCCAGACTATTGCCCTGAACCCATTCCACATGGCCAGACTGGCACCATCTTGTTTCTTCCCTCACAACATCTGTGCCATACATCTCACACCTGGCACACGCCTGGACTACCGAAGGAGTCTTCAGGCTGGTTGGCTTGCATTGGTCTCTCCCCACTCTGACCCGTCCTCCACTCAGCCACCAAGGTGATCTGACCATGTCACCCCCTCCTCAGACTCTGGGAACTCCCAAGATCAAACGTAAGACTGTCTGTTCAGCATTCAATGACTCTGCCCCTTCCTCCCTCTCCAGTCTGCTTCCGTGTTACCCGCCTCCGTGTCCTTGGCTGATGCATATACACTCGCTGTTCTCACTGTTCTAGGACTTCACGTCCTGACTCGCCACCCCAGGCCTGGAATGTTCTCCCTCCTGTCACCTGCACCTCCCTGGTTTCTCAGGTTCCTTCAAGGCTATCCAAATCTGACCTTCTACAGGAAGCCCTTCCCCATCTCCCTGCAGCTACTTTCCCTTTCCTCAATCTATATACCCAGCATGCTGTGTGAACACAGAGTTATTTTCATCTCGTTTCTCCCCTTAGAATGGGAGCTCTTGAAGGCAGAGACTATGGTTTTCCTTTTCACTCTATCCCCAGTACTTACTTAGCACAGTGCCTGACACACAGTAGGTGCTTAATAAATGCTTGTTTTCTGATTCACTAAAGGAGTCAACTCTATAGAAGAAGGATATTCCTTTGGACAAGGAGTGGAGATGTGCCAATGTGCTGTACTATGTCCACAGAAACCAGCTTCGTTTGCCAAGACTGTTGTTGTTCATCCTCAGGAAGCAGGAATCGTTCTGCTGAGTTAGATTCAGAAACCATCATCAGGATTGCTGTGGCCATCAGACTTTTTCCAAAGAGATACGTATATGTGTGTATATGTATGTATAAACATATGTACACGCACATACATAAAGGGCAGCTAACTTATGGTGGTCATATTCTTATGTTTCCCTAACATGAGTGGTTATGGTTAGTTTGTTCTGTGAAAAACGAGGCACACGCCCTCCTTTTTATTGGCAAATCTCAGTGGTAGTAGCCAGATGGGTTTGAGTTTACCAGGCAGTAATATCCACATGCAGATAAATACCCAGACAAAGCTGAAGTGTTTATCCCTGGTGTGTGGGTATTACTGCCAACTCCTCTGATACTCCCAGCTGTTATCACCATTATTTTGTGTTACTAAACTAAATGCCACAAACTTTCAAACTGTCAGTAATTATGACAATAACACTCTCCTTCTCTCTCCCTTCTTTCTCTGTCTGTACCTTTTTCCTATTCTGTCTTTCTATCCCTTCTGTCTCCCTCCCTTCCCTCTCTTCTTCTCCTTCTCCTCCTCCTCCTCTCCCCTCTTCTCTCTCATTACCTCTTTCCCTCCTTCCCTCTCTTCTTCCTTTCTCTTTCTCTCTCTCTCTCTCCTTTCCTCTCTCCCCACCTCCCTTTCAAAAGAGCATACTTCAGGGTTCAGAGACTGGCTTGGACTGAGCAGGAGACTTCCCATCTCCTACAGTCCTAAAGCTGGTTCATGCCCACTCCAGAACAGCTCGCTCACGCTCTCTCTCGCTCTCTCTCTCGCCCCCCCCCCCACCATACACATACCCTGTCTCTCTCAATTTCTGTCTCTGTCTCTCTCTTCCCCCTCTCTTCCTGTCTCTCTCTGTTTCTCTGTCTCTTTCTCCCCACTCCTTGCACTAAGGAGCCATGTCATTTTTGCTCCTGCTAGCTTGGGCCTGACTGTAGGCTGACTCCAACTGAACACTGTACCTGCTGATTCATTTTGCCCTTGCTTCCTCTCCTAGCCTGAGGTCTGTGTGTGGAGGGAAGGGAACTGGGCCAATGAAAGGCAGAAGCAGGTGGCTGCCAGGTGGGCTCCTGCGAGGAGGATTTGAAATTTCCTCTCTCCGAAGCCCGGCCGTCTTCAGAGTGAGCCTGTAGTTATACAGCAGGTGGGGCTCCGCCATATGCTTCAGTGAAGCCGCACCAAGTGCCTCTCTGGTTTATGGGAAAACACACACACAAACCACCCTTTCCACGGCTGTACTTCCAAGCCTATTAGTGGTGGGGTGACTTTTCAAGAAGAGCTACACCAGACCTTAAAACCGCACCTGGGCCTATACTGCCCTATGGCAAGCAAGCCCCCGTGATGGGAGGAGAGGGCACTCATAAAGACCCCGCTGTGCCTGTATCCACACCCCTGAACCCACAGAACAGGAGAAAAAAGGGGGGGCCTAGGCAGCTAGTTTTTCAAAGTGGCGAGGAGTTGTTGGAAAGGGAAGGCCTACAAACAGGCCACTTTCTCCCTCCTGTCCTTTCCTTCACCCCTCATCGGGCTCTTCCTTTTGAGATAAATATCTTGCACAAACAAAATTACCTCTGATTGCAGCAGCTGAACTTCTGAAAGGCTGAAAAGCAGCCCCAGTGACTACTGGGAGAGGGTTGCTACAGACACAAACACAAGAGAGCAGACGAGATAAACAAGTTTAATTAAAGCCACTTCTACAGAACCAATTTTCTCTTTTGTACCCAGCTCCCAATATGTGCCTTAAATCTTTGACACCTACGTTCTCCCCAGCTGTAGGCAGCACCAGCAAGGACGGGGAGGGGGGATCCTGGGAGTCAGGAGCCCCGAAAGCAGAGATGGCTGAAAGGAGACGGAAAGCAAAGGGAAATCTGGGGCAGGGCTGGCCCTTCCAAGACTCTTCCCATCGCCCCACGGGGAAGCAGCAGGGTCAAAACGACTTCCTGAAACCAGGGAAGCGAAGAACTACACAGGACAGACAGCGTGGACATCTCCCACAACACTAATTTTTTCAAAGGAGGGGCTGGGGTGAAAAAGATAACGAACAGCTTTGCAACAGAGATGAAACTCCCAACATGGATTTTTTCTAAATCTCCCTTTCCAAAACATCGAGCAAGCTGGTGTTTCTGGTTAGCCGCTGGTGTCCAGTGTCCCCCTCCTAGGCACACTGGGCCTGTAAAAATTCCTTGCCCAATCTGCACCAGGGAAGGTCACTCCAAAAGGGCACAGCTGCAAGCCAGAGAGTTTTCCAGCATCGCTGCAGGGAGGGCAGGGGAGGCTCAGGAACTCAATTATAAGTTTCTCCAGTCTAGCCAGGAGGCTGGAAGCCCAGACTGTGGCTGTTCCATCCTCCAAGCATCCTCCGCCCTTCTCGGGCGGCCTGGCTCCTCTGCTCCACTTCGGTCATGCGGCAAACATTCTTAAAGTCACAGCAATATGCTGATGGGGGAAGGGAGGCTTTCCCTCCCTGCCTGCCCGCCCCAGTGACCCCAGAGATCCAGATCTGCTCTTGTAAGGTGCCGCCATGTGGCCTAGCACAAGAATCTACTGGCAAGCCTACCTACCTAATTACTCATGCGATTGGGTCAGGCTCAACGGTTGGACTGGACCCCCCATGTCTAAGCTCTCAGTCTGATGGTTCTGTTCTCAGCAGCTCACCAATTATTCATCAAAGAAACTGGATTATCTATCATAAGCAAACTGCCAAGTAATATTCTTTCTAAAAACCTGGCAATCGGGGCAAAGCTGGCCCATGAACCCATATTGTTGGGAAGCCTCAGCCCCACACGGTTCTGGAGGTAAAACTATTTCTAGGAAGCCCCAGCCTTCAGGGCCTCCAGAGGGCTCAGGATTCCACTTGGCCTGAGGCCTTCCAATTGGCCACCCCTTCTCTGCTCACTTCTAACCCAAGGTTACTAAAAGCCCTCTTCACCAGTGGGAAGTAACTCTGATTCTTGGTTGCTGGTGGAGTGAAGGAGAGATGAGCAAAGAAATTTCCTAAAATAAAGTTTCAGAGCACATGAATAGAGAAGTCATCGGAGTCAGAAACAACAAACACCAAGAATCTTGGCCATTCTCCCCTCTCCTCCTGCTACTAGCAAATGCCCAGCAGGCTCATAAACTCATGTTAAGGACAAAAACACGGAGCCTGCTGGACCCTTCGCCAACCTCCACAGACCCTCCAGCTGGGCTTCCCTTAAATCCCACCGCTCATTGGGAGAGTGCCCTCGTCAGCCAATGGGTCATGGGGCCTGAGACAATATCTACTCCCCCCTCACCCTCAGTACCTGGAGAGAGGAAAAGACCCATCCCTGACAAACCTTCACTGGGGACCAGCAAAATGACCCCAATAGAGTGCCGCAGGGCAGGGCCGGGCATTCAGTCCCACCAACCATCGTTATGTACCAGGGCTACTTGCCCAGGGAAACCAGATGCCCTCTAACAAAGCTGTGGCAAAAATACCCCAAACCCACCCACCCGGCTGCTTATTGGCATTGTTTCCACTGCCTCCCTTGGAGAAGAGTAGCCAAGCTTGGTCCTTTAAGAGGAATAAGGCCATAAGGTGTTGGCTTGCTAACTTCAGATAGACACAAGTCCTAAAGGCATTGTTACATGCCAACCAAAGGAAGTGATTAAAAATTCATGCAGGCTGAGAGATACAGAAACCTGCAAGGGCGCGTCCAAGCAGCACTTCTCAGCCCCCCACGTCAGCATTTTCTGATGCTTAAGAATACCAGGCACATGGGAAGTGGTTAGGGCATGAACTCAGCTCTCACTGAGAATGGAGCACCTCTGAGCAGCTAACAGGAAACTTCTCGTTACCAAGCAGCCTCTTCCCTTCCAGGATGTGAGCGTAGGCAGAGGGGAGCACAGAGCTCCACACCATCACCCTCCAGGACTTCAGCCTTAGGAATCTGCTACTACAAAGCTCCTGGGGAAGAAGGCAGCCACCCAGCCCTGCACCTTTGTGTGTGTGTGTGTGTGTGTGTGTGTGTCGCACATGCGTGCACCCACAGGCAAGTGAGCCTACCAGTCTATGCCCCTGAGCTTAAGCTTGTAAGCCTGTAAGCCAGTGCCCAGACAAGTGTACCCATGAGCCTGTGCCCATGCAGCCCCTGATCCTAAGCTTGTGAGCCTGTGAGCCAGTACCCAGATGGGTGTGCCCATGAGCCTGTGCCCATGTAGCCCCTGAGTCTAAGCTCACGAGCCTGTGAGCCAGTGCCCAGATGGGTGTGCCCATGAGCCTGTGCCCATGCGGCCCCTGAGCCTGAGCTTATGAGCCAGTGCCCAGATGGGTGTGCCCAGGAGCCTGTGCCCATGCAGCCCCTGATCCTAAGTTTGTGAGCCAGTGCCCAGATGGGTGTGCCCATGAGCCTGTGCCCGTGCAGCCCCGATCCTAAGCCTGTGAGCCTGTGAGCCAGTACTCAGATGGGTGTGCCCATGAGCCTGTGCCCATGTAGCCCTGAGTGTAAGCTCACGAGCCTGTGAGCCAGTGCCCAGACAGGTGTGCCCAAGGCCCTTGAGCCTGAGCTTGTGAGCCAGTGAGCCAGTGCCCAGATAGGTGAACCCAAGCCTGTGCCCAGGGCAAGCCTTGCTCTGGAGCCTTCGGCATGAGAAAGGTAGACAGGGCAGACATGGCAAGGGAAAAAGCAGGGCTCGGCTTTCTGCTCAACTTTTTCTTCAGATGCTGCAGCTTCTTCTCCAAAGGGAACATTCTTCCAAGACTTGAGATGAGAGGCCCACAAACTCATTGCTAAGTCCTTCTGCAGGTCTAGCAATGGGCAGTGATACCTGCCTGTCTCTGGAGCCTCGGGCCATGCCTCGGACAATAGACAGCGCCCTTGCCCGGAAGCAAGGAGAGGGGTACCAGCTCGGACCCATGCTACCATTCTTTAATGTAGCAGACATGTTTCTAGTGCCCCACACTACAAAGCACTGACTTCATCTACACGACTAAGGCGGCTCAGTGGCCTGGGTTCAAAGCCTAGCCCTGCTACTTAGACCTGCGTGAACTTCGGTGAGTCACTTCACGCCTGGGCCTGATGACCTCTGAGGTCTGTTCCCACCCTCCCAGCCTGAGGAGGCTGGCACCAGAACTATTCTCCTCACTTTACAGGTGACAAAACTAAGCTAAGTTGTGGGGAGAAGAGGGATTACTGCCTGTGCCCTTCTGGCTCAGATGGGTCTGAGGTGAGGCTCCAATACACCCAGATTTTCTGGTCCAGCCCTGGGTTCCCCACACTACGTATGCTTCCTCGCCTTGGGCTGAGCTCTCATTCCCTCATCTATAGGAGTCAGGGACCTGGAAGGGACTATAAATCGGTCTAACTGTTCTGGAAAAAAAAATTCAAAACTAAACTAGAAAAGTCACTACTAAACTCTACGGACCCTGTGACCAAGTGATAAATATGAGGTCAAGGACGGGGCGGGGGGGGGAGATTTATTTAGAGGAACCCTTTTTGTTGTGGTTCAAAACTGGAAACCGTGCGGTGCCTGGCAGCTGGTGGGGAGAAGGTGGATAATCAAATGGTGGTCTTTACACATATGGGACTGTTATTGTAAAACCATCTATAAGAAGCTGAGAAAAGCTGGAAAGTATCAGAGGAAGTGATGCAGGAAGAAGGAAGCAGAGCTCACTCCAAAGCAAACAAGGGGGAACCTCGGGACTCTGGTCACTGCTGAGGCCAGGCCTAGGTGGTGGACAACACCTCAAGGGGGAAAGAGGATGCAGACCTAGACAAGGCCACAGACAATGCATGGTTGGTTTCGCTGGATCACATATTCATCTTTGTGACAGAACAGAGGTCTATGTTAGGAAGGCTCGTGGAGAAGGGAGAGCAGTTTTTTCTCTAAAATGCATCAGTTAAACACTCATTTGTAGAAGTTTAACTAGGGGATCCCCGTGGTGCCTTGCCAGTCTGAACGTTGAGTCCAGTTTAAGAATGCGCTCTCTGGGCTTGTAAACTGTGATACCAGCTGTCCCCGGAGTTCTAGCACTACGTGGAGCAAGTTGAGGCAGGAACAAGCGTAGCACTGAGACTTCTGGGACACCCAGGACACGAGGAATCAACTGAAATCTAGTTGAGAGTTCTCTGCTGAGGTTTTCGCTTCTCATCTTCCACAAATTCTCTGCCGTGTTTTTGCTAAGGAGTTCGATCCTAAGAAAAGTGAGGACCCCTGACCTTTGCCCTTTTGAAGTCCTTCCCTTCTTTAGTGCACCATCTCAGGCCCCCTCCCCAACTCTGCACCCGACTGCTCCATGATCCCACCTTGGCCACAAAGAAGCAGCCAGTTCCCAGGTCAAGGTCAAAGCTGAAGGGGACTAGAGCCCTGCATCCCAGGTATGTTCTAAGAGCAGCCTCCCCCCACCCCTTACCCAAGGCTTCGGGGCACGCTCTGCGCTAACACTTTTCTTTATCATTTCTGACGTCCAATCTGCGGTTACTCCATTTTGAAACACTTTTTAAAAAAGGAAACCCTCTGGTTGCCATAGCAGCAGATGTGGCTTCTTCAGCATTCTCTGCTCACCCCATACTCTGGGGAAGAGGTGAGGGGGCTTAGCTGGCCCCTGAGGACACTCCCCACAGCGGGGCCAAGAGCACGGGACCTTGCCTCCTTACAAAGGGGATGCTGTGTGCCACCCCCTCCCCCCGGCTAAAATCAGGGACAAAATAACCATTCTCGGGGCAGTACTTTGACATCAATGAGTTTAGGCATGCCCGTGCAGGGGTGGGCCTGTGTATATACAAATACATATATACAGAGAAGGGAGATGAAGAGAGGAGAATACGAGTGTGTGCATGTGTGTCTATGTGTATACCTAAGGAAAGGAGGGGGAGGGGAGAAAGAAAGTGTGTGTATATACACATACCTACATAGGAGGAGGGAGGTAAGGGTGTGTGTGTGTGTGTGTGTGTGTGTGTGTGTGTGTGTATGTGTGTGTGTGTATACCTACATGGGGGAGGCAGGAGAAGGAGGAAAAAGGGGGGGGAGAGAAAGTATGTGTGACAGTGTGTAGCGTGTGTGTGTATGTGTGTGTGCACACGTACGTGCACTTATGTGGGGGGGAGAGGTAAAAGGAGGGGTAAGGGAGAGAAAAAGTGTGTGTGTGTGTGTGTGTGTGTGTATGTGTGTGTGAGAGAGAGATGGAGAGAGTGTGTGTGTGTGTATGTGTTTGCTCACGTGTGAGTGGACATGCATGCCCTTCACCTGGGCTGCTCACAGGAGCTTATGATGTCTGTTTCTTTCCTGCTCAGGTATGATTTTTCATCTTCCTCACACCTATCTTGGCAGCCAGTTCAAATGCCCACAGAGTTCTCAGATTCTGACCACACACACACACACACACACACACACACACACACACACTGGAATTTTGTTTTAATCAACCTTTCATGGCAATTAATTTCCATGGCATCATGGTGTAAAGAGTTCTGTGCTTGGCACTGGGAAGTCCTACCTCATACCTCACCTCTCATTATCAACAGCTGAGTGACAATGGATGCCCAAGTCACACGACCACTCTAAGCCTTAGTTTCCTTATCTGCAAAATGAGGGTATTGGCAGTATGCCCACATCACTATCGTGCTGTGGTAAGGGCCAGATCACAGACCTGGTTGCCCGCAAGTTCCACGGGGGCGTCTTAGGTCATTCTTCTGACCCAGCTCCTCCAAAGGACTCTGAGAAGGGCTCCACTGAGGTTTGACCACTTTGCCCACTCTTCTTCTCCCATTCAGAAGACACAGATCATCTCCAGAAGACCTTATTTCCACCAATCGCAGTCCAGGGAATTTCTTTCTTCCTGTCTTCTCCCTCTCACCCATAATGCTCCTCAATCTCGTCATATTGCCCTCCAGACTGAAGATTTGCCTTGTTGTTGTTGTTCAGTTGTTTCAGTCATGTCCAACTCTTCGTGACCCCCATTTGGAGTTTTCTTGGCAGAGATACTGGAGCAATTTGCCATTTCCTTCTCCAGCTTATTTTACAGATAAGGAAACTGAGGCACACAAGGTGAAGTGACTTGCCCAGGCTCACATAGCTAATCAGTGTCTGACACAGGATTTAAACTCAGGAGGATTCATCTTCCTCCCTCCAGACCTGGCACTTAATGCCCTGCATCACCTAGCTGCTCCTGGAGACTTGCCTAAGGACCATTTTCTAAACAGCCTGATTTTCCCTCTCGCATTTCCTTTTGGAAAAGGAAGCTTATATTATATTTTTCTCTAAAAATGTTGGTGCAGGTATGGAAGGCAGGAAAGCCATATAATTTCTAGGAAATAGAGAACTTGCAGCATTGAACCACGTTTCATGGGAATATTAGCAGTTAAATTGTGCCCCTTCCTAAATAAGGACTACCACAGTTTCTAACATCTCCAAAAATCCAACATCCTTCCTCCTGTGGTAGCCACTGCCGTCCCAGCTACACAAAAGCAGCCGAGAGTCTGCGATTTCAACGGCATCAGGTCAGGCAGGACTATTGGGCTCGTGAACTTTGAAGCAATGATCTGGATCTAGTCTCCTGGAGATCCCTGACCATTTTTCATTGTAAAGAAACAACTCCGCCAGAAGAGGTTGTTTGGCGTTCTTTTTAAGTGAACTTATGATAACAGAATCCCTCCCAAAAACTGGTTTGCCGCTTAAAAGGCAAATGTGCCTAACTCGGGGCCTCCAAGTAAAACTTTTATTAATTTACTGTGCTTGTAACAGGGTAACCAGGAACCTTCCCCTTGAGACACGGTGGAGTCTTCACGCGCTTCTCTGAATTTCATAAGCAGAGATCACCCCGGCTTCAAATCTTACAAGTTGAAATAAAATGAAGGGAGAGGAAGAATAGAAAGTTTCCTTCTTATTTGCCTCTGCTAACACCAATCTAGGATATCGACAAGAAGGTGCCCTCCATCAACAAGCCTTCTTCAGCCCATTGATGAGAAAGACAGCTATTCGAAATGCCACTAAGACCGAAATGAAGGATCTCGCCCCCCTCCACACACACACCCAATCTCCACAAGCAAATTAATGGTGACTTGGCCAACAGAGCAAGCAGACGGGTGGCAGTGATGGTCCAGCAGGACACCCAGGGCCCCTCACTTTGTGCAGAATCTGCATCCAACAGGACCTATAAACTTTCCTTCACTAAATTCTTCATGTCCTATGCTTGGACCGTGCTACATAACAAAACCCTTCGGTGAATGCTTTAGCAATGATGCCAGTCATCAACTTACTTCATCCTTTTTTTGGTGTCTAGAGTTCTCATCTCCATGTACAGGTTCCCACAAGATGAGCGTCATCTTCTTGTGTAAAGCTATCGAGTGTCACTATTCCCCTTTCTCCCTCTCACCCCCAAAGTTTAAAGCTTGACCAGAAAAATGAACAACAGGCATAAAAATTCTCAAACCTCTCGTCAACAGGAAAAGAAAAATGATGTTTGACCTCATTCAACATTATGTGCCTTAGCTTGGGAAACAATATAAGTCTGAGCCTCTGGTTAAGTGATACAAGTTGATAATACTTCATTTTTCCAGTCATTCAGGGAGAAGGTAGATCTTTAATCAGCTCAACTCAAAACCTTTGTTCAGGGATCCTGTACCCAGCAGGCCATCCTCACTGCCCCTCCTCCACTCCCCCAAATCAAGTACCCAAGCAGAGCATGAGGTCCAACTACCTGGGGCTCTAAGTCTCATCGGGAAATTGACATCTCCAGTCACACCCACTGTGAGGCCATTGGAAAGCTCAAATCCCACAGTAGTGGGAGTGACAGCCCTCAACAAAGAAGACAACAGAAGTGACATTAATCTTAAAAGACGCAGATAAAATACATTGATTTTATTAATAGTTTTTAAATTGTTCTGTCAGTTGTTGGCTAACAATTGAGAACTTCATCTGTATTTGCACTCTACATTCACTACGCTTAATGATTTAATTTTAACCTCGATAATTAAAAGTACTTCAACTTTTTACAAACAAAAACTAATGCTTCCCAAAAACACATAGATAGTATGTTATATTTGTCATTAAAGAACTGATTTTTCCCAGGCCCTGGAATGACCAAGGTATTCCTAATAACCAACACTTACTTCCTGTCTTGAATCTGCATAGCAAATGCATTCAAAGAAAGCAGGAGGGAGGTCCCAAAAGCTTATATTAGAAAAGTAAGGGTAAAAGCACACTTGACAAATATACTTTGAAAGTTGGTCAAAGTGGCTCATTTCCCCAAAGGCCAGTGAGGTGATCCTGTAACAGGACTCGATGGAGGTGGAAGCCATGAGCTCTTCTTAGAAGGTTCATTCTCCTCCCCCAGACCCCCTCTCCCAGGAGCCAAATTGAAAATCCGCCCTTCAGTCTTAAAATGAAGTTCCCAATGGCACCCCAAAATCTCAAGGGGAAAACTCTTGCCACCTCTGGGTTTTGACTGCTCCCACGGTGACATTAACAAATGCCTTTAGAGCAGAAAGTGAAGTCAGCCTGTGTATTCAGGTGCTTTTCCTGAACATCGGATTATTTTTACTACTGCCACTAAGATTTCCCTGATTTAAGACCTAGGGGCCTCCCACCACATGGCAGCGCCCTGTGAAGAATAACACCATTAACATCTAAAGAGAAGCAAACCCTCGTAAGGGCACACCAAGGCCTGAAATATGTTTTCCACTTGGACCACAATACATCTGTCCAAGACCAGGCACCCAAGCAAATGGCATCATCTGAATAAAAAAGTAAAAATGCAAGTCTTACCTGTTCCAAGGTCCAGAGAAGAAAGGAGTGGAAACATGTAACAAAAAAAAAGAAGATACAAATAATTAGACCAGAAGTATGCCGCTGTTAGAAGACTAGAATGTCTTAAAGAGCAAACATTTTAGATTCGGGGGGGTAGGTCTGTCTTAACATCCAGAGCGAGAAGTGTCTGAGCTTCCAATCGCTAATACAACCCAACAAACAAGGACAGCTAGTTCCACAACTTCCCACCCACATTATTAACCAACATAACCCTATGCCAGAACAGCAGCATTCTAGTACATCTAAGAAGAAATATGAAATGTGTATATATGGTGGCTCACTCAGAGTTCTATCAAGTGTAGATGACATACCTAAGTGGGAATGCTAAATCCATCCTCTCCAAAGGCCAAGGGGATACCAAGTCCTGGATCTGTTTACCCAATGAAGACAAAGAGCACCCTTTTAATATCAACTCTTTTTGACAGACTCTAGCTCACTTCATACCAGCTAGGTACAGCTACTAAGTAAATGAAATGACTTCTCAAACCTCGTTTTGTTTCCTCAGAGCTCATTACAACCCTCTAGTTTTCATGCTACAGAAGAGGGAAAGGCAACTGGGGAAAAGGTAAGCCAATGCCAAGTGTGGCCCCAAAACAGAGTGAAGTAAGCACCTGAAATAAGCCAGTCTTGGCTGGGGGGGGGGGGAAGAGTTTCAATGAGTTCTCTTTAGTGAGCAATAAAGAAATGCTCAAACAGCATTGTGTGGAATTTCTCCTAAAAGTTGGTCTATATACAATAATAATAATAATTCTTCTTTTCCTCCTCTTCCTCCTCCTTCTCCTTCTTCTTCTTTTTTTTTTTCCAAAAATACTGCAATTCTACAGATCTTTAAATAGCTTTAAAACAACAGCAGCTCCTACAAGGCCCCAGCTATTGTAAAAGCAGCCAGCCCTCGGACCATCCAACACTCTTGGGCACATAAGGACAGTGGTCAAACTAAGGTCATGAGGGCTCAATGAAAAGTAATAAAACAGAGAGAGCAAGACAGTGCTGACCCAGGAGGGAGGGAGAGGGAGACAGGGAGAGGGGGAGAGGGGGAGGGGGAGGGGGAGAGAGAGAGAGAGAGAGAGAGAGAGAGAGAGAGAGAGAGAGAGATTGTAATCCCATAATCCTATGGGGGCCAAACCTCTGAGGAAGGTAGGGGATACAGGGCTGGCTGGGTCTGGTACTCCCTCTCTTTGTATGGCCTGACTGTGCCTGCTCAAGGATGGCCCATTCAAGGCCCCTTACACTCAAAGAGGGCAGAACCAGCTTTTTCCTTTGGGTTTTGTAATTTTGACACCTCAAATTTTTTTTTTACGCAAAGTACAGGCCAAAAGGTTTGCCTTGCTACTCCAGCCCAAAGAAAGAAGCAAAATCTATCTTTCCTCTAATTGAGAAGAGGGAACTTAAAAGCCGAGAAGGAGGCAGGTGCTTCCCAGGGCAGCCTGGTGAAGAGAGGGATGGCAGGGCTCAGGTGAAGGCCCATCTGGGATACACACCATTCTGGTGGGCCTCATGAGCAGTCTGGTCAGCGCTGCCAGGGTCCAGAAGAAATGGGGAGGCTCATGGGGCACTGCTAGCTCCAAGGAATCAAAAGCTGCATTGAAAGGGCAGCTCTGCCCTGGCAAAAGCAATCTCCTCAGTCCATACCCTATCTCTCTGGACCCACAGCCACCATTTCCCCCAACCCTGCCCCCAATGTTTCCATGAGTTTTCATGGTGTGACTTCACCAAATGAACAAGGTGGTAGACTCTGCCCAGATCCTTGGGCCCAGGCTCCTTCAGGAGTTCCACATGGGGCTGGGCTCCTCAAGAAAGCCCCAGACCCTGCTGTCTGGGAGCAAGGGCCAGCCTTATACCCAAGACCCAACACTGTCAGCTCAGGCCCTAAAAGGACAATGGAAACATTGTAGCCAACTCCTTCAGCTTAGCTGGAGCTAAATCAATTGTCCATTTCAATGGGCAGGCCCTCCTTGGGAAGGGAGCAACTGGACTTGGGAGTCGGAGGACCTGCCTGTGAAGCTGAGCTCTGTGCCTTACTACTATGACTTCACGTGACCTGGGGAATCCGTTTCCTCCACTGCAAATCAAGGAGAGAGGTGATTTGTACTAAACCACTCAGGCCTTTTCTTGCTCTAAATCCGTAATCCTAAAAAGTCCTCCTTACGTGCCCAAGAATAGTTCCGAAATATCAATACCAAGGGTTTTGTCAGCAGAGGGAAGGCCCAGCATGTTAACTTCCTCCACCAATGTGGCTAGAAACCCCAAGTCCATACTATAACAGACCCGTGTCCAAGGCAGGATTTGAACCCAAGCCTTTCTGGCAGTAAGGCCAGCACTTTATTATCCCATGCGATTTATATGGCTATTCTCTCTGTATACACATGTACATTAAATATAGGTAGAGCAAATCTATCTTCAGTAAAAGCAGCATTTACCTAGTACATTCACATATTAAAACAGAAAAGACAAAGATCCCTCTGAGATGTGGATCATGAACCTGAGGCCTAGGCCACTGTTAACTTAAGACAACACTGCAACAACTCCGCTGAGCCCCCATCCACTAAGCAGACTCTCTGACCCGAGGTTGGGTGGGGAGGTTAAAGGCAGAGGGGAGAAGGGGGGCCACCTGACAAAGCTGGCTGAGGAATTCCTTTCTCAGGTTAGTGCAGCCATCAGGCTTAGTGATGCATTCATGCCATGTGCCAGAAGGATTGTTTAAAAGCCAGTAAGAACGGACACCCTCGATTGTCATGCACTCGGGAATCTAAAAAACACCCAGTAGGAGGCTGAAATTTCTTCTATGGAAGAGAAGAAAATATACTTAAACAGTAATCAGAAGGCCTCCATCTTCACTCTTTTATTGACAGTTTTAAAGGCTCATGTAAATTCTTAACATTAGTTATTCTGTTAACTAGCTGGCATTCTGATTACAGTTTTCCTCTTAATATGCTGCTCCCCCAGGGACCAATTCTCACCACCACCACCCTTCCCAGCCCTCTGCATGAGAATGGAAACAAATGAATGGGAACGAGATATTTAGCATTACAAAATTCTACCCACAAAAACAATAAAGTTTTAAAATCAGAATTTATGTATGGGGAAGCTCCAGGAACTCCATTTCTGTTGGTGGGTCACATTTTTAAATGCACATTTTCAGCAAAACAGGTGTTGTCATTAAAATCTTTAAAGATCCAAAGGGCCAGAGTTGTCCTGTTTCAGGTCTGGAGTCTAAGAGTGTTTTTAAAGGGAACTGAGCTCACACAGCTCATCTCCAATCACCCAAAACAGGATACAATAATAACATGCCACACAGTTAAAAATGACTACCAAATTCCACAGCCCATTCTATCCTTGGCATATGTATTCTAAACTCAACAATCACACCCTTTTCTATTTGGTATTCATTACTCAGATTCCTCCATCTCACTCAGATAATACTGGAAGACAGTAGAGATAAATGTCAAGTCTTATATTTGGGTCCAAAGAATCAACTTCACAGTGGGTCAGTCAATAAATATTTATTAGATGCCTACGATGTGCCAGGCACTGGGCTGAGGCTGGGGTTACTGGAGAGAAGAGCAGAAGGCAGGCCAAAAAAGATGGGAATGGTCAGGGGGTGAGGGAGTCAGTCCCCAAAGCAGAGGACAAGGACTGGATGGGGGTGGGGGGAGGCTCACTAGGACTGAGTCCACAGTGGGATGGGCTAGCCAAGCTAAAGTGAAGGGGAGTGTGAGCTGCCCTGGGAGCCACCAGTTCCAAGAATAAGCAGATGGGAGAGCCCATCTACCCTCTGACCCAGTCCTGCCACATTTAGGTTACCTAGCCAGGTCTGAGATGAAGAACGTCAATGACATGACGTGTACGTGGTGTTTCAAGGTTTCCAAAATGCTTTACGGGTTTTATCTCCATTGGTCTTCACAACTACCCTGGGAAGCAGGAGCCATTGTGATCCCCATTTTACAGACGAGGTCACTGACATGGAGGGTCCCACAATTAGGAAGTGTCTGGCAGGATCTGAACTCTGAGGACTGCCACAGTGGAGCTGGTAGGCACTGACCACCTGCATTATGAAGACCCAGGTTCAAATGTTGCTTCTGACCCTGGCCTATAAAATTGAGCTTTAGACTGGCTCCTACTCACTCAGATGGAAAGGTGTGTATAAATACTGCATTTCACAAACTGAACTGAATACCCGGTGGTGGCGGTTGTCCTTACTTTGTTCTTCATTACCTCAATACACAGGTTGCCTGCACAATGGTCAAAGGGGCTGAATTTCCTGGGATAGTCCCAAATTTCCAGACTAGAAAGCATAGTTAATGAGGCCTGGTGGAAAATACCCTTTGCCAGAGCTTGTGTCCCTTTGGGGAGTTTGGAAAAATCATTCGCTCTAACTGTAACAGGCTTTACTCTATCGTGACTCTATTAGGGAATATGAGAACTGGAAGAGTTCTTGGAGGCCAACAAGCCCACCTTCCTGACTGTAGAGAGAGGGAAACTGAGGCTGAGGGAGGGCAGGGGACTTGCCCAGCCCAAACAGACAGCTAGCACAGAACGCAAGCTTTGGATTTCGCGGTGCTGCCTGGCCTGGGGCAGCCACTTCCTAACTGGGCGGCTTTGGGTAAATTACCTAATCCCTTTGGGCCTCAGGTTCTTCATCTGTAAAATGGGGATAATAGTACCTATCACAGGGCTTTGTGAAGCTCTAATAGGCTAATGTATGGAAGTGCTCTAACCTATTAAAGGTTATTATTGGACCCTGATTTTATTTTGCCTCTGGAGAAACAGGACCTTCTCTCTGACGAATTTAAAAAAGAAATCCCAGAAGTCAGTCAATATCCAAGTTTGGCTTGGGGGTGGGGGGGGTAAAACTCTGGAGAAGGCTGAGATAAAGAGACTGTGATCCCATTGTTGGCTCACAGCCCAAGGTGTTGTCGGTGGGGAGCAAGCATTCCCCCAGAAGTTAAAGCTGCAGCCTCAGGAGCCCCAAAAGAAAGCACCTTTCTCTAGTCTGGCCCCAATCCCTCCCCCAATTGCCACAGCATCTTCTCCACTAAGTGGTGGTGCCTACCCATAATAATCACTACCTGAAAATGCCCAGATTCTGAAGATCTGAGGGAAGGAAGGCTTCCAACAGGCCCAAATTCCCATCGCTCTGTCTCAGCGGATTTTTAAGAGAGGTGTATACTCTGGTTCCCTTTCTAGGAGAGGAATTCAACCCCGGGCTCTACCTGTGAAGCTGCCCAACCCAGTCTCTTTGCTTTAGTCGTACTGTCTGGTGTCTCTGAGGGCTGCCAATAAGTCTGGTGAGCTCCCCAGCAGGCCAGCACAACTGAGTATAAAATATCAGTGTTTTTTGTTTGAAGGGTTTTAATTGCTTGGCAACTGGAGTTTGGTAAAACACAAGCATTTTTATATAAAACCCAAGTTAGTGCTGTGACTCCAGCAATCTTGCTGTAATCCAGTGGGACAGCTGTGTGTGCTCCACATTCCAGAAAGTTTTGTTAATCTGGAAATACAGCACCATGAACAAAACTAGTCTGAACAATGAAATGGTATTTGGGCCTTAAAAGCTGCTAACAACAAAGACCCAGCATTCCAGAGACAGAGACAAAGAGAGACAGAGAGAGACAGAGGAGAGAAGGGGGGGAGAGTGAGGGATGGGGAGAGAGGGAGAGAGGGGGAGGGGGAGGGGGGGGAGAGAGAGGGAGAGAGAGCGAGAGAGAGAGAGAGAGAGAGAGAGAGAGAGAGAGAGAGCGAGAGAGAGAGAGAGAGAGAGAGCGCACTCCAGAACCTTTATAGCCCAGGTCACTTAAAATGGGGGTGGGGGGGAAGCACTGAATTGAAGAGTGGGATAAGAAGCCTGAGGGGAAAACACAAGCACACATGTCTCCTCTCACATACCTAATGAGAGATCCTCTGTAATCAAAGGGCTATCAAAGTCAATGGAAAGGTGGCTGGGGGATCCCTATTATACATACATCTATAACATGTTCATGCTTGCAAAGCTTTGCGCTCAAAACTATTCTCCCAGGACTGCATTTCATGTATTATTACCCCCATTTTACAGATGGGAAAACAGGGCTCCCAAGAGGCTAAGAAGTGCCGCCCAGGGTCCCAGAGTTGCAAGAACTGGCCTTTCAACCGCCCAGTCTCAGCTCCTCTTTCTCCACCGTCCTGCCTCCCAACACTACCACCACCATGGCAGGGAGGCTGGCCAGCCCCTCTCCAGGCCTGGATCCACAGTGGTCAGAGGAGGGTTCGATGGTTCACTTTTAATAAACTGTCTTGGGTATGACAGAAAAGGTGAGAGGCCTGACCTTGCCAGTTCGTTGTTCAGACGCCCATCGCTGTTTAATCCAACCAGAGCCTCAGCCCAAAGTTCATGCTGGGTCTAATCTGTCTGCTCTTCAAGCATTCCCAACAATCAGGCCAAGCCCTATCCTGCCTCGAGGAAGGGGCAGCTAAGGAAGAAGGAGGAAGGAAAAGGGGTGGGAGGGGCTGCCCAGAACAAGCCATTTTATGGGCTCCACATTCCAGCCCCCCTGCCTCCACCTATCTTTGGAAAAGCTGGACAGTCTGAACTTTTAACCCTCAGAACAGACACCCAGGAGAAAAGAGCTCTAAAGGTGTCTGCCGGAGGGCAGAGGCGGGGAAAGGGGGGGGCCTCATGACAACTGTCTGCAGTTTGTTTCTCTACCATCCCCCCCTCTAAAAATGTGGATTGCCCATTTTACGATGGCCAGATGGCAGCCCTACTAACTGCAGCCCTTCTATCATCCACTGTGACCGGCTGACCCCTCATAAAAGTGTAAATGAAGCAAAAAGACCTAGACCGCCCACCTCCCCCCCTCTCTTCCAGAGGTGACACAGGAGGGCAAATCCCAGAGACGTTACCAGAGCCATCAGCCAGACTCAGTTTACCTCGTTATCCAGAAACTCCATCTGGATCCTTTCCTACTTGAAAAACGCCAAACCATATGCTGCAAAGGCAAACATATTTGCTGGTCCACAACTCAGCACTGCCGCACTAGCAAAAAAAGACCCAAATGGGCAAAACTAGTAGAAATTGAGTAATGAAAAGAAACTGCCCATTCCCAGTGTCCATGCCCAGCTCAGTTCAATGTAGGTGGCACATCAAGGAAGCTTGTCCAGATTCAGGCCAAACAACTCACCTTTGCCTTTCAAATGGGGCCTCAGCCCAGCTGCCCTGTGATGATTGCTGCTTTTCTCACTATCCCTTTCATGCATACAGCTTTTTGTAGAAATCCTGCTATTTCAAAAATAAAGTTGTTGTTTTTTTTTTAAGTATTCTTATGAGTAAAGCACTTTTCACCTCTCAGTGACCTCTCAGAGAGATTATTCAACTCAACACACACTTACTGATGCAATCCGGGTTTATGTGGGAGATGAATGAGCACTTTTTTCTACCCTGGTAATCTAGAGGTAGTTCAAGGTCCCAGAGAGGAAGGGCAGTGTACCCACAAATAAACAATGTGGGATCGGTCAATGCAATCAGACTGCTGGGGTGTGCAAGAGCAAAACACAAAACCTGCACCAGTCCTCAGCCAGGCACTGCCGAGCTTCCATGGGCAAGGGGAACACCTCCCCTGGGCACTGGCCCCATTCAAGGGAAGGCACACTGTGCTCAGGGTGCAATCTAAGAGTGAGCAAAGAGCTGACTTTCAGTGGTCTAAGAACCAAGTAATCCAACCCTTGAGCTGAAAGGTCTATTTTTAGGAAGAAGTGGGTGTGTATTTTAAAGTCATTCTAAATCTGACTCAAGAATTCCATGATAGAACAGATCTATCCCAATAATTTTCCTAGATTTAAAAAAAAAAAACATCCAAAAACCTGTTGATCACAAATACACTGAGGCTTGTTGAAGACACTAATTCATTGCCACCTCCTAAATTTTTCCCTAATGTTATAATTAACAGAAATGGAAAGCCCACCCCTCAGAATGGTCACAAAATTAGTGATCCACCATTTACTGAGCATTGTGGGACAATTCAAGAAAACTGCTCTTTCATCCCCCACACTAACCTACCATGGAGCTATAAAGTTTAGAGCGATGCTTTCCAGTTACTGTGTACCATGCCGACCTCAGCTCCTGTCCAGAGAAGCAATCCAGAAGAATGGTCAGACCTAATTACCCTAAGCACTGTCTAATGACCAGTCCCTGCCTCTTTAAGAGGCCAAATAAAAATGGATAACCCAGACCTGACTGGGTCCTTCCTCCACATGAATATGAAAAAGAGATTCTAAGCTGACTATCTCTTCCTCCCATGTGGAACTGCCTGGTGTCCTGTGGATTCAGCAGGGCCAAAAAGGACACAAGTAAGCAGGCCACGCATCTCCTCCTAGGGCGGATCTAAGCAGCCAGAATTGCAGCCACCACAGAGTAGTTCCCGACACACCAAACTTTAGCACCCCACATTCCACAGATTTCTTTACAAGTCTAAAGGTGTTAAACTTGTAATATCTGAGTTTTGTATGAGACTGAATTATCTGTATACCTAAGAAGTCAACAAACGAGTTCTGAAATCTGCCCGTCTCTTTATATCTGGTTAAAAAACCTTTAGTGGCCAAGTCACTATGGTCCAAGGTCTGGTCTACCATCTATCCAAGCAGTAAAACCTAGGGATTAATGAGGAAACAATATAAAGTTACAGCTGAGTCCTTAACATAATTAAAACAAGTAAGCTCTCCTAAGGAAGACAAAGATGACTGGGGCTTCCTAGAAAATTCTGCACAAAGCTGCCTCCAAGATGGAAGTGAGGTATTCTGGAGCGTGTACCGTGAACACCAGGTCTATAGGATGCAAGAGACATTCTAGCCTTCTATGGCCTGTCATGAGGACTATGCAATGAGTGACCACTTTTTTTTCCCTCATCCCCAAACAAATACACAAATCATCACCTGATCTGCAAAACCAAATGAAATCAGGGCTCTGGTCTCCAGAGTGGGAGCCAAGGCCTGACCCAAGGGCTATGTGCTCAACCAATTAAAGGGTGAGAAGACAGGCTGTATTCCACCATTGCTGTGATAGCCAAGGTGGGATGGGTTATTGCCAACAGAAGTATGCCTTCCCTTATCTCCCAATACTTTCCACTCCATTCTCCCCTGCACTCTTCGGAACTAGAAGCCCACCACCTACAACAGCTGCACGGGTGCTACTGGGAAAATGCCATTTCTGCCCTCTCTTCCCTCCCCATGACCTCATAGCTGGGGCAGTAGACCCTCCTCAGGCTCTGCTTTCGGAGGCACTGACCATTCCACCCCCCCCCACCCCCCACCCCCATTCTTCATGGAAGGGCCAGAGGATGAGTAGGCCTGGATGGGTTATCTGCCTCTCCAATCCCATTGTCTTCCCCACCCCACCCCCCCAGCCCAGCCCAGCCCAGCCCTCTTCCAGAGTTTCCTATTATTGCCAGAGGCATTACCATCCTTCTGGTCATGCAGGTTCTTCCTGTTGTCTGGGACTCCAACGAATTCTACCTCTGCCACATTTTTCACATCTGTTCCCTTCTTCCCCTGGCCCCTACCCTAGTTCATCCCTTCGCCACCTCCTTCTTGGAGTGCCCGCCTCAAGTTTCCCTCAATTCTAGGCCATCCTTGCCTCAGCAGCCAAAGGGATCTTCCTGAAGCCCAGGTCTAACCATGCCAGCCCCTATTCAATCAATTCCGTGGCTCCCTATCAACTGGAGGATCAAGTATGATTTCACTCTCATTTTTTAAAAGTTTTATAACGCCCATCATTATTAGAACAGTGGTATGTGTGTAGACATAATTATAAATAAGTGAATACAGACATATTGGCATATGCTTTTTTTTTTTAACTGCTGGGATACCTGATCAAAAAAATGTGAAGATTCCTAATTTCATGCCCCTTTCCACTTGGTAAATGACAATCTCCTACAACATACATGACACCCCAAGGCTGCTTAAACATTTCCAGGGATACAGGAACGCACTGAGCTATAGTACAGAACACGCCATTTTCTGACAGCTCTCATTGCTCAAGTCTCTTCCTTATCATCCTTGGCCAAAATTGGCCCTAACCCAGTGGTCCCAGTTTTGCCCTCTGCCTTCAAAGCTCACTGATAGTCCCGTCTTACTGCAGATTCAAAATCTGAGGTTCATTTGCCATGACTTCTGGTCAGTGATCCTGAGCTGTCTCCTAGCAATCACAAGCCATTTGTTTAATGACCCTCTTCTAGAGTCTCGCAAGGGTCCAATGTCTAAGTTCATCGGTTGATGGCTTCTGAAAACCACCTGTTAGTACTCGTTTAAAAAGTGGCATGGTTGCACCCCCCCCCAGGCCTACGGCCCCTTTCTCATCCTCAATGACTCCTCAAAAACATCCAGGGGCATCAGTGATCACATCTGCAAGTTCTCTATCCTCTGGATAGAATTCCCAAAGGCCCAGTGATCTGTAGTCACATGGAGGGCCTTCAATTCCTTCTAAGCTACACTTATTCTACCCTTCCTTCACAATTTGAATAGTGTAGCTCTTTGGAGAAGAGAAGAGTAAAAATTAAGTTAAATAACTCTGGCCCTCTCCCCTTTCCTGCCTCTCCCTTGTTCTTCGTGCTCCCAAAGTACTCTGGAGCCTCCCACTTCATATGGAACATACTTTTAAGATCACCCTAGTGAGCTTAAAAAATTGCTTTTTTTACTATCTTAAGATTACTCTGGACTTCACCTGCCCACTACTCTCCCAAATCTGAACCAAGCTTTCATGTGCCTCCTTGCTGAAGAACCTCTGCATCCGTCTAAGGGAACAGGGGCAGCAGTACTAGCGTCACTTCTGTTTGTAAAGCACTCTTCTCACAACAATCTCCCTCAGGAGCCACATACCAGGGCCAGGGAGGAAGGTGCAGGTGGCTCTGGGAATGAGGCCTGGATTCCAAATGAGAAGACCCAGATTCAAATCTCTCTACTGACCCTGGCTGTGCAGCCTTCTGGGCAAGGCATGGCATCTTTGAGGGTTTCAGTTTCCTGTAAGAAAACGAGGCCACTGAACCTAATGATTCTTAATGTTCCCACAAGCCCTAAATTCATGATCTATGGCCACCATTTTAAAGATGATGACATACAGGCTCAGAGGTTAAATTACTTAGCAATAATCACGAAGCTAGTGTCAGTAGTGAGATTTCAACTCCAATTTTCCTGACCCCAAGTCCAGGACTCTCTCCCCCATATCACAGCGCTCTATCCTTAGGAGAGATGCCCCATACAGCCATGCTTAAGATGGTCTTCTTTCTTCTTTCTCAGATTCGGAGAATTAGATCCTCAAAATCTTATTTCTGGAGGGGCTCTTCATTTGTCCTGATCCACCTTTGTTTACTCTGTATATATTTTGCACATGTTTGCAAAATGCCTTTCCACCCAGAAGACTGTCAGCTCCTCGAGGGTGTGGATTGCTTTGTTTTTCTCTTTGTATCCCATGCTGCCTGGAGCAGTAAGTGCTCAATCCCTAGCCTGGTGTTCTAATAGATGCTGGTTGAATTAGAGGCCCCGTCATTTCACGAAATTCTAAAATCGGCTTTCTTAACTCTAGGGTACACATCTGGTTAGGCCCAATGTGGCCATTCTTAGCTCTTTACAGCTCTAAGACAACCCGGTGCTCACTCTCTTCCAAGGTTCCCATTCCCCTACTGGAACCTCTCCCGCATTATTTAAGAGTTGTATATCACAAACCTTTTACTAGAGTATACGTTCCATGAGGACAAGACTATATTTCTCATTCGACAAGCATTTATTAAACACCGACCATATGCAAAAACACCCCTGCTACGATGCAGGGGTACAAAGACACAAGGAAAAGACCCTGACCACAAGATAATGGGGAAGAAAGCATATACACGGACTTTCCATCCCATCCTGAATCTCCTGTGAAGATCTTCATATATATTTAATTGAATTCTACCTGAGTTTTTTCCCTACAACTAGAGTTGTAGTTCTTGTCTGTCTGCTGAGAAATGAAAGCCAGTGAAGAATCGGAAAAATTTAATAAACGTCTTGCTTGTATCCTAGAGTCAACCTCCTCATTTACCGTGTGAATTTTGTGATTTCCATTAGAAGATATCATCCCTGTCTTCCTCCTAGTCAGGCAGTCTACAGTATACTTACAAAATAACAGCACCTGTGGCTTCTCTCTCAACCCAAAGCTATCAGTCCAATTCTTCTATTCCACTCTCAGGTTCATTAGTTTAGCCTTCTATTGAAGTGTTCCAGTTGGAAGTTCCATCCCACTACCTCTCAGTGCTGTCTATGGAATGTGACTTATTTCTTTGAATGAGAATTTCAGAAGTTCATTTTATCATTAACTTTGTGCATTAGTATAAATCTGTGAAGCCATCAACATTGATCTTAAGCTTCTTCGCCATTATTTTTTCCGATGAATCACTAGGTACATCCCTCTGCTATTAGTACTTTTATGTCATGTTTTATCTAGGTTTTTTATCTAGACATTTCTCATCCTCCCTCTTCAATTTTCAGCTGAATTTCTAAACATCAGGTGTTTGAAGTGTGGGAAAGAGGGAGAAGCCAGTCTTTCCTTATAGTTTTCACTTTGACACAAAGGCATCTGTTATTTCCAGGAAACTGATACATTTTGGGTACTATTACTGCTTCAGTATTTCCTGAGCATTCCTTCCACATCCGTCCTCCACGCTATCACTGTAATGAGTCCCTCCTACATGGCTGCTTGTCATAAATCTGGTCCGGGTGCTGAAATAAATCTTTAGTCTAAATGACATTGCTATATTTTTCTTGTTCCCTTTCCTCAAGCAGCCAGTCAGAAAGGCTGATATGCAGTCTCACTAACTGACATAAAGTAGACCCAAGAATTGACCAAAACCACAATCAACATATTCAATACCACAAACGGGAAATTTTCAAAAAAAAAATCTTAGGAAGTTATTGTTCTGTGAATTTAACTTAAAAACTGGTAGTAAGAAGGGTAAATCAATAGAAAGAATACTATCCTCCATTACCATCAGCCAAGAACATTCTCAAAATGTCAATTTTCTTTCAGATGGGACTTCCAAGAGTCACTTATTTACCATATTCACTAGGTATGCAGGAGCAATCTAACTGAACTATACCAAAGAAGGCTTTCCAAATGATCCTACATTAATACCCCCAAAATCTGAGTGTGGAAAAGACCCCCCTTCTCTATTTTGCCATTAGCCCCAGTCCAAATAATGGTCACTCCACACCCAACCACTACAATTCTTTCTGTGCTGATCTTGCCACACCAATCCATTTGGCCCAATTTTCTCAAAATATTGCCTACATTACGTTATTACTCTCCCACTCAGAAATGCCTTTCAGTCTTCTAAAACAAATATAAACACTTCCGTGGCCCACTGAAACCTAAGCTCAATCTTATCCCATACAACTTAATTTCCTATAGACAAAAAGTTCACTACAGCCAGGTCCAGGGGTTCATACTATCCTCCTGGAAAAGTGACTTACTACTGCCTCTGGCCTTCCAAGGGGAGCCTTCCTCACCACCCCCCTACCCTCCCCAGCCATATCCTTTTCATACCTCTTCCACTTCTAGGACCTGCCTTCAAGGCTTCCCAGAACAGGAGGACAATCCTCCTCAACTTTCCACTTCTCTTGTTACCTGATCCACACAATTAACCAGGACCTCATTCAGTACTGGGCTGTTCTAGGTCTACAGAATGCTGGTATACAGCATTTTGCCATCATATTCTCTGCTCTTCAAGACTTTTTTCATGCTGTTTATCTTGCCCCCCCCCACTAGGTTTTAAGCTGTTCATTTATCTGGAAAAAACTTATCTGGCCACTTGTATTAGCTGAAACACAGATAAGACTCAGAGAGCAACCCCGCCCCCCCCAACTCTACCAACTGCCACCCCCTCAAAGAAAAGCAATCATGCAAAAGAGCCTCCACCTTGGGCTTTGTGAGACAGCTGCAGGACTTCCATTGGGGTTTGCTGTAGACACACATCTGGTTAGCTATCTTCCCAATCTTCAGTTTAGAAGCTACAAATTGATCATTGAGGAAGGGGGTGGGGAGGGAGGGAACAGAACGGAAGGTTACTCACTTGGGCAGGCACAAAATGGACCAAAAAACCTCTGATGAGCAGAGATGAAGTCAGACTGATGAGCAATTGGGGGTTACTTTACATCAAGGCAACCAGCCTCAACAGTCTTGGAAGGCATAAGGTAACAGAGAAGACTGTAGAACTCTAAGACATGGGAGGAATCTCAGAGCTCATCTAGTCTAACCCTAATCTTGAGCATGAGCCCCTCTTCTTGACAATGATCTCCTAAGCCATCCCCCAAAGGGGCCAGATAATCTTACTATCCTCAGTGAGAACAGCTCCTTCCCTGGCAATACAGAAACATTTATTTACATTTCTAGATGTCTGAAACATTATTTACATGTTGTTTCTCCTGTCAGAAGCAAGCATTGATTTTACCTGTCTTCCTAGCACTTAGCGTAGTGCCTAGAACATAGTAAAGGCCTAAAAAATGCTTGCTGGCCAATTGTTCTGCATATCTTTGCATCCCACCCAGTGTCTGTCACAATAGCAAGTGAGATCCTATATGCTCAATAATACACACACACACGTGTATATACATATATATTTAAAGACAGACAGACTTAGCTCCTTAACTTCAGTTGCCTTAAGTCTAACTTAAACTAAGATTGAGGAACAACCCTTGCCACTAACAGCACCCTCCCCCAAAGTCTACCAACCTAGGTATGCTTATCTATGTATACCTTAACTAATCTGTGTGAATCCACAGAAAATCTTTGATGTCAGAGATGACAAAGTCCTACCTTATGGCTCTACTGGATTCTGGTCTTATCTTTTTTTTTTAATTTTTTTTTTCAAACCAAGATCTGCTTTCTATCCTTCCCACCTACACCTCATCAACCCACTAAGAAATAAAACAAATAAAATCTCTGTTACACACAGATATAGTCAAACAAAATCAATTTATATACTGGCCAAGTTTTTAAAAAAAATCATTTCAACATGTGCTGAGCCCACCATCTTTATATGGCAGCATTTAGCACATCTCATCCTAAATCCTTTGGAATCATGGTCCTTCCTTGGGCTGATCCAAAGTCCTCAGTGTCTCAAAGTTGATTATTGCTGCAATAGTTATTACTGTACAAACTGTTCTCCTGGTTCTGCTCCCTTCAGTCTGCATCAGTTCATACAAGTCTTCTCAGGTTGTCTGAAATAATTTTTCATTATTTCTTACAGCACAATAGTGTTCCATTGCATTCAAATAGCAAAACTTGTTCTGCCATTCCCCAGATGACAGGCACACTCTCAGATTTCAGTTTTTTTCCACCACAAAAAGAATTGCTATAAAAGTTATTGTACATGAGTCCTCTTTCTTTGACATTTTAGGGGGACAGACCTAGTCATGGTATGTGAAACTGTATAGTTTAATGGTTTTGGGGGCACAGTTCCAGATTACTTTCCAGAAAAGTTTGACCAGTTCACAGATCCACCAATAGTGCACTGGTGTACCTGTTTTCCCACAGACCCCCCAGCATTTGTCATTTTCTTTTTAATCAACTTTGCCAATCTGACAAGTATGAAGTAGAATCTTAAATGTAATATAATTTTGAGTTTCTCTAATCATTAGTGACTTGCATTTTTAACATAGCTACTGATAGATTGGATTTTATCTTCTGAAAATTTCCTGTTCCTATGACATGAGCATTTAACAATTGGGGAATATCTCTTACTCTTATAAATTTGAGTCAGTTCCCTACATAGCTTAGAAATTAGGACTTTATCAGAAAACCATGAAGCAAAGATTTTCCCCTCTTTTACCTGCTTCTCTTCCAATTTTAGGCTAATTCATTTTGTTTGTGAAAAAACTTTTAAATTTCATGTAATCAAAATTGTCCATTTTACCTTCTGTGATCCCTTATAACTCATTTGGTCATGAACTCTTCCCCATCCCTAAATGACAGGTAATTTCTTCCTTGTTCCTCTAAAAGGGCTATGATGTCACTCTTTATGCCATGTACCCATTTGGAGTTTATCTTGATATATGGTGAGAGATATTGGTCTAGACTTGGTTTCTACTATATTGTTTCCAGTATTCCCAGAAGTTTTTGTCAAATTGTAAATTCTCACCCCAATACTGGGATCCTTGGTTTTATCAAACACCTGGCTACTGTGCTTTGTTTCTGTATTCTGTATAACCTGATCTATAACACTGATCTACTTCTGTTTCTTAACCAGCATCAAATTGTTTTTATGATTATTGCTTAGCAATAGTTGAAGATCTAATACCACTAGGCCCACTTCCTTCCTGCTATTTTTCATTAATGTCCTTGAGATCTTCAACCTTTTGTTCCTCCAGATTAATTTTATTATTTTTTCTAGCTTTATAAATAATCAATCCCTATGGTTATTTGATTGGTATGGCACTGAATAATTCAGGTAGTATTGCATTTTTACTATATTGGCTCAGCCTTCTCAGGAGCAACTAATATTTTTTGAATTATATAGATTTTTATTTGTCTAAAAAGTGTTTTATAGTTGAATTCATTTGGTTCCTGTGTGTGTCTTGGCAGGTAGATGCCTACATATTTTATATTTTCTTTAATTATTTTAAATGAAATTTGTTTATCTCTTCTTACAGGATTTTCTCCTGAAATGGTAAGGATTTGTGTGATTTATTTTACATCCTATAACTTTGCTTTTGTTGTTAATTGTTTGAATTAATTTGACTCCCTAGGGTTCTCTAAACCAACATATCATCTGTGAAAAGTGATCATTTTGGTTCCTCTTTGCCTATGCTCATTCCCTCAGTTTCTTTTTCTTGTCTTAGTGCTATTGCCAGCATTTCTAGCACTATATTAAACAATAATAGTTATAATGAATATCCTTGCTTTACCCCTGATCTTAATTGAAAGGCCTCTAATTTATCCCCATTACAGATAATGTTGGTTCTTGGTTTTAGAGAGATACTCATCATATTAAGGAAAGTTCCTTTTATTCTTACACTTACTAGTTAGTACTACCTTATCTTAAACAGTAGGTTCTGTTTCCATCGAGTCTCCTAAAGATGATTTAGTGCTCTAGAATGGACTTTACTGTGTTCCTACATTCACATTCTACTGCCAGAGTCACATCCACCTTGCAGGAGAATATACAAACTTTTACTTAGCTTTGCAAATTATGTAACTTGAAATTACATAACTTACCAAATCATAAAGATCAAGGTGTTCCCCACAATTCATCTAGAACTGGATGGAATGCTAGAGGCCATCTAGTCCAACCCCCTCATTTTAAATAGAGAAGGGAGCTGCAGTTAAGTGACTTGTCCAGGATCACGCAGGTGTGTCACAAGTGAGATCTGAACCTGGGTCTTCCAAATTTCCAATCTAGCACTCTCCCCACTAGACTATACTGACTCTATCTGTACACAAGATATGTTCTTGGCAAGGCAAAGGCTGGCACTTCTTCTCGAGTCATCCTGGCATGAAGTTAAGAATTACCCAAAGAAACTGCCTTTCAGATGAGACAATCAATGTCCTGATCACTTGTGGTCATTAAAGATCCCATGATTCCTCAGGAGAACACAATGCTAACCCCAACATCCTGGCTCCCTCCCACTTTGATTTATCCCATTTTTTTTGTTGTTTTTAGCTCACTAGACGAGAACTCTAAAAGAAATGTCATAATCTAAGTAGGCTATCTACAAAACAAACCTTAAGGAGCCAGGTTCTATGCTACCACCATTCATTGCCTCAAATGAGAAAACACTAGGAATGTCTTTTTCACTCTAAAAAGTCAGACTTGCGTGTAATTTTTGCTACAAAAATCAAAAAGCTCATCTTTTGTCTCTGCTTAGGATGAATGTATGGCATTAAATGCACCCCCTATTGCCTTCTCCCTGCCTATTAATACAGCCTTTTTTCACAGATGTTATTAGGAATTGCATGGACACCAAGCTTTCTACAGAAATCAGTTGAAGCATGGGCTCAAAGCATTCGCTCATCTGAATAGTCAAAATCATTACACTTTGTTCCTAATCAATTCCGACCAAAGAAAATGAAAAGGCGGTAATGAAGATGCTAACAAAATGAATTTAATGCAGCCAAAATTATTCCAAAAAGCAAACATATCCCCTCCACAATGGACCAGCTAGTCAGCACAATTAACAACAGGAAAAAAGCCTGCTGCCGTGAAGCTTGGTGTTCACCCTCAAAGCAATCCCTCTTCTCAAGGCAAGAGGACCACCCAGGATCTCTCATTACAATATGCCAAGCTGCTTTTACCTTTTACAGTATGCACTTCAGCAAAAAGCTTTCTGGGGAAAACGACTTGCCTCCATATTTAAGAGAAACAACAACAAAAGCAAATAGCGAAGGCAAGACCACAAGCACCCAAAAAGGGGGAGTCTGCAAAAGCCGGAGTTGAAAGATGTCACAATGACATGCTGCTCTAAGTATTTTAATTAGCACTCTAAGAGAACACACGTTCTCAGGATGCTGGGCAAACTAGCCTCAGACTACTGCAAGTAACGAAAAACTACACCCCATGGGTGTGTGTGGATTCTCCCACCCCAGCAAGAAGAGCTTGCTAGGGGGCTGCTGCACCTTCTACGGGTGATCCAAAGTCCACTCTGTGCTGCTGAATTCCAATCTCTTTCATTAGAAAAAGGACAGGTCATTTTTAGCTGGCTTTGTGAAGTTTTAGGAGAATGAGAGCCAGGTGCTTCTGAACATCTCAATGCTAATTATTTATTGCATAAGTATTCAATTGATTCAAGGAGCATTTGTTACTCCTTAATAGGAACTGTGCTCAGCAGCTGGATGACAAATATATTGTCCCTGCCCTCCAGGTGCTTGCTTATGTTCTAATGGGTTATAGGAGCAAGTAAATAGATAAGTAAAAGACATTTAATTCCAGGAGAGAGACAATCTAACTAGTCTTACAACAAGATGTCCAGCGAGCATCTCAAACTTAGCATATGCAAAAGCTAAGTCGTTACCTTCTCCACAAAGCCTGTCTACCATTAGTGTCAAGGGCACCTTCCTTGCAGCCTCCACTCTTCCTCTCCTCTCTCCCTGACCATCTGGGTCAATAATTAAGTCTGATTATTCTAGCTCTCCTAGATACCATCTCTCACCTCAATCCACAAGCATTTATTAATACCTACTCCATGCTAGGCACTCAGAGGAATCCACCACCCTAATTCTGACCTTCCTCACCTTTCTAAACACTACTTACTGCAGAAGCCTCCTCAGCAATTACCCTTCCTCAGTTTCTCTCCTAATACCCTCCATGCACCTGCCCAAGTGGTCTTCCTAAAGCACAGGCCAGCCCACTATCACTCCCCTGGCTCCAGTGGGTCCCTCTTGCCTCTAGAATCAAATATAAATCCTTTATTTGGCATTTAGAGTCCTTCACAATCTGGCTCCCACCCACCTTTCCAGACTTATTAAAGCTAACTCCCTTTCACTCATTAGATGGCCTAGCCAAACTGTTTCCCACGCGACATTCCGCTTCCCCTCTCCACATCTTTGCAGAGGCTTTCTCTCATGTCTGGAATGCTCCTAAGAGTCAAAGCTTCCTTCAAAGCTCAGCTTGTGTGAATCGGTCCAAACATTATGGAAAGCATTTTGGAATTATGCAAATAAAGTGACTAAAATGTCCATACCTTTTGATCAGGAGATTCCAGTGCTAGGAATATATCCCAAGGAAGCCAACAATGGGGTGGGGGTGGGGGTGGGGGGCGGGGCACGTGGATAAGCTTCACATACGTGAGAGAGAGAGGGAGAGAGATATGAAAGAACTGGAAATAAAGTAAATACCCACCAATCAGGGAATGGCTAAACAAATTGTAGCATGTGAATGTAATGGAATATGACTGTGCTATAAGACATGATGACTACAGAGAAGCATGAAAGACTTAAATGAACGGATGCAAATTGAAATCAGCAGAAGCAGGAAAACAATCTAGACAATTACTACAACAGTGTAAATGGGCAGAATCAAACAAAAAAAAAAGAAAGAAAAATCAAGAATGAATGCTTCAAATTATAACTACCAAGTGGGCCTTCCCACAAAGGAGATCTAATAAGATCCTCCCCTCCCCCCCACTCCTGCAGAGGGAGAGGACCTATCCCAGAGAGAGATCACATAGAACTTTAGACTTTTTTGATCTTTTGCTTAGTTCTGCAGACCTTTTCTTTTTTAAAACCTTTTTATAAGGTATGGTTCTCTGGGAGGAGGGACACAATGGAAAAATGTAAAAGATAAAAACAAAACACATCAACAAAAATTTATATTAAAAAATATTACACTCCACGTGCCATCTTTTACATGAAGCCGCCCTGATCTTCCCAGCCTCTAGCCTCAGCCCTACCCCGAAATCCCCTTCTATTCATTCATACATATTTGATAATTACTCAAGTGACAATTCTAGAGAGAAGGAATTATCATTTTTTTTCTCTGCACCCCCAGGTACCCAGCACCCAGTAGGTATGTAATCAATCAGAGCTGACAAGAGGCGGATGCGGGGGCACATTTCCAGAACAGGGAGACAAAGACACAGAAGCAGGGGCTAGACTGTCCCATTCAGGAAACGCTGTTCAGAAAAGAGGAAGGCAGATGAGAGCCTTGGAATGCCAGCCCAAAAAGTTTATACTAAGCAATAATGAGCCGAGGAAGAGTGTTGAGGAGAGGGTAACATAACGAGACCCGGGCTGCAACATTATGTTGGTAGCTGTACGAAGGATGAAGAAGAAAGGGAACAGGCTGGAAGCAAGGAGTTCAATTAGCAAGTCAAAGTTCAAACGGCACTGGCTCCCTAAGGTAAAAGAAAAATTCTTCAGTCACTGCTCCTCAAACTTGGTCACCACCTATCCCCCCAGCCTCCCTCTTCCCACACTTCAGAGTCTAGAAAAGCCAGACTTCTCATTGTTCTTGCCACAGTCAAACTCCAAGTCCTGGAACTGGTTACCCCCATGCCTCGACACTCTCCTTTCTCCTCTTCACCTCAGAAAAATCCCTCTGTCAAGCACCACCTTCTCCAAGATGACAATGACACGGCTGAGCCCTGTTTCTCCTCTCTAACCATGCCCCCCCCACTACCTCAAATTTTATATTTAACATTATGTTCATTTTGCACTCATTCATCTTAGACACATGCAGGGAGCTCACGATGAGAGCTTGTGGCTCACAAGAAATGTCACAGATGGAGGTATAGGACTGAAAGTCATCCGCCCTGAAATAACTGAACCCCCCCCCAAAAAAAGTGATGAGGTCACTGGGAGAGGGTGCAGAGGAGCCAGGACAGAGTCCTGGGTGCAGGACCATGGATGGCCATCTAAGAAAGTTGCAAGGAGGAAGCAGGGGAGAGATGGCAGAAGAGCTACAATGGTTCCTGGGGGCAGGGGAGGGGCATAGAAAAGTAAAAAACAGCAACAGTTTTACAAAAGAAAAGCTCTGAGGGAGGAGAGACTCTTGAGGAGGAGGAGGGGTCAGTATCAAAAGTTACCCAGGTCACAAGAAATCAGGACTGATTTCACAGTGGGGAGACCCAAGATGTGCTGGCTGGGTCAGAAGGCAGATTACAAGGGGTGGAGAAGTGAGTGGGAGGGGAGAAAGTAGAGGCTGAATGTCTAGGAGCTTGGCTCTGGTAGAGAGGAGAGACGGAAAGACAGACAGACAGTGAAGTGCAGTGTGCAAGGCTGAGCTGGAATCCCAGCTCAGGTACTGTGAAGTGACTAATCCTCCTCATCTGTAAAATGAAAACAAAAATAGCTCCTATCTCACAAGGCTGAATGAGATTAATACCCCTAAGGTACTACACAAACCTTGAGGAGAAAAATAAAGATGAGCTTGTATTATTAGCCCTATTAATAATCAGCACCCCCCCCCAAAAAAAAAAGTTGAAGAGATGGCTGGGTCAAGTTTAAGTTATAAGGGGAGACCTGGGAGTCTTTTAGGGCAACTGCAGGAACCAGTAGTTTGGAAGAAATAAAAGATCAGAGGAAGGAGCTGAATGTAAGCTCCAGGAGAAGGGAGAAGGGGATAGGGTCACAGGTACACCCCAACAAGGGTTGGCTGTGGTGAAGAGGACCTTCCTGGGCCTTGAGCAAAGGAGCAGGGACAGCAGATAAGGAAGGGCTGAGGCACAGAATAAGGTGGGGTGGCTTTGATGGTCTCTGTTAGGTAGAAGGCCAATTCCTGGGGAAGAGGGAGAGACATGGGACAGAGTCATGCAGGGAAGAACAAAAAGGATGGCTGAGTGTGAGTGAGGGCCCAGTCGGGATTAGAGATTGGGCCGGAGAAGCAACGGGATAAGGAGGGTTGTGTGTGTGTAACTGGGCTGACTGACCAGAGGGCCAAGACTGCCATAGCTGAGAGAGCGTGAAGGAACAGCTGTAGGTCACGGTGAGTAAGTGACTAAGTTCAGGAGTGAGTCAGAGAGAGAGAGAGACAGAAGGACAGAACAGCCAGCAAGGTGAAATGAACAGATTTTCCCCAAAACAAAAAGGAGGAGCTACTGAGAATTAACAAGCATGAATGAGTAACAGCTAACACTGGCCCTTCAAAGTCACACTGAAGACTGGAGGAGTCATTTTAAGAAAGATAGAATTTAACAATAAAACACAGAAGAGAAAAACAAGAGGGGGGGAAGGAAGAAGAACCTCAGCACAAAAGAAACCAACGAAAGCCCCTCCCAGGTCACATGAAAGTTTATTTTTTAAAAACCAACTTCTAGAGGAGCTGAAAATGGTCATTTATTTAACCTACTTTTCCATTTCACAAAAGGTCGAAACCCTTGCTGAAAATCTTTCTAAAATGTCTCGGTCTACTTTCCTGCCTCGATAAGTTCATTACACTGGACATAATTTAATTTTTCTTTGGTGAGTCAGGATTCAGACGGCTCCTTCAGGGCCTCCTAATCCAAGTTACAAATTCAAACGCTGTACAGAAATACAAACACTGACGGGTTAGAAGACAAAAGAAATGACACAAAATGAAAATGCTCCATGTTGGAGGGGCTGTGGGAAGACAGCCATACCAGAGCACCATTGGTGGGGCTGTGAAATGCTCCAGACATTCTGGGAAACAAGTCTGAATTCTTTTTTAAAAAGGCAGAGGGAGGAAAGGACTGCCCCAAGCACATACCTAATGTTCCACTAACAGGCATACCCTCCACCTCACATAGTTAAAGACAAAAATGATTATAGCAGTATTTTTAAAATAGCAAACTGGGGTGGGGGGCAGGGAGTGGGTATCCAGCAATCGAAGAATGATTAAATAAATTGTGGCTTGTAAATGTAATGGAATATTATTGAACTATAAGAAATTATTAGAAAAAATTCAGACATTTGAGAAGACTTGTATGAAGAAGCAGGGGATGAAACTGGCTAGGCCCCTACCTCTGAGAGAGAAGGCCACAAGGTGTGGAATGAGTACTATATCTTCAGACACAGCCAATGCATTGAGCTATTTTTGTCTGATCATCCCTATTAGCAACGAGGAAGGGAGTGGGTAGGGAGAGGCCTATGAGTGAGAATCACAAGGCAAGAAAATAGCAATAAAACATTTTAAAAAGACGAATGCACACATAGATCCTGGAACTTCTAATTGTCTTGCTTGCTTTTTCCCTTTTTCCCCCCAAAAAAGCAGATATGCAAAAATCCTTGTTATTCAAGGAATCCACATAATTGAGTTCCAACTAACTGAACCGACAATAAGTTTTCCTTGGCTGCTCTGCAGCCAAATGATCAATGATGACCTGTCTTCCTACAAATCTCAAAGACAAAATTTTCAGGGGAAGACAAACAAAAAAAGCACAATCGTCAGGTGCTGACTCGATGCCAAGTGGAAGTAATAAGGCTGCTCAGAGTAAGAACTTGAATATGTTTAATTGCTAATCCTGTGCTTGCAAGTCTGTGTGCATATTTGGGAAAGGTGTCACTTAAGGAACCGTACTGTACCCAAGTCTATAGAAAAACATACGCTGCGAGATAAATCTCCTTTTAGTCACTAGGTATGAGCCCTTGAACATCATCTCGCACAACTCACCCAAACCCAAATCCAGCAAGTTGGTTTGTTTCTTTTCAAAGGCATCCCACGTCCTGAGAAAAACCAATCTCCTGAACAGAACAAGACGACTCCAGTATCATCTGCAAATGCCAGTACAGATGGCCTGTGGACCAGTTATTTTCAAAATGTTAAGACTCTCATTTCATCAGTCTGTGTAAGCCCTCCACTGGTGCAGGACGTGGCCCCTAAAGATGTTAGAAGATGCTCTGCAAGGGCCGAGGGAACCAAAAAAAAAAATCCATCCCGATTGTCAACTTTCTGGCCGTGATGTTTTGGACAAACACACCCGAAAGTGTGCAATATCTGCCAAGCTCAGCCACTATGATATCTCCTCTACACAACCCTTTGCTTGTCTGCCCTGGGGGGTCTCCAATCACCTTGTATTTGTGATACCATTTAGCTCTTCTACCCGCTATATTCCTTGAGGGTAGGGGCACCCCACTGGTCAGCCCAGGACAGAACTGAAAGGTCAGAAGGGTGACTGGACCGCAAAGCCTTGGGTGAGTTGGTAGGACCTGCTGAGCTTAAGATCCATAGGCTGGCACAGCCTTGGGGAGCCTGGGATCATATGGGGGCCCAAGTTTATGGGAGAGTAAACAAACACCTTTGCAATGGAAAGAAGTAGACAAAAGTAAGGTACTCAAAGAATTTCTACAGCTACCTACATCATCTTCTTTCTAAATAAATAATTTTATAACCCATATCCTTCAATTTTCCATCTGAAAATGTATAAAAATAACAGTAACGATAGGCAGGACTTATATAACACTTTAAGGTTTTGCAAAGCCCTTTACATAGGATCTTCACAACAACCCTGAGGGGAATAGGTGCCATCGTTATCCCCACTTTACAGCTGACAAAACCGTGGCAGGCAGAGGTTCAATGGCTTGTCCAGGGTCTCCCAGCTGGCTAAGTTCCTGAGGCCAGATTCAAATTCAGGCCTTCCTGACTCCAGACCCATAGCTCTCTCTGCCGGATCACCTATTCATGACAGAAGCCTCAGCTCAATTCAACAACACCCCTGTGAACATCCCCCTCTGGGAAAGTGAAATTTTAGCAGCACAAGCAATAAGCTTTCCAAAGTTCCATCATCCCATGAAAGAATACTACTTGAACTTGCTGGGTCCCTAGTATCCAGCTACAAACTAGGAAGGTCTATGCGGTCCCACAATGGGGACTTCAGGGCTTTCAGATTTCAATAGATTCATTTTTCACTGAGGTAAACACAGAAAGCCATGCTGACATTTTTGAAAATGAGTACTACAACACAGCCCCCCGATCATTTATGTAACAAATTCAGCTACTTTTGACTCAGATTTTAAAACTATTACCACATAAAAAAACTCATCACACACAAATATTAATAATAATTCTACAATGTCATCCCAAAAGTTGCCCCAAAAGTGAAGACCCTGATTTCTGGGAGCTTAAATTTGCAAATCTTCATCCACCTCCAATGATCCATCCGTCATCCTTGGCCCAGAACACTGTTGTGCCTCAAAGGCTGTCACATGCAATCGAACATCTGCTCACAAGCATCCCCACCAAGAACAGATGCCCCTCAGACAAATGTGGTCACGTCAGGGGTGATGCTGGAGACAAAGAGCTGCGTGACAAAACCAACCCAACTCAACTCTAAATAAAGTCTCTCTCCTTTCAGTGCCAGCGCCCACAGAAATCTTTTCAGGATTTCAAGAGGTTTTAAGGTTTAAAAAAGGGGAGGAGGGGCACCACAGCAACTAAAGGTCTCAATTGTCCCTATCTAAAGCCAGACTTAAAAAAAGCAGGTCAAAGGACAGTAGCCAATAAGACAACTATGGATGTCGATGATGAGCCATATTTCACTAATACTCCAGGAGCTCCAAGGTTTAAGAGAGGTGGCAGCAGAGAGGCTTGTCAGGTCCTGGGGACCCCATGTTCAGCTCATGTTAATGGCAGGACTTATCAGTTGGTTTCTGGAACTCCCAGAACTCTAAAGAGAGGTGATACACCCATAAATTAAGCTCACTCTAGATAACTGATAGATTGGTCTTTCCAGCCATTGCTAGAGTTTCCACATCTGTATTTAATGTTCTTTTGCTTACAGGAAATTTTAAAATCAGGCATCTCTGAGCCTGTGGGCCCACATCTCCTTGATATTCAAATTTTCTTTCTTTTTTCTTCTCAAGGAATTGTTTCTTTCTAGTCTGACTATAAATTCTTATATTTGAGATCTTCCCTTTCCCCTCCCCCAGGTTGTACACAATGAAATAGAGTTAATGCCTCTATGTGGCACCAATACTGGGTAGCAAAAGGCTGCCATCCTCGAAATACTGATTAAGCTGACACACGTTAGTGTGCAGGGGAATGGGCAGGGGCAGTTGCCTATCTTTTCAAGTTAGGGTTCCAGAGTAAATTGATGTTTGAGAGAAAATGGTTTTGGGGTCTGTTCTGCTGCTGGCTTCGTTTTTTTCAACCAACTAATCAGCAAGTCTGGATGGGAAGAGACCCAAGAGACATGGGCAGGAGCAGGGCCTATCTAAGTGCCTCCCCAAAGCCGAAAGAGGCACACTCATACAGGGAAGACAATACGGGGAGGTTGGTGATTAAGGGTCAAACTGGCCAATTTGGACTAGGGGGATTCGGTGATGGCCTGTGGTAGAGGCAGACTTTGAGTTAAACTCTGAGGAATGAGTAAAATTTGGAAAGAGGAGGTATAGGAGTACAAAGGGAGAGTGGGATTCTTTCTTTTTTGTGAGGGGCAGGGGTTGGGGAGGGGAGCATCACTTCGACCAGACAATAATAAAAGAATTAAAAATTCTGTGGTGGTAGTAGAATTCTGCTGCTACTTGTTTACCCAAAACTAGCCTTATTTCAGGCACTTCGCGAATTTTGGTCAAAAGCAAATTGTGTACGATGTTATATATTTTACATGGGTGTTACCAAGAAAGCCCGTTATAAAAATAATGAATTAATAACTTGAATAACAAAAACCTCTGCAAACTGGTCAAGTCAAATCTAGAGGCAAGCTCACTTAATTAGGGACCAACCACGAAAAGGAAGAGCTGGAGGCCCAGGAGGTTCCTGAGCACCTGGCTAAGCACTGGAATTGTTCAAGCAGAACTCAGTTGTGGATTTCTCTGTAGAGTGGCCACAACATACATCAAGGATGCTTTGTTTCACCTGGATAGAGAGGGCCGCTCCAGGAAGCACAGGCGAAACTTCAAACTAACGTGCCTAGCCAGGACAGAGATTTAATCCTGGCAAGAATCAAGGAAAACATGCCCAAATCTTGTCCGTCTCTGGAATGTGTAACTTAAATCCAGGTCTATTTCATGGGGAATTTAATCTGTTCAACTGAATATTGTGGTGTGTTTTGTTTTAACCCATTACCTGAAAACACACACACACAATGAGTCTTTCCAACATATATCAATGTGCCCCTAAAACACAAATAGCTCCATAGGGAACACCTCCATTTTCCTTAAGATTGTTTACTTCCTTGGAGTAAAAAGAAGCCTACAGATTGTGTTGAACCAGTCCTAAAAGTTGGAGATGGCTGATGAGCTGATCTTCCTCTCTTCCAAATGACTTCTGCTGAGCGCCCACCCCCCTGCCCTCCCCCACTCCCAAAGCTCCATGCCATGTCTCTGGCCAACCTCACTCCTCTCTCCCATCCATTCTCTACTCAGCCACCAAAGCGATTATCCTAACTCCTGCTCAGTGAGTTCCTATGGCTACCTAGATTTTTCAGGAGGAAATAGGAAGTCCCTTCCCAACCTGTCCCTCCTATCCTCCCAGTTTTCTTACACCCTCCTTCCTCTATGTACTCAACCATCCCACCACACATTGGTCTCCAGGCTGTTTGGCACTCACGAGTCTTCTGACTCCAGGCCTTTTCCCTGGCTGACCTCCAAGCCTAAAGCATTATCCATCCTTACCACCACTTCCTGGCTTCTTTGGCCTCCTCCTTCAAGTCTCAGGTCAAATCCTACCTTCTTGAGGAGACTTTTCCCCATTCCCTCAGTTCAGGAGATGCCCTTTCTGAGACTGCCTTCCATCAGTTCTGGGTATTTGTACCACATGGTTTACGTGTGGTCTCTCGGTCTGGACCGGGAGCTCCCTGAGTCCAGGGATCGTGTTTTTACCTTCCTCTGGATCGACAGTGTCTGGCATGCCATAAGCACTTAATATATGCTTTTGGTCAACTTCAAAATGCAATCACCTGTAAATGAATTCTTTCCATAGTATATGCCAGCATTACATTTGACACTGTGGTATCCAACATAAGGCTATGGGCACAGCAGACAAAGTCTCCTATTCCTATGGTGCATTAGGATTCCTCACAACACAGAGCCTCCATTTTACAGGTGAGTAAACTGTGACTCAGGGGCTTGCCCAAGGTCGAACTACTAGTAATGATCAGCATCTTTCCACTATAACACACACTCTCAAATTATCAATAAATTCTGCTGATTTACTATAGTGGAAACACTACCAGGGACAGCCCTGGAAACTTTTCCCTGATCAGTACAACCAACTTGCTCACACAAGTAAGAAATAAGACTTCAGGACTAAGACATACATTTTCAAGCAAATGAGGGGAGAAAGCCTTCAGTTTCCTTTATCCTCCAGGAACTTTTGGACCATCTGACTATCTCTCCATTAAATGCAGGATATGCAACAGAGTGTAAAGAGATGAGACAAAATGAACGTACGAGGCCAGAAGCCTGAAGCAATAGAAAGCGCCTTAAGTTTCTTCCAAGGAAAAATGCATCTTGACCAACAAAATGAATCATTTAACAAATATTTGTTGAGTGTCTACTGTGTTCAAGGTCCTGTGTATTTCTCTAAAGCCCCTCAGCTTGGGTAAACACCCAAGCCAAACACAGTCTGACTCTGCTCTCCCAGCCTGGCCACAAAGACCTAGAGCCCAGCCAGGATGGCCTTCCTACTGAGCCCTGCTCAAAAACGGGACCAAGAAAACCAAGGACCAGAGGATGTTTCAACCAATTTCATGGATTTGGATAAATATATACGTTTTCATAATGGTCACAATCTGAATCATAAGTGGCCCAATTCCAAGGAGACACCACTTCTCTTATTTACAGGCTTAGGGAAAAGTCCTCATTAAAGTATGGTCAAAAGATGAGTCACTTTAGGTTAAAGCCCTCTGACTTTTCCAAAGTATTATCCCTTTAAATCAACTGGCTTTCCAGCTGACATCTATAGGGTATCAAGAAGACCAGGAGGAATCCCAGCAATCCGGCCAGGGCCTGACAACAATATTTGCAAAACAAAACCCCAAAAGAGAGAGAGAGAATAACCCCTTTCAAGAAGCATACGTGTAAGGAGACCTGGTCCCCCCTTCTCCTCACTCTATTAATATTCAACAGTTAAAAACAAAGACAGACAAAAGAATAGTAACCTCAGCACCCCGGGAATTCATTAATCCTTCAATATTTCAATTCACAGGCTCCTCATCTCCAATCAACTGAAACTAAAAGTCATTACTATCCTTGAAGCAGTAGGATGGGTCACCAACACAGGCTAAATTTCACATCCTCTCTCAAGGAGGAGTTTAACTTGGATTTGGGGTAAGCCACTTGGGTTGATGGAAGAGGGAAAGAAATGGGATGAAATACGATTTTTTAAAATGATCTGGCCTGCTGATGACCAGACTCGCTGGAGGGGGCTGAGTCCTACTCCTGAACTACAACAAGGCCTGGCTCCCATTTCGGGGAACACAAGTTTCCCCTCCAGTTTACCTGGCTGTTCAGATGAGTCATAACTCACACTACAATCTGAGTTTGGGTTTCACTTTAGGAGGACCCCTGAGCAAGATAGGGCTGCTCTACAAAAAGGCAAAACATGTAAATATGATTCATTTTCAATGAAAATATGCATAGCACTCCCCACCCCCACTCAAGGAAGTGGGGCTTTTTCTTCTCGGGTGTGCAATGCTAATCATGGTTCACTTTCTCTCTTTTCATCAGAAAGCAGTTGAGTATGTGGGGGGGGGGGGTAGAGATGGGGAATTCCCCTCCCCCGTTTATGGCAAGAGGGAGAGAGAAAGGAATACTTAAAAAGGAGCCTAAAAAGAGACAATGCTTTCCTCCTTTGACCTCTGATGTTATTTCCCATCTGGGATCCTGACAAGGGGGTGATGTGTGTGCAGTGACAGGCCTGGAAAGGGCAGTATATTTAGGTTTTGTGTGTGAGGGGGAGGTCATGTGTCATCACCCTTGGAGCACATGGGAACACAGCCCCTAAAGGCCCCGACAATAGGCCGGCAGGCCAATGAAACACAAAGCCCTTGGGGGGAGGACGAGGAGATCCTGAGCCCACGTCAGAAGCTGGCTCCCCAAAGGGGATTTTCTCAAACTCTCCCCTCCCCCTGCAGCAGCTTTAAAAACAAAATGAAACATGGCACTTTCTCATTCCCCCTGAGCAAAGCAACGGGCTGGCTAAAGCCTATTTCTAAAGGCAAGAAGCTTCAGTCGGGGAAGGGCCCCTCCCATCTCTACCTCTTCAGTCTCAAGAACATTCATGACAAACTACACTCTGTGTCAGGTTTAATGCTGCTGTAAATCTGAACAAGACCCTTTAGTGAAATGGCGTGATGAAATACGGGATCATGAGGGCTGTGTTACTAAAATGTGGCTCCTGGAGATGTCATTCACATGCACTGGCTCAATTAGTCAGCATCCACACCAGCGAGGAGGCACAGAGTTAGAAACCAGTTACCAGAACTAACATGGCGATTTTTTACCCACATCTTTTAGACTCTCTAATGTTGGGAATATCCAATTTTGCAACCCAGAGTTTTTCAAGAACAAACAGTGAAATGAATGGTGTTTCACAAATAATCCCTGTGTGGATGTAACATTATGGGGGCGGGGAGCAAAAGACAAACTTGAAATGCCGCAACCACCACCAATGCAGTAGGAGAAGACAAACTGTCAGTGGGGCTGAGGGAGCTCTCATCAGGGGCACATAGCTCCTCACTGCCACAGGTGAGTATGGGAGGCCAGCTGGTCAGGGAGAGAGAGACCCCCGGGGCCTGCTTGGCCACCAATCACTGGGGAGGTGTTGTGTGAGTGTCCAAGTCGTACACTCCATTCCCCACCCTCTCCTCCAAAAAATAATTTCACATGGAAGTCACCTGAGACCAAACCAACCTGACCGTTTGGCCAATATGCATCCATCATCCGAGCCAAGCTCAAAGCTCAGAACCAAACAAGAAAATGCAGACCTGCCACCATGTCACCAACTCCTAGGACTGGGCCTAAGTCATCTGCTGTTTGACCCTCTTCCAAAAACTCCTCAGGCTATTGTCTCCACTCTGGCCCTCCTGCCACAAGAGAAGCTTGGTCCTCTCTGCCTCAAAGCCCCTCAAGGTCCTTGACCTCCATGGGATAACAAGCCTGATTATCCACCCATTGAATTCTGAAATGGCTGCCAGGGCCCATGGCTGTTCTCACCTCCATCCCCTCCTGAAAATGGGGCTCACTCCTTGTATCTCTATGGTCTGTGAAGTTTTGAAACTCCTCTCTGGCTACTTCTTTGTTTCCAGGGCCACTCTGTCAAAGGGTTGAGGGTGGGGGGAAGACTTGAAGTTTATACTATTTGCAGGAATAGAATCATAAAAAATTTTAAAGTTGTAGATGAAGTATGTTCTCCCTAAAATATAGGACACAGGCTTGGGCCAGCCAAAGAGCAGGCCCAGCGGCTGCCTTGAATCAATGAAACAAGTTTCCTATTTGAAGACATGGCAAGTATTTTAAACAGTTTTTAATAAAGCAACATTCCCATTTTCCCCTACCTCTACACTTCCCACCCCCTCCCACCACCCCTTACACAGTGTGTCCCAAAAGTCTTAGGGCAGTTTTAAGTTTTGTGAGTACCTAAAAACTACACTGTATCGAGCTTCCTGAAGCTGAAAACCATACTCTGATATGAGAGGGTGTACCCAAATCTACAGTAAATAAACAAGTATTCCAAGGTCTGAAACTTCAGGCGATCTTCACAGATTCCTTTTGTTGAAGTTTCTGGAACTAGTTTTTCTCATCTTTGCCTGGCCTCCAGACACTGCAATTATTACTCTAAGATTAATATGCAACTTGATTAATAATTAACAACTAAGACTAATACCAGGAAAGAGCCTAGTAAAGGACAAGGTTAAAAAAAGAGAGAGAGTGAGAAGAGAGCCTCATGGAAAATGCAGGAGTGAGGCGAGGCCCAAGAAAGGGGAAGGGAAGGCAAGAAAGGAGAAAACCAGCCACCCCTTCCACCTGAGAAAGGAAGTCTGTGCCCCCTAGCCCCTGCACTGCCAGGGCTGCCCAGAAGCCAGCCCACCATGGGTGGTTCCTCCAGCCGGCAGGAGGGCCCTGGAACAGGGCGCCATTATCCTCACACAACTGTTCCCTGTTCACCTCCAATACTAATGGGCACGTTTTCCTTTAAAAAAAAAAAAACACTCACATATGACTATATTTGAGAATAAATCCTTTCGAGAGCACCTCTAGGCAAGTCTCTTTGGGGAAACTAGAGAGGAACTAAAGACTGAAGGGTCCAACACCCAAAGTCCTGTACCTGTGTCAAACTGCCCTTCCCACTTGTCTCAAGGAGGATGTTTGTTTTCCTTGGTGCCAGAGGTCTTTCTCGAGATGCTCTAGTCAGAAACCCATCCCCCCGTACCAAGCTGGTAAAGAACCTCCCTGAAATCAGGCAGGCCTGTCATAGGGCACAGGCTCTCCACTCGCCCTTTGCTAGGACCCACCCAGGCATGCCCTCAAGCTAACATAAGCTTGGACAGCCCCAAGTCACCTCCATAACCAGACTTCAGTACAAGAGTATGCAATTCTTCCACACATGTGGGTAGATGGATGGATGGATGGATGGATGGATGGATGGATGGATGGATGGATAAATTCCAACATCATAAAGTTCCTTCTTCTGTAATTTAAAATCTCTTACTTCAATCTAAAAGATTCTCCTTGTTTTATCATGAGGAGAAGCAACTTTCAGACTCTCCATATTACGTGTCTTTTGTGTTTAAACACATAGGACCACAGATTTAGAGCTAAAAGGGTCCTTATAAGATAGTGAGACCAACTTCCTCATTTTACAAATGAAGAAACTGAGGAACAGAGAGGCTAAGGGTCTTGCCAGGGTAAGTAAACATGCATGTGTTAAGTACTGACTATGTTCCAGGCAAGGTGCTAAGAGCTTAAGATACAAAAAAAAAAAAAACCCTTGGTTCCTACTGCCCCTCAAGAAGGTGCTCATTCTAATGAAAGAAAAGAACATGCAAATAACTACATGTACATACATACATATACAGGTTAAATGATGGGGGTGGGGAATCTGAGAAAGGATCTGACTCCAGACCCAGGGCTCTACCCTCCATCCACCAGGCTGTGCTGCCTCAAATCCACTTCTTTCACTCTGAACTCTTTCCAAATTCTTCACATCCCTTCCAGAAGTGAAACCCAAACCAATCAGGTCACAGTGACCTGAAGAAAGCATGTCAAATGTTAAATGCTCACAATAGGTAAAGATATCACAATTCTTACCAAAATGACCTAAGAAGGAACCCTAGAAGCTTAAGACTTGTGTCCAACTGCAAAATGCCTCGGTTGCCCACCTTACTGGTTCAGTATCTTTGATTTCTCTAGCCTTACTCTCTATCCCCAAATATCCTGGGACCAAACACGAACAAACTTCACCTGGGCCAAATTCTAGCTCTTTATGTCACAGAAACTGGGGCCATCTGAATGGCTATCATTGATAACTAATCAAATATCAATTGCTCATGGCCATTTCTCATCATCTTCTAGACCAGGAGTGGGGACCCTGTGGCTCTGGGGCCACATGTGGCCCTCTAGATCCTTAAGTGTGGCCCTTTGACCGAATCCAAACTTCACAGAACATATCCCCCAATAAAAGGATTTGTTCTGTAAAACTTTGACTCAGTCACAAGGCCACACCCCAGGGACCTAGAAGGTCACATATGGCCTCGAGGCTGCAGGTCCTCCACCCTTGTTCTAGACTGTTTAGATGTCAGAGACCCTCAAACAGCACCATGACCCGCTAAAGGCATCAGACAGGTGTCCAGAAGACTAATGAAAATATAAACAGGCCTAAGAGCTGGTAGAAGAACAACCAACCTAGACTGCTTCCTTCCCTGACAACATACCCCTTCCTTTCATCCACAGGAGCTTCAGGGAAAGAAGGAATTATCAAATCCTCAGACCCTCTTATCTTATGCTTTTAGTACCGCTGCACCGTATTTGGAATTTCCCCTCATCTATCTTGCTTATTTACAGAAGAAAACATCCAATTTTCTCTATTTCCTCCATTTCAGTTAAATCAGGTGATTTTTCCCACAAAGCACAGGGCACCCTAAGCTAGTGGCACAGCTCAAAGGCCCCTTGGAGTTCTGAGGAGAGAAAAGAAAACTCCCCCATGGTGCAGTCTCAGGAAGACCTTGGTGCAGTTCTCAGAGTCTGAGCCTGGAGTCAAAGAAAAGGCCACGGCTTAAACCTGTTCTGCCCCACCACTGTGCATCCCAGGGAAATTGCCTGACCTCTAGGCCTCTGAGCAGGCTGGTCTGAAAGAGATTCCTATGTTCCTTCTAGCACATATCTACATATGATTTATTATCTTAGTTTTAGGGGAGTGCAATGTATCTAGCACTCAGGACACAATGACCCCACTCATGCACCCCTGGAAGGTGCCTTTCATACCCACTCACTCATTTGGTCCCATTCTTAACCCAGGCCTAAACAATGGCCAGAGCAGATGATGTTATCCCCATTTTCCAAGATTGGGAAGCAGACCAGGAAGCTAGCCAAGGTCTCTGGCATTAGAAATGGTGGAGATGGAACACCATCCAGGTCCCCTGATTCCTAGGGCCAGCACTCTTCACATCCTGACTTCTGGACCCTGACATGGTGCTCTAATCCCCTCTATCTGGAGCATCTCTTGTTCCAAAAAAGGGAAAATACGAAGATCATTGCTACCAGCTTCTATTGAACAAAGGGGCTCCCTCACCAAAATTAGCCAGTCTAAAGTTGAGTTTCTCCGGTGCCATTGATTTGTTCAAAATTAAACAATCCAAAATACCAAGATGTCAGAGCTCAGCAGTGTCATATATGTCACTGGCATGTGGTAAGTGCTTAACGAAGGCGTGTTGATTTGAGTTACATCAATTCATTCTCACTCAGCTTCATGTTGGATAAAAGAAGTTTCTAAGGTTGCTTCCAATCCTGACTCCCTCTACGATTCCTCCAATGCCAGAATCACCTGATAGGAATCGCTCCTGTTCAAGCATCTTCAGTAGCTTCCCCTTGTTTCCAGAGTCAAGTTCTAACGCCGCTCTACCCAGCCTAATTTCAATCCACTGGGCTCTGGTCAAGCAAGGCTGTTCTGTGCCCCACCCTGGAGGCAGCTTCTGTTACCCTGGCTGAGCTGGCTTGGAGCTTTCCTATGTCTTCCCTCCCATCTACACAGTTTAACTCCTATTCAGCCTTTAAAGGCCAAGCTGAATATCACCTCCTCCAGGGAAGCTTCCCTGATCCCTGGCTTGATAAGGACATCAATGCATTCCCCTTCAGACCTCACAGAACACTTTATTTTGTAAGTTTCTCTTGCCTTTGGTGAAACTGAATTACAGTTGTCTGTGTTTATGCTTTGTGTCTCTCCCCACATTGTGAGTTCTGTGAGGGAAGGGTCTATATCATATCTCCCCCAGCACCTACAGACAGACAGACAGACAGACACACACACACACAAAATTAAAGTACCCATTTTAGATTACAGGGGCGGCTATAGCATGGTCAAAGAACCCCAGACTTCAGGATTTGGTAACCCAAGGCTCCTCTCCAAACCTCGATTCCCTCATTGGGAAAATGCTTGCACTGCCCCTCCCTCCTACACTGTCGTGCTATAAAAATATGAATGATTATTTTCCAAGTGAATATGTGCAAGATACTAAAATACTTTGCAAACTGCCTCATCTCCCCCAGCACCAGCCTTGGCATGTACATTCTTCCCTACAGGGGAAGGACTTTTTGAAAGAAGAACTTCCTCCAAGCTTGGCTGCACAGACACTGGGCCAGGCAGCAAAACACTTGATATTTGAGGGAAACAAGTTCCTGAAATATCGGCAGAAGAGGCCAGGGAAGATGGGCCAGTAGGGCATTTATAGAGAGCATCCTTTACCAAAGATGACCATTAATCGGGTTTTCAGTTCGCTAACTTGGGCTTTTTGGAAAAAATTTCTTTAGGAAAACAAAAGAAAAAGGAAAGGGGAAAGAATCTGCAGAGGTCTGGCCAGCTCCAAGAACAGCCAGCTTCTACCCTCAAGACTCTAAGGATAGACAGACATCTTCCAACGCTGGTGTTGTCCTGGTTGGGAGAACTCCATGCCCCATACCAACAAGGGCAGAAGCAGACTCCCTTGGTATGTGTTTCCTCAGCATCTAGGTAAGTGCCTTTCCCCCAAAAAAGGGGAACCAAGCTTGACACAGCTTAAAGACTTTTAAACTGAATGGTGACCTAAACATCAGGTTGTCATGAAATGCCCAAAGAAAGAAGAGGCACCATCTTAAAGCAGAAGCCAGACCCGGACGAGCAGCAGTTGTGCCTAAACCCACCCCAATTCATCAAGTCAGACTATGGTCACTGCCTTAATGTTCTGTCAGAAGAAAAGACAGTCACAAGCATCCATCGCCTTTTCCCAACATTTATATCTGTTAAAAAATATCCCAACTATTCCATACACATCATTGTTTTCCTTCAAATTTCTAAAATACCCTGAATCAGGATCACTATTACGAAGCTTTGGTTTCAGTAATCCACAGGGCCTAGCCCCAAGCAAGGCCTGATGCTTATTGGGATCTTAGCCTAAATAAGACTGGCTAAGGGAAGAGACAAAAGAGGGAGAGGCAGGTGACAACGGGTCACCTTCTGTAACAGATGACTCACTGTCCAGTTCCATGGATGCTGTTCTATACAAATCCTGCATTTCTGTGACTTCTGTTCTTCTGAGATACAAATTTAGAGATGACAAGCTACCTCCTCAACTCCATCCCTGTTCGCTAAGTCCAAATCCGGCCGTAACAGACTCTCTTCCCCCCAGGTAGATAAGAGCTATCCATATCAAAAAGATGGGTGAAATATTGAAAATGCTTAAGTCCTCTCCCTGAAGAACAGGAGGGGAGACTCCACTGAGACAACCTTTTTAAACTCAGATAAGATTTAATTTCCCCTGGTTAGGGAAACAGCACACATTCTTTATGCTCTATACATGTTCTCTACACAGGCTACAAAGGTAATCCATGGAGGCAGAGCTAAGCAGAGGAGTGGTTTCTAGGTAGGCCAACTAAACTTGAAGCACTGCAAGGTTTTCAGGAGCCATTAAGCAGAGTTTTTCAATGTCATCTGATTCAATTACTAAAGCTATCTTGTCTTTACAGTGTAAAGAGCTGAGACAAAAAAGCATGGGGGTCAGGCAAGCTGGGTGATACTTGCTGAATATAAGAATGTTTTTTTAAAAAAAATCACAGTTTTGATAGTTCCGCAGAAAAAAACTTAGCAAATTTACAACAAAACTGTCAAGTAATTAAGGCAAGGCACTTCACACATGAACTTAAACTGCTAATTAAAAACCCCTCGCTTAATTGACTACATTTGCATATCATTCAACTTGAGAGTATAATTTTTTGTTTTTTATAAATGGTTTGGGCTCCACACAGCTCAGATGCTAAGGAAAGAGTGCAGGTAAAACAAAGAATAAAAAGACAGTCAAAGGAACCCCTTAAGATTCCATATCCTTCAGGATCAGCCATTACAGATATTCATTTCACTGATGTTAATGGTCTCATCTCTGCATCTTTATGGAAGAGAACCATATTCCAAGTGCATTAACTCAAACAAATCCAATACTGTCTAGAACAGAACACTCCTGTAGACATTTCACAACCTATTTCTGTAAAAGCTTGGTTAAATAAGCAAAAGCCAATTTGATGGTCCAAAACAGATAGTTCCACCATTTTAAAATATTCTTTTTCTTGAGTAATGTCAGCTAATACAAAACACAAGGCTGCTCTCTGGGCGATAGGTGCTGTTACTCCGTAGCAGGAAGTAGCTGCTTTTTAGAGAAAATGACCCATGAGGTCCATTTTGGTTAGGGGAAAGGGATTAAACGCACACGCCCATATTCCCAACTAAAGAATCAGTCATGAGCTCTTGCATGACTTTGGCACACACAGCTCCAACAAACACCTGCAAACTGCCGGATGACCAACAAATTTCCCAAATCAGTACCCCACCCTCAACTGAAGTGGGAAACAGGTTCAGGGCCCCTCTGCGCTCACAGACCAAAAGCCACCATAATGGCTTCACGTACAATCTGACTTGACACACTGACTTGTACCTTACCTGGTAACAGTTATAAAAACAATTCGGTTAGAGGAATGGATTAAAGAAAAGATGCTATTTGGAAATACTGACCCTTTAATTCTATTCCTATTATACTAATCAACAATAATGGTTTACTATGACCCCCAGCTCTTTTTTCCTTCTATAGTTATTAACAGGATCACAGCTAAAGGCATCTGAAGGGTCATTTAGTCCAATCCTGTAATTTTATAAACAAGGATAATGAAGTGCCTAGGTGGATGTCTTGTTCCAGGTCACAGAAGGGTAAGGAGTCAAGCCAGAATTTGAACCCTAAACCAGTATTCTTTCCATTAGCTCACACTTCCCACTAACCTCAGTCATCTCATGTCAGGGCTACAGGTTGCCCCCCCCCCATACACACACATTAAACCACATTATATTTTTCACTAAAAAGCCAGTCTTTTTTCTACCTTTTCCAGTGTTTTCAGATTACCTAATCATTACAAATGGAGAAACAAGAGAATTAGAAGAAAAATTTCAAATAAACCATCTTGATGACTTCACTCCTACAAGGAAGTAAATATAGGTCAGACTTGAGTGTCAGGGAAAGCAAGAATTCCTGTATAAATAGATTTAAAATATAACTTCAGTCAAAATGAACTTCATGACATGAGGGGCTCAGGCTCCAAGGGAAGCCCCAATTCTTCATGCAAAACAGACTTCCAAGCGGAGGCATACAGCCTAGTCCTGCAACAACTAGCAAAAGGGGACCAGCGAAGCAGTACCTCATGTCTCCTTACACCTTGGCCCTTTAGATATTTATCTCTAGGCCTATTCTTTAGGAAAACTGCATTACTGGGGACAATTTTAGTTAAATTTTCCTTTTCAGAGCAACAAACAAACGAAACATCCTCTTAGGCCCTGCTGAACTTCCTTACAAAAGAATAAGCTATTACCCCAATCGTATTTTATCTAACTCAAACCTCAATATATCATAGATTGAAACATGGAATTCAGTAAAACCCAATGGCATCTTGGGCACCGTTCAAGACCACAGTTTTGGAAGTACCTTGTTACAGCCTTGTCTCACAGCTCATATTCAGGCAACATTTTAAGGATTACAAAGTGTTCTCCCCAAACACACAAGCCTGCAAGGAAAATGAGCATGGGAAAATTTGTCACAGCCATAAAGCATTGTCTGAGCCATAATTTGAACCCAGATCTCTCTTGATTCCAAGAGTGGTGTTTTTTCCACCACCCCACCTACTCACTTGCTCAGGCATGGGCTCAAGCATGCAGTTGTCAGGACACTTCAGTGGATTTCTGCTTTAAATTAATGCTAATTTTTACCCCCAACATGAGGATAAGAAACTGATTAATAAGCATAACTAGGCATTTACAAAGCATATTAGTGATTTTGAAGATTAATCTAAAAAACATAAGCCACCCCCTCTGGCCCCAATGTTTCCAATAAGACTGTTTCAGAGACAACACTACATTCTGTGGTAGTAACATTACAGAGGTATTTTTATATGTTGCTTCTAGTATAGCAAACCTTCATGAGAAGACTGCAAACAAGGAATCATCTTATATTTAACTACGGAGATCTGTCTTACCAACTGAACTGAGAAACAAATGGGGAAGAATTTAATTTTTTACTGGATGGCAATAGTAGGCAACCAGTAATAGGCTAGACTGGACAGCATTCTCATTACTATAAAAAGCTAATAACGAAAATAATTCCTCTGATTGCAAGACGTCCTAGTATTTAGCAGCCAAAGGGCCACCAATCAGCTAATGTCCTGGAACCCAACTGCAAGCAAAAACTTCCCACTGCCTAAGAACTCTACAGACAAGTCAAATAAAAATATGGAAGAAGGGAATGAATAAATGAAATAAAGGAAAAATTTTAAGTGCTTACTGTGTGCCAGGCACAGAGACTATTACTGTCAGACAAGCCAATTAAAAGGCAATTGAAAAACAATTCAAATCAAAGTCAATGAAATGCTTTCACAGGGCAGAGAATTGTAACACATGTAAACATTTTGTTAGAACAAATTGATTTTTTTTAACTGAGGACCTTCATCCCTAAAGGGTCCAAGACGGCTTTTTCAACTCCTAATGGAACTCAGTCAAATTCTGTGTTTAATAAAAAGTGTCCCTTCATATATTCCTGACTCGATACACCTTCACTTAACAATGATCATCCCTTTACCGAAGTTGGCAGCTTGGAGATGCTACTGTTCGATCACTGATGCCACAGAGACTGGTGTCTTCAACCAAAGAAAAAAACCCTGTACTTATTGAAAGGATTATGTACCTCCTCTTGTTACAAAAAAAAAAAAGGCTTCTGTACATCTTTGGAACATTAATATTCTTTCAAACACAGCCAACAGCAGCTACACTGGGCTCAGACATGATTGGTCTTGAAGATTTTGTTTTTCAGGGTTGGGGTGGGGGGGCTGTGTAACTGTATTTTGCATATGAAACAGAACATGCCCCCAATCTCCACCCCTTTATCCCCGCCCCCCCATCCCACAGGGAATTCACTTCCTCCCCCTCCAACAAGCGTCCATTCAGCCAAAAGGGAAATCCCAGAATGCACTGTGGCAGAGGCAGCACCCCAGGGGCCAGGGCCAGGACCGCCTCTACCAAGTCATCAGCTTTCTAGAATTGGGAGCACACTTCCCAAACTCCCAGGGCATGGCTCAAACCTATTCCTCCAAGCAATATACCAAAATATTCATTATGGCCCTGGATTTAAAAAAAAAAAAGGCCTTCAAAAGGAGGGAGTCCAATGGAGAGAAAATGCTGTCATTTCCTGGAAAATATTTACTCAAGAAAAAATAATGTTCGGTCTCACATATCTGCAGGTTGCCATTTCCCTTCTCCTTCATACTTAGCAGTACTTTTGTTAGAAAGTCAAATGAAAGTGTTGGGATATTATAAGATTCTCTCCCCACAGAGCCCAGCTGGGTGAGGTGCAGCTCCCTCCTCCTATCCACAACCTGAAGCCCACTCTTGCTGCATGGCTCACCTCTTCCACAAAATGTTCCAGCTCATTTCTATCTCTGACCACCGATGACTTCTACCTTAAGAGACTGTTCCCGGGCATCCACTTGGGTCCCCCTGAGGAATCCTTCCCTGATTACTCCGGGGGGGGCGGGGGGGAGAGAGACAGAGACAGAGAAAGAGAGAGAGTGTGTTTCTGTGTGTCTCCCCTCAGAATTCAGAGACAGAACATCTACTTTCTACAGCACATCCTTGGACTGAAATAGCCCGCGATACAAAAGGGTCTATGACCCCAACCAGGCCATAGGTGAGAGGAGTCAAAGCTAGGATCCAATCAACCCACTGATTCTACAAATGAGAAAACTGAGTGAGGCCCAGAAAGAATATCAATAACGTCCAACCTCCCTCCCAGTGAGTGACCAGGGGAAATCAGAAATCTCCTCTTGTGCTTCCTACCCCTTCCCCCACCAGCACTCACCTTCAAGCCACACCCCGGTGAGTAACCGAAGCAGCCAAACCATGTCCAGAATAATGCTGGAGGCTGCCTGAGCACCTGGACCCTCATTTCTGTTCTGTCCTTACCTAAGTCATATTTAAAAACCTTCATTCATCGTGTAACCTTGAACTAATGGCAACCTGCCTAAACTGACCAGGAATAAGAAGAATAAACAAATACCGGCTGGTCAGGTACTCAAGATCTTTTCTCACCAACTAGAGCCTAAAGAAAATGTGGTTCCTCCTAGGATGTCAGAGAGACACCTGATGGGCCACAAAAAGCCACTTTCCCAGCATCAGAAGGATCTCATCTACACCTGCCACTTAGTCTTCCCCTAATATCAGAACCCAGAGCAACCGAGTTTAACTCTAACTTCCTTTGAAATGAGTGGGGCAGGGGGAGAGAACTATTAACAGCACAGTTTTTAGCAAAAAAAAAATTCTAAATTATTAGGCAAGCTTCCAGAAAACTCAGATGAACTGTAATGCCTCTGGTAAGTACCTTCCAGCTCCACATCCTGAGTTCCTAATCCTAATAGCTAAATATTATGAATACTAGTACTTTAGCCATCCAAAAATGTCTTCTAAGAATACTAAAATCATCAAAGCAGCCAACCTAGCCCTAAATTCCAGTCTTCATTATTGGCGCCAACTGTAAAACCATCACCACCGATTCAAGCTGAAGATTAATATATGTGTGTGTATACTTCATTTTAATTTCTAAAAATTATACCCATTAAGATCAATCAACCTTAATAATAGCCAGGGTTCCTCCTGTATTCCTTCTCCTCCACCCCGATCTCAAGAAAAGAAAGGCTAGAAAACTAATAAAAATCTGCCTCCAGAATTTTTCACAACCCTTTTATCTTCTCCATAAATGATGAAATATCAAAGGTCTCATTGCAGAGTATTTTTTTTTTAACAATCCTTTAAAAATTGCTGACATCATAAAGAACTCCAAAGAACCATGAAAGACAAAAATTCTAAGCTAGAATCTTTTAAACGTTCACTCTGCTCTCTCCACTTCTTGGCTACAGGCAATTCTCCAACACTCCTTCCTCCCCTCAAAAAAAAAAAAAAAAGAACAGGGAAATGACTCAAAGGAACTTGAATTACAAGCTTAAGCCACGAAGCACAGAATGATTGATTTTAATATTAAACAGGTGTTCAGTTACCATCTATTCATGCCTGATCATGGTTGGTTTTTACAAACTGCAGCAAAATTCCAGATTGAGTCACATAACTTGATATCAAGTGCAAACTCTCATTTCCACTGCCCCATCACCACAACAGAATCAACTTTACAATCTTTTTTCTAGTGAAAAAAGTTTTTTAACTCGGTTTTCAGTTTATTTTGGTACTTCCCTGGAATTTCCCCTCCCCAGAGAATGTGCTCCTAGTCTCTACAAGTGGGGTGGGGGAAGGGTGGGGGGAACAGGACTAAAAGATTTTCAGCAGAAGAGGCTGTGTCCAGAGTAATTGAGGTTTTCATTGAAAATTCACATCTATGAAGTCAGAAGAAAGACTAAGGATCCCGCTCCTTCGAGCCTCAGCAAATGCTGAGCTGGGCCTTTCACTCAGGAGAAAAAAAAAACGATGTCAAAAAGTATGTCTCACTAATGCCTCAGACACCGATTCATACTCATTGTTTGGAACCCGGACAGAAACAAAGTTACCTCAAAACTACCGGCCATTTTCCTGTAACAGCCAGCAGCTCTCATAAATTAGGGCTAGAAACATTTTTAAAACAGCAAATGAGGCTTAACCAAAAAGAATTGTCCTTAAAACCAATCCCATCACAGTTCTCCTATGGAAAATCCTAAGTCTGCATTGTTCACGACTCCGCTTCTTTTCCCAAGTTAAAACTGCTGCAGCATTCATCAAGGGGGTGGGCACGACTCGTGAAGACAAAAGCATAAGATCATGGAGTCAAATAATAAACATCTTGCTTCAAAGTATCAGCAAGAAGTGAAGTGGCAGCTCTCTAGGCCAGCCTGGGAGTGGGCGGGGGCTTTGCTAAAGAGACCCTTGTGCTAGTCTCTATTCCATCCAAATATCCTCAGTCTCCCAACCCACAATCCCAGATGTTAGAAAGGAGCCTCAGAAGCTGCCTTCACGCTGCCTCGGGCTGCTATTTCTCTGAGTGGATGGCCATTCTCAAATCGGTGCATGGATGTAGCTGTCCCCCAAGCTGGCACAGATTTGCTCCAGGAAGCAAAAAATAGTCAAGATTCCCCTGTTTTACCTCAGCTCTGGATTCTAGTCAAATTAAAAAGGACAGTCATTTCAACCTCAGTGTTCTCACTCAAAAACAAAGAAAATTTTTTGAAAAGCATTTCAGTTGAAACTTGCATAATTCCCCCAGTGGAGAAATCCTCTCTGAACTTGCGCAATCCCTAGAAAGCGACACTATTACTGCTTGTGAAATCTCCTCAGTGCCACAGAGAGGCCAGTAATCTGCAGGCAGGGCCCGATGATCAGACACCTCCTGGAGGGAGAGACAGACAGGCCCAGCAGACAGCAGTGGCGGCGGCAGCATCGGCGGCAGTGGCGGCCCCTGCAGCCCCTCCTCCTCCTCCTCCCTCTCCCATTCTAAGGTTACTCTGTGTGGGGACTCCAGGCTTGGGGGAAAGAAGCTCCCCAAAAGGCTTCTGAGAGGCCCCTCTCTCCAGCTTTTGAAGTCAGTGGTCTGGGATGGAGATGAACGGCCAGGGCCCCTGCCTGAGTTATACTTAACCCAGACTTCCTTACACTGGAAATCCTGTCTGCTATTTCAATGCCCTTACTCAACATTTCAGACAGACATTACACAAACCGGCTGGTGAAAAGGTTGAGAAACCAAGGAGAAGTCCAAGTGAATGACCTTATTCTTCAAAGCGATACCAGTGACAGAGGAAAGTTAAGAAGAAGCAAAGGACAGAGGTGTAAGCAAGCCCCAGGGCCATCAGCTTCCACCCAGGAAAGCACAGAGGCCACAAGCCAAGGCGACAGAAAGCCCAGAGGGCCACTGCCCTACAAGGGCAACGGTCTCACATGGGGAGACAGATGGAGAAGCCAGCAAAGCAAGGCTGCTGGCCTGGGCTTCCTGCCTCCTTATCTCCAAGTTGCTCCACTGAAAATACAATTACAGCTTTTAAGATGCGGCTGCCCCTCCATCCCACCCCTCCACCCTTTTCGGAAAAACCAAAGCGGCAGTTTGAGAAGGCCCCATTAGCATTGATTTTCCTATCAGTTATCATTACAACATCAGCCAAATCGAATTCACAGCAAATTCACAGGGTGGCTTTGGTATGGAAGGCTCCATCCACAGCCTTTGGGTCTGCCCAGTTTCAATCGGAATCCAAAGAACAATCACTACTGTAAAAATTCAAGGCTGCCAATTTACATGGGGGCTCAGTGTTAACCAAAATTTGCATCCAAAAAAACAAATGAAAGCCCAGAGCCCAACAGAGGAAAATCACTCACCCACCAAGAGCCTGGAGACAGTCGGTTTCTCCTTTTTTTCCTCTCCCCTCCACCACCTCCCCTCAGTCCCCAGGCCCTTTTTGATTTAAAGCTACCCAGTGGGGGAATGATCAAAGAGTCCTAGCCAAATTGAAAGGGCTATATAAATGACTGATAGCATTTTAAAAACTTACATGAAACAGAGTGGACAAAAGAAATGACCTTCTAAGTCTCTACTATAGATATGTGTGTGTGTATATAAAAATACTAAACAAATACTGTTGTTCTAAAAACTGCTCACCTCAACCCAGGGTGAGCACTGTATGAGATTTCTGATAGGACCAGGATTATGCCCACTTCATCGATGAGGAACCCAAGGCCCAGAGAGATCAAATTACTTGCACAGAACAAGTTAGGAAGGGCAGAGCTGTGGCTGGACTCCTGATTTTGGGACTCCGGGTCCTGTAGGTTTCTAATTGAGTCAAAGAGCTAGACTTTGTATGAACTATTGACTGTCAAGAACAGGGGAGAACAAAGGGCTGTTTCTGCCCTACTCAAGGTAGCAGGGCCTTCCCTTAAAAGTAGCTCCAGTTTAACAAATCTGAACAGAACTGAATTGGGCAGGTGGGGGGGGGGCGCAGGGGGAGCTTAAATGTCGAATCTCTTTAATGGTTTCTACATTTTAAAAGTCTCCATTTTTCACGTTCTCTCACTTCACTAACCCCCCTTTATTTAAATATTTACCTCCTCCAGGAAAAAAGAGAGGTTTCCAAGGAAATATTAAGTGAAAAGAAGACCTTCAATCCCCTCCCCTCTCCTCCTCCTTTCCCCAAAGTAAGTATATGGATAAAATATGAAAAAAGAGTCGGGATAAAACACACACACACACACACACACACACACACACACACACATACAAACAAACACACACACACACCCCTTTTTTCTGGACAAAGTTCTCTTTATAGTGGTATTCATGAACCTTATTCAGAGCCACTCACCCCAAATAAATTCATTCTATTAACTGCTGATATTTCATAATTAGCCTAAAGCAGGGTTGGGGAACTTTTGGCCTTGAGGCCACATGTGGCCCTCTAGGTCCTCGAGTTCAGCCCTTTGACTGAATCCAAACTTCACAGGACAATTTGTTGGAGACCACATGTAGCCTCGAGGCCAAAGGTTCCCTATCCCTGGCCTGAAGTTATCATGTAATCCATGTATATATAGCATCCTAGGAGTTTCAAAGCACTTTCTACACAGCCACCCAAAAAGGCAGATAATGGAAAGCATTATCATACCCATTTTACAGACGAGGAATTTGAAGTAAAATTTGCCCACAGTCACAAAACTAGTGTAAAAGACTGAGTTTGAACTCAGGTATCTGGACTCTACCTTGAGGGCCTCCTGAAAAGGGATCCTTTTTCTGACCTACTTTCTCTAAGAATTTGGGGAATCATCTGGAGGGTGTGCACACAGTTAAAATAAACCACCACAAATTTTACTAAATATTTCTGCTACAAAGAATGCTGAAGTCATAAGAGACAATAACTATTTCCTGTCTCTTGAATAACCAGACAACATATTTCTGCCATAGGAAGAGAGAAAATAGCCCAAACCTCAAAGTTGGAGATACAGGCCACACACAACTCCCCCTGTCGCCATCGGAAAAGTGGTAGCACCCTGTGACATTGTCACGGACCCAGTGGGCTTCAGAGACAGATTCAAAGGCACTGGGCCAGGGCAGCAGCATGAATTTCCACTCTCTAGGCAAATCTGTCTCCCTTTTTAAATGACAGCACTTTGTGTGCTGAAAACACCAAAGTCAAACTCTGCTACTCAATCGGCAAGAGAAAAAAGGGAGCAGCCTGGCACGGGTGAATGGAATCAAAGAGGATGGACCTGAGTCCTAGAACGACTTCCTTCTTGACCAACAAGTAAAACCCTTAAGAGCATCATGGGGTCTAAAAAGAACCTCTTCCCCCTCTCCCATAACCCACCCACAAACATTCTTCACTCCTTAAGTATTAACCTCCTCACCCAGCCTAGGACTTGGGAAATTACAGAATAGGAACACACAGGAAGGGAGAGAAAATTACTTCTCTTCCCTTTCCAACCTACAGCTGCAGGAGCCGTTCCAAGGGGAAGAAAGGCAAAGAGGTAGGAGTCCAGACCTCCTGTGTCCTGGAAAGTCAATTGAGCTGCAGGGGCTGGTAAATCAAGGACCTGCTCCCAAGATGGAAAGAAGAGCCATCTAAGTTTGTGGTTTTCTGACCTCCTACACATTTTTCATTTTAACAACCACCAGAGAAGGCATCCCACATTAAGATCAGTGACTCAATTTCCAGCCCTGAAAAAAAAAACCTGCTGATATTTGCTTCTGGACAAATATGGAAGCATTTTAACTTCCTTTCAATATCTGCAAAGCTCAGGTTGGGGGTTGTGAACTGTGGCACTGCTGATCAACGGGAGCCCCAGCTTCTACCACTGGCTAAAAGAGGGGTCCCTACCCCTTCCTTAATCGTTTCAGCACCTCCCCAATAAATGTAACCACCTTCACACGAGGCCCCCTTATGGGATTCAGCACACACACCTGGCCCAAACAAAAGCTGTTTCTGTCCAGGACTCAGGCAGCAACACAATTTGGCTGGGGGAGGGGAAGGTAGCAGCTTTCTACTGGGATGGCCCCTGGGCATGCTCACTGACTGGCAAATAAATGTCTCGAATGCACTTTTGATTGACTCCTATTTCCAAGAAATGAGTAAGACCCGGCACCTAGTAGGTGGTTAATAAATGTTTGTTGATTGGCAGGTCAGTGATAAAGTCCCACCAAAAGTTCTAACAAGCTGATACATTTACAACACATTGTTTCCTTCTCTTTTCCTCTCAGTGATTTAAAATCATTTTTAAAAATATATAAAACATCACAGGGCGGGAAGGGAATAAAGGTACAACGCCGTAATAAAATAAGCCAACAAAAGACAAGTGGGTTTGGCTGGAGTGACAGCTGTCTTGCCCTGCCAGGAAGAGGCTGGAGCTTGGGGTCACCCAGCGCCCAAGGAGCTTGTCTACAGGGGTCCAAGGATTAGGGTTCCCTAGAGTGCACACAGAATCTGTCTTTGATCGGGGGGGGGGGGGGGGGCAGCCTTACACCAAAATGGCTCACACTACCTGGGGGCCAGAGAACAAGCCAGGAGTCCTGCTGGGTGGGACCCTGCAAACGCTACTATCCAACTTCAAACTTCGGTGCCCAGACACAGGGAGAGGAAAAGCCTGTGGTGGGGGAGAGGAAAGGGGCGGGCAGAGAGAGAGAAACATCAATATTCAGAGGAAACTAGGGCAGACCAGAGCAGGGCCTCGGCCTACAAGAACTGAAAACACCAAGGAAAAACTGGGCAAAGATGAAGTGGGGCGGCTGTGAAACCAGGAGAGAGAAAATAATCAAAGCAGGCATTTATTTATACATAGTGTATGTGGTTTTTTTTCTTTCCAGCTTTACCTATATAATCTCATTCACAAGAATCTTGTGAAGTTAAATACTACATTAATTACTATCCCCATTTTCCAGAGGAGGAAAATGAAGCTCAGAAAGGGTCCTATAACTGGCTCAGGCTCAGGACACCCATGTAACAGTCTAATGTTAAAACCAGCCCTCACCTCCTACAAAACGTGGCCTTTTCCCACTACACCGGGTTCTCCCTTCCCCCACCTTCAAGGATCCCAACCCAGGGAAAAAAGCAAACTTGTCTAGTGCAAGAGGAAGCCAAGGGAGAAGCTGAAAGCCAAGAGCTAGGAGGGGAGAACGAGTAGATGAGATCAGACTTAGGAAAAGGTCCTTCACTAGCTTTGGAAACCCCTGAAAGTTCTTCTTGTGGGCCCACTCTGCTTACTCTATGTGTAAACTTCCCTGGCATGGCCATTCAGAGCTGTTATTATTCTCAAGCCTGAGGTGACTGTCAGTGTCTTGAAAGCTGGTAAGGGCATGTTGTTCCACAGCTTACTACTAGCTTAGAACCTAGCAAAAAATATCTGGCCCCCAGTAGGGTAACACCCCGAGTGTGAGCTACATCAACCCCAGCCTCCTGAAATGTGTGGCTTTTACCAACTGAGTCTTGCTTGGGACCCAAACTCCCCACCACAGTCCTAGACCAAACCAACCGAAGTAAAAAAGAAACACCACAAACATACATACAAACCCACATTCAGACAAATATGCAAAAATCTCACACACCCTCTTCTCACAAAAGAGTCTCCTTTCTAGAAGCCGTGGGCTCGATGACCTAAAAATTATTCTAGTGTTATTTGCCTCGGGCAGTAGTCTACCAGCACAAGAGCTTATTTGAATACATCCACAATTATCTGCAAACTGCAGCAACAGACATCCCGGACTTAGGGATCGCTGATGGCTTCTCAGAACAGAGAAAGCCAAGGGGAAAAGGAAGCTTTAAAAGGGGGCTAACTTCAACCTCAGAACACCCCAGCCTACAGTGAGGCAGGAAATGTTTACATGGAGCCAGCCATATGAACGCCCAACTAACTGCAGCCAAATCCATTTCTGAAACTTATCCTACTCCTGAAAGTGACGATCTATCTTGAGTTCAGCTGGATAATCTTCCACACAAACAGGTTTCCCACCTCATCCCTGCATTTCCCCCTTCCCAAGCTTCTATTGGGCACCCCATCTCCTCCCCAAATACGGGACATGTACACACAGGTCAATTGAAACCTGCCACTGGAGTAAGTGCCTGATTAGCTAAGGATAGACAAACCATTAAAAACACATCCACCTCCAACTAGAAGAGATAATTTGCCTCATTACAGCGGCCCTCCTACAATGGTTCTGACACTCAAACTGAAGGAACTCCCAGAGAAACTGGGGTGGAGAATCTATTCACAGATTTAGAAGGAAAAAAAAGTTTGATGCAATAGCTGAATTAATTAGGCCTCCCAAGAATAGCTGAGCGCAAATGCAGCATTTTCTATGTGCAATTTAATAAGCCTAGATCCTTAAAAGAAAAGTTACAAATACTTGAGGGGTGGGGAGGGAGTGTGAAGGGTGCATTGAAAAGTTAATGAGAATCTCAGTGAATAGTCTAAGTGTCTAATGGGTCTCCAGATCTGCCACAACCCAAGACTCCTGCAGGATCACACAAATACTCCTCAGCAAACAACAGAGCTGTATTGTCCAAAAGGCTTTCAGTATCACTCTTTTCTGTATTTCAGAGAGAAAGGGAGGGAGGGAATGAAATACTTTTAGTTCAAAACAAATGGCTGGCCCATCGGTTATTCAGACATTCTGATGGGACTCGGGAGCTCCTGGAGCTGATGGCTTTGGTGGCCACTGATTAGGACCGCTGCCAGGTGCCAAACAGATCTCTCTCCCCACCCAGGGAGAGAATGCTGGGATCCACATGCTGGCAGACAGGCCCAGCAGACTAACAGAGTCCATAACTGGAGTCTGGAAGTCTGGCTTTGCCACTGACTCCTATGCATCCTTGGACACAACACCTGCCTTACTTGCCGTTTCTAAAAGGAAGGACTAGATTGAAAACCTAGTGAAAGAGCCCCCAAATTCACAGGACTTAGCTGTCTGGAGAGATATGATAGCTGCTCTTCTCCAAACATACAATCACTTACTTACATAAAATCTAGTATTTTAAAAACGTCTAAAGCTAAAAGTCAATCACTGCAGGCACCACTAAGTATACCTATATACTGTTTCTTCCACCTTACACACCTACTTACTTAACAAGGGCTGGCTGATTTTAATTTTTCAATGTTTGTCATTGTGTGTTTTTTTTTAATTCTTTAAGTCTTTGGGGAGGTTCTTCCTTCCCCCCCCCCCCCCCCCGTTTATCTTTGCAATTGCTAAGTAACCTGGAAAAGCATTTAAATTTAATACATTATGCATTGTACCCACACAAGGCGGTAGAATTTTAACAAACTGACCACCAGGGGGGAGGGGGGGAGGGGGAAGAAGAGCCTGGGAGTGTCTAATGTGGCTTAGGAGGAGGAAGGCCAGAGAAGAGCTGAGTTTCATATCGAAGACTGAGGAATGAATACTGAAATGATTCACATTCTTTCTAGACCTGCACGGGTCCTATGGGGGGGGGGGGCTGGCATAGTCCTAAAAGCGACCTGAAATCAAACCCTCAAATTTAAGAACCAAGAGGCCTCAGACAATGAAGGAAGGGCCAAGTGACCTAACAGGGTTTTTCTACGTTCTGGGTGGGACTTTTCCCCGTTGCCCGTCTGGGAGCATCACCGTATGGGCAGCCAGTCACTTCGGGACTAACCCTTTGCAAGCGTCTGGCTAAACTACGCTCAGCACTAGGAAGCGTTCCCCAGCAGGTGGGGGGAGGAGGGAGAGGGAGCCCTTCAACAGGACTTTGGCCGCGGCCTGGGAACGGAGGAGGTGACGACAATCAGACACTAACCCTGGGTGCTTTCCTCTTGTATTTGTTGCCATAGTCGAACTTCTCTTTCACGTCGTCTAGGCACTGGCCCAGCCTGGCTTTCTCCTCTTTCCCAGTGTAATCCTGGCTCAAAAGGATGTAGGCCCTCCAGTTGGCCGAGTCGAAGCCCCAGTGGCAAGTCCTGTTCTCCAGGGCCTTGTGCGAGTGCACCACGAACTTGTGCGGGGGGTACATGAGGCGGCAGTCCAGGCACTGGATGCAGGCGGCGCTGGGGTTCACGTACAGCTCAGGCACGAGCAGCCCCTTGCACTTGCCGAAGCACTCGTGGTACACCCTGAAGCTCTTCTCGGTGAGCTCGAGCTCCAGGGCGCTGGCGAACTCCTTCTTGCAGTGCGGCGGGTAGGCGCCGCCGTACAGCAGGGCGTTGCAGAGGCGCTCGGCGTCCGTCTTGGTGATGAGCCCGCACGAGGGCGCCGAGAAGGGAAGGATGCCCATGACTTTGAGGATCTCCAGCTGGTCGGCGGTGCAGCGCGAGCAATAGATGTGCAGTTCGTCGCACACCGAGTTGATCTGCTGCAGCGTGAAGTCCCGCAGCACCGAGTTGAGGATCTGCGGCAGGCACAGGCGCTTCTCGCCGCCCACCACGAAGCACGAGATGGTCTCGCCCTCCAGGATGGTCTCGCAGCGCTCGGTGGAGCGGTCCGAGGGCATGAAGAAGGGGCCCGGCATGACGGGCGGCGGCGGCTGGATGGGGGGCAGGTGCAGCACGGGGGGCGGCGGCGGGGGCTGCTGCTGCTGCGGCTGCAGCGGCTGCGGGGGCTGCGGCGGCTGCGGGGGCTGCTGCTGCTCGGCGCCCGGGGCCGAGGCGCCCGGCGGCTCCTTGGCGCTCTCCTTCTTGTACATCTCCTGCGCCCAGCGCGCCGAGAAGGCGGCCGGGCCGCCCAGGGAGCTCATGGAGCTCAGGTGGAACTGCTCCAGGGTCTTCTGCAGCCCCGGGTGCGGCTGGAAGCTGCTGCGGCCGGGCCCCACCGTCTCCATGGTGCGCTCCGGAGGCTCGGGGGCTCGCGCCCGCTCCCGCTCTCGGCCCAAGCCGCGGCCGCCCCCGCCGCCCCCGCCGCCGCCGGCCCGAGCCCCCCGGCGGCGCCCGCGGCCCCGGCCCCGGCCCACCCCGGCCCCGGGGTCCCGGGGAACGAGCCCCGGCGGCTGCTGGCAAATCACGGCCCCGGCGGCTTCGCCCTCGCCCCCTCCCGGGCGGTAGGGGTAGGCTGCCGCGGGGAGGGGGTAAGGGTCCCGCCGCTGGTGCGCGCCCGGGGCCGGCGCCACCTCCACATCCACGCGCCCCGCGCCCCGCCCGCCGCCGCCGCCGCCGGGGCCCCCCGCGCGCCCCCCGCGCGCCCCCCGGGCTCTAGGCGCGGGGCATGCCCCGGCGCGCGCCGCCAACGCCAACGCCAAGGCTCGCGGGGCCGGGGCTCGCGGAGGGGGGCGCGCGGGCAGGGGCCTGGGCCGCCGGGGGCGCCGCGGCGGGGGCCCGGGCCGGGGCCGGGGCCGGGCCCGGGGCCGCGAGGCGCGAATCTCCGGCGCTGGCGCGGGCGCGGGGCCCGCCGGCCTGGCCGCCTCCGCCGGCGGCTCGCAGCTGCGCCCGACGCGCTCCTCGGGAGCCCGGGCCCCGGCCCCGCAGCTCGCGGGCCGCCTCAGCGCCGCCCGGGGCCTCCTCGCGGCCGCCGCCCGCCGCTCCGGCTCCCGGCCGGCCGCGCCGCCGGCTGGCTGGCGGGCGGGCTCAGTGCGCCGCGCTGGCGCGGGGCTGGCGGCGCCCGAGGCTGGGGCTGCTGGGGCTGCCGGCGGAGACGGAGAACGAGCGGGAGGCGGCGGCGGGAGCTGCGGGAGCGGCGGCGGCGGCGGCGCGGAGCTGCGAGCACACTGCACACATCCTCTCGCCTCGGCGCTCCGGCTCGGACTGAGAGAGCGCCTCGCGCTGAGCTCATGCCGCCGCCGCCGCCGCCGCCGCCGCCGCCGCCGCGCGCCGCTCGCCCCGCCCCCTGCTCCCCCGCCCGCGCGCTGTTTGTTGGTGTCTGCCTCAGTCATTGAATCGGGGCCAAGAATGTGACCAACTCCCCAGGCTGGGCTCTTCCAGGAACGGCCGCCCCCCCCCCCCCCGTCTCCCCGCCCGCCCGGCCCGGCTCAAGCTCCCCCCCCCCTTTCTCCACCCCACTCCCTCCTCGCCCAGCCTCGGGTGCTGCCGCTGCCTCTGCTGCCGCTGCTGCTGCTGCCTCTGCTGCCTGCGGGCGGAGCCGGAGAAAGCAGCCCGCCGGCCGGCCGGCCCTGCCTGCCTTCCTGTCTGCCGGGGCCTTGGTGTGTGCGTGTGTGTGTGTGTGTGTGTGTGTGTACGCGCGTGTGTGCAGTGCTGGGCAGTACACACACACGACCAGGGGCAAACAGAGTACCAGCGGCGACACACACACACAACTGCCTTCGACACAAAGCGAGGACACATACAACTGCGTGCGACACAAAGTAAAGCGACACACCGCCTGGCTGGAGATACACAAGTCCAAACAGCACAAAATAAAATTAGCAAGGCATACAACTTGGCCTGCAACACAAGATTTAATGACACGGAGCAAAGTTGGCTACCCACAACCTGAGGGCAAATCCCAAGCTTATCATAGCCCAGAGCCAAGGCTGGGACACACACACACACACACACACACACACACACACACACACACTCCCAACACAAAACCTAGCACCACCCACAGCAGAGAACAAGCTAGAAGAAACTACTCATAACACAGTCCACATGGTAGGCAGACAAAACAAAACACACAACCCAAACACACCTCCTAACATCTCCCCCAAGTAGACACCACTCACACCCCACAAGAGATGCAAGCACTGTCCACAACATAAAATAGCATAGCCCTTAAGATACGCCTGACGGTGCACATAGTAGGCACGTGTTTGCTGGTTGAGATTGCATCCGCACATACTTTGACATTCAGCATTTGGCCTCCATCCTTCAAACCTTGCTTCAAAGGTGCCCCCCCTTTGATACACCCCCAGTCTGCCGGGGTACTTGGTGAACCCCAATGCAGAGCATTCACTCTAGGAAGTCACTCAGGAAGACACAGCGACAGCCACCACAGTGTACTACGCACAAGAGAGAAAAGCCCCTAACACAGCGTAAGCCCCTTACCCTTCCCTCCTCTGAGGGTTTTCCAACTCCAGAAGAACTCAACTCACAAAGAAGACCCCTGACTCACAGATACCACAACCCCTTACCCAAAGGCCATTGGTGTCCTCTGGAAGAAACGGAACAACCTACTACAGCACAGCTCAGGGAACACCATACCCAACTCTTCATTATCTATATTCCACACAGCTCGAAAGCCACAGAAGCCACAACTCAAAAGACTTACCTGAAAGTTCACAATAACACAATTCCTCAACCCTGCACACAACCACAGCTCAGATAGCACATAGAACAGAGCCTGGCCGCCCTAAGGTCCCAAATCCTCATCACACCCCAAGCAAGCAGCACTCTCTACATGGTCTGGGTACTGAAGGGGGGAGGTGGAGATGAGATGGAGGTAGGGTGGGGATGAAATGGGACGTTCTCAGCTGAGAAGAAGCCCTATCCCAGCCTCCTTAGTCCCCTGGCATTGCCCCAATGCCAGCTTAGGTCTCAGTGAGAGGTGAGAGAGAATTCTGACATCTGCTCCCTCCTGGTCCAGTCTAGCTTCAGCAGAAGTGGGGAGAAGGTAGGAATAGAGGTAGGGGGCTGGGCTGGGCCAGCAGTGGGGAGAGCAGGGAGCCAGGCCACAGGGCAGCCTGCCAGGCCACCACGCTGGGCCGTGGGGGAAGCCCTGCCTGCCAGCCAGAAAGCAGAGGCCTTCGCCCAATTTGCAAACAAATTTGCATATTTTTTAAAATCAAAAATAGATGCACCACAATCATAATATTTGCTCAGGCTTGTAATTTCCTTGATAGACGAACAGAACGTTTCTTGTTCAAGATTTCTGGCAAGAAAAAATTATTTATTTTGTAAAAACTCAGGCTTTCTGCCTTTGACAAAGCCCCTGTCCTCTTCCTCTGAATTTCCCAGGGACTTCGTGAGGGACTTAAATCTAGGCCTGCCTTTAGGTGTCTGGGATTTCATCTCTATAAAGGATCATAGGAATGAGAAGAGAAGTGAGAAGAGATTTTTACTTGGTTTAATCCCCTCAATTTACAGGTGAAGAAACTGAGACCATGCTCAATATCACAGTATTCCAAACCAGGTCCTCTGATACCAAATCTGTGGTTTTGGCTCAAAGTCACACTAACACACACACACACACACACACTCACCAAGGTGAGAGTATAAAGTAGGGAAAGTGTATACCCTTAGGCAAAAACTTTCAAGGATCTCAGCTTCACTATCCCCACCCCACCAAAAAAAAAAAAAAAGCTTGTGAATAGCTAGGGCTAGACTTTGAAAAGTTGCAAACTCTGTACAAAGTCCTTCCTGGGGAGGGCGAGGGGGAGGAATGAATGCTGGGATTAATTTCCCATATATAATTTCATCTGTGTGAGAAATTAATAGCCAATTTGGAAACCCCCTGCGCCAATGGAGATGGGCAACTTTTCTGTGTCTTAGGGCTTTAGTAAGTTCGCAGGGACACAGAGGTCAGGTGACTGGCCCATGATTATAGAATAAGTATGTGTCAAAGGACTTTGGGGGTCTGCTCTCTCTCTATACCATTGTTGCTTCTTCTCTCTCTGCTATGCACCCTAATTTTTAGGGAGCAACCATGAGCAGGAGACCTGCCAGCTCTTGTGCTCACTAGCTCTGTAACCCTGGGCAATTCATTTAACCTCAGTTTCTTCATTTATTAAATCGGAGTAAAATGAGGTTTGCTCTACTCACCCTCCTCGGCTTATGAGAACCTTGGAAAGGTCTGTAATCTCATTTTTGTGGATACTTCTTTCAAAGATGCAAATTGAGACCCATCCTTGTCCTCTCATCCTGTGCACCTCGTATCCCACTTCTGCAGGCAGTTCCCTACAGGGGGTCCACTCAACTTGCTGGGGCCTCCCTTTAAATCTCTGCACATTGCTGGGATACCAATGGAGCACCGAGGCTATCTATTGGTTATCTCCTTTATCTCCCAGCCTGACTAGTCCCCACCTCTTTTGCCAGTCATTCTCGCTGATCACTAGGAGATATTGGTGGGTTTTTTTTAATGGACTTTTGTTTCAGTAAACAGCTTGAGATCATTAAAAGCCTGATGCTTAATAAATGCTTATTGACTGACTAATACAGTGTCCAAAAGGCAATCCATCCTACTCTTGCCTTCCTATTCAAATCTGGGCTCAATTTATTGTCCTTGGAGGGGTAATATCTGTCCATAAGATATGTACTGATGGACCGGTTCTATGGGCTGTCTATCTAACTATATATCATAGTTATGGGCAATAGGTCCTTTTCATCCACTTGGTCTTTCCTGTATAGACAGTTCAAATTCTTTTAAATGCTTATAGGTTTCATTTAGTGTTAAGGTTTCATCGCCTCAAATCTCATCATCACAGAGAGTGATACTTTGATACTGAACACCTTTCCAGTTAACTCGTCATTTCATATCAGCTCCTCAGGTTGGTTTCAACTCACATCATTCCCCCTGGCTGGGTACCCTAAGGCAGCCCCTCTCTCCTCACCTTTCAGCATTCTTTTGTGTATTGTCTTCTTCCCCCGTTAGATAGTAAGCTCTCTGAAGTCAAGGACTGCCTGTTTCTTCTTTGTGTATCCATCCCTAGGGCGCTTAGCACAGGGGCTGGTGCCTAGTAGGAGCCAGTAAATGTTTATTGACGATTCTAGTGGGATATTCTGTATTCTGGGGCTTGTAGTAATCAACACAATGTTATCTACAAGCAGATGCAAACTCTTTTGTCTGACCCAGATGGAGGAGTCACCACATCTGAATTAACATCCACATCTCCTAAGGGTTCCTAGAGGAAGTCAAAATGACTCTGATGAAAACAAAGGTGGGAAAAGCAACTGGACCGGACCAAGGATTTACAAGGGAGCCCCATGCTGGAAGCAACAGGAGGGCATTGGCACAAGTTGGAGGACACGGACAGAGCAGTTCTCAAACATATGTGGAAGGAGAAAGGATGTCAAACATTTGGGAAAAATCATGGGCTTTATGGTTACACCACCATCACCAAAAAAGAAAAAAAAAGTGACTGAGAAAAAATGTCATTAACCACTACCTCACACTCACAGCTAGGTGTCCTGGTAGGCAGAGTGTTGGGTTCAGAAGTCAGGAAGGCCTGAGTTCAAATTCAGCCCCAGATACGTCCTAGCTAGGTGACCCTGGGCAAATCATTTTAAACTGTTTCCTCCTCTGTAAAATGGGGACATTAATAGTTCCTACCTTCCAGGGTTGTTGTGAGGATAATTCAAAGATAGCATTTTTTTCAAGTGTTTGACAAACCTCATAGCGCTTTAAAATTATGCCTGCCTTTCCATTTTTATAAAATCATTATGAGCTGTAATATGGAAAGAGCTTTGGTAAACCTCAAATCACTAGAAAAAGGTGAGTTACTATTTCCTCATCTGTGAGATGATGCAGGGGAGAATGACTAGCTGATCTTTGGAAATCCTTGTCAGCTCTAAATTCAGTGATGTTGTGTTATAGTTGGGGGTAGGGGGAGAATTAGGAGACGTGGATTCTAGACCTTCCCTTAACTCAAAGGGTGACTGAGTGAAATGAGTCACACTTTCACACGTTGGTTGGGAAGAGCAGTAGAGATAATGAATTAGAAAGTTCTTTGCAAATGTTTCTGAGGGAGTTTGTTTTTGTTTGACTTCAGGGTATTTAATTTAGGGACTTGTTCTACTATCTCTGATTTCCTGTAACACTTCGGTTAAAATGTAAACCCTCTGAGGTCAGGGACTGCTTCGTTTTTTGTTTTGTAACCTCCTCGACTACAAAGGGAAGTGGATTGAGTGCTGGGCCTGGAGTTAGGGAGACTCATCTTCTGAGTTCCAATCTGGCCCCAGACACTTACTACCTGAGTGACCCTGGACAAGTCACTTAATCCTGTTCACTTCAGTTTTCTCATCTGTAAAATGAGCTGGAAAAAGAAATGGCAAACCACTCCAGTATCTCTGCCAAGAAAACCCCCAAAGAATTGGACCTGACTGAAAACAACAACGATGTCCACAATGTATTACAGCCTCCTCACCCCCATCATATGCCTCTCTATTGCCCTTTGGACGACCTTCAATTTCAGTACTTCAGGAACTGTAGTGTTCTATTTTTCGAAGTTGTGTAATGCCACAAAAAGGTTAAAGTGTTACTAGTGCTAAAAAAAACAAATGAGTCCTCCATTGACTGGAGAATGCTTAAACCAAATGTAGCACACAAAACGGATGGGAAATCAACTGATGCAAAGGGGGAGTAAACAGAACCAGTAACAAAATACAGACAAGGATTGCAACAATGGAAATAGAAAACAATGATAATGAAACAATTGAAGTTGACTGTTCCAAAATTATGGCTTCAGAGCTTGGCCCAAAGACATGATAGGAGAAAAAACATCCCCTTGCTTCTTTGTAGAGCTGGTGGAATGCTACATATGATGTCTGACTGTTGTTGTGTTTTTTAGTTTTCTAGAACTTTTTTTTCTTCACTGTTTCCAGGGATGGCTCTCTGGGAAGGGGCATGGGATGATGCCGTGGAAAATGTTAAGTGATAAAAAGTAAAAGACACTAATAGTGATTTATATTCTAAGAATGAGGAATATCCTGGTGTGGTGGATAGAGAGGACTGGCCTTGAAGCTAGGAAGATTCGGGTTCTGGTCCCATCTCTGCCACATCCTGGCTCTGTGACCCTGGGCAAGTCACCTGATCTCTGAGTTCTCTTGGCAATCCTCTAAGATGTTAAGTTGCCAAACAGATACCAGCCTGCACTGGCAGTGAGAGTTTCTTCTTCTAGGAATTATATTTATATTTGTCTTATATATTTTAAAAATTTTATTTAGACCAATGAAATCACAGCTTCATTCCCTATCATTATTATTATTTTTTTGGTAATAAATCTTTGTTAGCCACTCTGAGTTTCAACCTCATGCCCTTCACGTTAACAAAGTCAACAAAGAAGGAAAATGACAATTGAAAGGGCTGTGGGACAACAGGCCCATTAAAGCACCATTAGTAGACTTGTGAAGTGATCTAGCCATTCTGGAAAGTAATTGGAACTGTGTCCCAAAAGTAAATTGTGAACATGATTTAACCCATCCATGCCACTATTAGGTCTATCCCAAAAGAGAGGAAGGAAAGAGGAAAAGAACCAATATGCACCAAAATATTTACAGCAACTTATTTTGTATTGGCAAAGAACTAGAAAATAAGGAGTTGGCTGTCTATTGGGGAATGGAGAAACAAGAATATAAATGTATGAGAATATTATTTTGATATAAGAAATGATGAAAAGGATGATTTCATAATAAACAAATTTAGCAAAGCAGCAGGATATAAAATAAATATAAATTTATATAATTTATATATAAACCATATAAATCATCAACATTTCTATATATTACTAACAAAGCCCAACAGCAAGAAATAGAAAGAGAAATTCCATTTAAAGTTACTGTAGACATTATAAAATATTTGGGAGTCTACCTGCCAAGACAAACCCAGGATCTATATGAACACAATTACAAAACATTTTTCACACAAATAAAGTCAGATCTAAATAATTGGAAAAACATAAGTTGCTCGTGGGTAGGCCAAACTAATATAATAAAAATGAGAACTCTACCTAAATTAAATTACTTATTCAGTGCCATACCAAACTACCAAAAAATTATTTTGTAGATCTAGAAAAAAACAATGGAAGAACAAGAGATCGAGACTATCAAGGGAATTAATAAAAAAAAAAATGCAAGGGAAGGTGGCCTAGTTGTACCAGATCTTAAATTGTATTATAAAGCAGCAATCATCAAAACTACTTGGTACTGGCTAAGAAATAGAGCAGTGGATCAGTGGAATAGGTTAGGTATTCAAGACACAATAGTCAATGACTATAGTAATCTACTATTTGATAAATCCAAAAACTCCAACTTCTAGGATAAGAACTCACTATTTAATAAAAACTGCTAGGGAAACTAGAAAATAGTATGGCAGAAACTAGGCATAGACCAACGTCTTATACCCTACACCAAGATAAACTTAAAATGGGTACATGATTTAAATATAAAGACTGATGCTATAAACAAATCAGGAGAGTAAGGAATAGTTTACCTGTCAGGTCTATGGAGAAGGGAAGAATTTATGACCAAACAAGAGATAGAGAACATTATGAAATGCAAAATGGATGATTTTGATTACATTAAATTAAAAAGTTTTTGCACAAACAAAGACAATGCAACCAAGATTAGGAGGGAAGCAGAAAGCTGGGAGACCATTTTTACAGCCAGTGTGTCTGATAAAGGCCTCATTTCTAAAATATAGAGAGAACTGAGTCAAATTTATAAGAATGCAAGTCATTCCTTGATTGATAAATGGTCAAACAGGCAGTTTTTGGAGGAAGAAATTAAAGCTATCTATAATGATACGAAAAAATGCTCTAAATTACTATTGATTAGAGAAATGCAAATCAAAACAACTCTGAGGTACTATATCACACCAATCAGATTGGCTAATGTGATAAAAACAGGAAAATGATAAATGTTGGAGAAGATGTGGGAAAATTGGAACACTAATGCATTGTCGGTGGAGTTATGAACTGATCCAACCATTCTGGAGAGCAATTTATAACTATGCTCAAAGGGCTATAAAATATCCACACCCCTTGACCCAGCAATCCCAAGTCTAGGTCTGTATCTCAAAGAGATCGTAAAAACAGGAAAAGGGCCCACATGTACAAAAATGTTTATTACAGCTTTTTTGTGGTGTCAAAGAATTGGAATTGAGGGGATGCCCATCAATTGGGGATTGGCTGAATAAGTTGCGGCATATGCATGTAATGGAATACCATTGTGCTATAAGAAATGATGAGCAGGTGGACTTCAGAAAAACCTGGAGAAACTTATATGAACTGATGGTGAGTGAAGTGAGCAGAATCAGAACATCGTACACAGTAACCACCACAATGTTTGATGACTGACTTTAATAGACTTAGCTCTTCTCAGCAATGCAAGGATCTAAGACAATTCCAAGACTCATAATGGAAAACACTAAACACATCCAGAAAAAGAACATTGGAGTCTGAATGCAGATGGATGCATACTATTTTCTCTCCTTTTCTTTTGTTGCTTTGTTTTGTTTCTTTTTTTCTCTTGGTTCCTCCCATTAGTTCTAATTCTTCTTTACATCATGATTAATGTGAAAATATGTTTAATATGAATGTATAAGTAGAGCGTATATCAGATTGCATGCTGTCTTGGGGAGGGGGGAGGAAAAAATTTAAAACTCAAAATCTTATGGAAATAAATGTTGACAACTAAAAATAAATAAATTACATATATATTATGTGGCACAAGACACCCACTAGCTGGGTGATCCCAGGGAAGTCACTTAACCTCTGTTTGCCTCAGTTTCCTCATCTGTAAAATGAGACAATAATAGCCCCTATCTTGAAGGGTTGTTGTGAGGATTGAATGAGATAATAAATGTAAACAGAAAAAGGATGATTTCAGAGAAACTTGAGAAGACTTGTAAATGAATTGATGCAGAGTGAAATGAACAGAATTAGGAGAATAATTAGATAATAATGACATCATTGTAAAGAAACAATTTTGTAAGACTTAAGAATTCTAATCAATACAATTGACCAAACAAGATTCACGAGGAGGATCAGTAATGAAATACACTACCCACGAAAGATGAACTCAAATTGCAGATTGAGACATACTTTTTGTTCATCGCCAAAATGGAAATTTATTTTGCTGTATTTGTTACAAAAGTTTTCGTCTTCCTTTTGTTTCCCCATAGGAAAGGAAGAGGTAGTAAAAACAGATTTTTGTTCATTGAAAAAAAAAATGTTTTTAAATGGATCTTTATTTAAGTTTGGGGTCAATAAAAAAAGAAAAAAAAACCTTTGTAATTTCTTAAAAGCAATCTAGCCTGTTCTCCTCCTCCTATTCAAATCCAGGCCACATTCATTAGGCATTTCCTGTATCTGCCCAAGATAAACTGAAGAAGAAAGTTACATATAGGAGTCTGGTCAATAGACATTTTTCATCCACTTGGTTTTTCCTGGGTACATGATTAGACCAAAAGCTTTTGAATTATCATGGATCCCATCACAGAGGCTCTGCAAAATTTTAGAACTTGATGTCATCTAATGTCATCTCCCAACACAATAGGTCCCACTATTAAATGATGGAAGAAGGGATGGGACACATTTAATTCATCCTTCTAGTACTTATGTCGCAGTGAAGAAGAGCTTCAATGCCTGCTTACCTATGAACTGGATAACTAGGGATGGGAGTATTTAAGCTTAGAGAAGATAAAGTCCCTTTAAAAATGATCTTAAATGTAACAACCATCAGCCAAGATAAAGTTCTTCACAGTCTGGTAGATTCTGAGCCACCTTTCCAGGCTTACTTCGCATTCCTCTTTCATGCTCCAGAGAAACTCCTCTATTTGTTGTTCTCCATGCATAACATTCCAACTCCTGTTTTGATACCTTTGTGCAGGCTGTTCCCCATGCCTGGATTGCATTCTCTCTTCCTCTTAGGACATCTAACTTCCCTCAAAACCCAGATCAAGTCCCATTTCTTACTGGGAGTCTTCCCTAATCCTCCTCCCTCCAGTTGTTAATGCCTTACCCAGTCTCAGAAATGACTTTGTAGCTACTTGGTATGTGATCTGTATTTCATTTTCTAGGTACCTAGAGGTCCCTTCCCCCAATAGAAGATAAACTCTTTGAAGGCAGGGACTCTTTTTTTGTTTGTTTTGTTTTATAATCCCAGAACCTATTGGCTAATACACACTCATTGAAAGACTGAATGTGTGTATATATGTATGTATGTGTGTATGTATGTATATATGCGTAGATAAACACACATACATATACCAGAGACAGATAGACAGATAGATAGATGATAGATAGATAGATAGATAGATAGATAGATAGATAGATAGATAGATAGATAGATAGATAGATACATGGATGGATAAGAGGATAGGAAGATACTGAGTCCTTTTAGAGAGTTGTCCCCAAAAGAGCGTGATATTAGACACAACCAAGTTGGTACTTAAAAGATCTGTGTACAATGAGTGGGCATCACAAAGCGATGGGACACTGGGAGCCCTCTTAGAAGAGGAATGTCTAGCCTCTTTATCATTCCATTTCAGGAGGCTTCTCAGGAGCAGAACCTAAAATGGAATTTGTTGGTCTGAAGCATGATAACTGATGTTTCTATTGCTTTCAAGTTTGCAACCACTTTAAATACTTTATTTCCTTTAGAATTCAGGAAGATGATATTCCTGGTATTGTTATTCCTTTCCCCCAGCCCCATTTCACGGATGAGGAAAGTGAAGGTCAGGGCAATAAAGAGGCTGGCCTCATGGTCGTCCAGCTAGTAAGGGTCAGGGGCAGAATTGGAATTCAGGTCTTCCTCCTGCCTACCTGCCGACTGCTTTTCTCTGGAGAAAGGGGCTCTGTAGTGCCCTCTCAGCTCGGTCAGGGGAAGGGCTGCCTTTCAGCATTTGTCCTGTCAGGAAAGTCCAGCCTTACATGACTCTGAGGGTGAGACTCGTCCCTCCTCCTCTCCTCCGACAGAGGTTTGGCGCCCAGCCCAAAGCAAACCAGGGATGGGAAAAGGATTGGGAGTGGAAACGGGGTTCGTGTGCACGGGGAATTCGAGGCTCTCAGGAGTCTTTACAGGGGCATAGCAGGGATTTAGAGGTATCAGTCCCATCCGGGATTGAGTGTCGGAAAAGCTGGGAAAAACACTTCTGGAGAAACCGAGTGAGCCTCGAGACAATCTTGCGCTCTTCATCCGTACAGCTGGAAGCAAATGCAGATGCTGGAACGTACCACTGGAAATACGGAGAGCAGTATTCCATATTTGAAAACCTGACAGTTTTCCCGTTGTGAAAACATGCAATATCTCTCTCCCACACACTAGTGCTCTTTTGCGGCGCTGCGGTAATGGGCCTCATTATTTAAATGCTATTACAGCTGGTCTTCACTTTCTGCTTGTTCCCTTCCAAGAGAAAAATCCAGCTTTATTCCAAACCTCATCTGCTTGCCCGCCTTCCTCCTCCTCTTTCTCTTCCTCTTCCTCTCTTCTTCCTCCCTCCCCCCTTCTCCTCCTCCCTCCTTCTCTTCTACTCTCCTCCTTTCCCTTCTTCCTCTTTTTCTTCCCCCTCCTCCTCCTCTACTGGCCCTCCCAATTCCTTTTATTGTTCATTTACTTTTAACAAAGTAAAGGAGAGAAAAAAAGGTTGTTTTTTTTAAAAAAAATGTTTATTTCCTTGGACAGAAAAATTAGAAACTAATGCAATCTCTCTTCTTTTTTTCCTGGAGATTTTCTTGCTAGCCCACATTCTTCAAGAGGGATCAGAGAGCCTCTTAAATGTGCTCTTTCTTTGTCTGGAATTCCCTATGTCAATTTTTAAATGGCTCATCTTTTTATAGTGATTTATATATGCTATTGCATTTTATCCACACATTAGCCGCAGCTAGTAATTGTGGATTTGAACCCAAGCCTTCCTCAAACCCAGTCCACTATTTGCTCTGCCTTTTTGTTTTCTCACCGTCATTCTGACAGGGTGAAAACATGTACTCTGCAAAAAGGAGTTTGTGAACCAGCAGGTAGGTCCAGGGAAAGCTTGACACCAATTAGAGTTCACAGAGGTGGAAAGGACCTCGGGGCCATGGAGTCCACCACCTTTGGTGTCGACAGGAAGAAAATGAAGCCCAGAAAGATGAAGTATTGTCCATAGAAGGGTCATAGAAATCCACAAAGCTGGGATTTGAACTCGAGGCTCCTGACTCCAAATCCAGAGCTCCTGCCATTGGACCACAAGCTGCACTGTTAAGACAAAATGTGTTCTCTCTCCTTGGTCCAAAGACAGCTGGGCCCCATCTCCTCAAGACCAGGCTGAATTTCACTAGTCTTCCCATGAACTAACTTCCTGAGGAGGGAGGGATGGGGAGGAGGCAGCTTACAAGATGACAGAGAAGTTACATCATCAACTCAGGGTCCCACGATGACCAAGAACCCAGCCTAGTCCCCTCACTCCTAGGGGAGCCTTTAGCAATTTCACTGTCTTTTCTGTTAAAAAAAAGTGGGGTGTGTGTGTTTAACAAGTCTAGGAAAGGAAATGAAGAATAAAGTAGAGGATCCACCAACTCAGAGACACAACAACACTGTTTTTCATGAACTAGAAACACATTTATAAAAACCATCCGCTTACGGCGGACACATTTTGGCTGAAGCAATGAAAACCACACAGAATTCTGAAGACAGACATAGTCAATCGCCACCCCCCCACACACACACACACATCCCCATTCATTGGGGGTGGAAGCAGGACAAAGCCTCTTCTCTAGGCTGTCCAGAATCCATGTGCCTACAAAAATAGAAAACAGGCATTCCACCCCCATGTACGCAGGCACATGTGTGTGTGTGAGCACACACACACACAAACACACACACACAGTATTTTGCACTTCTCCACAAGGGGTATGGCAGGGCAGGGTTTTTAATGAGCACCATTCATTTCGCCTAGAGCTGGGAAGCCAAAAGAGGAAAAATGAAATCTCCAAGGAAGGGTGCAAGCACCAGAGTATTATTTTCCTTTCTGAGTCTGTCCCCCCCTGGCTTCAAGGCCGCCAGCTCCAAGAACACAAACAGTCCTGTAAACTTCTGAACCGCACAGCCCTGCCCAGGCCCAGCAGTGAGCCAGCCGGCCAGCGAGCAGGGTGGGGGTTCGCTCTCTGCCTACCCGCTCAGGTCCACCCACAGATTCCAAAGGCCAGGCAAGGAAAGCAGACTCCATTCTGGTTTGGGTTTTGGTTTGTTTTTAAACAATTCATTTGTCTCCTGACCAGGCCCCAGCACAGTTTGCAGGCCCAAGGAACTCTATTCATTTGTTCTATCTCTGTCCTCCTTCTGGCCCAGCCTGCCGTCCCTGATCCTCAGAGCAGAGGAGGAGGCTCTCATTCCTTCCCCACCCAGGCCAGTTTTCTTTTTCTTCTCCTACCCTCCACACCCCACTACTGGGACTGGAGACATCAGTTGTAATTTGCAGGCATCTCAAGAAGAGGAGAGGAGAGGAGAGAAGAGATGAGAAAAGAAAGAAGAGAAGAGAAGAGAAGAGAAGAGAAGAGAAGAGAAGAGAAGAGAAGAGAAGAGAAGAGAAGAGAAGAGAAGAGAAGAGGGGAGGGGAGGGGAAGGGAGGAGAGGAGAAAGGAGAGGAGAGGGATGGGGAGAGGAGAGGAGGGGAGGGAAGAGGAGAGGAGGGGAGGGGAGAGGAGGGGAGGGGAGAAGGGAAGGATCTTGAAAGATCTCAAGTAGGAAGTGACATTAGAGCTAGGCTCTGAAGGACATTAGACATTCTAAGAGACAGAGGTGAGAAAGGAGTACATTCCAGAAATGGTGGACAATCTTTGCAAAGACACAGAGATGTTAGGTGGAATAGCAGGGATCCAGGTTGTAAAGGTCTTTAAATGCCAAACAGGAGTTTGCAATTGATCCAGAAGGTGATAGCGAGACACTGAAGTTTATTGGGGGTAGGGAGTCATGGTCAAACTTATACTTTAGGAATATTACTTTTGTGGGTTTTATAGAGGATTGAGTGAGGAGAGAAGAGACTGGAGGAAGGAAGACCAATTTGGAGACAATTGAAATAGTCCAGATGAGAGGTAATGGGGAGCTGAACTAATATGATGGCCATGTAAGGGGAGAGAAGGGGCCAGATGTTAGAGATATGGAAGCAGAATCAATAGGACTTGGCCACTCATTGACCATGTAGGGTGGGGGGAGAGTGAAGAGCAGGAAATGCCTTTTGAGGTTATAAACCTGAGTGGTAGGCACCCTGGATGGTAAAAAGAGAGTTCGAAAGAAGGTAGGATTGAGGTGGGGGTGGGAGGAGACTAAGTTCTCTTTTGAACATACTGAATTTGAGGTGCTCATAGATGTCTAGTTGGAAACGTCCAACAAGCAGCTAATGATACGATCTTGGAGCTCAGGAAAGAGACGATGGCCGAATATATAGATCTGGGAGACTTCTCTGTAGCAGCGAGATCAAAATCTCACACCAGATGCCAAGATGAAATCCAAATGGATGCCTGACTTAGACATAAAAGGGGATATCCTAAGCAAACTAGAGAGGCAAAGAAGAAATTACTTTTCGTATCTATTGATAGGAAAGAGTTCATGTGGGGAAAAATAGAGAAGATCACAGAAAGGAAAATGGACAATTTTGATTATATAAAATTATATAAGAATGTTTTGCACAAACAATTCTGATACAGTTAAAATTAGAAGGGAAACAGATACCTGAGAAAAATCTTTGCAATGGGTTTCTTTGATTAAAAAAAAAAAAGTCTCATATCTTCTACAAGAAGCCTTTCACAACCTCTCAATTCTAATGCCTCTGCTTTTTTTTTAATGTCCTACTTATTCTGTATATAGCTTATCTGTACGTATTTCTTTGCTTGTAGTCTCCCTCATTAGATTGTAAGCTCCTTGAGGGCAGGGACTCTTTTGCCGCTTTTTGTATCCCCAGGGCTTAGCACTTGTTGTTCAGTAGTTTCAGTCGAATCTGACTTTCTATGACCCTATCTGGGGTTTTCTTGGCAGAGATACTAGAGTGTTTGCCATTTCCTTCTCCAGCTTATTTAACAGATGAGGAGACTGAGGCAAACAGGGTGAAGTGGCTTGTCCAGGGTCATGCAGCTAGGCAGTGTCTGAGGCCAGATTTGAACTCAGGAAGATGAGTCTTCCTGACTCTAGGCCAAGTGAGCGATGCACTATGGTGCCACCTGGCTGCTTAGCACAGTACCTGGCATATGGTAGGTTTTTAATAAATTGTTATATCAAAGATTTATGAAGAACTGACAAAAGCTTATAAGAATAAAAGCTATTGCCTAATAGATAAATGGTCAAAGGATATGAATAGGCAGTTTTCAAAAGAAGAAATCAAAGTTATCAACAACCATGTGAGGGAAAAATACTGGAATGACTAATAATTAGAGAAATTCAAAGTAAAGTAATCCCGGGGTTCTACCTCATTCCCTAGATTGTCAAAGATAATCAAAGAGGAAAATGACGAATGTTAAAGAGGTTATAGAAAAGCAGGCAACATTGTTGATGGAACTCTGAATTGGTCCAGACGTCCTGGAGGGCAATTTGAAACTATGCCTCAAACGTTACTAAACTGTACATATCCTTTAGCCCACTGATGTCACTACTAGGACTGTATGCCCAAAGAGATCAAAAAAAGAGAAAAAGGACCCACATATGCAAAAATACTTATAGTAGCTCTTTTCATAGTAGCAAAAAAAACCTGGAAACTAAAGACATACTGATCTAAAAGGGAATAGTCAAGAGGCAGCTAGGTGGTGCAATGAGTAGAGCACCAGCCCTGGAGTCAGAAGGACCTGAGTTCAAATCCAGCTTCAGACACAACACACTTACTAGCTGTGTGACCTTGGGCAAGTCACTTAACCCCAATTGCCCTGCCTTCCCCCCTCCAAAAACAACAACAAACACAATAAAAGGGAATGGTCAATCGAATCATTTCATATATTAGCATAATGTAATATTACTGTGTCGAAAGAAATAACAAAATGGAGTTTCAAAGAAAATTGGGAAGATTAATATGAACTAATGCAGAGTGAAGTGGGCAGCAATGTTATTTTTTTAGATTATACATATACAATCATATTAAACATATTTCTACATTAGTCATGCTGTAAAAATATCAGAACAAAAGGGGAAAACCACAAGAAAGAAAAACAAACAAACAGAAAAGCAAAAATAGTCTGCTTCAATCTGCATTCAGACTCCATGGCTCTTTCTCTGGAGATGGAAGCATTTTCCATCACAAGTCTTTCGGAATTGGCTTGGATCATCATTTTGCTGAGAGGAGCTAGGTCTGTCATAGTTTACCATCACACAAAGTCATTGTCGCTGTGTACAATGTTCTCCTGGGCACCCATATATAAGGAAAGACAACTTTGAAGGGCATTAGAACTTGATGGGTGCAATGAGAGAATATGAGTCTAGAAGACTGAAGATGAAAGATATCACTTACCTCCTGCCAGATGGGAGAGGGATTTAAAAGACACCTTTGGCCAAGGCCAATGCGGGAATTTGGTTTGTCACATTATGCATATTTGTTCTGAGGGTTTTCTTTTTTTTTTTTTTTGTTCACTTGGGAAAGAGGTTAGATGACACGAACTGAGGCTCCGTCTCAAAAAAAGCTTTCTAACAACCAAAGGTCCTTCAAGCAAAGCCTGGATGTCCACATGTTGGAGATGTTATACTGAGAATTCTCAGTCATGAGATCAACTCCGTGACCAATTCTGACATTCCGTGATTCTACGTCTCTGGAGGGTGGTACTCCTGAGGGTCACAAGTCAGTTTTGGTGTCCTGTATCTCATACCAGACTCACTGGCAGCCCAGAGAGGCCAAAGGCTTATTTTCCTTTTTAACCTAAGAACCATCAGCACAGTGCTAGGCACATGACGGCACTCAGTGACTTTTTAGTGAATGAATGAATTAGTGCAACATATAAACTTGTTAACCCTTTAAGACTTGTAATCGGATTTCCTCTCTCACCTTTTGTCTGCAACTTTTTCTCTCTTTCTCTTCTTTCTTCTTTACCATAAGATTATAAGACTTTGAGCTGGAGGGAACCTTAGTGATCATCCAATCCAACCCCTTTATTTTAAATATCGAGAAATTGAATCTCAGAGAAGCAAAGTGATTTGCCTGAGATCACACAGTACAGAAGTTGTAGAACCAGGATTCAAACTCAGGTCCTCTTACTCGTGACTTCTTAGTTACTAAATCTACTTTCTTTTTTTTCCCCCAGTTACCATTCCTCTTGACCCCTCCACAGAAATCACTGACTACTCCTTCTTCCTGGATATTCTCTCCTCCCTTAGCTTCAGGGATACCATATATTGCTAGTTTTCCTCCTCTCTCTCCTATCTCTGTCTTCTTCCGTGGCTCCTCATCCTGATCTTTATCCCTTAGCGTGAACCATGGCCTCTTCTTTCCTCTATCTACACTTTCTCCCTTGACCATCTCCCTCACTCCCATGGCTTTAAGTACCATCTTTATGTAGATGACTCTCAAGCCTCTTTAGTTTCTCTCTCTAATAAATCCTAGACTTGAATCTCCACCTGTCTACCTAGATCTGGCATCTTAAGGCCATTTCCAAAACTGAGCTTATTATCTTTCCCCCTTTGTTGTAGTCCAGAAAAACTTAAAGTTCTCTGCGCTCCCCGCTCCACCCCCATTGAGCCTGTGTCCAACATTTTGTCTGTTCTCTGGTCTATTCCTCTTTCTTTCTACCTAGTACTCCCTCCTTCCTGTCCTGCCTTTTCTCTGGAAATCACCATCCCATATCTCTTTCTTCCATGTCTTGAAGCTTTTAGGCTACAAACTTGCAGTTTTCTGATCTATTGCTGCCTCCCAACCTGTGACCTTAAAGGCTGGAAACCAATCAAACTGTCCTGAGTGAGATCTCTTCCCTACCTATGCAGTTGCTGGTACAGGGTAAAGACCCATGACTCTGGAATCAGAGGCCTTGGGTTCAGATCTTGCCTCTGATGCTTGTTCTCCATGTGACCTGGAGCAAACACTTACCTAGTAGTCCTAGACTATCATGGTAATAGACTCCTTCTTTCAAGTATAGTCTGAATATCTAGGAGCTCTCTCAAATACATAGAATTATATATTTTGAGCTGGAAGAGTCCTTAGAGGACATCAAGTCCAACCCTCTCCTTTTACAGGTTGTATCCCTTGCTAGTCAGACAACATGGTACATTAGAAAGGGAGTCTAAGAACCTGAGTTCAAATCCCACTTCTGATTCTTCCTACCTGGATGACCTTAAACAAGTCACTTAGCCTTCTTGAGCCTCAGTGTCCTCTGTAAAAGGAGTCCCTTCCAAAGGATTCATAATCCTATGAAAACTAAGGTACTGTTTCTGCCTATAGTTCTGCCTCCATTCATTCTATTTTTGGCTTTGGAGTTATCTGTCTTCTCTTCTCTATCCACCTTTTAGCTTGGCCCTAATATGAGGTCTCAGTACCACCTGCCTGGACTATTGGAATAGCCTCCTCATTGGTCTTCCCATCCTTAGTCTCTCCTTTGCCCTACCCCTTCAATCCACCCTTCATTCCCTGCAGAATAAACTTCCTTAAGTTTAGTCCTCATACTAGGTGTTTAATAAATATTTGTTAGTTGCCTGATTGAACATAGGAACCATTTATTTTGGCCTAGAAGGGACCTTGATTTCATAAATCCGTATCAGGAAAAGAGTCTCAGAGCCAGGATTGAACCCAGGTCTTCTGGCCCCAAGTAGATCGTTCTTTCCATCGCACCTTGCAATATACTTATTATGTAAGAATTGTGTATTACAGTCATCTGTGCTTGACTCACATCTCCCTGCTAGACTACATAAGCTCCATGAGGACAGGAGCAAGATCTTATCAAAGCTCCTCCAGGGTCTGCCCTTTATACGCCTTCTGAGCCTTAGGCTAACCTCCAATATTTTTAAGTTTTATATCAAAGTTATATTACTCCTAGATATTCAGACTATACCTGAAAGAAAGAGTCTACTACCGTGACGGTCTAGGACTACTGGGTAAGTGTTTGCTCCAGGTCACATGGAGAATAGTATAATATCATAGCCAATAAGGTAGGGTGAGATCTACAGGGGTCCAAACTCATCAGCCTCCCCTAGGAAAGGTCCCAATAAACTAATGTGGTGTTGTCCCCTGGTCTGTGTAACCATGGTTACCACCCCACCACTAGGAAGCTGAATTGGAGACATGATGATATGTAAGGGAAGTACCTTGGATAGAGCATGTGTAGACATTCTGTAACTGGTTCCAGTCTGTTAACCATATGGCCCCTTACAAATGACTGCGGAGCTGGAATGGGGGACATCTTTGTAAAGGCCTGAGTAAGGTTTGATCGCCTCATTTCATTCCATAATGTCTCCTCTGCTTACGATGTCCAGTGAGAAATCATGCTGTCAAAAGACTCACATTAGAATTAATAATTATTAATAAATAAATATCAATACAGTATTATTAATACCGGTTGGTTAAATGAATGAATGGAAGATCAAGAGGACAGGTAGCCCACAGGCTGGTAAATGAAGTGGTAGAAAAAAGACCCTTGGATGGGACATGTCCGCAATCAGTTACTGGGCCTACGGAAGGAAGGTTAAGGAAACCTCAAAGCCATGACTTCTAAACAGACTACCAACTCTGGGCATGAATTAGTGCCTAGAGTCAGATTTTTGGAGAGCTAAAGAGCAGGCTTCCCCCTCTTGAAGTGTTGTTTTCTAGTTGCTAAGAAGCTTTTGCCCTGCTTGGCTTTAGCCAGTGGAATTAGGAACACAGGAAGGGAGCCTGATTCTGAGTCAGAGGTGGTTAGTCTGGAGGATTCTTTTAATGCTTTTTTGCCCACGTAAGAACCAGTACTATTGATTCACAGAATCGTGGAATCTCAGAGGTGGAAGCAGGGATGTGCTGGCAAAAGTTTAACAACTAGCTCTCTTAAAAAAGTATGGATTTTTAAAGAAATTAAACTTTTAAAATGTTAAACTTTCAAGTTTAACCCATTATTAACATTTTCCTCATTACTTTCTTAAGTCTAGACAATCAATAAAACAGAAAAATAAGACCTAACTCGAAACATTTGGAAATTTCTGAGGTGTAAATGCTCACACTGCAAATATAAAAATTGGCTTTCTGGCTTGTGTAGTAGGCTCCAGCACATCCACCTGGGTGGAAGTAATTTCAAAGACTGTTATGGAAGTAATTAAAAGACCAGAACTATACCTAGTTCGACCTGTACCTGATTAGAAGAGGCACAGTGGAAGGAATGCTGGATTTGAGGTCAGGAAGACCTGAGTTCAAATCCCGTCTCAGAAACTTCCTATCTCTATGACCTAGGCTAAGTCTTTGTTTCTGTATCCGGGAAATGGGAATGATAAGAACACCTGCCTCAGAGGGTGGTAAGGATCCAGTAAAGTAAGAAATCAACAATTTTTCACAAACCTTAAAGTATCATATACATATTAGCTATTCTTGCCTTCTGGTCACCACTCCTCTACGTGGGAGGTCTCTTCCTAATAGAACAGAACATCCCTGAGGGCAGGGATTGTCTTTCCTTTTTTTGTATATCATAAGTACTTAATGCCATTTCCTTCATTCATGACTCCATTTCCAACAAGCAACTGACTGCCCTGCCTTTCTTTGAGTACCCCCACAAAAGCAAAACTCCTTAACTCTCTGAGGCGTCTCATGTCACTTGGGGAGAGCTCTCTTGGTTAGGAAGTGTTTCCTTTTTGCAGCTTTTTCCCTTCTGGGAGGCACCTGACCAAGTCTATTTTCTTTTCCGATGGTACAGCCCTGCGCATGCTTGCATAATAATTGTAATTGTGAACATTTATATAGAAGGTTTGCAAAATGCTTTATATATGTTATCTCATTTTATTCTCACAAAAACTTTAGGAGGTAGACGCTATTGTCCCCATTTCATAGATGAAGAAATCAAAGCAGGGAGAGGTCAAGTGACTTTCCCAGGATCTGACCCCAGGTAACTGTCTGAGGCGAGACTTTAAGTTGTCCATTTAAAAATCTCTATCGCTCCCTCCATCCACTATGACACCTACTTTCCTGCCTAAGATAGTTATGTTTCTCCATGAGTCTTCTTCACCCTAAACAGTTCTTTCAACCAATCCTCACATGCCATGATTCTGATGCCTTCCACAACCTTCTTTGATGGTGGTGGTTGTTGTTCGTCTTTCATTCTCAAAGATTAATAATGTGAGGGTGATGCCTTGACTAGTGCATGACATCTTTGTATCTCAGGTCTGGATCTTCATTCTTTCAACAAACGCTAATCCCCTACTGAGTGCAAAGCACTATCCTAGGTGCTGAAGTTCAGGGACAAAACAAAACAAAAAAGCAATTCCTGCCATCCAGGAGCTTATAGTCTACTGGGGAAACCATGTTCTCAGATTAGCTAATACGAAACTTCTAGGAGGAAGTATGGAATAATGAGAAGAGATGTGGGTTTGGAGGCAGAAGAAGTGAGCTTGACTTCTAAGGATCTGTTACTTGTTACCTAGAGGACCTGGGGGAAACCAGTTCACTTTTCTAAGTCTCAGTTTCCTCTTCTTTTTTAAAAATGCAAATAGTGTTTTTTTCAATTACATATAAAGATAGTTTTTGACATTCATTTTTTATAAGATTTTGAGTTCCAATTTTTTCTCCCTCCTTCCTTCCCTTCCCTCCCCGCTCCCCAAGACAGCAAGCAATCTGCTATAGGTTATATATGTGCAATCATGTTATCAGTATCCTCTTCTTTAAAATGAAGGGGGTGGGATTAAATATCTACCAAAACCCTTTCTAGTCCTAGACCTCATAAAGAAGCATGGTATGCTGAAAATCATCCTAAGTTCGGTGTCAAAGAACTTGGGTTCATTCAAATCCAAACATACTACCTGCTATATATGATCTTGGGTTAGTCACTCTTATTCTCTTCTGACTCCTGTTCCACTGTTCTTTCTACTGTCCTCCAGCTTCCTTTTTTAAAAAATACAAGTGACCAAATCCAACCATTTCTGAGCCTTCCACATTGTCTAATGCAACTCTACTTCTAAGGTATTGAAGACTTTCTCTTCAAGAAAATTCTTGCCATCAAAGTCCTTGGCACTGTCAAATGGTTCAACTCATTAGAAATGGCAGGATTTTATCAATGGAAATGACATGAAAGAAGAGGCATCACTATCTGCTTTGTTGCTGTACCCTAAGGACCATGGGATCTTTCCATCCTACTTGCAGCCCAAATCTTCCATGGTGCGGTCTCCCATATTTGAATGTAAGCCTTTTGAGGCCAGGCGCTGCCTTACTTTTCCATTTGTATCCCCACCATTTAGCACAGTGCTTTATATATAATAAAACACTTAAGAAATGCTTTAATCACTTATTTATTCACTCAAAAGCATATTTATCATCAAACAAATTAATTTACTACCTAAACTCATCTTAAGAGCTTTCCAGGAATGGGAAACTTTGAGTTTGGAGGCAAGATTTAACTTCTTTCTCCCATCGGTCATCCCTGCTTTCTCCACTCTGCCCCCACCCCCCCTCCCTCCCCATCCCAAAAGTAAAAGTGAGTTGGAAGGAAAGAGAAAGAGAAAGGAAGGGAGGGGAGGGGAGTGAAGGAGAGAGGTTCTTAACTTGGAGTCTGTGATCTTATTAAAAAAATATTTCAATATTATTAGTTTCCTTTTTAACTCTGTGTATTTTATATTGTACATTTATTTTTTTAAATAATATTTTATTTCCTCCATTTACATACAAAGACAATTTTTAACATTCATATAATGTTCATTTAAAAATAGTATTCTGAGAATGGTTCCATAGGCTTCACCAGACCGTACAAAGGATACAGGACACAAAGCAGGTAAAAAATCCTTGGTCCTAACAGCCACAAATTATTAGTCAGTAATTTAGGGATTCGAGGCAGGTAGAGGTTGGAGTCACAAAGACCTGAGTTCAAATCCGACTTAAGACACTTACCGTGCATGTGACCCTGGGCAAGCCATTTAACCCTGTTTGCCTCAGTTTCCTCATCTATAAAATGAGCTGAAGAAGGAAATGGCAAACCACTCCAGTACCTTTGCTGAGAAAATTCCGAATGAGGTAACAGAATCAGACAACACTTAAAGGACTGAACAAAAACAAAACTGAAGGGATTGGATCCAATAGTATCTTAATTTCCTTCCAGCTGTCTACTAGGAACCTATGACTTTAAATTGGTCACTTAAACTCTCTGGGCCTCAGTTTCCTCATCCATAAACTGAGAGAGTTAGAGCACAGGACCCCTGGGTCTGTGAGCCTACTAATTGATGCAATGAAACCAAGATGAGTGAGCAAAACCAGGTTTGGGGTTGAGGACAACCCTGCTTTCCAGTGAAAGCTCCCAGGTAGGAAGCCTCCCAAAGCTGTAAGAGGCCTTGCTCAAAGCCCCAGGGTGGTGAGGAAGTCTTTCAGGATGAAAGCTTCACAACACACAGACACCTGTGAAAGGTTTTCATTTCCTTTCCTCTCTTCCTCCTTCCTTCCTTCCTTCCTTCCTTCTTTCCTTCCTTCCTTCTTTCCTTCCTTCCTTCCTTCCTTCCTTCCTTCCTTCCTTCCTTCCTTCCTTCCTTCCTTCCTTCCTTCCTTCCTTCCTTCCTTCCTTCCTTCTTCTTCCTTTTTAAATGATTTGATCCCATTTACTCAGCTTCATAGGAGGCCTGGAATTTCCCAGCATTCATGTTGCAAGTGCAGAGGTGAAGCCGAGAGCTTCCTTCAGGCCACATGTGACTGGGAATGTGTGAAAACACTGTTAATAAACAGAACTCACAACAAATATGTTCATACTTCTTTCCTGGGCTCCCAATGCCAGGTGGTCCTTTACTACTATTCTTCACCACACAGGGCAAGGGGCTCCCAGAGCTGTTGTGCTGTTCTCCTGGGGGGCCCTTTGGGTCTGAGACTGGACAATCTTGTGCTCAGGACAGACAGGGTGCTTCAGACAGCCATCCTGGAGCTTAGGAAGCCTGGAGGGCTAAATCCATAATACATACATACATACATACATACATATATTTTAAAATTAATTTCAAATTAAAATTTTTTAATTATTTTTTTAAATTTAAATTTTTTAAAAAATTTAAAATTTTTACATTTAAAAAATTATTCAAAATTATTTTAAAAATTTTTATTGTTTTAAAATTTTTTAAAATTAAAAATGTCAGAGGGTGACACAGATCCATACCAATGACAGTCATCTGTTCTTTGGCTTTTTGGCTTGATATTCCACCTCCCGCCTCCATACCTTTGCTCAGGCTGTTCCCTCATGCCTAGAATGCACTCAGTCCTTACCAAGGCCTTTTAGAATGCCTTCAAATGCTCTGCTCAAGTGCCACTTGAGACCTTTCCCAATCCCCCTAAATGTTTCTGTTTCCCTCCCTCTGCTCCATTCTGATTTTACTTTCTCAGAAGGCCTGGGATGGAGAATTGGCCCTACTATTAGGTTCTTAATGCCTCAATTTCTTCATCTGCAAAATGGGTATAATAATATCCACCTGTCCTTCCCTCATGGCAGTGCTGTGCCCTTAGGCAAATCACTTTTACTGCTGGGCATCAGTTTCCTTGTTTGTAAAGTAAGCACAAAAATACCTGTCTTATCAGGGTGGATGAAATATGATAATGCTGGTCAATGGGACCATATCGCACGACTCAGAACTGGAAGGAAACTTGGAGGCCATGTAGTCCAACCTCCTCATTTTATGAGTGAAGAAATGTATTCCAAGAGAAGGGTAATGACTTATCCAAGGTCATGCTAGCAGTAAAGTGGCTACCCGGCAAAGGTAGTTGGAGGTCTTCGAGCAGTGTCCTGGTGACAAGTAGAGATATCGTAGAGGTTCTGGGTAGAGTAGATTATGCCTGAGGGTCTCTTCCAACTCTGAGATGCTGTGATTCTGGTGACCTGGGTATCCTCATCCTGGAAGGCAAATCCCAGTGTTGATTACATGACTGGACAAAGTGGGGACTCTGCACATTGCAAGAATTAGTCCCTGGACAGCTTGCAGAGCAGCCTCTCAGGCAGAAGGTAGGGGCATTGGATCCAGTTCCTGATGACCGAGGAGCCCCTCTCGCCCACTCTGTGCCCCACTCTTGCTGCTCTAATTTATGCCCAGGGAGTGGGGTGGAAGAAATCTATCAATCAAGTCACCCCATTCCTCCTTAAGTAAGTAGTTACGTGTCCAGTTACCTTAAAGAGATGAGAACAAGTCTGCATTCATCAAATACTTCGGATTAAGTAAGAAACGACCTTCGATGAATCTCGGGTACTCAGATGGGAAGTGTTCTGATTGGCTGAGGAAATTTAGTAATGCCCTGAGAGTTATCAATAGATTAAAGACTAGTTCAGAACACAAGTTTTTCAAGCATTCACCTGAGGTACAAGAAGGCTTTCAGATACTTGTATAGTGCATGTGAGCCTGCCCTCACTTTGCTCACCCCATGCGTGACGTTTTAGGTACCCGCATGGTATAGGAAATAAGCCCCCTTGACCCAAGGGGTCAAAGGAGAGGGAAGCAGTGGGCAAAGGGCATGGAAGGGGAGGGAAGTAGGCACTGGAGAGGACCATCCACCCTAATGGGACCCAGAGAGTGGCAGCCCAAAGGCAAGCAACGGAGTCATATCTTGTGGCTCTAGGCTGCTTGGATGGGGTTGCCATGGAGAAGAACTGCACGCTCCCACGTCAATACCCCTGGTACCCCACCCTGCTTACATCTCTGAGCATCAGCCCGGATGGGATAGATATTCACAATGAGGGAAGGGATGGTGGTTTTGTTTTGTCTTGGTGTGTCCAGTGCTCAGCAAGTGACTGACAGACAAGAGGTGCCTGATCAATATTTGTTAGGTTGGACTGTTGAGTGGTCAGCAAGACTGGAAAATAGAGTGGCAGGGGTCCTTTGGAGAAGCAACATAGTACAACGGGAAGGGTGTCACATTTGGCGTCAGAGGACCTCAGCTCGAATCCTACCTTTGTCACTTACTATTTGGGAAAGATAGTTCTCCCCTATAGACTTCAATTTTCTGTCTGACCTCTAAGATTCTGCCCAGCTCTAAATCTCATTCTATGACCCTAGAATATAGGATAAAGCTTTGATGAGGAAGAGGAGGAAGGCTTTGAGCAGAAGCTTGCCAATTGTTTGGTGAAGATGACTGGCCACTGCAGACTCACTGACCCTGATTACATAGAGGTATTTCCCCAGCAGCAGGTGCCTCCCTCAGTAGGCCATCACCCACCTCTCAAGCTGGCTGACTCTAGCCAGGTACCCTATGGCAGAGAACAGGTTTTCCCTGTGACTGTAAGTAAATCACACTCTGAGCCTTGGAACTGGGCACACCCTGTGATGGTGCCATTGGCCAGGAGCGAGCGGCAGTCTGATCTGTGGAGGAGGGTTGGTGCCAGGAGCAGCCCTCAATCCAGTCCCTAGATCTTGCTCCCTGAAGCGTTCTGTGCTGCTGTGGTATGTGCTAATATGCAACTCCTTGGTCCTCTTTGGCTCCAGACACAGTCCACCGATCACAGCTCTGATGGTGTGGTCTGGCCGACAGAGAAGGAGGTCCCCGCCCTCCACCAGCCCAGAGTCCTTGGCCTTTCCTGGCCTTCTTCTGCCCTGGAAAAGCCAAACGCATTTTTTCCATTAGACACCCTTAGATGGGGGAGCCATCTACACACAGTGGGTGGATTTTGAACTAAGACACCAAAGTGTATGTAGCAAGTGAGTCCCCCTAAGGGGACTGAGTCTCTTCGCTTTGGGGTGATGTCCATTTGTATGTATTGAATGTAGCATTTCCTTGAACCAGAGTCAGACAGGAGGGAGACCCACTCCCTTTGGAACTCAGTTCAGAGGTTACCTCGGTCAATCAGCTAGCATTTATTAGGCACCTACTATGTGCCTGTTCATGTTAAGTGCTACTAGTACCTCTGCCTTCAAGAAGTTCAGTCTAATGGGAGTTCCAGTTGCTAAATCCTTTCTCTTCTAGATTACCTAGTATCGTCACAGTTTGTGGAGACATCCCATTCCTTGCTCCACCAGTAGAATGTAATCTGCTTGAGGGGCAGGCAGAGTGGATTCCCAGTGCCCCGGCACATTGCCTTGTACTAAGCAGTGGATAGATGACACGTATATGTTGAAATAAATGTACCTTAGGACATTCATAGAAGAATTAGATTTGGATCCTGGCTTTGTCACTTACGGTCAGTGTGAATTTGGGGAAGTCATTCCCTCTTGGCCTAAGTCCTCATCTGTAAAATGGGAAGGTTGGACAATGTGACATCTAAGGTTCTTTTTGGATCTAAAGCTATGACTTCTTGCCTGGGCCCAGCTGATCCCAGGCATCCAAGATCAAACAGGCTGTCCAGGGACTCATGCCTCTGCTACACCCTCTTTCTTGGGAAGAACCAATAGGATGGGTTCCCCATGCACACAGTCAGCAGATATATAACTAGGGATGGACCAGTGGGACTTGGCCCCAGTGCATCCTGCAGAAACAGGATAGATAAAATTGAGTTTAGCACCTGGTTTATGATTTCATTGGTGTAGGGAAATGCCTTAAGGCAACTCTGGCAGTTACAGATCCTATCTGCCTAGTAACTTATTGTCCCAGAGAGTTGCCTGGGGGCCCTGAAAGGCTAAGTCTTTAGGCCACAGGTTTAGAGGTGGAAAAGGTTCCTCACCATCTAATCAACAACCCTCCTCTTATGGAGGAGGCCTAGGGAGGTTGTCATTCAGTCAGTCAGCAACCATTTATGAATGCTTACTCCGTGTCCGGGGTAAATACTGGGACTGCAGAAATAGTCCCTGCCTTCACAGAGATCCCATTCAGATAAGAGAGATGACATATGAGTAAGTGGGTACATACAAGATAGAGTAGCCTCTGAGAGGAAGGCATTGACATCTCAGGGGACCTGGGAAGTCTTCCTGAAGAATGTGGAATTTCAGCCGAGTCTTGAAGGAAAAAAGGGAAACTGAGAGGCACAAATGATGGGGCAGAGAGACAATGACTTTTTGAGGGTCATACAGCCAGCCTTGATCTGAACCTAGAGCTTGCTCATTGGAAGGCAGGCTCTCTAGCCACTATACTGGGGCTGCCTCTCTAGTTAGCAAAAGTGATTAATTGAAAAAGGAAACCTCTAGACAGCTTTCCTCCCCTCCCCTACCCCCATTATGCATTCCTTTCCTGTGCCTCCAACCATGGTCACTGAGAATGTTCTTCTCCCTACTTACCCTAGGCCCCCAAACCCCTAGTTACACTTTTGATAAGTTTCTCAGACAGGAGAGGTAGAATTGAGATTCCTTCCCTAATTCTGTGATTCTAGAAGACCTACTGGACCCAGTGCCCAGAGAGGCAGAGCACAATGGTGATCACAAAACCACAGAATCTGAGAGTTGGAAGCTACTAGGTCCAACTCATAGATACCTGAAAGGGGTCCTTGCTAGAACAGATCTGCCAAATAGCTGGCCAATCTCTTCTTGAAGACCCCTAAGGAAGGGGGAACCCACCACTTCCAGAGCCAGCCCTTCCCTCTGGGGACAGCTTTCATTGTTAGGATGTTTTTTTGTTTTGTTTTGTTTTTTACTGAGATCAGTCCTCTCGCTTGAACTCAAGTCTCTCGACACCAATAACTTTTTGAAACTGGAAGTCCTAGAGGCATCTTAAACTCAATGAACTGAACTCATTGTCTTTCTCTGCTCCTCCCCCTCTGCAACCTATCCCCCTTCCAAACCTCCCAACTATTGTCAATGGCACCACTATCCTAATACTTCAAGGGGCTCACAACCTAGGAGTCATCCTTACTCCTTCCTCAAGATCACAAGACAAATTTAATCTGTTGCCAAGTCTTGGGTTTTTTTTTTACCTTGACAATATTTCTCATCAATATTCCCTTTTCTCTACTCACACATCCACCAGCCTACTTCAGGTTCTCATCCCCTTAGGTCTGGACTATTATAATTATCTCCTAATCGGTTTCCCTGCCCCAAGTCTCTCCCTACTCTAATCTATCCTCTACTTACTCAGTGGCCAAAGTGATTTTCCCCAAACTCAGGTCTGATAATGCCACCTCCCTGCTCAATAAGTGTCAGTGGCTTCCAATGACATCCAGGTCAACTACAAATCCTCTGTTGGGCATTTAAAGCCTTTCACAACCTGGCCTCTTCCTATCTTTCCAACCTTCTTATACTTTATTCTCCTTCACTCATTCTACAATCCAGCCACACGGAACTACATTTGGTTCCTCACACAATACCTTCCATCTCCTCACTCCAAGCCTTTGGCTGTCCTCCATGCCTGGTATATTCTTTGTCTTCACCTAAGCCTGCTGGCTTCCTTCAAGTTGTGTCCAACTCCTCATGACCCCGTTTGTGGTTTTCTTGGCAAAGGTCCTGGAGTGGTTTGCCATTTCCTTCTCCAGCTCATTTTCCAGATGGAGAAACTGAGGCAAACAGGTTCAGTGACTTGGAGTGACTAGGGTCACTCAGCTAGTAAGTGTCCGAGGCTGGATTTGAACTCATGAAGTTGAGTCTTCCTGACTCCAGGCCCAGCGCTCTATGAACTATGGTGCCACCTAGCTGCCCCAGCTGCCTCCTTTAAGACTGCTCAAATCCCACCTTCTGCAAGGGATAACCTTCCTGCTTTCCTCTCCCCAGTGCCTTCCCCCTCTGTCTAATCCTATATATCTCTTGGATGCACACAGATGTTTGCATGTTATTTCCCCCATTAAAATGTAAGCTCCTTGAGGTCATTTTGTGTGTACCCCCAGTGGCTGGCACATAGTAGAGACTTTACCAATGTTTATTGTCTGACTGATTGACTCTTCTCTGAGAGTTCTGGAGTAATTTCTGGGGACTCCACCTCTTGCCACCAATGGAAATAACATATTGGTCATGATACCCTGAGGACCTTAGGACCTTTCCATCTGGTTTGCAGCTGAAACTCTCTCAATAAATGCACCATTGAGAGAATGACTGGCTGGATTTGTCTCTCTGCAGTCCCCACCCATTCTCTCCTCTCTGGAAGCCTCTTCTCAGAACAAGCCAGAGGAGATGTAGTCTAGTGACCTGGGAGTGTGTTGTGGGGGGTGGAGGGAAGGAGAGGGAGGCACTGAGGAGAAAGACAAGTTAAAACCTGAATCCTTGTCTTCTCAATCCCCCAAAGCAGATTACAGAAGTTAGGGAACATCCCATAACAATGTGAAAGGGCTCATTTCATTCCTTTCTTGGGGTCCTCAATCATAAAACAAGGTAGAGAGTGTATATGGTCCACTGTCCCTGGGGAAGAGGAGGAAAGAATATTATGTCACTAATACAGGAGGCAGTGCACCTAGTAGGAAGAACATTGGAGAGAGGGCTGGACCTGGCATCAGGAAAACCAGGGTTCGAGTCCCATCTCTGACATATATGTGCTGTGTGACCTTGGGCAAGTTGTTTCTCTCTGTGTCGGGGCAACTACAAGTCATAAAGGAGGAGCCAATCTGCATTGACAGAAGGCAGCTTCCTCACTGGGAGTTCCCTAACCAATGAAATCACAGATCACAGGGGTCAGGAGAGCTGGGTTCACTTTGTCTCCCCCATTAGATCATGAGCTTCTTGAGGGCAGGGGCTGTCTTTTGCCTTTCTTTTTACCCCCTTTGTTTAGCACAATGTCTGGTATACAGTAGGCACTTAATAAATGTTTGTCGACTGAGTACTATCTCTGTGCCGGGCCTCAGCTTTCTCCTCTGTAAAATGGGGAGAATCCTCTTACTACTGATTTTGGAGGTAGGAAGAAAGAAAGTGCTTTGTAAGCCTTAAAGCAGGACCAGTGTGAGCTGTTACATAACACAGTTGACTGGCAGCTCCCTGAGGGCCACCCCCACCCCTAGCCAGCCTGGGCTTCCCAAGCCCATCATCCATCCTGTGGGGTGAGGGCTGGATGTCCCATGAGCCTTTTGCTTCTTCGGCAGCCATCATCAGTTTCTCCCAATGAATGGAGAGAAAGCAGTGGTTGCGACGGGGCTTTCAGAGCCAGGCACTCTGCACGTGTCCCCAACCTCTGTGGTTTTCCAGGCTGGCCAGAGGAACAAGCTCTGGCCGGTACAGTCTGAGGCTGATATCTCTTCCATTAACTTTGGTGGCTACAGCCAGGCTCAAAGAACCAGAGGGCACTGAGAGCTGGGCTGGGAAGACCCTGCGATCAGATCTCAAAGGAAGGTCTCAAAGAAAAGGTAGAGTAATAGACAGGAGCCCAGGCTTCTCGGGCAGGAAGGGATTTTCATCAGAGAGAGGACAATGTCTCCTGATTGACAGGCAGTCCTTCCAGAAGATTGGAGACTCCCGAGTGAATGTAAGCTCCTCCAAGGCAGTCTGTCTTCCTGTTGGGGGTGAGAGGGTTGTTTTCTGATCTTTGTGAGCTCAGCATCTAAGACAGGGCCTGAGAGATAGAAGGTGCTTAATATCTGCTTGTTGGGTTGGATAGTTAAGGGCAAGCAGGAGGAGAGGAACTGAGGGAAGAAGAGGAAGGAGAAGACAAGAGGAGGAGAAGGAAGGGAGAGAAGAAAAGAGGAGGGAGGAGAGACAGGAGGAAGGGAGAGAAAGGAAAGGAGAGGAGAGGAGAGGAGAAGAGAAGGGAGGGGAGGAGGAGTGAGGAGGGAAAAGCTGGGAGAGAAGAGGAAAGAAGAGAAGAGAGAGGAAAAAAGAGAGGGGAGGGGAAGGGAGGAAAAGGAGGTAGAGAGAGAAGAATGGAGGAGAGGAGAAGAGAAGGGGGAGAGGAGAAAAGGAGAAAGGAGGGGAAGGGAGGGAGGGAGAGAGAAGAGGGAAAAGCTGGAGGAGAAGAGAGGAGGAGAATAGAGGAAGGGAGAGGTGAGGGGAAGGGAGGGAAGGAGAGAGAGGAGGGAAAAGCTGGAGGAGAAGAGTGAAGGAGAAGAGAAGGTGAGGAGAGGAGAAAAGGAAAGGGGAGGGGAAGGGAGAAAAAAGGATGGGGAGAGAGAAGATGAGAGAGGAAAAGAGGGGAAAAGAAGGGGAGGGGAAGAGAAAAGAGAGAATGAGGTGAGAGAAGAGGGGAGCAAAGTGGAGGCAAAAGGAAGAGTGAGAAAGAGAGAAGCGAAGAGGAGAGGAGAGACCATCCTCCTCCTCTCTCCCAGACAGTTTGCAGAATGGACCCATTTAGACCTGGCGAGTTAGGAAACTGCTCTCCTCCCCTTCCCCACCTCCCTTCTCTACCCCAGCTGCCAAATGTCCCTGAATGGCAAAGGCAGCATTGGTGGGCTGAAGTCACGCCAGCCCTGGCGTCTGTCCCTCTGGTTCCTGAAGCCTTCTCTTCAGACAGGGCCCGCCGTCGCCCTCCAAGCTTGGTCAGCATTTTCTCCACGGTGTCAAGGAGATTAAATTTTCATAGCCGAGGTCTCACCACACTGTGGATTGGAAAAGCCTTCACAGGAGCCTGGTGCCCAAGGCTGGGCAGAGAAGGAATCTGATCTTAGGGAGGGATGAGAGACAGAGTGAAAAGAGGGGGAGGGAGGGAGGATGAATGTCCATTAGTAAAAACCCTAAGAAAACCTCTTCTTCCCTCTCCTCCAGATAATCATGGCCTCACTCAGAGTCCCTCCAAGCCTTACTTGGAGGTGGGTGGCACAGAAGAGGCCCTAGATTGCCCAGGTTTGTAAGAAAGCAGTCGGTGATGGAAGCTGGGCTAGACGGGGCAGGGCTGGGCTTTTCCTGAGAACCTTAGTATAAGCCTGAGTTTGAGAGGATGGCCATCACCTGGCAGGCCTTAGCCCAGCCATTCTCTCCAAAGAGAGCAATCAAAACCCTTTTAAAAGCTCAGAAAATGCCTGTGGAAGGAGCAGCAGCCTGCATCAGGGTGCTCTCAGGACAGCACTTCTGCAGTGCCAAGCTCTTTTATTCTGGGGAGTGACACTCACCCATTCTGGAGACAGAACCATGCCTTCTCTTCTAGGACTGTGTGAGAAATTAGGGGTGTGGGGTGGTGGTGGTAGAGAACAAGCCCCTGGCAGAGCCTTCTCTATTTTCTTTCAGCTTCTCAGCCATCTTCCTTCCCTCTTTTCTGCTCCTTCTTTCAAGACAGTGATGTACTTCATTGGATAAAGCATTTGGCAGTCAGGGAGACCTAAGTTTGCATTCCTCTTCAGATACTTGCTGGCTGTGTGACCTTGGGCCAGTCTCTTAACCGTTCCATGCCTCAGTTTCCTCATCTGTAAGATGGTAATAATAATATCACCTACTTCCCAGGGTAGTTGTGAGAATCAAATGAGATGTTTGTAAAGTGCTATATAAATGCTATCTATTATTTTTGTTCCCTTCCTCACTGTTCTTTCTCTCATTGTCTTCCTCCTCCATTCTCTTCTTCTCTTATTTTTGCTTTCTCTCTTCTCTTTCTTTTCTCTTCTTTCCTTTTTTCTTCTCATTTTCCTCCTTCCTTCTCATTCTGCTCTTTCTCCATCTCCCTCTATCATTCTATTCCTTCCTCTCTTTTTTCTAATTCTCTCTCTCTCTCTCTCTCTCTCTCTCTCTCTCTCTCTCTCTCTCTCTCTCTCTTTCTCTCTCCTCTTTCTTCCAGTCCTATCTCTATCTCCCTCACCTCCTTTACCCCCTCTCTCCCAACACAAACCATTCATTTCTTTGCCTGACCATACACTATTCCTTGGAATAAATATAGTCTGTTATACCAAGAGGAGGCCCACAGGGGAGAATGGGGCCAGTGCCAGCCACAGTAGAGCCTGACCAACTCTATTTCTCACTGTAAATCTGGGCAGCCCTTTATTGGGATTGATTGTTTCTGGCAAGGACCTGAAGAATGAGCTCATTCATTATATAAGTTATGCGAATGATTTCTTTGGGGGGTGGGGAGTGGAAATTGGGCTCCTCTGAAACTCCCGCCATGCAGGAAGAGTTCCATGCTGACATCTGGCATGGTGAGGGGAGGGGGACCATGAAGCTTCTGGAAGAGCATTCCAAGGCTCCCCAGAGATGGACCTCATCCTACCCCCCTCCCTACCTTGGCACCTGGAGAAGGTCCATTACTGAAAACTGAGAACCTACTCAGAGCTCAGCCATCCTATTCCAAGCAAGTGTGTCCTTGCTAATGAGATCTTGGGATGTATTAAGGGAGGAAGATATACAAGCAAGAACCAGGTGATCATCTCAGTGTCCTGGGCCCTGGATAGGTTGCATTTGGAGTACTGCATTCAGTTTGGAGAATTATTGTTTAGGAAGGAGACTGAGAAGAACTGGAAGCGATTGGTATACCGGAAGTCGTGGAGAAAAGCCAGTCTGGGCTTGATGCCAGGAAGAAACTACCTAACATTTAGAGCTACCCAAAAGTGGAATGGGAATTAGCATTTATTAAGCACCTACTAAGTACCAGGCACTGTGCCTGGCACTTTACAAGATAATCTCATTTGATCTTTACCACCACCATGGGAAATAAATGCTCTTATTATCTACATTTTATAGATCAGGACACTGAGTCAAACAGAGGTTAAGTGACTTGCCCAGGATCACACAACTAGTAGGTGTCTGAGGCTGGACTTGAACTCAGGTCTTCCTGACTCCAGACCTAGGATTCCATCCATAGTACCCCCTAGATGCCTCAAGAAGTAGTGTTGTGTTCTACGCTCACTGGAGATTCGAGTGAAAGCTGGATGGCCACTTAGCAGTATGTTGTAATGTGGATTCTCTTCTAGGTATAGTTTGTTCTAGTTGGCTTCCAACCACAAAATTCTGTGAAATAATTTTTGAATTAGGAACTCAGTATTGACGGGGTTATGGAGAAACAGGTGAGCTCGTTCATTGCTGGTAGAATTGCAAATTAGAAGAACCTTTTTTTTTGCAAAGCAATCAAACAGAAGATAGAAAATAATGCTACTGTTTGACTCAATAATTGTTAGGAATATTTCCTAAGAATGTTAAAACAAACAAAAAAGTTCTCTATTAAAAGTTTTGATGGAATCATTTGTTTGTGCTTTAAACAAAAGTTTTATTGATGGGAAGTATGACAACATGGATAGAAAGCTGGCCTCTGAGTCAAAGACCTGGTTCAAACACTTCTTCTGATACCACCTGACTATGTGACCTTGGGTAAGTCACTTAATCCCCTTAGTGCCCCAGGCAACTAGCTAAGTCTATAAATTACAGGACAGTTTTCCATCTGCATTCATAGAGGGAATTTCTTCTCTGGGATTTCCCTACACCAGTTAAATGAAAGAACAGGTATGGACAAAAATTTACTAATATATTTTATTTTTACATCACATTCATTTTTGGAAAAAATATCCCTACCCCCACTCCTATTCATTGTGTCACTCTTGTAACAAAGATTAAAAATAAAAAGGGGAAAAAATAGACCAGTTAAGAAAACCAACCACTACATCAGCTAAGTTTGACCTTCTGGCACACCCCACGCCTCACCCCTCACACACCACCACATACCCTGCAATCCAGCCTCCTGGCTGTTTCTCAAACAAGATACTTCACCTTCAGTTTGTATGTTGTTTCCCTCATTAGATTGTGAGTTCCTCCATGGCAGAGACTGGTTTTTGTATTACCAGCTCTTCACATAATGCCTAGCATAAAGTAGGTGCTTAATAAATGCTTTATTATCTGACTGACGATGTGTGCAAAATCACATACTCATAGGCTCCCACCTCTACAATGAGGGGAAGGAGATGCGTTTTCTCAACTCCTCTGTAAAGCAAAGCTTGGTCATTATATTAACACTACATCCAGTTTCTTTTTTTTTTATTTTCCGATTACATGGTCACGGTCATTTCTTTAAATTGTTTCCTTGGTTCTTCTTGCTTAACTCTGCATTGGTTGGTTTAAGTCTTCTCAAAATTCTCTGAATTCTTCATATCCATCATGCCCTATAGTGGCCTAATATCCCATCACCTCAACAATTTGTTTAAGCCTTTTCTCAATTGATAAGTGTTACCTTTGTGTTCACTTCTTTGCTACCACGAAAAATGCTATTATAAGTATCTTGGTGAAAAAGTTGTGTGCATCTTTGACTTCCTTGGGGTATGTGCCTAGCAATGGAAACTCTGAGTCAGAATTTGGGCATTTTAGTTGCTTTTTAATTACAATTCCAAATTGCTTTCCAAAATGGATGGGCTAATTCATAGCTCCACCAACAATAATTTGCATTCTGATCTTTCTCTAGGCGCTCCAACATGGATATTTTCTTATTTTTAAAAAAAAAATCATTGCCCAGTTTGCTGGATGTGAGGGAAAACTTTAGAATGATTTCAATTTTCATCACTCTTATTATTGGTTATGTAGATTCATCTTTCATAGGATTGTTAATGGTTTGTAATTTTTCTTTGGACAGCTGTTTGTTCCTATCCTTTAACCACTTAGACCTCAGGGAATGGCTCTTACTCATATATTTATGTTAATTCCTTCTGTATCTTAGAGTGGCTGAGAGTAATGGAAGCCACTGCCCATTCCAAATTGGGCTCACCTATCTCTTACATGGCACACCTCGTATTCCAATCCTCTTCATATGGACCCCCTTTTTATTTCAGCCTTCAAAATTATCAGTAGAGTAAAACTACTCTGTCTCATGATGACCTAGTGCAAGTTCTTCTTACATAGAGATAATGACTAGAGAGTAGGCCTTAGAATCAAGAAGACCTGAGTTCAAGTCCTGCCTCTGACACCTACTGGCTATATGACCCTGCCTGGGTTACTTAACCTGTGAATGCACTAAACATCTCCCTGAGACTATAAGTTGAAGTGAAAGTGTGGACCTGCCTTAGGAGAGGGAATTTCCTTATTTGAGAGTTCCCTGTATCACTGAAATCACAAGTCAACTTCATATCTATTATATCTTGGATTTCAGACCTCTATTAGAAACATTTAATGGAATTTTTTATAATTCATAAGAAGTATTGTGTGCAATTACAAAATATGGCAAGCAAATCAAATGTTCAATAATAGGAGAATGGAAAAAAAATGACTTGTGTTTACATTAATGGAATGGAATGGGTGGCAACAAGCCAATGAGAATGAAGAATTTCTGTCAAGATTTTAAAATTTTGTTGTCCATCAATGACAGTGCGGCCATTACATTTAGTCTCTAGTATCACAGATATGATATGATACATAAGGAAATGGTTTGGCACTAAAGAAAACAAAGATAGGAAAATCAACTAAGTCAGACCAAGCACATAATAACAAAAGGCATTCATATGGGGGCAACTAAATGGTGCAGTGGATAGAGTGCAGGGTCTGGAGACAGGAAGATGCATCTTCCTGAGTTCAAATCCAGCCTCAGACACTCACTAGCTGTGTGACCCTGGGCAAGTCACTTCACCCTGTTTGCCTTACTTTCCTCATCTGTAAAATGAGCTGGAGAAGGAAATGGAAAACCACTCTAGTATCTTTGCCAAGAAAACCCCAAATGGAATTATGAAGAGTCAGATCTAACTGAAAAACAACTCAATAACAAAGCATTTACACAGCATTTTAAGATTTGCAAAACATTTGAGAAATACTTTTTCATCTTCACAACAACCCTGGGGTGGGTGCTACTTTTATTTCCATTTCATAAATGAGGAAGGGGAAGCAGGCAGAGGCTAAGTGACTTTCCACAAGGTCGTATAGCTAATAAGTATCTGACATGGGACTTGAACTCAAAGCTTACTGACCAGTGGTCTATCAGCTCTCCTAGTTGCCTTTACACAGAGCTACAGAGAACTCCAAAATGGAGGCAAAGGAATTTCTAGGGCTAATTTCTAACCCCAGTTCTTGAGATATCTGAAAAGGGGGGGGGGGATAACAAAGCATTGAAAAAAAGTGCAGACCTTATTTTTTTTTAACCTGACTAATGACTTCACTGGTGCAGTGAATTTCTAGTGAGGAAAATCCCTCTACCAATGCAGATTTGCACCTTATCTATAATTTACTGCTTTCAAGCATTGCCTGGGGAACTGAGAGATTAAGTGATTTGGTTGGGGTCACAGCCAGCATGTGTCAAGGCTTCCTGACTCTATCCAGCAAGCCAGAGACCTTATTATGATTTTTTTAAGCTATTGCTATAAAATTAGAACTGAAAAAACGACTTATCATTCAGAAAATCTTTGGTAATATAAAACCATAGGTGTATTTTTCCATATCCACTAACTCTTTATGAGAATAATCTACATATGCATTGAGGATGAACTCAATGAAGTTATAACAAGGGAACAAGAAGGCTTCTACAAATAATATTTTCAAGAGCAGACCTTGTCTTTTCAATCATACAATTGACTGAAAGACAAAGAGAATAAAAGATCCCACTGCAGTCAAAAAATATGAACTCACAACAACCATATGAAAGGATACTCCAAATCACTAAGAAGAAAAATTCAGATCAAACAACCCTGATGTCTCATTGCACACCCGGCAAGTTGGCAACGATGACAGAAGATGGGAATGGTCAGTGTTGGAGAAACTGTCAAGAGACTGTCACACTGAAACATTGTTGGTGGAGCTGTGAATTGGCACAGTTCTGGAAAGCCATTTGGAATTATGCAAAGAAAGTGACTAAAATACCCTTTAGCCCAGAGATTTTACTGCTAAGCATCCACCCCAAGAAGGAGAATGACTTTTTAATATGCTACCTGTATATTTTATTTATTTTTCCCACTCAATAGTATTTCATATAGAAATAAGTAATATTTGTTTTCATTTATTGATTATAAATGAATACTATTTATGTGGTAATAAGTAATAATAATTTAATAGTAATAAGAAAGAACTAGAAACGAAAGAGATGCCCACCAATTAGGAAAGGGCTATAAGTGGTATAAGATATTACTATGGATAATTACATTTTTGGATAATTACAAGTGGTATATTGCTATGCTGTTAAGAAAACACACACACACACACACACACACACACACAATGAGCATGATGAATACAGAGAAGCATGAAAAGACCTTCAAGAACTGATGCAAAAAAAGTAAGCAGAGCCAGGAAAACAATCTACACAATTACTACGACAAATCAAATGGAAAGACCAACAACCATAACACAATTGAAACAAATGTTATGAAGTTGTAAAGTACAAATTTGGCCTCAAAAAAGAAAAATAAGGAGACTTTTTTCTCTACTCCTTTGCAAAGGTCTTTTGCAGGATCCACAGGTATGGAATATTGCATATAATGTCAGAATTTAGGGGTGTATTGCTTGATTTTACTGATTTTTCTTCTTTTTATTTCTTTAAAAATTTATTTCTTGTAAGGGATGGCTCATGGGATGGGGAGAGGAAGGGAGATACAGAGAAAAGTCTAGGAAAAATCTAAAACAAAAGATAACAATAAAAAATCAATTTTAAACAAAACCCATTGAGCTTGCCCTTTGTTGACTAATTTTTTAAAACTATCTGATTTAGTAGAGTAAAACATTGCCTCAAAGGCTCTCTTCCAACAAGGTGTTTCCCATGCATATGGCAAAACACTACAAAATTCTTTGCAAGATACAATAGTGGAGATATTAGTGTTTGACAACTCTCTGATTATTAATATCAAGCAAGTCATAAAGCAGAGAGATGTACAACCTCCAAATGTGTGTTGCTACTTACATGAAAGAGGTCCACCACAGAATCCAAACAGAAAGGAGATTCCCTTTGGATAATGAGATCCTTCCAGTGTTCCTGTTTGTGTACAACATTGTGCTACTTGAAGAAAACCACAGAAAACAGTAGAGCCTTCTAAATGAGATGCATGATCACTTAAAAAAAGTCAAGCTATGTACACAGGAAAAACTAAGTGGATGAGGAATGCCTATTGTCCAGACTCTGTAAGGAGTTCGACTGACAGCCCATACAGACTCTGAGGACAGACCATGAGTTGAACTTAGAATGGAAAAGGAGGAAGAAAGTATCTTTTCCCCCACTACAGGGTGGTGTTGTTGAGTTGTTTTTCAGACATCCCACTCTTCATGACCCCATTTGGGGTTCTCTAGGCAAAGATACTGGAATGGTTTGCCTTTTCCTCCTCCAACTCATTTTACACATGAGGAAATTGAGACAAAGAGGGGGAAGCTGCATCTTTGGACACAACATATATGTGTGTGTGTGTGTGTGTGTGTGTGTGTGTGTGTGTGTGTGTGTATGTGTATGAATTACAGATACATTGAAATGTTAAGACCCATAGCCACTATATCTGTGAGCATCCAGCCAAAGGAGGCCAACATGGTGAAGGGCCTCCAGTTTGTGGCATGTGAAGATTGATCAGAAGAACTAAGGATGTTCAGTCGGCTGAAGAGTGACATTAAGACATTAAGAGTGACATAATAGATGTCTTTTACCTAAAATATTTTAAAAGCTGTTGTATACAAAAGTGGATTTGATTTGTTCTGCTTGGTCCCAGAAGGCAGAATTAGCAATAACATATGGAACTTCCTCTCTAGATCCCCAATCCCCTCATTGGATGACCTTCCAGGAATCCTATTTTAGGAAAGCCTTTGCCAGGTTTCTCTGCTCCCTCTCCACAACCATTTGCCTGGCTTCTGCCTTCTTGCTAGATATCCTTTCCTCCCTTCTCCCCCAATCTTTCCCAGTTCTTGGACCAGGAACCACAATCAAATGAACTCTGCCATTGTGACTGGATGGGGTGTGTCAATATATTCTCTCATGGCCCCACTCACCATCCCTGTAACTTTCTGGACCAAAGTGCTCCTCTTTGGCCAATACTCTCTTCTGTGTTTGTTTCCCCCATTAGAATGTAAGGTAACAGAGGGCAGGGATTACCTTTATTTTTGTGTTTGCATCCTCAAACCTTAAACTTAATGTGCACTTTTTCATTAATTCATTCATTCTTTGGTTCTCTATCTATAAATGGAGAGTATCTCACCCGGTCATGTCCTTGGACCTTTACTGGGCAGAGACTTCTCTTATCCCCTGCATGGTTCTTATGATGATAAGCAGAATAACAGCGAAGATAACTTCAATTTCAAAGATTACAGAATTTAAGAGTTAGAAGGGAGCTCAAAGTTCAAGTTCAAGAAATATTATTTCGCCTTCACCCCTAAGAACTCTGGGTTCCCACAGATCCAGGTCTGATCCTTGAGGTTGACCCCAAAAAAGTCAGTATCTCTCTTTGGCTAATTGGCTCCGCCTTAAAGCAGAATTCTAGAGAAATCTGAATAAAGCTTAGGTACAGCTGGTGTCTAGGGTTTCCCTGAATGTCGGTATCCCCATTCCTGCATAATGGAAAGTGGGAAGAGAATAAGCATGTATTAAGTACCTACTATATACTAGACACTTTAGAAATATCTCATTTGATCCTCATAACAACCCTGTGAGGTAGGTGCTGTTTTTATTCCCATTTCACAGTTGAGGAAACTGAGACAGGCAGAGATTAAGTAACTTATTCAAGGTCACATAGCTGCTAAGTGTCTGAGGCTGGATTTGAACTCAGCTCTTCCTAACTCCAAGCCTAGTGCTTTATCCACTGTGCTACCTACCTGCATGGTTTGTTGTTGAATCATTTCAGTGTGTCTGACTCTCCATGCATCCATTTGAGATTTTCTTGGCAGAGATACTGGAGTGGCTTGCCATTTCCTTGTCCAGCTCATTTTTTACAGAGGCAAACAGGACTAAGTGACTTGTCCAGAGTCATACAGCTAGTAAGCGTCTGAGGCTGGATTTGAATTCAGATCCTCCTGACTACCCGTCTGGTGCTCTCTCTATCCACTGCAGCGCCACCTAGGTATTCATTATAAAATGGGACAGCCTTTACTTTATCTGCCACAAAAAGCACATTATACAAAGGACTCACAGGAGTCCATTAACAAATACAAAAACAGGAAGCACTTTAATAGCACATTAGACTTTCCTCTGGAAGATAGATACTTTGTGGGATTCCTGAATAGATAACTTCCCACTCACCTTGAATGTGCACTGTCTGAACAACTCACAGCAATATCATAGAGGCATTGGGGATAGGAATAAGATAAATAAAACAATCCTTATTTACAAACAGCTTACATTCAAATGAAGTAGACAACAGGTATGGATGCATATGTATATACAGAATAAATATTAAGAGAATAAATATTAATAATAAACAAATACAAGGTCATTTGGGAATGAAGGCACCAGCAGTTGGAGGGGGCATAAGGAAAGGCTTTGCGTAGATGGTGATGCTTGGGCTGCATTTCGAAGAATGGGAAGGATTCTAGGTGGCAGAGGTGATGAGGGTGTGTGTCCCTGGCATGAGGGATGGCCAGTGCAAAAGTCTGGAGATGGGAGATGGATTGCTCTGTGTGAGGAATTGAGAGAAGGACAGTTTGTCAGAGAATGTGGAAAAGAAAGTAATGTCCGATGGGTGTGGAAAGATCCTGAGGTTGAGGTTGTATTGGGTTTTAAAAGCTAAACAGAGGAGTTTATTTTTGATGCTAGAGGCAGCAGGACATGTTGGGGTTGATTGAATGGGGGAATGATGTTGTCTCATATGGGCTTAAGGACTATGGCACCAGCAGCCATGTGTAGGATAGATTAGAGTGGGCAGAGACTGGGGGCAGGGAGGCCAGCGAGGAGACTGGAGGACTAATTTGGGCAAGAGGAGATGAGAATGTGAACTAAGATGCTGGCTCTGTGAGTGGAGAAAAAAGGCCGGAGGCCATAGATGTGAAGATACAAATGTTGTTGTTGTGTTTGTCCTTCATTTTCAAAGAGGACCATCACATCAGGGAGATGATGACATGACTTGCAGTTGACTTTGGTTTGAGTGAGGGAAGGCTGTGCAAGGTCACCAGCCTCACTTTCTCCTCCAGAACCATCTGGGTCCAGTGGCCTGATATTCACCAGGACAACAAGATTTGGCAATGATCGGCTACTGAGGTGAGGGAGAGAGTATGGGGACAAGGTTAATGCTGAGGTCATAAACTTGGAAAACTGGGAGGACTGGGTACTTTGTATAGAAATAGTTAAGTTTATTTACTTCATTTTTTTTTGAGGGAATTGGGGTTAAGTGACTTGTCAAGGGTAATACAGATAGTAAGTGGATGAGGTTGGATTTGAACTAACTCCAAGGCTATCCACTGCTTCACCTAGCTGACCCAAACTAGTTTAGAAGTTTAGAAGAAATAGGCAAATAACTATGGCTAACATTTCTATAGTGCTTTAAGTTTCACAAACGGTAGGTGCTATCATTATCCTCATTTTATGGATAAGGAAACTGAGCCTTTGTCTCAGCTCTAGAGTTATGAATCTATACTCCTATGACTTCCTTGGGTCTCAGTTTCCTCATCTGTAAAGTGAAAGAGTTGGAGTGTCTCGGGAGTCTCTCCTCACTCTCAATCTATTATCATAGGCTCAGACTTCCCTCCCCCACTCATATCCACTTCTTTTGGGGGGGAGGAATGCAATTGGGGAATGTGACTTGCCCAGGGTCACACAGCTAGTAAATGTCTGAGGCTGGATTTGAACTCAGGTCCTCCTAACTCCAGGCCTGGGGCTCTAGTTACTGTGCCACCTACTTGCCTTTCAACATCCATTTCTTTCACATTACCCTTTGCTCCTGTTTCTCCCACTGAAGTATGGCTGTCATGGCCCTCTCCCTTGCCCTTTGGGTGATCCTTAACTTTAATCCTTCAGGGACTAACTTTCCAGGATTTGAAGTCATACATTGCCGGAAGAATATTGGCACTAAAAAAAATACATCTTTGTTTCAGGCTGAAGCTTAGGGGATATTAAAAGAACTCTGCAATTCCCCAAAGGCCATCCAGCCCCTTCTGCTCCTCCCATTCAACTCTGGGCCCAGAGTATTGGCTATGTACAGGGGCTGCCCCGGCTTAGAGGTTAAAAAGATGGAGATGAACGCACAGCATCCCTGGAGATGCCCCCATCGATGCCATTTAAAAAACAAAACAAACAAAACCACAGAAATGAAACAAATCCTAAATTGAAAAAAAAATTCTTTGACTTTGTATTTTGTCTTTTCTCCTGTGCGAAGGAGGCATCATGGGGTAGTGGAATGTGTGAAGTCAGGGGTCCTTGGGTCAAGTGCTGTCTCTGCCCCTAACTTCCTGTGTGATTGAGGACAACTCAGATTCTTTTTCTCCTCTCTCTCTCTCTCTCTCTCTCTCTCTCTCTCTTTCTCTCTCTCTCTCTCTCTTTTCTTCCTCCTTCTCTCCTCTCTCTCCTTTTTCTCTCCTCTCCTCTTTCTCTTCTCTCCTCTCTCTCTTCTCTCTATTTCTTTCCTCTCTTTCTCTCACTCCTCTCTCTCTCCTGTCTCTCTGGGTCTCTCCCTCCCCTCTCTCTTTTCCTCTCTCTCTCTTCTCTCTCATATCCTCTCTCTTCTCCTCTCTCTCTCTCTCTCTCTCTCTCTCTCTCTCTCTCTCTCTCTCCCCTTTCTCTCTCACTCCTCTCTTTCTCTCTCATATCTCTTTATTTCTCTCCTCTCCCTCTGGGTCTCAGTTTCCTCTTCTGTAAAATAAAGTAGATTGAACTTAGAGGGTGTGTAAGGTCCCTCCCAGCTCTGGACCTATGAGTCTGTGCTTAGAAGATCTCTCTAGAACACAGCTGAGGTGCCAATACATGAGTGACTTCCAGGTCCCCAAAATGCCACTCCAGAGAAAACCACTAGCCCTGACCTTTCCAGTTGAGTCTGCCTGTGGAAAAAGCAATGAAAAGCCTCCGGGCCAAAGAGGGGAAAAATCACCTCCTTGTTGGAGTAGCTGGATGGCACTCAGCTCTGAGGTATCTCAAATCTGCCTAACAGGTTTTTTTTCTGTCTGTTGCCTTATGTTAAAAAAAATCGTTCCCTTGAGCAACTTCCCAAAATCTCCTGATGGAGACATGTCACAAAAGATCTATGTTTCCTTTGGGAACCAGGCCACTGGGCGGGCAGCTGGATAAGACACGTTCGAGATGCCTAGTTTCATGTTTGAATTGGAGAGAGCCAGAAATCACACTGAACAGCATTTCCTCCACTTTCCAGTGTGGACATCCAGCCACACATAACTTTGTCCTCTTGGTTTTAAACAAGAATATATCTTCTTTTCCCTTCTTTCTTTCTTTCTTTTTGAAGACTCAGATTCTTGGAACGCATCCTTTTTTTTTCTTTTTGGCTATTTTTACCCACTTGGATCCTTCCGGTAACCATGGCAATTCATCCAAACACTGGATTCCAGCCTCTAATGACATAACCTCCCCCTTTCCTGCTTTCTCTTCCCTTACCTCTGGCTCTGCTCTCTCTCCTCTTGGGGGAAACAGGAGAAAGACTTGGGATTCCTTCTTCTCCCTTCCCCCCAAAAAAGGTTCTGTTTTTTTCTTCTTTTGTGGTTCCCATTAGATGCAAATGTGGCCTGTCTCTCTTGGGATCCTGCCTGGGTCAACGAGGCCAAGCTGTTTTGAGAAGCTATAAGCCACCCCCCCCAATCTCTCCCTCCTCCCTTCTCCTCCACCCCCTCCCACCCCACAAATTCCAATTTCCACTGCAAAGCAAGGATGGCATTTCTTCTGGAAAGCTGGGCATCTTCACTCTTTCCCCTCAGTGCCAAACTTCCTCAGAGGCCAGAGGTGAATGGGCAAATAGAAGAGGAGGAGAGGAGGGGGGTGGGTGGGGTGATCCTTTTGGCTTTTTGGTTTGCCTGACGACCTACCCTGAAGAGTCTCTGGAATGGGCAGCCGAGTTGGTGGGTGGGGAGGTCAGGGAGACCCCAAAGGCAAAGAAGTGAAGCAGAGCTGGCGAATTATTGGGCCAGAGTCTGGGTGCCAAGTGAGGGATGCCTGCTGGGGGTGGGGGGGGCAGGTTTGCCCTCAGAGGCACACGTGGGGCCCCCACGTGCAAGGCTGCTCTGCAAGTGAGTCAAAGCCCACAGCTCCCAGGCATACATCACAGGAGGGGAAGGGAAAGGGGGGTGGAAACTTCCCTAAGTGATCCCTCATCCAGAGAATTCTGCCAAGCTGGCCCAAACTGAAGTCCAGGGGCACCTCAACCACCACCCCTCACAGCCAAACCCTTTTCGGGGGTTCCTTGTACCACATGTGAGACCACAAAATGATCTGTCCAACGCACAGGTCTGACCATAACACCTCCTTGCTCAGCAAACTCTAGTGACTCCCTATCACCCCCAGGATCAAAAATCAAAGCCTCAATTTGGCAGGAATGACTCCTCATGACTCCTGTTTTCCAGTCTTAAACATCACTCATACCTTGATGCTGGCCTCTTTGCTGTTTTTCAAACAACACTCTCCATCTCACGTCTTGGAGCCCCCAAAGACCCAGGTGCAAATTCTGCCCCATTTACTTGGTGTGTGACCTTGGACAAGTGGCCTAATATTTCTTAGCCTCAGTTTCCACATCTTAAAAATGGGGGAGGGGGTTAGGACAGACAGCCTTTTCAGTTCTTAATCGATGATCCCGTGACCTGGAAAATGGGGACGGTAATGCCTACTTCATAGGGGCTCAAATGAGAAAATGGATTCAAAGGTCTCCAGAAAAATCAGCTATTATTATACAGTTATTACATATTTGTTTTATAGATTATTTATTATATATTTATATATTATTATGTAACTATTATTCTTAGCTATCTTGAAGCAATGCTGTGTAGGAAACTCATTAGTACTATAGAAAATGAAGTCCATCAATTCCCTCCCTTCATTAAAGAAGTGGGGGACTGTGGGTGAGGAACACAGCCTACACTGTCAGACAGAGTGGATGTTTTGGTTAGTTTTACTGAAATGTTTCCTAAGAGAAGCCTCACTGAGTCAGAAAAGGGGAAGAAACTCTCAGAGGAGAAAGGAAAGACATCTCTTTTTTTCTTTTCCAAAAGGGTCTAGGAGCTAGAATTATTCTTTTCCGGTCCTTAAGTAACTTGAAGCATTTCACCCTGCTCCTCAGCTCTGTCCTCCCATCAAATTCACAAATCAGGGTTGGGTTTCCCTCCTGCTGCTTCCTGGAGGTAGTTAGGGGGTTCTAAAAGTGCAGGACCCCGAGTCAGAAGACCTGAGTTCGAATCTGTCCTCAGACACTCACTAGCCATATGACCCTGGGCAAGTCACTTAACCTGTTTGCCTTCATTCATTGGAGAGGGAAATGGTAAACCACTTCAGTGTCTTTGCCCAGAAAACCTCATACAGATCACAAAAAGTGAGACACAACTGAACAATTGCTACTTCCTACGCTTATCCCAACTAGCCCCTTTCCCTCTTTGGGCCTCAGTTTCCTCCTCTGTAAAGTGAAGGAGGTTGAACTTAATGATTCCCAACCCAAAGATTCTATAAGTCTGTCATACCAGCCTCACTACCTCTGCTCTCCTTTGATCTGCCTACCCACTCTAGCCTCACTGTCCTGGGCTGGCTCCTGGACCTTGGTGGAGCCAGGGAAGAATTTGCCAACCCTCCGTTCTTTGCCCTTCAATCAAGTCACCATCCACTCGCTTTGGCCTCCTAATCTCTGTGGTCACTTGAATGCTGGAGTCACAGTGACCTGGCAGTGCCCACAGTTTGCCCAGGTGAACATTGGCAGCTCCCCCAGGAGGGCATGTGATTTCCACAAGCCATTCTTTCTCCTGCCCCTCTGCTCAAACGCTGAGGAGAGGGGTGTGTGTGTGTGTGTGTGTGTGTGTGTGTGTGTGTGTGTGTGTGTGTGTGTGTGTATGCATGCCTCCAGCTAATCTACCTTATTGCTACTGGCTAAGAGAGAAGGACTGTCTGAAACAAAGGATGACCTGATGAACTCTGAAGCCAGACAGGACCTCAGGGACCATCTCCTGACTAATAATGCCTTAAATCCTAGAGAGAATATTGGCTTTTTGGTGAAAAATTGATTGGGCCCATAGACAAAATGGAAGACCTGGGTTTAAGCATCTGACACATCTGGGCAGTGAGAGCTGGCTGAGTCAACTCTAAATGCCCCAGGTAACTAACTCTCTAAGACTAGAAACTGCAGGGTGAGGCAGAGCCAAGATGGCAGAGAACAGGCTGGGACTCATCAGAACTCTCCCAACACTCCCCTCCAAACAACTTTAAAATATGCCTCAAATAAAATTGTGGAGTGATAGAGTTAGAGGGAGACATTTTCCCAGCCTAAGACAACTTAGGAAGTAGGCAGGAGAGGTTTGTCATGCTAAGGTAGGCATAGCCCCAGAGCATGGCAGTAGCACCAGCTGTGGACTTTGGAGACAGTGACAGCAGCAGCAGCAGCAGCTTCAAGAGCTCTCAGCTCAGAGATAGTAAGGGGGTCAGATGACTGGTCATAAAGAGATTATAGGGGACCCTTTGCTGGTACTTGATGCAGCTGGTACCAATTGGCAATTCTATTGACCATAAGAAGTTTTAGATTGCAGTTCCGGGATGGAGAGGAGCACCTGGATCTGAGGGAGCAGGAACCCTGGTCACAGTTCCAGGGCCAAGAGGAGCACAAGTACTTGCAGCTGCAGGAGAGCAGGGCCCCTTGCTAGATAAAGACAAGATCTCAGGCCAGGAGAGAAATGACCATATCTCTCTCCAGATCACACTATTTTAGAAGCATCGACAACTTGTAGACCTTAAGAACTAGCTCTGAAAACAGAACCATGAGAAAACCTGAAGTTTGGGATGGTGCCTCCCCATCCCCAGAGGAGCAGAGCCCAACTTTAACATCAAGTTCAAAGTGAAGAAATAGGCTGGAAAAAATGAACAAACAGAAAAAAAGAAAAAATTTGATCATAAAAAGCTACTGCAGTGGCAGGGAAGACCAAGGTAAAACTCAGAACAAGGCAACAATGTGAAAACAGTTACAACCAAAGACTCAAAGAAAAATGTTAATTGTACCCAAGACCAGCAATAATTCCTGGAAGAGTTAAAGAAAGAGATAAAAGTGGTAGAAGGAAAAATGGGAGAAGAAATGAGAGTAATGGAAGGAAATTATGGAAAGAGAATTAGTAGTTTGGTGAAAGAGGCACAAAAAATACTGAAGAAAATATCACCTTAAAAAACAAAGATGGCCGAATGGAAAAAAAAGGTACTAAAGCTCTCTGAAGAAAAGAATTACTTGAACATTAGAATTGGGCAAGTGGAAGCTAATGATTCCATGAGACTTCAAGAAACAATAAAACAAAGTCAAAAGAATGAAAAAATAGAAGAAAATGTGAAATATCTCATCAGAAAAACAACTGACCTGGAAAATAGAATGAGGAAAAAAAATTTAAGAATTATTGGACTACCTGAAAGCCATGATCAAAAAAATGAGCCTAGATATGATATTTCAAAAACATTATCAAATAAAACTGTCCTGATATTTTATATCCAGAGAGAAATTCAAAGAATCCACTGACTACCTCCTGAAAGAGATCCCACAATGAAAACTCCCAGTAATATTATAGCCAGATTCCAGAGTTCCAAGGTCAAGGAGAAAATATTGTAAGCAGCCAGAAAAAACAATTCAATTATTATACAGCCATAGTCAGGATCACACAAGATTTAGAAGCTTCTACATTAAAAGAACAGATGCTTAGACTATGATATTCTGGAAGGCAAAGGAGCTAGGATTACAACCAAGAATAACCTACCCAGCAAAACTGAGTGTAATCCTTCAGGAGGAAAAAAAGATATTTAATGAAATAGAGGACTTCCAAGCATTCCTGTTGAAAAGACCAGAACTGAATAGAAAACTTGACATTCAAATAAAAGACTCAAGAGACCCATAAAAAGATAAATATGAAAGAATAATCATAAGGGAATTAATCAGTGGAATTAAACTGTTTACATTCCTATAAGGGAAGATGATACATGTAACTCCTAAGAACTTCATCATTATTAGAGCAGTTAGAAGAAGTCTGCATAGATAGAAGGCACGAGTGTAAATTGATTATGTTGAGATGATCTCCAAAAAAAAACAAACCCTAAAAGAATGTAGGGGTGAGAAATAGGGATGCATTTGGAGAAAGGGGAAAAGAGAAGGGCAGAACTGAGCAATTTTCTCATATAAAAGGTGTGCACAAGGAAGAACTTTTATAATTGAGGAGGAAATGGAGGGGCTGGCAGGCAACACTTAAGCCTCACTCTCATCAGAACTGATTCGAAGAGGGAAGAATACACTCAGTTAGGCATAGAAATTTATCTTACCACATAGGAAGATAGAAGGGGAAGGGGATAAGAGATACGTGGGGATGGGGGATGGGGAGAGATGATGATAAGGGGAGGACAGACTCGGGAGGCAGTAGTTAGAATCAAGACAGACTTTTGAGGATGGACAAGATAAAAAGAGAGAAGGAGAAAGAGAGGAAAATGGGGTGGAAGGAAATGCACAATTAGTGACCATAATAATGAAAGTGAATGGAATGAGCTAACCTATTGAACAGAAACAGCTAAATGGATTGGAAACAAGAATCCAAGAATAGGTTGTGTATAAGAGACATTCTTGGGATAGAAAGAAACACAGAGTTGAAATGAAGGGCTGGAGCAGATGATGCTTCAGTTGAAGTGAAGAGGGGAAAGGTGGCAATCATGATCTCAGATAAAGCAAAAGCAAAAATAGACCTAATTGAAAGAGATAATCAGGTACACTATATTTTTCTAAAAGGTACTATAGACAATGAAGTGATATAAGAAAATTACATCAAGTTTCTCTGATAAGGGCCTTATTTCTCAACTATATAGGTAACTGAGTCAAATTTATGAAAATAAGAGCCATTCCCCCATTGATAAATAGTCAAAGGATATGAATAGGCTGTTTTCAGAAGAAATCAAAGCTATCATATGAAAAAATGCTCTAAATCACTATTGATTAGAGAAAGGCAAATTAAAACAATTCTGAGGTATCACCTCACATTTAACAGAAAGGACAAATGCAGGAAGGGATGAGGGAAAATAGGCACACTAATACATTGTTGGTGGAGTAGTGAACTGGTCCAACCATTTTGAAGAACAATTTGGACTATGCCCAAAGGGCTATAAAGCTGTGCTTACCCTTTAACCCAGAATAGCACTACTAGATCTGTACCCCAAAGAGATCAAAAGAAAAGTGAAAGGACCTATTTGTGCAAAATATTTATAGGAGCTCTTTTTGTGATAGCAAAGAACTGAAAAATGAAGAGACTGGTTGAGGAATGACAAGTTGTAGCATATGATTACGATGGAATACTGTTGTGCTATAAGAAATGATGAAGGGATGGGTTCAGGAAACAGCAACAACAACATAGCAAGACCTACATGAGCTGATACAAAGTTTATATTGAGCAGAGCCAGGAGACCAGTGTGCACAGTAACAGCATGTCATAATGATGATCAACTGGGAAAGACTTGGCTATTCTGATCAACACAGGGATCCAAGATAATTCCGGAGGACTCATAATGAAAAAATGCTGTCCGCTGCCAGAGAGAGAACTGATGAACTCTGAGTGCAAATTGAAATATAATTTTCTTGCCTTTTTTTGAGACATGGCTAATATGGAAATATATTTTGCTTGATTTCATATGTATAATTGATATCATATTGTTTGCTTTCTCAGTGGGTGGGAGAGAAATGGCAGGGATAGAATCTGGAATTCAACATTTAAAAAGAAAAGAATGTTAAAAAGAAATAATAAATATTAAAAAAAAAGACTAAAAACCGCAGGGCAGGTGCTGATCTGAATGGGTGGAAGAGTTTTCCACAGAGAGAGTTCCCTAAACCAATAAAGTCAGAGATGGGCAGGAAAAAAATTTATATATTATAGATATATAAAACACCAAATTTCCCTGAGCGAATGCCAAAAAATTGCTTCTCTCTGCTGGGGATCAGGGCTCAACATCTCATGCTGAGACCTGCCATCCCCACATCAAACAGGAGAATGGGTGTGGGCTCCTCCCCAGCCTCCCTGGGGATTGTGGGGGTCAGAGTGTGGGAATTCTTATGGGTGTGGCCACCCACCCTCTGCCTGGCACAGCTGCCTCCCCTCCCAGACTCTGGTTTTCCTTTTTCTCATCATTTACCAGTCATCACTCAATGACTAAACACCAATTGGCCAAGCCATGGGTCAAGCCTGGCACACAGTAGGTGTTTTTAGCCCATTTGTTGAAGGAGGGGTTGGAGAAAGGAAGGAAGAGTGGACAGATGGGGTATAGGTGAAGCATTGGCAAACTTTGGGGAGATGGGGAGAGGAAGGGAAATGAACAAGACCTGTAGGGAGCTGTGTATGGAGGGCAGAGTTAAGGACTGAGACTGGGGACTTTCACCCTGGAAGTGACAAAGTTTGAAGGCTCCCAGGAGAGAGAGCACTGGCCACATTTGGTCTTTTGTAGTCTTCCCAGAACATACTCTTAGGTTTGAGAATACCTTAATCATGCCAGCAGAAAATAGAGAAAGTGTGTGTGGGGAGGGGGGCATCACTTAATCTCTCTCATCTCTCTTACCCCACCCCTTCTCTCTTCTTTTCTCCCTTCCCCTCTTCTCCCCTTTTTCACTCTCCTCTCCTCTCATCTCTTCTTTCCCTTTCCTTTTTTCTTCACTCCTCCCTTCCCTCTCCTCTCCCCTTCATATTCTCCTCCTTCCCTTTATCCCTCCTCCCCTCCCCAATCTCTTCTATCCCCTCACCCTCGCCCCTCCCTTCTCACTCTGATTTTAGTTAAGAAGCCCCAGCTCGTCTGTCTGGCAGCCCTGCTGTGTGCACATGAAAGCAGGCTGGAGCACACGTCTGGGCAGGAAGGACATAAACCTTGCTGGTCCAGCAGCTTGCCATCTCCAGGTGTCTGATACAACCCTGTGCACACACCACTCACAGAAGAAATGGAACCCAAGAGACAGAAGGAACGTCGAGGGGCATTCTTTATGAATCAGCTCTGCCTCTGAGACACCCCATTGTTGTTTGGGGCTGTGGAGGAAGGAGGGGAAAGGGAGGAATTGAGGGAGAAAAGATTTGTGCAGCTGATCTCTGCCCTGGTGCTGCTTTGGAAGGCCTGAGCAGGACTGAGCTTAGACACTGAAGGGGGTCTCCTGGGGAATGACATTGGTGGCGCTTGAGCACAAAGGCGCCTTCAGCACAGGTGAAAGGTCTGACACAGGGAAGCAGCCCCACAAGGCGATCTCTCTGGATCTAATTGCTAGGTTTGGGAGGAAAAATGTTCTAGAACACCTGAGGAGGGGGAGGGGAGTGGAGGCAAAGTCAAGGTCAGCAGAGAGAGCCAGAGCCTGAAAGTCTTTGACTGGCCAGGGTGGAACACAAGCCAGGAAATTTCAGAAGTGAGGCTCACTAACTCCCTCATAATGGCCACAGGGAGTGTTTTCCAGGGCCTGTTGGTTGGGCCAATCCAAGGCCTGCTTTTATTGCCCACTTTCAATTATAAACCGTAAATAATTCTGTTCAAAGCTTTCATGGTTTCCCCTCTCTTGGTCCTGTCTTCTGGTTCTCCCCCTCTCCACCCCTCCTCTACTCTCCCAACTTCTCCTCTCCTCTTTCCCCCTTTTCCCATCTTCCAGTTTTCCTGTCCCTCTCCTCTTCCCATCCCCTCCCCCCTCCTCTCCTCTCCTCTCTTCTCCTCTCCTCTCCTCTCCTCTCCTCTCCTCTCCTCTCCTCTCCCCTTCTCTTTTCTCATCTCCCTCTCCCTCTTCCTCTTCTCTCCAACCTCTGATGAGAGGGATCCTACTAGATCTTGAGGCAACCCATTCCACTTAAGGATACTTCCCTTTGTACCAAAGTCTTCCCTTCCCTGAAGCGCCACCAAACTGATTCTCTGTGATTTCTCTGCATCATTCTGAGTTCTACCATTAGGGGCCAAGCAGAATGTCTAATTCTGCTTTGGCTACTTGAGGACCACTAGCATGTTGCCCCCATCCTCTTCCTTCCCAGGCTCACATCTCCATCTCCTTCAATGGGTTTTTATAGCATATGGGACCAAGGCCCCTTGCCATCCTGCCTCTGGATCATCTCCAGCCTGTCAATAACTTTCCTAAACTATGGCACCCAGGACTGAACAGCATATTCTAAATGTGGTTTTACCAGGGCACAAGACCATGACAGGTGTCCTCTAGGACAATCCTTGAGGCAGACACTGTCTTTGTATTCTCAGAGCTTCAGACACAGAGAAGAAGATTGAGGTTTGGAGTTCAAGATTTGAGCTTGGGGCATGCTTCTGGAACATATTAACTATATATAATACACTAGCTATAAACACCACCAAGGTACTTAACCTCTGAGTATCCCAAGGTTAGAGGGAATTTCCATATTTGGAGTTCCTCTTACCAGCCAAAGAAATCATAGATTTAGACCCCCCAAAATATGACTGTCACATAGAATCATAGATTTCAAACTGGACCTCAGAGGTCATCTCCATGGGTATCAAACTCAATTAGAACCTGGGGCCCCTAAACTGTTCATAAAGATCCCTGCAGGCCCCACATTGACTTAGAAAACCATATATTAACATTGTCTACGTTCTATTGTATTTTCATTTATTTCACTGTGTATTCCCAATTACATTTTAATCTGGTCCAGTCTGCATTCTGGAGTGTTGGGGGCTGTGTGTTTTATAGCTGTGGACTCTGGACCAAGTCCTTTGTTTGTTTGTTTGTTTTAATATATTAATTAATTTATTTTTAGTTTTCAGCATTCACTTCCATAAGTTTTAAATTTTCTCCCTCTCCCTTCCCCCTCCCCACTCAAGATGGCATGTAATCTGATAAGGGCTCTACACATACATTCCTATTAAAGACATTTTCACATTAGTCATGTTGCATAGAAGAATTATAACAAATGGGAGAAGCCATGAGAAACCAAACCAAACCAAAACAAAACAAAACAAAAAAGAAAATAGTCTGCTTCACTCTGCATTCTGACTCCATAGTTCTTTCTCTAGATACGGATGGCATTTTCCACTACGAGTCTTTTGGAATTGTTTTAGGTCCTTGCATTGCTGAGAAGAGCTAAGTCTGTCAAAATCAGTCCTCGCATTTTGTGGCTGTTACTGTGTACAATGTTCTCCTGGTTCTGCTCACTTCACTCAGCATCAGTTCATATAAGTCTTTCCAGGTTTTTCTGAAGTCTGCCTGCTCATCATTTCTTATAGTACAACAATATTCCATTACATTCAGCCATTCAACTTGTTCAGCCATTTCCCAATTGATGGGCATCCCCTCAATTTCCAGTTCTGACCAACTCCTTTGTTTTACACATGAGGAAATTGAGGCTAGAGGTTTGCTTAAGATCACATAGGTAAGGAAGTAATCAGGGGAGATTTGAACAGAGGTGCTCCCAATCAATTCTGTTGCTCCATGGTCCCTACTTTGTGAAATGAATGGAATTTAACTGAAGGAGTGGGAGAGGGGCTAACCTTCCCTGAACCTAGAGAACATGTCTGCACCATCTAAATGAGCAGGATGTTTCATCCAGACCTTTGCGTCGTTTGCTTATGTCCAAGACAACCCGTCTAGAAATTTAGTGGGCTTGGTCTTTGATCTTGAAGGATGAGGACAGAGTCGATTGAGCAAGAGCTTGGTTTGACAGTCCAGCTAAGACCAGAGAGGTTGAGCCCTAGATGGGCTGGCAATGGACTGTTGGGGTCACAGCAAGGCGCAGGCAGGCGACTAAGGTAGTGAGGCTCTATGACCTATGTGGATGGAGGGAGTGACCTCCTGGGAGGAGGACATCCCATCATGGAGGGATGAGAATACCAGTCTTCTGAAGTATTATAGAGGAAGAGACATTTCTACCCATTGCAAATGAATCCCAAAGGAATCATAGTAATTCCCCTAAAAACAAGGAGGAGCCTTAGATCTCATCTAATTCAACCACTTCTTTTTTACATTTTAAGAAACTGAGGCACAGGGAGGTTAACTAACTATGTATCTTAAATGTACAAGGTTGTTTGCACATTGTCTCCCCTATTAGAATGTGAGTTCTTCTTTCGCCTCTCCTTGTATCTTCTCTGTTCAGTACAGTGCCTGGTACAGAGTGGGAACTTAAAAAATGCTTATTGTTGTTGAAGTGACTTGCCCATGTCACTGTGTGACTGTCACACAGATAGTAAGCATCAGAAGGGGGATCTGAAGCATAACTACTATGCAGGGACCCTACCCATACCACTCCACTCCACTGCACTGGTCAAGCTGCAGGTACACTAGAGGACCTTCATCTGTGAAATGCAGCTAATAAGCACCTTCCTCTCTGTGTTGTGAAACTCAGATGAGATACCATGCATCAGGTGCTTTGAAAGCCACCAACACTATAGGAGCGTCAGCTATGATTCAAAGGGATCATTCTGGTTCAGCAAGATAAGCCCCTATCCAAGGTCAGATTGAAGACCTGCCAGTTGCTTCTGATCCAAATCCCTGGGGACGTATGCACGCACATGGGCAAACTCTGACCCCTCTAAACAGGAGTTAAGCCTGCACTTGGGAACCTGCTCGGTATGCCCAAAGGACTTGGCCCTTCTGAAGCAGAGGCAGCTCACAGTTATTCAGAAGCCAAATGATTATCTTTGCCTCTCATGGACTCCCTCCCCTCTACCAGCCAGCATGGTCTTGGGATTCAAATAATAAGGAAAGACTATTTTGATTTGTCTCTCTGTTTGGGGGAGGGCCTAGGATGAAGGGAGGCCATAGGAATGTGGGCATGATCAGGCCCTTTATTATGAAGCTATCTACAATGGCTTGAGGCTCACTCTGCCTTGTGGGTGAAAGCTCCTCCATGAGGCGTCTCTCCCATCTAAATGGGAACGTCTTGAGAGTTGGTACTTTCCTGGGGCCTCCATTTTTTGGAGGCGCCCGGGCTGGCCTGACTTTGTTCCTCTCCTAGCCCTGTTCCTGACTTCTGGACTTCAAATCTCTCCCCTTGTGTAGAGTACTTTCCTTCCCTTTGTCCTGTTGACTTCCTCCGTTAGAATGCAAGCTCCGCCACTCAGTTGTCCTGACCTGTGTCTTGGCACTGGACTCAGATGGCTCTGGAGGAGAGAGTAAGGCTGATAACTTTGCACAGCCCTGCCTCACTTCAATCCAATTCACTTGCAAGTCAAGACATGGCTCTCCTGATGTCATCATTGGTCCTCTTGGAGAATGGAGGACAAACAACAACAAACCAAACGAGGGCAGAGACTGTCTTTATTTCTGCTAGGATTTGTGTCCCTAGTGCTTACCACAGTACCTAGAACATCGTGCAGGCTTGTTTCCTTCCTGTCTTTTCTATTGTAGACCCAGTTCTGGTCTAGCACTGGTAAATATGTGCTCGTTCATTCATCTGGTAAGCACTTGGTAAATAAATGCTCGTTCATTCATCCATTCATTCAAAGTTTGGGATTACAGGGAGGCAACATGGTACAGTCAGAAGAATATTGGATCAGAGTGAGCAAACCTGAGTCTAAATGCCACCCCTTCCACTTAATAGCTGGGTGGTTCTTAAGTGGGTAAGTCATTTTACTTCTCTGAGAGCCAGTTTCTTCAACTCTAAAACGAACTGGTTTAACTAGATGACCTCTGACACCTATAAAGGAACCCTCTGCATCTATGGTTCCCCCATGGGGGCAGACCATGGAAAACCAACGGCAGCAGATCAGTTTGTCCAAGGAGGAGGAGTTAACTTTGCCGTGGAAATCTCAGCCCCATCTCTTAAGGGGTTGAATTTCAGCTCTAATCTGGGTGACGTATCCAACTCAACATGGCACTCATTACCTTCTCCCCTCTAAATCTTAGGGTCTAGGTGGCACAGTGCATAGATTGACTGGCCTAAAGTCAGGAAGACCTGAGTTGGAATTCAGCCTCAAGGATTTACTAGCTATGTGACCCTGGACAGGTCAGTTAACCTTGTTGGAGAAGGAAATGGCAAACCTATCTCCCAGGGTTGTTATGAAGATCAAATGGGATCATAACTGTGAAGTGCTTAGCACAGTGCCTGGCACATAGTAAACACTATACAAATGTTAACCTTGTATTGTTGTTATTATTATTATCCCCAGTCCTTCCCCACTCCTCTACCTGTTGACTATAAAGCCATCAATTCAATCCCCAAACTTACATCAAAGTTATCCTTCACACAGCCCTTTCCCTTACTACACACATCCAAATAGTTGCTAAATCCTCTTATTTTGACTTCCACAATGCTTCCACTCCAACTATGGTAACCTTAATCTAGATTCATGACCAACTCTTAATGCCTCTTCCTGACTCCAACCCAATGTCCATTCTACCACTCAAGGAATTTTCCTTCTATCACTTTGGTCATATCACTCCTCTGCTCAAAAAACTCAGTGGCTCACCATTGCCTACAGAATTGAGTATAAACCCCGAAGCTTGACATTCAAGACCCTCTACATTTTTGGGAAGGGAGGGGGAAACTGAGTCTCCCTATCTCACCCAAGCTGGGGGCATGGTGGCCACTCATGGGCTTGATCCTGCTCCTGATTAAAATGGAAGCTTGGACCTGTTAAATTTCTGAGCTGGGTTGGTTGGTCCCTCCTTAGGCAGGGACCTGATTTCACAGACTCATCGTATTGGTGCCAGACTTAGTGAGAACCCTCATCAGCCTTATCCCTTCTATAACTCAGAGCTCCTGAACTCAAGCAATCCACCAGCCTTCCATCAACAGCAGGGATTACAGACACACACCAGTGAAGCCATCAGTTATCTGCAATTTGACGCCAGTCTTACCCATTCATACAACTCAATTCTAACCACTCCCTGAACTATCTAGTTTTTGCCGTCATATCTCTTGGCACAACTCTTGCCCCATAGGAGGGGTCTTGTGGAATTGGGTTGCCTTGACTGAAACCCAAATGACCCATATTCCAACCCAATTGAATTTCAAGGCTATTCACAGTGGGTAGAGTTCTGGGTTTGGAGTCAAAGTATGAGCTCAAATTCTTTGTTGTTCAGTTGTTTCAGTCATGTCCAGCTCTTGGTGGCCCCATGCAAGGCAAGTGCTCACATGGAGGTCAGAGGAAGAGATACAAGGACTCTCTCAAGGTCTCTCTGAAGAACTTTGGAATCAATTGTGAGACATGGAAAACAGCACAGGACTGCCCAGCATGGCATGCCCACATTAAAGAAGGCACTGTGCTCTATGAGCAAAGCAGAATTACAGTAGCTCAAAAGAAATGTGAGATGCCCAAATTTAGAGCCATCTCCACTCCAAATATTCATATTGGCCTATCTGTGCCTGACCTGTGGTAGCACAAAGACAGGAGGGCAGATAGAGAGTGCCTGGTTCCTGTCTGATGGTCAAGGTAGGGGCTGGTGGAATCATGGGGTCTGGTTGGTTATAAGGTAGCCAGATACATCTGAGGTCCTCCCCCAGCCCCTCAGCCAAGGCACATTTGATTTTGGATATGTCGAAATTGAAATGCCCTCTTGGAGATGTCCAGCTGAAAACTGAAGACAAGGCTGAAACTCAGGAGGAAGATTGGGGATGGAGATACAGATCTGGGAGTCATCATCACAGAGGCGATAATTAAACCCATGGAAACCGATGAGGTCATCTAGACAGACAGTGTCAAAAGAGAAGAGGACTGAGTCTTGAGACACATCTATGCATGGGGGATGGGGATAGGGAAAGGATGATAGCCCTGCAAAGGAGACTGCGAGAATCATTTTTAAAAATGACAACTAGGGATGAAAGAATGTCTAGGGGGAATATTTAAATATTTGAATATTTCTTTCATCAATGCTTTCTGAAATGCCTGTTTAACTGGATCTTCCTCTATCTTACAGGCTGGACTAGATGGCCCTGGTTCCAAAGCTGAGATCCTTGGACTGGGTGGGGGTATTTGTTATCAGCCTTACATTGATGACTAAAGTAGTGACTTCCTTCCTAAGTCGAACATGAACCCAGGTTGACTTCCCAACTGTCCCTTGTTATCACCTAGCCTACATCTAGAGCTGAAACTGGGGCAGGGCAACTGGGATATTGCTCCCAGGTTCTGAAATTTACAGGCCTCTTGATAGCACTTTTACTCCAGGTAGAAAAACAAACAACGACTGAGCTTTGGACCTAGTTAGCAAAAATGATTGGGCAGGAAGCTACCAAGTGGTGGCTTCCTCGCCCCATACCTGTTCAGCTCCTGCCCCACCCTGGTGTGCTCCTTCCCTGCCAGACATAGCTGACCTCTTCTCTTTAGAGGTGGCTTCCCCAGGAGCATCCCACACAGAATGGTGTTCCATAGTATTCTTCCCCCCCACCATAGGGCCTTGCATCTGGAGGTCCCAATCTTCCCCCCAACAACCACCAAATTTGTCTTAAAATTTGGTGGCGATGGTGAGGGCTGCTTGCTTATCCCCAGGGCCAAAATGGTTATTTTGAGGTTCTGTAGTTTTGGCCAATAATTGACTGATCTGGAGTCATGGCCAGGCTTAGGCCACTCTGGGACCCTTGCACCAGGGCACCAATGGCTTTGTGCGGCTGCTCTGAAATGGTCTGAATATGTGGATGAACTGGCCTCCGCTCATTGTGTTTTTCTCCTAGGAAAATTGAACACGAGATAAGATAAATTGATTCTAAATGCCCCGGCTATTTTTCTGAACACTTTGTTCCTAGCTACGCCCACTGCTTGGCATACTCACTGAGTGACCAAGGGGCCCCGCTGCCTCTCCAAAGCCCCTGTGGGGGGGCTAGCACTGCCACCCTCCTGTCACCTGGTCTGTCCCAGAGAACTGTTCCCCAGTTTCTCCTTTCGGAAAACAGTGCTTTTGGCTGGGGCCAGCCAGTTGAATAAATAGAGATGTCAACAAGTTGTGTAAGGTCCGAGTGTTCTGGGCAAGGCCTTAATATGCATCAGGAACCCTGCCTGAGCCCCACTGCCCTGAGTTCCTGGCCCCCTGGCTGGGCTGGCTGTGGCCAGCCTGGGCTCTGGGTGTTTGCTTTCCCCAAGCATTTTAAATACACATGAATCTGTCTAAACAAACACCCAGGGAAAACGAGCATTCCCATCTGCTGGACCTCTCCGGCACTGACATGAGCTTTTGCCCATCACCTTCCAATGTGCAGATTTCACCTTCACCCAAAGGTACTGCCAAGCATGTTCTAATTTCCATGTGTAATATTTAACTTGGAAAGGAGCGCTGACGACTGCAGGGGAGAAGTTAACAACCGTCTGAATTGCTATGAGGACGCCAGGAACAGGGAAGGGGGGAGTGGAGTGGGGGTGGTGAAGTGGAGGAGAGAAAGGGGGGGAGAGGGAGAGAAAGGGGATAAGGAAGGGGAGGAGGAGAGGGAGGGGAAGAAAGGGGATAAGGAAGGGAGAGGGAGGAGGGTGGGGGAGAGAAAGAAGGGGGAGGGGGAAGAGAGGAGATGGGGAAGGAGAGAGAGAGGGGAGGAGGGATAGCTAAGAACAGAAGGGGAGGAGAGAAGGGAGGGAAGGTAGAGAGGAAAAGGGAGAGAGAGACAGAGAAACAGAGAGAAAGGCACAGAGAAAGAGGGAGAAGGAGAGGGGGAAAATGGGGAGGAGATGGGAAAGGAGGGAAAGTGAAAGAAGAGAGAGGAGAGAAGGGGGAGAAAGGGAAGAAAATAGAGAGAGGAAAGGGTGAGGGAAGAGAGAGTGAGGAGAAAGGCCCAAGCAGCACAGAAAGATAGAGGGGCAGGAGATTGAGAGACCCAGGAGACAAAAAGATCCTCAGCCCATCTTCAAAGACCCACATGATTCCAGACCAAAGGAGCTGTGCTTCACAAAACAAAAATCAACCTTGAGAAGGGCCACCTTCGCACCCCAGAGCAACTCAGTGGGAGGAGGGACTGTATGCAACACGAAAAATCCGAAGTCCAGTGACTTCAGAGGCTTTTCCTCTCACAAGGTGTGTGGGCTGGTGGTAAGGGGGGCAGAAAAGAATGAGGGACACAGTTCAGAGACCCAAGGCTCTGTGACATTGGACCCAGAACTAGGGATCACTACTCACATGACCAGAGGAACCTCTGAGATAATCTAGGCCAGGGGTGGGGAACCTGTGGCCTCGAGACCACGTGTGGCCCTCTAGGTCTTCAAGTGCAGCCACATGTTCCCTACCCCCGATCTAGGCCAATCTCCTCATTCTACAGTTGAGGAAACTGAGGCCAGGAAGCCCCAGTGACTTGCCCATCGGATGATCATAAATTTAGAGCATCTCTAAGGTCATCTGGGCTAACCTTCTCACTTTATTTTTTCTTCCTTAAAATATCATCTTCATTTATTTCTCATATTAAAATGTTTTATTGATGTTTGGGGTTTTTTTTAACATCATTTTCCCTTTCCAATGGTGCTTCCCCACCCCCACCATCCCTTCCCAACAACCATGACTGACAGTGTAGCTCACATTCTTCACCCACCCCCTCAATCTCAGCTCTCTGTTTCCTGGGCACTCCTCTGGAACGAAGATTGGCATCTTTGTCTGAATCTGAAGCCTTTTCATCCACCTCATTGCATAGAGGAAGAAATCGCAGCCCAGAGATGGACTTGTCCAAGGTCACTTGCAGAGTCAGGATGGAACCTGCCACATTTATTGATTTAATAGGCAGAGGCGGTGGCTTCAAATCCTGCTTCTAACACTAGCTCCCTGTGTGATCTTGGGCAAGTCACATGCCTCCTTAAGCCTGTTCCCTCTTTTCTAAAGTGTGGGGGGTGGGATTTGGCTTATAAAACCCATTTCTTCTCCAGATCTATGAGATTGTAATTCAATTTCACAAGCATGTATTAAGTACCTACTGTATGCCAGACACTGTAGAAAATGCTACGGTTATAAAAATATATTTAATATACAAAATTATAAATAATATTTAATCACAAAATATTTAATGTATAAATTATAATTATATGAATAATATATTAATATGTTGAATTATAAGTATATAGATAATATATAAAAATAGATTTATATATAAGCATATAAAAAGGAAATTGTTTCTACCCTCCAGAAGGTTACATTTTGGGGTAGGGGAAAGGAATGGTGGATATAACATACCCAGAAGTACAAAGTACAAAGTAAGACCAAATAATTTTGAGATGGAGAGAATACTAGAAACCAAGCCAATTAGGAAAAGCTTCATGTAGGAGGCAGCACCTGAGCTGGGCTTTGAAGCAGGCCAAGGATCCCACCAGGTTGCATCAGACCTCTCTGCACCTGTTTTGCTATCTGTGAAATGGGAACAATTGTTCATCAAGTGCCTCGGGGGCCCAGAATAATAATGTTCCAAGAATATTATTATTGTTAACAAAATTAGAAGTGATGGTGCCAAGATTAAATGGAGATATTTAGTTTGCAAAGAGCTTTACAATTATTTTCTCACTTTATCCTCACCACAAGCCTGGGTGGTAGGCGCTATGATTTTACACATGAGCAAACTGAGGCAGGCAGGCACAAGTGTCAGGGGTCACCAAGTTGGTTGGTATCCAAGACAGGTATTGAAATCAGGTCTTCCTACCTCCAAATCCAGCCCTCTCTTTAATAGCTGGGGAAAGAAAGAAAAATGAAACTTTCTGCCCTTGTGGAACTTACATTGTATATCCAGGTACATGGCTAGAGAACATAGAAGAGAGATACAAAGCGATCTCATCTTACTGTATCAGCAGCGCATTCAAAGTGGGGGCTGGGCAGGTCACTGAGTTCCCATCAGCGCTGGCCCAGAACAGTGCCAAGCTGGCTGGCTCTTCTCGAAGGCCACTCTGATACTACTAACAGGCCACCTGGACGACACGATACCCAGGTCTGAGAAAGCCCCCGTGGGGTTGTTACTGAGCCCTACAATTTTTAAGGACCAGGAGGAACTCATGTCTCTCTAGCCTCTTTGATGCTCCTGAATCCACTCCTACCGCTAGAGAAACAACTCCAGGCATGTCTTCTGCAAAGGAATGAATCAAGACTCGAACTGTACCAGGCAGAGCCATAACTAGGAATATTTTCTCCTGGGGCAAAACCAGGAGGGTGGCTAAGGTAAAGGGATGGCTCCTCCTGGGGAGTCAGTCGGTGCATTTCCTCTACCCTGACGAACGCTGGCATTCTGGGACAAAGACTTGCCAGCCTCATGCTAGTTATGGCTTTGGGTTCCAGCCACAAGGCTATTTCGGGAAGGGTAGGATTTTGGCTGCTCCCTCTCCCGATCTTTATTTCCCTCCCTTTATAATTACCTTGGATTTACTTTGTATTTATTCTGAATATACTTATATACGGACATGTTGTCTCTTCCACTATGGCATAAGCTCTCTTTGAGTAGAGATGGATTCTTTATATTTGTATTTGTATGTTTATTGTATTGTATATCGTATATTTATTGTATTGTATTATATCGTATATTTATTTGTATATTCATTGCATATTTGTGCCCCCAACACATAATCAATTAATAAGCATTTATTAAGTGCCTACTATGTGCCAGGCACTTTGCTAAGTGCTAGGGATACAAGGAAAGATAAAAGATGGTCCCTCCCCTTGAGGAGTTCACAGTCTAATGGTGGGAAATACAATGTGCCAAACACACAAGGAATGCTGGGTCCTAACTGCCGAATTATCTTGGGGGAAGCTCCAGTCCCTGAAACACATCCTCTAGGAAGATGTCTGGCTGGAGGTAGTACAGCACAATGGATATAGCGTACCAGATTGGAGTCAGGAAGACCTAGGTTCAGATCTCAGGTGTGATTCTTACTAGCGGTGTGACTGAACCTCTGTTTACTCAGCTGTAAAATGCAGCGGATATCTAAGGTCCTTTTCAATTCTAAATCTAGGGGCTAAAGAATGAATAAAGCATTTATTAAGTCCTCATTATGTACAAAAGCAATCAGGGATAGGACAGACTTTTTTAAAAAAGTACTCTCAGGAAGCTCTTATTCCATTAGGGAAACAATATATATGGGGTAATTAGGTGGCGCACAGTGGAGAGAGTGCCAGATTCAGAGTCAGGAAGACCTGAGTTCAAATCTAGTCTCACACACCTTCTAGCTGTGTGGCCTTGGGCAAGTCACTTTAACCTGTTTGCCTCAGTTTCCTCATCTGTAAAATGGAGATAATAAGAACTATCTCAAAGGATTGTTGTATGGATCAAATGAAATAATCTGTATAAAGTGCATTGCAAACCTTAAAGAATTATATTAATGCTGTTACTATATTATCATTATTACTACAGCTTAAGCTGCAAGGCCGATGGAAATATCCCATGGGCCTTAGAGCACAGAGACAAAGTAGATGGAGATGCTTCCTCTTTAATGTCAGTTTCACTGATAAATTCCTATCAGTTGGATCATTTGATGGTGCCAAGTTCTTTCTTTTCTGGGACTTCGGAAGCTGTGGCTACAACAGCTGCAGGGGCAGCCACCAGGGTACATCTATCCCCATAGGGGTTGCTTCCCAGGATGGTGGCTGTGGGCACTAAGCTGGAAGCAGTGCCACTCCCGAGGCTTCTGGGTTATTTCCATCAGCATGTGAGGGGAGATGGTAGTCAAGGTGGTGGGAATGGTGGTCTGGCTTGCATGTGTTTCATCCCACCTCTCTTTCAGGGTGCATGCCTCAACAAGGCTGGCTTGCCTGCCTATCTTGTGAGTGGCAGTTGCGGGAAGATGACGTTCCCCAAGGATGACCATGAGGGTTGGGCTGGTGGCATGGGGTGGCTCTGAGCTAGTTTATTTCTCTTGAGACAGATCCTAATTGGGGGTCATCTTTGCCTTCTGAACAATATTCCCATGTTCCTTGCGGAGGAAAGAGGTACATTCATCAAGCTGATCAGGGAACACCCGTGATCAACTCCTCCTCCACCCCACCCCCACATATCTTGGCTTGAGATCTAAGAGATTCAACAAACATTAATTAGTCAAGTACCTACTTGTATGTTCCAGGTACTGTGCTCAGCCTTGAGGGCACAAAGACAAAAAGGAGCCGCTTCCATTCTGCTGGAGGGAGACAACACGAACCCAGACCCTGGCCATGTGGGTTCCAATCCTGCCTCTGACATTTATCAGCGATGTGATGCCTGGCAAGTCTCTCCTCTCTGGGCTTCACCTGTTGCCTCATCATTGGATTCACTGGCCTCTAAGTTCTCATTCAGATCTAGTTCTATGATCCTATAGTCTGGAGGGCCTCTTACAGCTTTCAATTTATAACTCAATGAGAAGTAAATATGAGGTAATCTAAGAAGGAAGAAAGCATCATTTATCAGGTCATACGAATGGCAAGATCCAAGTTCCAACCTGTCTCAGACACTCCCTGCGCAACACTATCCATAGCAGTTTCCTCATCTGTGAAATGGGGGTATCTGTGTAATGATAGCACCTGCCTCAAAGGGTTGTTAACATATGTAAACAGGTTTGTAAACCTTGAAGTGCTAGCTATTATTAATGGTTGGAGCAGTGGACAGAGAGCAAGTCCTAGAGACAGGAAGACTCATCTTCCTGAGTTCAAATCTGGCCTCCAACATTTACTAGCTGAGTGACCCTAGACAAGTCACTTAACCCTGTTTCCCTCAGTTTCCTCTTCTGCAACATGAGCTGGGGAAGGAAATGGCAAACCATTCCAGCAGCTTTGCTAAGAAAATCCCAAATGGGCTGAAGAAGAGTCAGACATAACTGAACAATGACTGAACAGTGCATTAATGGTAACTTTGTCCCGTCTTACCTTTCTAGTCTTCTTATATCTTACTTCCCAAAATGTACTCTTTGATCTAGTGACGCTGACCTCCCGGCTGTTCCACAGACAAGACATCCCATCTCCCAGCTCCTGGCATTCCCTCTGGCTGTCCCCCATGCCTGGAAAGTTCTCCGTCTTCATAACCATTTGCTGACTTTCCTGGCTTCCTGTAAGTTCCAACTAAAATCCCACCTCCCACAGGATGCCTTCCCCAATCCCTCTTCACTCCAGGGCCTTCCTTTTGGTCATTATTTCCTATTTATCCTGTACAGAGTGTTCCTAAAGTCTGGACACACAGGCAAAAACGCATATTTTCAAGAAATGAAATGAATGAAACTTTTGACAACATTTTATTTAATTGGAATATTAACAAATAATATCTTCAATATGATTTCCATCATTTGTGATGCAAATGTTGATAGACTAGATAGTTGTAGAAGATTCACACGAACTCAATGCAATAACTCCACATTGCTGTCAATTTTAGCACATTCACTCTTCATGCATTCATTCAAGTGTGTTGCATCTGTGATTTTCATTGAGTACACCTTCTCCTTTAGCATACCCCAGAAAAGGAAGTCAATGAATAACACAGAGTCTTCAGTGAAACAGTTAATGAGATGTTAATGAGATTTCCTGTGTGTCCAGACTTTAGGGATACCCTGTATACAGCTCGTTTTGTACATATTGGTTCACATGTTTTCTCCCTTATTTGATTGTAAGCTCTTAGGGCAGGGACTGTCTTTTGACCCTTTTTGTATCCCCAGAGCTTAGCACAGTGCCTGGCACATAGTAGGTGCTTAATAAATATTTATCGCATGAGTGAATGAATCATAAAACTCTCTATGCCTGCCTACAAAGCCCTCCAGCCCATCTCCTGACTTTCTGACAAGATTTTCAGAATGAAAACTTTGCCTGCCTCCGAAGGCCCTTAATGTTCTTTCTCTAAAGAGCTGTTTCATTTTGAAGGCTCATAGTTAGAGACTTTATGATTCCAAACTGTGGCTCTGGAGCCTCTCACCCAATTTTCCAGCACCCTGCCCTGGCCCCACATAAGGCAAGTTTGCCCAATTGGCAAAGCCCTGGATGAGGTGTGGGGACAGTCTTCCTCCAGAATGAATTTGACTCAGGCACCTTGCAGCTGTAGTCAATTCAAGGGTCATGAGATCATGTTCTGAGAAATCTCCTCCCCCTCCCCTCACCTCCCACCCCAGGCAGGCCAGAGAGGCCAAGTTTTTTACTGTCTCCTGGACACCAGTTTCTTCCATATCCCACATGGAAAAACCTTCATCTGTATAAATTACCAGGAGGATATGGCTCTCAAGTGCCTGACCCCATCCTTAAATACCACCTCTAAAACTTAACAGCTATGTTCAAATCACTTACCCTCTCTGTGACTCAAACAGTTCCCTCAAATTTATCTGCTAAGTCATGGATGGTTTGAAACCTGCTTTGGTGAAGGGAGCACCTCATTAATGAGCAAATGCTCATTCTTGTAGAAAAACCGCTAACTAGTTCCCTGCCTTCAAGAAACTTACTTTCTCTTTGCTGGGGAGGTAACACACACGGACACCCAGTAAGTAAACACAAAATATATACAAAGTTGCATGAAGTGATATGAGACAACATTGATAAGGAAGGAAAATTAAAGTTGAAAGTTAAAGCCTCTGTAAGGGGTGGCGCTCAAGCTTGAATTAACCCTAAAGTCCCCTACTTAGTGAATGAAAACTAGAGGGTGAAGTGAATAGGTAACAATGGAGAACAGGTCACAGAGAGAATAATAGGGTCATGGAGATTAGAGCTAAGAGGGACCTCACTGGAAAAGGTCAGAGATTTTGAGCTGGAGGGGGTGGGGGGCTTTATGGGTTGTCCAGCTTAACCAGGGTAGCACAGTGGAAGAAAGAATCTGGATTCCAATCCTGACTTTGCTCCCTGTACGACCCTGCACAAGTCACTTCTCTAATCCTCATTTTTTAATTTGTAAAATGAAGGGGGTGGTCTCAGATGACCTCTCAGATCTCTTCCAACTCTAAGACCTATGACTGGCCTAGTGAGACAAGACAGAGCTAATCGGAGGGACAGAATTAGATTGTTGAGAAAAGGTGAATATAACTTGGCCTGATATAAGTTGGCTTCGTGAATACTTAAAGGAGAGGGACTGGAAACCATGATTTCATTCTTAGAACTTCTAGAACTTAGAACATTCTTAGAACAGAGGTGATAGGAGGGAGGGATTAGATTGTTGAGGAAGGGTGAATATAACTTGAACTAATAGAAGTTAATCTGGTGAATACTTAAAGGATAGGGACTAGACCTATGACTTCATTCCTCTCTGTCTCTACCACTGCAAATCAGTACGATCTCTCCAACTTATAGTCTTAGTAGTAAAGTGGATAGAGAGTTGGGCTTGCTGTCAGGCAGACCTGAGTTCAGATCTTGCCTCAGATACTCCCTATCTAGTTATGTGATCCTGGGCCTTTACCTCTCTCAGCCTCAGTTTCCTCATCTATAAATTGGGAACAATATTAGAACCCACTTCCCAGGGTGGTTGTGAAGACCACATATGAGGTAACATTTGAAAAGTGATTTGCAAACCTTAGAGTATCATCAAAATGCTAGAAGAATTGCCTAAAGCATTTAGAAATTAAGTGACTTGCCCAGGATCACATACACCATGCATGTCAAAAGTAGAATTTGAACCCAGGTCTCCTAGGCTTAAAGGCCATCTCTGGTCATGAGGTCATGTTGCTTCTCTGCATACTCAGCCACAATAAAATCTACTGAAGCCATGAACACAACCACAAAACTGTGGCATGGGTCACTGAAGGCAATGAATGACATCCTCAGAGACATATGGTTAGAAAGGAAGGTAGGCCAGTCAGTCAGGGACAACAGATGGATGGCCTGGTGGAGAACTGGGGACCCAGGTAATGTTAAAAGACAAAGAACATGGCCAATAACATGGACCCCCTATGGGAACACGAGGAAGAACACTCCTAAGAAAGACTGAAGGAAAGATTTAGACAAGAATGGCCCGGATGAGAAAAGGCTGCAATCTGTGCCAGCGGAAGTCATGGGTACTCTTGCCAATGAGAAGCTTTTTGTCTTTTATATGACATCAATCCTCAGAGCCTCAGTTTCCTCATCTGTAAAGTGATAGGACTAGACCAGATGATCTCTTAAGGTCCCTTCTAAGCTCCAAATTGTATAAATCTAGAATCATGATGGCTTTTTAGGTTTCGAATTAATCAGGGAATTAGTTTGCTCCATCTTTTAGGAATGCATCACCTTTCATTGAGATAGATTTTGCCCCATCATAATCATTCCTTGAAACTTTCCCATCATGAACCCTCCTTCCTCACAATGAAGAAAAAGCAACAGGTTAAGCCAGAGGGGTTGCATTTGACAGCAAATGCAACATTTCATGCCCATAATCCCCTATCTCTCTATTGAGAGTTAGGGAAGTAGTTTTCATCTTCCGTCCTCTGGGACCAAGATTTATCATTAAAGTGAAGCTGAGATCAGCTGCCTTTCACCGTTGGCTTCATTGACATGATTCCCTGTTCTCTTGGTTCTGCCTACTTCACTCTGCACCAGTTCAGAGAAATCTTCACATGTTTCTTCAGAGTCTTCACATTTGGTGTTTCTTACAGCATAGTACCATTTGTTCACATGTCATAATTGGCTCAGCCATTTCCCAGTGGATAGGGAATGGTTTTGTTTCCCTCTTTGGTTCCAGATTTTTTTTGCCACTATAAAAGGCATTACTATGAATATTCTGGTATCAATCAATTGATGTAAGAAGCATTTATCAAGTGTCTACCATGTGCCAGGCACTGTGCTAGGTATACATGAAACCTTTCTTTCTGTCTTTGACCCTTGAGATTTTTGGTCAGTGGTGGATACGAACAGTTTCATGAGTTTTGTCTCATAATTCCATATTGTTTTCTAGAACAGCTGGACTGATTCAAAGCACCGCCAGCAAGGTTTCAGTATATTCGAGGCTTGTTTCTCCTTCCCTAAGAAAATTCCATATAATGGTATTTTATTCTGCAATCCTTTGGTTCAGCCAAAATAAGGCAATGTTATAGGCAGCCTTCAGGTGTGCTATGTAAAAGTGGCATGCACTGTAAGAAATGAATTAATGTATTACTTTATATTTATATCATATATTATATTGTTACATAATATAATACATGTTATATTATATATTAATATTTATAATTAAAATGGATAGCAAGGGCTTATCTCTGCAAGTGTTCTAGACAATGTTTCCAATTTGGATCTAGCAAAATGATTAATCGACGTCTGTTGCCTGTTGTAAGAACTTGGTAAAAAACCAAAGCAGTGAGATCAGACTATGTGGGGCATTGTATCTCTTATTTTTTCTTCTTTTTTATTGTGGATTTTAAAATTATCCACAAGCATCTTCATATACAGAAAAGAGCAAAAAAAAGGATTGAATATTAAACTGTGAGCTTCTATGACAAACAGCTTATTTTTTTTAATGTATTTGGCAAGGTGTTTGTTGGAGGAGGTGGGGAGTGGTCAAAGTTCCTTCACCTGCATCAGTCAAGATAGGAGTAAAAGGTGTTTATTTCATTTAGCACAAATTCATCAGGGGCCTACAATGTGAATACCTCTAGCCACCCCCATGCTTGAAATGCGTTGCCTTTTCATCTCTGTCTCTCTAAATCCTGGGACCCTCTAGGGCTCAGTTTGAAGCAGCTAGGTGGTGTAGTAGATAGAGTACTGGGCCTGGAGTTGGGAGGACCTGAATTCAAATCCAGCCTCAGATACTGTGTGACCCTGAGCAAGTCTCTTCACCCTGTTGGCCTCAGTTTCCTCATCTGTAAAATGAGCTGGAGAAAGAAATGGCAAACCATTCTAGTATCTTTGCCAAGAAAACTCCCAAAAAGCGTCACAAAGAGTCAGACACTACTGAAACAATTAAATGACAAAGACTCAGCTCAGGCTTTGCTTCCTCCTTGAAATCCTCTTTGATCACTATATCTCCACTTGGTAAATCTCTCCCCTTCTTCAAATTAATAAGAATAGAAATGAAAAGAGCTAGCATTTATATAGCACTTGAAGGATTGCAAAGCACTTTACATATTTTATCTCCCTGAGAGATATTTTATACCCTGGGAGGGAGGAGATAGAAGCATCCTCATTTTACAGATGAGGAAACAGAGAGGTTAAGTGACTTGCTCAGGGCCGCACAGCCAGCACCTAAGGCAGAATTCAACCTCAGGTCTTCCCAGCTCCAAGTCCCATCCACTGCACTCTGTAGACACTCCCAAGCACCTTATTGACTTATCAGGGCATATTTTAAATCCATACTAGAATGTCTGCTGCTTGGAGGCAGGGACTTTGTTTAGTTCTTGTCTTTTTATGAATATTCCATGCACAGGTAAAAGTCCTACCCAATGAGATGGCTCTCCCTCCTCCTGTCTCACCAGTGTTGTTGGATGAGCATGGCCCTTGCCAATTCAGATTGAGAAATAGTCCCTCAGTCAATCAACAAACATTTATTTACCCTGCATAGCCTTAGTTAATTGCTTTGAAGTTAGTTTTTTTTAAAACCAAGTCCTCAGAACAGGTGACAGATGTTTATTAATCACTTTGTTAAGTCCATTGTTTGTTAGTCCACTTTGTTAAGTCCATGGAATATTTTATGATCTGAGTACAGACCTTCAAGACATCCAAGCTTGGAAAGGTTTGCTGGCTACACAGACAAACAAAAGGCCAAGATAGGAGTAAGACAATGACCTTGGCCCTTGGGTTTGGTTTTGTTTCTGTGTATTTTTCCTCTCCCACTCATTCGCATAGGCTAGCATAAGAGTTTTCAGAGTTGAGAAATTTGGAATGGGGTTGTTGAAGGATTCAAACTATAACAGACCCTGACAGTGGAGTGGAAGGGCAGCTTATAGAATGGATGCTGGCCAGGTGATGTTTACCAATTGGGCATTGGAGGGAAGAGAAAAAAAAATCACAATTTTCTTACCTTAAGTCAGAAGGAAGCCTGTGAATGAGACCCTACCTTTGGTGACCAGTAAATCCAGTTCAAAATATAGAATTAAGTCCAATGGCACCAGTTGGCTGGAGCAACTCTGGCTCTGTATTCCAAAGAATTTGTACAAGAATGAAGACTCTCCTTCTGGAATGCCTATCTATCTGAGACAAAGAGAAACAGATTCTCTTATGAGAAAAGTAGCCACTTAGCTTAGAGGTTTTCCTTTCTGAAAGAGCAGTGGAAGAGAAGTCTCTATTCTTTTCTTCTTCCTATAAGGAAGAAAGCCTCTCAGCTGAGGATTCCAGTTAAAGCCAGAAGCTTAGAGCAAAGAGGACCTATACAGCTTTGTGCCTAGTGTAGCCTCACCTGGAAGCAACCATCAGTGACCATAGGGCCATCAAAGCAAAGTCAAAAAGCAACCACAAAAGGCAAGCAGGAATCAATGCCCACCTGCCAAACAGAGGCTGAACTCCTGGCAGAGTGTGAATGCCACACAAGATTATCAGGGAGCAGGGCCGATAAGATCAGCACATGACAAGAAGATATTGGCAGCCCCGAAGCACTGGAAGGGAATTGCTTTGCCCACACATGTTCCATGTATGTATATATGCCTCTCTACACATGAGACTTATGTGTGTCCACTCTTCCTATATGCGATATATGTATTTATGGGAGAGTATACTCCCAGATTTAAGGAGAAAATGGTTTATTGCTGCTTTTCTTAGCACATTATTTAATTAAATATCTGTTTTGAACTAATTGTGGCTTTTGGCTGACTAGTAAGGTAAAGACATTGGTGGGGGCTCGTGAGCTCCAGTTTTGAGTGGATGTCAATCCAGATAGTACTTTGAGCCTGGATTAATCTTATCTGAGGGATCCACTGAGAAAATTAGGGAATCCTACACTATGCTGAATCAAATGCTCTTTTACAGTTAACAAAAAATAAACACGGCAGTATCTTATGTCCTGTGAACCTTTCGAGACTTAACTGTCAAGATGTGACATGCCTCTTGTTTATTAAAATCTCTCTGTTCCATTCTCATATTTTCATCAAGCATTTCCGCATTATGAGTTTAAATTATCTCACACAGATATTTTAGAGGTGGAAAAGTAGGTATGTAGGTCACAGACATTGTTACTGTCTTCTTGAACAATTTTTTTTAGTGATAATATTCGTGACTCCCCTAGCCCACCCTAGTGCTACTCCCCCTTTTACAAATATGTTGAGAATCGCTCTTTCAGTACCCTCAAAATTATGTCACCTCTAGCATAGACCTCCTCTATAGGTTAAGTCCCAGCTGTCCTTTTTATCTTCTTTTAAAAAAATTAAGTGCCATTTCTACTTTGTTGTGCAATACTTCTGGTACTGTGACATTAGAGTCCAAATATGGAGAAATTATTTTTATAGAAATCTTGACAGATTTTCCCCATACTTTTTGCGCTTGTTATCTTCCTACTCTTCTTACTATGCTATTTCAATTATTGTCTTTGTTTTGATCTCATTGCGTCCTCTGGCTGATTAGTAAAGTATATACACATTAGTGGGGGCTCACAAGCTCTGGTTTTGAGTGGACGTGGACCCAGATAATACCATAAGCCTGAGTTATCCTTATCTGAGGGATCAACGTTGTGAGTTATAATGATCTCTGGATGATCTGTTTTCATAAGCTCTTATACCAAACTTTCCATAAATATGTTCCCCCCTCCCATTTACTTCCTAACCTTATTTTAATGAGGTGATGATACTCTTCATAATCTTCTACCATCCTCCTGGAAATGAGATTTTGCAAGTAAGTTTATGTTATAAACCAATGTTGTTTTTGGCTACCACATCTCTCCATTTGGCAAGGATATGATGGGTTTGCTGGCTAAGACACTTTCTAGTCTCTTGAAGCTTCCTTATTACGGCCATTCATTTACACGGGTTAAATTTTCACAAGAAGTAGCATGATATAAGGAAAGGAAAGCCAGCCTCCAAATCAGAAACTTGAGTTCAAGGACTGTCTCTGGGCTGTGACCCTGGGTGAATCATTTTTTATCTCAGTGCCCTAGACAATTTTCAAGGGCTGTAATCCACCAGCACGTGCCAGTCTGCATTGGTAAAGGGAGCTTCCCTATTGGGAGTTCCCAGTACCGATGAAATCATTGGTAGAGTCCAAAATATCCACAGGAAATGGCAATAATCTACGTCGCTATCTCTTCCTTTATCTATTTTTTCCCCAGCAATAATTTGTTTGAACAGGTTAGGCTGGAGCTGATTTAATTGCATACCATACTTTCTTTGCTCTAACAAGTTGAAGGTCTGACTGTACACAGACAACAGATTCAGAAATGACTCTCACATCAGTGTCTAATCAATCGTTTCCTGTCTGTTGAGATGTAATTTCATTTTTTGTGTATGTGATGGAATTAAATATTTGTCACTCTCAGTGCCTTCCAGTTATCATCTTAAAAACAGTATTCCTGACATACAGGTATGAAGTTTTGGTATAAGCTTAATAAATGCTTACTGACTAACTGGTCTCTATCATTTATTGACTACAAGATGTAATTTCCGGCATATTTTTCAATGTTCTCCCTTAAACTTTACCTTTTGAATTAAAGTCTGAACTGAGTCTTAAAGGACATATTGATGTAATTTGGAGAGTCTCGTCACATTCTTCAAGGAATTCACCTCCTCTTCCTCCTCTGAGGCAGACATTAATAATTAAGCTGTGATTATGAGAGGCTGTTAGATGTAGTGGATAGGATGCTGGACATGGATTCAGGAAGGCCTGGGTTCAAATTACCCCTCAGACTCTTATTAGTTGTGTGACCCTAAGTAAGGCACTTCCCAGCACTGTGAGTCAGTTTCCACACCTGTAAAATGAAGGGATTAGACTTGACCTCCAAGCTCCCTTCAGCTGGTGGTGCAGTGGACAGAGCTCTAGGCCTGGAGTCAGAAAGATGAGTTCAAATCCAACAAGTGCATCATCCCAGGAAAGTCATTTAAATACCTCTGCCTCATTTTTCTTGACTGTAAAATGGGGATAAAAATAACATCTACTTCTTATTTAAGTCCCAGCTAAAATCCCACCTTATACAAAAGGTCTTTCCCAATCCCTCTTCATTCTAGTAGCTTGCTTTGTACACAGCTGTTTACATGTTGATTCCCTCAATAAGCTCCTTGAGGGCAGGGACTGTCTTTTGCCTCTTTTTTGTACCTCCGGCACTTAGCACAGTGCCTGGCACATAGTAGGTGCTTAATAAATGTTTATTGATTAATTGATTGATTGTTGTGAGGATCAAATGAGATAATATTTGTTAAAAGCACTTAGCCTAGCGTCTGGCATATAGTAAGTACTATATGTATGCTTGTTCCTGTTCAGCTCTAGACCTATGGTCTTAAAGGTGGTCTTTTTGTTTAGCATTGGTACAAACCATTATGTGATGAGTTTTCTGACTGCTTTTTGGCCAACGATGAAGCCAGACCCTTTGTTTTCCACTCTGAAGAAAACTTGTGACTCATCTGCCTCCTTGTCCCAAGAGCAATCCTAGATTTCTTCCTAGCTTTGAGCTCCAAACTGTTCCCAATATGTTCAAAAGTAGCCATGGCATCTCCCCTCTTTTAGAACAGTCAGGATTTATCATTTCACTGGCTGGGGTAATGGCAACCTGTACCATTCCCCCAGCTCACATACAATCCCAGGATGTGGAGTTCACTCCAGTCAGCATTTATTAATTGCCTACTGGGTTCCAGGTGCTCTGCTGGCATTACAAAGACAAAACAGGTCCTGCCCTCCAGGAGCTTACCTCTTAATGATAGGAAATGTGTGCCTTATGGTACAGAGGAAAGAACTCTGGGCCTGGAGTCAGAAGATCTGGGTTCAGATCCTCCCTTTGACATTTAACTACTTGTTGTAGTTTTGGGTAAGTCACTTCCCTGGGCTTCAGGGTTCTCCTCTGGAAAAATGAGAGGGTTAGATTAGGTGTCTGCTCTGACTCTAAGTTAATATAAGTTACCTGTCAATACAAAACAATTTCATAGGCCAGAAATGAAATAATAGCAGGGGGGGGGGGTCAGGAAAGGCTTCTTAGAAAGAGAGCATTTGAGCTGAGTAGTTATAGATTTCAGGTGTTAAAGTGAGATGAGAGAGCATTCCCAGCCTGAGGGACAGCATGTTCAAAGGCATGGCAGCTGGAAATAGAATGTCATTTATGGGGAACAGCAAGTATACCAGTTTGGCTGGAACATAGGTTATGTGAGAAGGTGCAATGGGTCTGGAAAGGCAGGTGTGAGTGAGGCAGATTGTGGCAGGTTTTCAATACCAAATAGGAGAGTTTGTATTTTATCCTAGTGGTAAGAGAAAGACATTAAAGTTTCTTGAGCTGAGGAGTAACATGGTCAGACCTACTATCCAATACATATTCTATTATATTTGTCAGACATGAAAAATCTCACCTACCTTTCAGACCACTTTATGGCTTTTACTGATTTAATGTCAGCACAGACTTTATTTTATCAAAGGCTTATTTTTATATACGAGGAAGTTGAGGCTTGGGGAAGGCGTGATTTGAATATAAGGTTTAAGTATCAGAGCCAAGATTTTAACTCAGGCCCACTAAGTCCAAATCCAGAGCTCATTCTGTACCACAATCAGCCTGATGTTTGATAGGTCTCTTGTGCCTGTCGCATATGGAAAAGAATCTGTGTATGTGATAGGATATGTTTCAAAGCTGCCAGGAGGCTTGGGGAAAAAGCAGTGGAATGGGAGTCAGGAAGACTCAACTTCAAATCCTTCCTCAGACACTGACTAATTAGGTGATTCCAGTCACTAAAATCTGCCTGCCTCCCTCAGTTTCCTCAATTGTAAAAATGGGGATTTTTACACCTACTGTAATTGTGGGGATTAAATGAGATAATAATTGTAAAGCACTTTACCAACCTCAAAGCTTTATATAAATGCTAACTGATGATGATGATGATGATGATGATGATGATTTTGGCTGCAGTCTCTTTTACTTGAGAGATAATATGATATGTCAGAGTCAGGAGAGACATGGTTCAAATACCTGTGTGACCCTGGGAGAGTCACAGCATTTCATCACCTTTATTTCCACATCTGTAAAACCAGAATAGGGGGTACCTACCTCACCAGACGCTGCATGGTGTTGCTGATAAAGGGATGGCTTTGGTTTCAGGTCCTGACTCCAACACACAGCTTGGCCTAGATATTTAATTTCTCTTCAGCTCAGTACATTATCTAAGAACAGACAATTTAAGGAATCATCAATCTGTGTCAATAGAGAAGGTTTCCATATGGGCGCTCCCAGCCCTAATGAAATCATAGGTTTGGTTCAAAAACCATCACAAAGGACAAAAAGTTTACCTCCCAGAGTTGTTGTGAGGTTCAAACGAGATAGAAAGACAGGAAAGAAACAGTCATTTATTAAATACCTACTATGTGCCAAACTAGGGCAGCTAGGTGGTGTAGGGGATAGAGTGTGGGTCCTAGAGTCAGGAAGACTCACTTTCCTAAGATCAGATCTGGCCTCTAACACTGATTGAATTGTGTGACCCTGGGCAAGTCACTCAGCCCTGTTTGGCCCAGTTTCCTCATCTGTAAAATGAGCTGGAGAAGGAAATGGCAAACCACTCCAGTATCTCTGCCAAGAAAACCCCAAATGGGGTCACGAAGAGTCAGAAATGATTTAAAATGACTGAACAATGAATGCACCAAGCACCGGTCTAAAGCACTTTTTATAATTATCATCTCATTTGAACCCCATATTATTTCTGTTTTTACAATTGAGGAAACTGAGGCAGACAGACAACAAGTGTCTTTACCCAGGGTCAACACAGCTAGTAAGTACCTGAGGCTCAACTGAAACTCAGGTCTTTCTGCCGCCAGGTCTAGCGCTGGAATCAGGGCACCAACTAGTTGAGTATAACATCGCATCACTGTTGTAGTCATTCTTATGGACGGGAAGGGATTCTGGCCTCAAAGACAATGCCATGAGTCTGACAGGACTTTTTCTTAGTAAAGATGGGTTGATTTGACACATTCCTCCACACTCATACACTCGCTGTGGCCTTCGGACAACCTCCCTTCTCTCACCTGTCTTTGGCACAGTCTGTCTCCCAAGCCTAAGGGGCTCTCTCTCCTCACCTCCCCCCCTTAGAAGTTCCCTTCAAGCCTGGTCCAAGTACCACCCTTGAGGTTTATTCTGATTTTCCTGCTGATTAATTCTTCCTCCAAATTGTGACCTCGGGCAGGTCCCTTTTCCCCCTTAGTGCTTTAAACAATTCTATTTTTTCCCTCTCTTATCTGATTTTCTTCTCAAGTACATATAAAAATTTTTAACTTTTTAAAAAAAGTTTTGAGCTCCAAATTCTCTCTTTCCCTCCCCTTTCCCTTCCTTGAGAAAGAAAGCACTTTGATATCAATTCTATGTGAACTCATGAAAAACATATTTGCACATTAGCCATGTTATAAAAGAAAACAGACCAAAAAAAACCAAACAAAAAACCAAACAAAACAAGAAAAATAAAGAAATTGAAAAAAGTATGCTCCAATCTGCATTCGGACTCGGTCAGTTCTTTCTCTGGAGGTGGATGGCATTTTTCATGATGAGTCCTTTGGAACTGACTAGACAATTATTTAAACTATAAGCATTCCCAGAGGGAGTTTGTCTCCTGGGAGGCGAATGACATCTCAGATGCAATCTTGTTCCACGCTTTATGTTAAATTGCCTGTGTATATTTCACTCCCCGCAGCCGCCGCCACCACCCAGGAAAAGATAAGCTTCTTGAGGGCAGGGGTTGTCATTTTTTGCCTTTGTATACATAGCACCTAGTCCAATGCTTGGCCCGTAGAGAGCAGTAGTTGTGTTTGTCCTTCGTTCTTGAAAACGGCCATGACATCAGGGAAATGATGACACGACTTGCAGTTGACTTTGACTTGAGGGAGGGAGGGCTGTGCAAGGTCACCAGCCTCACTTTCTCCTCCAGAAACATCTGGGTCCACCGGCCTGATATTCACCAGGATGTCTGGAGATGGCCCAGGATGCAGTGGGGGACCCCGCCCCTTCCAGGTTCAGGCCTTTTCAAGTTCTCACTTTGAGTGATGCTTGTTGGTTGATTGCATGTATTCCCCCCTCCCCAAAGCCTAGCTTGCAGAAGGCCCCTCAATAAGGTCTCTTTGCCTGGAATTGGGTTTGCACCACTCACTCCTCCCCTGCCCCCCAAGCTCCCTCCAGAGCAGGCCCCTCCCGCTTGCTTCTGATTGACGCGCTGGGGCCTTCCATCTTGCCGGCATCCACGTGGTATTTGTTTCAGTCCCCTGAGGCTCCCGGATCCCTTTCTGTGCTAAGCAGTGAGCTGCCTTGCATTCACGGCTGCACGGCTTCTCAGCTCCTGCCAGCTTCCCCAGAGTCTTTTTTTGGGTCTCCCTCCTACTCCTGACAGCCAGCACACTCTCTCTTTATCTGGAGTGGAGGAGCTGCTATTTGGGGGAACTGACAGTCCCCAGGGCAAGTCCCAGCAGGGGATGGATTCCTCAAAGGAGGCCTCCAAAATCCAAGGGCAGTCTTTTTTGTACAATTCCATTCAAAGCCTGCCAGGGCCTCCAGACTTGATGCCAAAGACAGACACTATCGAACTATGCCCTGGCAAGGGCTGAGAGAACCAACACATTGCTCAACAGCGTGCCCCAGAGCATTTGGGGCCTGGGGAAAATCAGGCAGCAGGCCTAAAGGAAATTGGGCAGTGGGCCCAAGAAGTCCCAAGCTTCCATTCTATTACCTCTCTGCTTGGATTCTCCTAGGCCTGGGTGTCCCAGGGGGCCCATGGCAAACTCGTCTTCTCCAGGAGACACCAGGGTGGGACCAGGAGAAGACACAGCATTGTGGGACTGTGGAATAGGCCTCCTGGTTACATCTGTGACCCAGAGCTGGTCATTGACACTCTCTGGCCCTTAGTGTCCTTATCTGTCAAAGAAGAGGGTTGTACCACACGACCTCCAAGGCCCCTTCTAGTCTGAAGTCATGATTATTGCTAATTGTGAGCACTGTTAGGCCTTGGAGCAGGCGAACACTTTGGTGGTGTGGGATGATGGCCAGAGGAGGGATCTTCTCCAGTTCAGAGAGGACCCCAGATCTAGGGCTGGGAGGGGCCTTAGAGGTCAGTCGGTCCAACTGTCTCCTTTGACCCATAAGGGAAACAACCTGGCCAACATCACACAGGTAGCAGAGTGAGGAGGGGGCCAAGCTCCTTGGGATGCCTCTGACTTTAAATTCATTGCTCATTCCACCACACTACCTGGTTGCTTTTTTGTTTGTTTACACCTTAATCTTTTAACACAGTCCAATAAACAAAGATGATTGTACATGAAACTCCAAATCTGCCATCTACAACTGGTTATTCCCTCCAAATATACAACAGATTGATTATATATATATTTTTTTTTCCTTTTTTTCTTCCCTCCCCCCACCCTAGAGATGGCTACCATTAGACACAAATAAGTATATATATGTATATATATACACACACACACATATATATATATATGCGCACACACAATGTGTATACAATTATTCTATATATACTTCTATTACAATCTATATTGTTGGGCTCCCCATCTGGTTCCCTCCCCATCTAGAAAACTATAAATAAGATGTGTGTTTCCTGAGGTAACTGAAAGGCAGCAGGCCCTTCCCCAGGTCCTTTAGATCTCCCTCTCTCTAAACCCTTGGATTTACTTGGCAGAGAAGATAAGGGGGGTGGTTGGGTGGGAAGAGGAAGCTGAGTCAGTGACCCTCTCTGTTTGCCCTCTCCCCTTCCCTAACCTCGGAAGATGAAGACCCAGCAAGAATCCAGCCAGTGGCACAGTCCTTGGTACCAGGAAGAGGGGGAGGAGGACGAGCAAGGCTGACACCTGGGGTTATGAAACCAGGAAGGTGCATCTGGAAGCTTTTTGGTTTCTCCAAAGGAGGCCTGGGAGCCCTTTTCTCTGAGAGGTGAAGCATTGTTAATATCCCCAGGACAGCTCTGGTCAGGGAGAGACAGGCAGTAGGATATCTTGGGGCTTTCTTGTCTCTGATGTCAACGACCCATTTCAGTAAGGAGCAGTTGGATGGAGGTGACTAACTTGGGCTCGCTCAGTCCCCTGGGCTACGGAGTGTCCTGGGCAAGACATCCAGACCAAATTTAACTGCCCTCCTGAGAGAGGATTCAGTACAGAAAAGAGCCCCCATCTTCTCCCCTGGGCAGGCATTCTTTCAACGAACTTTTGAACATTTGTTGTTGACGTTCAGTTATGGCCGACTCTTCGTGACCCCATAGACCATAGCACAGCAGGCCCTTTTATCCTTCACCATGTTCAAGGTCATGCCCATTGTTTCCATGACTCTATCTCTCCATCTCATCCTCTGCCGTACCCTTTTCCTTTTGCCTTCAATCTTTTCCAGCATCTGAGTTGTTTCCAATGAGTCCTGTCTTCTCATTATGCGGCCAAAGCATTTGAACATCTACTATATGCCAGGTACCGGGATGGGACTGAGCCCATTATTTCATTGTCATGGGGAACTTCAGTGAGGAAACCCCCCCCCCCCCGCTCCGTCAGTGGAAATCACCATCTGCTTTCTAATCTGTGGTCTGTAGGCCTCTTAGAGAATTTCCTGAGAGCCTATGAAACCTACACCATCTTGAGCTCAAATCCTCCATGGCCGGCTGTTGCTTGTCCCCAGATGCTGGGGATATATATGAGATGGGGGCAGGGTAAAGAGAAAGAGAGAGACGGGCAGGCAGAGACAGACAGACAGGCAGACAGACAAAGGCAGACAGACAGACAGAGATAGACAGGCAGGCTGAAAGACAAAGAAAGGGAGAGAGGGAGAGAGAGACTCGGGAGACAGAAAAAAAGAAAGACAGAGAGACAGAAACAGGAAGAGATAGCCCACACAGAGAGGCAGAGAGACAAAGACAGAGACAGAGAGACACAGAGAGATACAGGTTGAGAAGGGAGACAGAAAAAGGAAGACAAAGACAGACAGAAAGAGACAGAGACATATAGAGACAAAGAAAGAGACAAGTTGAGAGAAGGGGAAAAGAGAAACAGAGAGAAAGACAGATAGACTGAGAAAAAGAGTCCCTGTTCTCAAGAAGCTTCTGTTTTGCTGGGGAAGATATAAAGTAGGCAGAGAGATAAGCACGTCCTTCCTCATCTCATTTTCTCTACGTCCTCTACCTTTCTAATTAGTTTTCTTCAGCCTCTACTTTTTTTTCCTTCTTCTTCATAGGCTATGGAAACAGAGGCCCATGGAGATTAAGTAATTTGCCTGTTGTCACACCAGGTGTAAGTAGCAGAGTCAGGATTCAAAACCAGGTCTTTGGACACCAAATCCAGGATCTTCCCCTGCATAGGCTGCCTCCCCAGGCCTCCTTCAGAGAGCCCAACCTTGAAATCCAGCACCCTCAGCTTTGTCAAGGTCTTTAGCTAGTCAGCTTGCAGCCAAATCTCCTTCATGCCAGGGCATCTCCTTAAGACACCAGAATGGGGCAAGGAGCAGGAGAGTGTCAAGTAATGTTTAACGAATGGCTCTCAAAAAAAAAATCCTGTATTCAGGACACACATTAAAGTTTAATTTGTATCATTAACATTTTCTCCATCACTTCCTAAAGTTTAGACAATCAACAAAATAATACATCAAGCCCTGATTTGCAGCATTTGTTACTTTTCTGTGGTATAAATTATCACGCTGAAGAATTAACAATCAGCTCTTGCCAGCTGGTAGGAGCTGGATTGAGCCCACCTTTGGAGGGCTTATAAGAAGAGGACTTGCTCAGGCAGGCCTGGTTGATGTCACAAGCAGTGAGGGGCTACGGTGAGAAGTCTGAGATAACCATGTCAGTTGCACAAGCCTGGACAAATAGACCATTCTAAAAATGCCAGGAAGCTGGGCTTTTCGGCAGAAAGAAGGGAGCATGGCCCAGAACAGGGGCAACTAGCTGCCAGTAGCCTCAGAATTTGAATTCAATTGACATTTATTAAGCACCTTTACTGATTCAGCTAGATGGCTCAGCACCGGCCCCAGAGTCAGGAAGTCTTGAGTTCAAATCCAGCCTCAGACACTGTGTGACCTTGGGCAACTTGTCTGCCTCAGTTTCCTCACCTGTAATGGGGATAATAATATCACATACCTCCTAGAGTTAGAATACTTTGCAAACCTTAAAGTGCTATAAAAATGCTAGCATTTATTTATTTATTGTTGTTGAGGTGTAATAACCTGGAAAGGTGTCTTAATGTCTCCCTAACTCTTGTGAGGCCCAAATGAGATAATGTAGAGAATGCACTTTTACAGAAATGTTAGCTACAATTACTATAATAATCGTCCCCTTGGTACACCTTGCAGGGAAACAGGAAAGCCAGAGCCAGTGCCAAGGGAAGAGGGAAAGAGGCAGCCTGGGAAATAGCAGGAAGGGGGAGGGGGATCCTGGTCCAGGCCCTCAGAGCGGCCAAAGCCGGATATCCATCCCTTCCACCCTCTTTCCCCGGCTTCCGGTGCTGATAGAACTTTGGGCTGCAAGCCCTGCTGGGCTCCCAGGCACAGGATTCTGGCTCAGGCTGGCTAGCCAGCAGAGTACCAAGGATGGAGGCAGGGGGAGTGCCGATTGGATCAGGCAGTGGGCTGTTTCCTACTTCAGTCAAGCCTGTCTGGACAAGGCTGAGAGAACCCACTCCCGACAATAAGAAGAGCACACATTTATGGAGGGCAGGGGTTCTCTGCTTTATGTGTGTCATGGGGAAGGGAAGGGAAGGGAATAAGCTTTTACACAGCGCTTACCATGTGCCAGGCACTGTGCTAAGACCCCTCTGGTGATCTGGGGAAGGCTATGGACCTCCTACTCAGAGTCATATTTTTAAATAATGGAGGAAATGCCAAATTTCAGTCAGGGGTTGGTGAAAATGAACATGTATTTTTTTTTCCACCCAGTTTCATGGACCCCTTGAAATCTATGCATAGAGCCTGAGGTTATAATAACAGGGCTTTCAGGATTGGAAAGCACTTTAACATATATTGTCTCTTTTGATCCTTACAACAATCTTGTGAGCTAGGTGTTATTATTAGCCTCATTTTACAGTTGAGGAAACTGAGGCACAGTGAAGTGAGGTGACCTGTCCATGATCACACAGCTAATAGGGATCTGAGGAAGGATTTAAAGTAGGGTATTTCTGACTCCACAAAAAGGTCTTTATTGTATAAACATTAAAATTCCCCTGTGGGACCTAGATATCCAGGAAGGTTTGGAGTAGGTAGGTAGAAGAGTAGACAGAGGGCAGGGTTTGGAGTTAGGAAGACCCAAGTTCAAATAATGCCACAGAAGAAATTATGTGATCTTAGGCAAGTCACTTCACCGCTGGAACTCAGTTTCTTCATCTGTAAAATAAGAGGGATTGAATTTGATGGCATTTAAAATCTCTCCCAGCTTTAAATCTATAATTATACAAGCCCATTTGATTAAGAAATGTTCCTTCATTGAAAGAATGAATGAACTTTTAAAATGGTCCCCTAATCCTGAGATAGAAAGTCAGACCCAAGCATCTCAGATTAAGAACTAAATTAAGTTCTTAGTCCCGACCCCAGGCTCAGGATTATTTAAAACAATGAAATCTTCTCTCTTCTTCATAGTTTAAATGGAAACTTGTACTTTCTTCTTGTCAAACATTGGTGGGTTGAGCTGTAATAATTTACACACCCAATCAGCTACTTTTAAGAAAGTACAATGGAGAGGAGGAAACAAAATGTATAAGGTGTCTAGTGTCTCTTTAAGGTGACAGGAGTGGAGGAAAGGCCATTGGGCTTGTCCTTTGGCCACAACGATGATTTTAATCTCAATAAGAGCAGCTGACCTTTGTTTAGCATGGGGTGGTTCCAGGCCAGGCAATTGGGCTCTGACATTTAATAGCTGTGTGACCATGGGCAAGTCATTTGATGTCTCTGAATTTCATCTTCCTTATCTATAAAATGGGAATAGCAATGCTTGTATGACTGGCCACCCAAGGGTGCTGTGAAGACACAAAATGCTTCATAAGCGCTAAAAGGCTGGAGAAATGAGAGTTCTAATTAGTACATACACACAGCTATCTGGCTGGATTCAAACATTGGACCAAAGGGATTCAGATGTTGGTAAAAGGAAACAGGATCATCATAAACTTAATAGCTACTTGGGACCATAATCTATTCTTCCATCCTCCACCCACTCTTGCCCCAGGCTAGCTCACCTTCTTGAGGTTTTCATTTTTGTCAGCAGCAGCACTATTAGCCCTGTGCCCTGGGCACAAAACCTCCCCATAATTGGAATCATTCATTGGAATCTTTTACTCCTCCCATCCCCAGGACTCTGCCTTCCTACTACCTCTAGCTAGCCAGTTACCAAATCCCCACCCCCCCCTTCCAAAATGTTGTGTAACAAGCAATTGGTCAGCAAGTCAATTGACATGCAATTTATTAAGCACCTACTTATGCTGTGTGCCAGGCACTGTGCTAAGTGTTTGGTATATAAGGAAAGGCAGAACATCGTCCTAGCTGTGTAATGAGGGCAGGAGTATGCTGGAGTCAGCTCCAACTCTGATTAGTAAATTTTCACCGTGAGTATTTGCACCTTGGAAAGCAACAAAGGCTACAAATCGGGGCTTGTTGTTTTGTTGATTGTCCGTACTTAAGAAAGTGATCAAGAAAATGTTATGGTACAGATTAAACTTAAAAGTGAGTCACGCATTTTCAGGGAGCTGGTTGTTAAACTTTTGCCAGCATCCCCCCAGATATTGATGACCTTGAGAGAGAAGAAAACAAAGAGATGTGCCTTTATGCCTTAAAGACCTCCTATAAGCCAGGCTCTGTGCTGAATGATTTACAAATACCATCATTGGAATGGTTGACTGGCTATAGGTTTAAACTGTATTGTATCTGGTTCACATATACTTGTTTGCTTATGGTCTCCTCCACTAGCTTGTGAGCTCCTTGAGGGCAGGAACTGTCTTTGACCTTTTTTTCTTTTTTTTCCCCAGCACTTGACACAGTGTAGTCTTCATGGATGTTTACTGTTTATTGACTATGGATTTTACTATAAATTCTTTAAGGGTGGGGACTGTCACTCATTTATCCTCCTATCTCCCCAGTACCTAGAACTTTCCTTACCATTGGTCCTTAACTGTTGGTTGAATGAATGCCTGATGAAAAAAGGCAAGAATGAATGACACAATTTCCCAGCATTTCTTTTCAGTGAAGCCTTTCCTGATCCTTCCTAGAGGCCAGTGATTTCTTCTTCAAATTATCATATATTTACTTGTTCTATGGATACAATGTAAGCCCCTTGAGGACGGGACTGTTTTTCATGTTTTGTTTTGGCATATCAGTCCCTAGAAGAAGTGCTGAGCAAGCTGAATAGTAACATAGATGGGGAGTAGACGTGTAACTTCATTGGCATTGCAGATGGCATTGAAATTTAGTCTTAAATTAGGGATTCTTTACCTTTTGGCAGGTCATATACCCTTTGGGTAAGCTATTGAAGTTTACGGATCCCATCTCAGCATTTTTTTTAAAAACCAACTTATAATTGAAGGAAATACTAAATCTCAGTTAGAGCTAGGGTTCTTGAGAGGCTGGGGATGGGGAGGGATTCTGTGAGATTGACTTTAAAATATTGATAACAACATGGCTAATATAGAAATATGTTTTGCATGACTTCACATGTTCAATGAGTATCATATTGCTTGCCTTCTCAATGGGTAAGAGGAGGTGCCAGAGGGAGGAAGAGAATTTGGAACTCAAAATTTTAAAAATTGAATATAAAAAAATTTTTAAAGATAGCCACTAAAGAATTCAACAAGTTTTCATTAAATGCCTACTATGTGCTAGGCAGAGGACATACAAACACACAAACAAAAACAAATCCATCTCCTACTGAAGCTTATATTCTACTGATGAGGTAGGACCATTACCGTGGCATTACAAGAGAAATAGTCAAGGTGTAAGGGGTTTATCAGCTTCATTAGATTGCCAGTGTGGTTCTTGAGACAAAACAAAAAGTTTCATCAACTGTAGCTAGAGTTCAGTGAAAAATATATTTAATAGTGATTTTCTGGTCATCACTGCCTGAAAGCGAGGTGTGTTACATTTCATTCCCCATTTCCTGGTCTCCAGTACCTTTAGGATTTGAGGAGGGGCCTTTATTTTTTGCTATTGGATAGAGCCCTTGGCATTTATATTCCCTTAAACTTAGGGGTCCAAGTATCCCAGTCCCATTTAACCACTGAACAGTCAGAGTCACTTTTATAAAAGAATATTTTCTTCAAAGAAACAGCAAAAACAAACAGAAAAACATTTCCCCAACACCCTGAGGGCATAATCCCCTCTGTATTACCTCAGTCTCTGGGGAGAGGAAAAAGATTAGATCCACAGTTCAATTCAGTTCCTCCATAGTATTAGTCCCACCAAGTTCAAGCCCAAAGCTTCCCCCTGAGCTTGGATCCAGGAACTCTGGCTTTTCAGGGCTTTGCTTCTGGACTGGCTGCAGTATCTAGGCTAGAATTCTGGGCTTCAAAATCCCCATGGTTTGAGATCCTGGGTGGAGGACTCCACTCTCTGCATCTAGAACTAAAAAAGACAAATGGACCAAAAAAAAATTCAAGCCTGTTTCTAGGGCTGAATGGACTAAGGGAAGGGAAAGGTGACTCTCTGCCCTCCCTTTCTTAGCTTATTGCAGAGTGTTACTTGTTGCTAGTGAATTCCTCACCCCTATATCTTAATGGAAAGAAAGAAATAGACTGTCCCAATCAGGGAGTTTGAAAGATGAAGCTGTTCCAGCTACATAATTGATGGAAAGAGGCTTCTCTCAACCACATTAAAGGCAACATGGAATGTCCAAACCTAAAACAGGTTTTAAGAGTCTACCCCACGGGTGCCTCCATCTTAGGTGGTCTGGGCATACATCAAACCCCAGTTATATAAAGATGTAATTTCCTCCTTCATCTGAGATCATGGACTCCCTGAATCTATCTGCAGATTCCTTGGGAGTCCATGGACAAGAATCCTTGTCTTCCAGAGCACTGAGTTATGAGACTTGTTTAGGGTCTCAAAGCCAGTACATGTAATCCATGGGACTTCTGGCTTCCATGCTGCCTCTACTAGCCCATACAGGCAGTTAATAAAGGTTTATTGAACTGAATTGAGGCCAACGAGGATTGATGGAGCCAGAGACTGGAGATGAATTCCAGGAGTTGGGATTTTAATGAAGTCAAAGAGCAGGTTCAGTTAAAATAAGAGAGCAGGAGATGGAAGGCTAGGAAATTCAGGTCAGAAAATTTTGAAGTTGGTTTGACCCAACATAAATGCAAATTGCATCCTTCTTTTATCCTTATTGGTCAAACTGATTTTCCCAAGTGGCCTTTTCCCTCACTTTGCTCTGCACCTTGCTCAGAAATGGAACCGATCTAAGATCAGTAGTTTGTCTAAAGTGAATGATTTGGGGCAGTTTCCCAGTGGAATAGAAACTCTTTGAGGACAGGGATGATTTCATTTGTCTTTCTAGCCACAGCACCGTGACTTGCTGATCAAGCCAGTAACTCTACTCTCTCCTAACTTCCCTGTTACTGCCAGACTCTAAACCTGGGTCATCCTCAGGTCGGCAATCATCGGGGATGGGAGAGAGTAAAGAGCCGAAGATGACCCAGGATGACTCCAGGTCTTTACTCTCTCCCAACCCCAATGATTGCCGACCGGAGGATGACCCAGATTAAGAGCTTGGATCACTAGGAGGACAGTGTTGCCCTCACCAGTAATAGGAAAGTTAGGAAGCTGAGGAAAGCTGAGGCACAGAAGAATTATGATTCACCCAACATCACACAGGTAGAAAAAGGCAGAATCTACCTTCATGATATTGTATATGCCCTCTTCTCTCCTCTGCCCCAGGTGCAGGCCCTTACCACCTCACACCTAGACTATGGCAATAGGCTGCTGTTTGGTCTCTTCACTGGTTCAGATCTCTCCCCACTGCAGTTATCTTCCATTCAGCTATCAAAGTGATCTTCCTACGATGGTCTGATCATGCACCTTCCCTACTTTATAAATATCAGAAGTTCTCTTTCACTTCCAGGATCAAATACAAAATTCTCTGCTTGGCATTCAAAGCACTTCGCAATCTAGGCCCCTCTAACTTTGCCAGTTTCCTTATCCCTTAGCTCCTGCCAAGAACTCTACGATCCAGTGACATTGGCCTCCTGGCTGTTCCTAGCCCGAGACACTCCATCCCTAGGCTCCGGGCACTTTCCCTGGCTGTCCTGCATGTCTGGAATTCTCTCCCTCCTCTTCTCTACTTCCTGGCTTCCTTCGACACCCAGCTAAAGTCTCACCTTCTATGAGAAGCCTTTCCGAATCTTCTTTAATGCTAGCACCTGCCTCTCTGATGATCATATCATCTCCAACTTAATCCTGTCTCTACCTCTACCTCATAAACACTTCTTTGCTTGTTGTCTCTCCATTAGATTGTGAGTTCCTTGGGATTGTCTTTTTGTTGCTGTCCTTTCTTTGATCATTTGTTTGTTTGTTTGGTGTCTTCTGTGCCTTAGCTCAGTGCCTGGCACACATAGGTGCTTAACAATTGCTTATTGACTGTGGATTGACTTACACCTCCTAGACGTTTATAAATATTTATTGAATTGGCCTCCCTGCCTCCCCTGTTCAATATGCCACCCACACAGATGCCAAAATAATCTCAAAGCACAGATATGCCCAGGTTACTGCCTCATTCAAGAAGTTTCAATGACTCTCCATTGCTTCCAGCCATAAATGCAGTCTCCTTGGTTTGAGGTGTCAAATGCTTTACACTCTGGCACTAATCTTTCCCTCTTGTCCTCACATCACTCATCCTCCCACACTCTGTGTTCCAACCAAACTGGCCTCCATATTGTTCCTCTTATTGAGGCAGAATGGTCAAGTGGAAAGAATGCTGAATTTGGAGTCAGAGGATCTGGGTTTGAATTTTGGCTCTGCCTCTTACTATCTACATGATGTTGAGTGTCATGACACTTCTACACCTCAGTTTCCTCATCTTCAAAGTGAAGGGGCTGTCCTGGATAACCCTCCCAGCTTTAAATCCTATAGCATCTATCTCCCACATTTGTATTTTTGCACAAATGATCCCCCATGCTAGGAACACTCTTTCCTCACCTCTGCCTCTGGAAAGCCCAACTCAAATACTACCTCTTATACAAAGCTTTTTCTGATACCCTTTTCCATATCCCCCCTCCAAGTTATTAGTGCCTTTCCCACATCCCCCCACCAATTACCTTGTATTGATATTGTACATATTCCATACTTATGTATCTATGTCCACAGTGTTTTCACCCTAAAGAATCTAAGCTTCTTGCAGGCCAGGACTATTTGATTTTTTTTTGACTCTTCGTCTCTAGGCCCTAGCAGAACACCAGGCACATAGAAATGCTCAGTGAATTGATTTGATCATTGTAATGAGCATGGGCTGACTTCAATAGGACAGTTTATATGTCCCTAGTGGGGACCTGGCTACGATCCTAAAAGGCCCAGGGCCAGGGTTTAGCAGGAATTCAAAGTAACCTCAGCACAAAGATCATTGTGCCTGCAAAGTCAGAATGAACCACTATAGAGCCACCAGGGAAGGGGAATTGTGCTATAAGGACACACAACCAACTACTCCCCTGAAGCCCCACCCCAACATACATACAGACTCTGAGGGACCCCAGAGGGCATCTAGTCCAATGTCCTAATTTCACTGATGTGAGAACAGGCCCAGAGAGGTGAGGTGATTTTGCCCAGTGTCAATGGACAGCGAGTGGGTGTTAAAAGTGGAATTTGAACCTAGGTCCTCTGAGGCCAGTTGGTGTTCTTTCAGATGAGGGCTTCTCCTTTGTACACCTGACAAGGAATGGATAAAGTTTAGGTGCTGTCCACAGCATGGATGAAAAGACTAGGCTTCATCTAGTGCTTTGTACAGCCTACAAAGGGATACAGCAGCTATTTGGAGCTGGAGGAAGCATCTGATGAGGATCTGGGTATTGTTTCGAGTCCCCTCCTTGAGGACTGGGTCAGGAATGCCAGCGGCTTTGTGCACCATTTAAGCAACACATGCTGGGAAATACTATGAAAGAGTCCAAAAATAAATGAGGGGGATGGGATGGACACAGGAGCAGAGAATGACCTATTTTCTAGACAATCCAGTATCTTCTCGCTTGTTCTACTTGGCCCCACAGGGCAGAAGTGGGACCAATGGGTGGAAGTTACAGAGAGAGAGAAGCTAACAAGAGGAAATCTAATAGGGGTGAATGAAAAGTCCTATACTTGGGTTTGTTGTTGTTTTTTTAATCACCTGCCCAAGTGTGGGAAGGTACAATTGGATGGAAATGGCAAGGAGGCCAATTTTTGTCTCAAAATAAGGAAAAGCTTCTTATTTTATTTCTCGAATTCCCAGAATCCTAAGGGCTGGACCAACCCAGCCCAATGCACTTCAGCCAGAGTGCTTGCACGGACAGGATGGAGTTGGTGATAATAATACAAGCTGACATTTAGATAGCGATTTAAAGTTTACAAAACCCTTCCCACACATTATTTCCTTGGACCAACCGTGGGGTAGAAAGTACAGGCATTATTATCACCATAACGACAATAACAATAACACACATTTATACAGAATTTTAAGGGTTACAAAATGCTTTAGCATACTGCCGAGGCTCCTAACATTTAATCAATTGGCCCATGTCCATATCCCATGGTTAGTAAATGTCCCAGGCAAGGTAGGAACTCAGGTTTCCTAGCTCCAAGTCCAATAGTCCATCTAATTCGACAAGAATTAATGAAGGGCCAATTAGGGGCCAGACATTATGTTAAGTGCTGGGACTGTACAACATGACAAAAGTACCCTCAGGAAGCTTAGAGTCTACCCTCTGGTTTCATTATATTTGCCTCTCAGCCTTCCAGGTTGTCCAATCTGGTCCCAAGGAGTCTGGATAGGGACTTTAAGTCAATAAGCAAAAAGATACCTCTGAGGGCAACCCAGGCCCTTCATGCTATTGGCAAGGATGCCAGGTGCATTTTGACCTCACTCCATTGGCTGAGAGGCAGTCATGGCATAGTGGACAGAGAGCCTGCCTTGGCATCAAGCAGATCTGGGTTCAGTCCTGACTCTGACAAATCTTCACAGTGTGTTACTTGGCAAGGTGCTTCACCTTTCTCAGTATCTCCAGGCAGCTCTCTAAGCTCAAGCACTTTGGTAGAGGGAAAGGTCCCTAGGGAGGGTAGTGGGGAGAGCACCTTCTTACCGGGAAATCACAAGTTCTCCCAGACCAAGATTGTGGCTTAAGCACAGAACAGCAGAGCTCCACACTTGTCCTTGTCCATCATATTGGGAAAGGCAACAGGGCCCCAGAAGGAAATTGGAAAGGCTTTCCCTCCATGATTACATTTTTAGAAGGAAATTTAGTCACAATGCAAGATACTAGAAGGCAATTTTTGAAGTCTGAAAATTGATCAGCTTCAGAAAATAGGTGTGTCCTTTCTTCTTTCCAATAATGTCATCTCCTACCTGAACTTGGCAGGCACCTCCAGGAGTTCTTAATCTTCTTTGTTAAGAAGGCCAAAAATGTCAGGTGCTAGAGAGAGAAGGATGGGGACTGAGAAACCTCACTAGATTTGGAAACTAAGGGGTCTCTGATGACTACTTTGAGACTGTCCAGTAAAATGCTTACTGGATGGATGGATGGATAGATGGATGGATAGATGGATGGATGGATGGATGGATGGATGGATGGATGGATGGATGGATGGATGGATGGATGGATAGATGGATGGATTGTTAGATGAATGAAAGGAAGTAGTGAGGGTAAAAATCCAGGGGCTTAAGGAGTGATGAGTAAATGGAAATCGTGAGGGTAAATCACTCATTTTAAAAGTTTGGTGTCAAAAGGAAGCAGAGGACAGAAGGAATCTCAGACAATCAGGAGAGCTTTGAAAGTTACATGTTAAATGTATTATATTTTATTTATATGTTTAAGATTATAATATAGTTATATATTTAAATGTATTATATACTTTAAAAGAAAAGCAAGCTTTACAGAATAGAGACTCACAGTTTTATGTACAATTTCCTTTTCTAAAATGTAGATGGAAATGCTTGTTTTATTGGGTACTTGTTAAGTTCAGAATAAAAAATAAAATTAAAAACAAAACAAAGTAAAGGCAAAAAAGCAGAAATGGTATAAAATAGTCAGAACTTGTTAGTGGAGACAAAAAAAATTTGGGAAAAGTAAAGGATTAAATATGTCCTTAGCAAAAAAATCTGTCAGTCCAACAACTTACCTCCAATTAAAACCATCCATTTTTTTTGTTTCTTTGTTTGTTTGACTTAATTCAGTTGCCATCTATCTAATTTGTTAGACTCCCCAGCAGGTCAATGCTGTGAGACCGCTAATACTCCAAATACCATGATTAGCCATCTTCTGCTCTCTTTCCACCTTTGTCCCAATAAATGGACCAGAGACTCATCCTACACACTTTTCATCCTCTTGGCTGGCAGTTTGTGGCCCTGTGTGACCCTATCTGTAAGTTAGCTGGGTGATCTATCTCTCTGCCCACCATCCTTGCTATGAGATGACCCTCATCCTCACCCCAAGATCTTTTGGAATGATATAAAGCCTCCAGTTCATCAACCCTTCCTGGTCTTTTGCAGACCTGTGTACACATCTTACACATCTTTTTTCCCTCAGAATGTTGGAGGACCACAAGTTTGGCTCCGGAGAAACCACCAATTAAGCAACAGACATTGAGCACTTGCTATGGGCCAGGCACTCTGAAGACCTGGGAATACAAAGAAAAGGAAAACCATGGTTTCTGTCCTTAAGAAGCTTCCAGTCTCATGGAGGAGTCAACATAGACACAAATGAATCAAAGATGGCACGTGATGGAGACATGCAAGATATAGAGAGAGTAGACTAAGGGTAACCTTAGAAGTGAAGGCACTAGCAGCTGAGGAGGAGAAGGTGGTAGAGATAGGACCAGGGACTCCTGAAGAGGGTTGTGCTTGAGTTGAGTCTTGCAGAAAGCTCAGTATGAGGTAGAAATAAGGAAGGACCACATCTCTACACCTAGACCATCCTAGGGCACCTCCAAATTTCCCTTATTTTATAATCTGTTCCAACCACTTATTTGGAACTTGTATCTGGTTAATTATGTTTTTATGTAAACGTGTCTTATCTTGCTGAGTAGACCATAAACTCCTTGAGGTCAAAGACTGTTCCTTCTATCACATCCCAGTCTTAAGCGCTGGCGCCTGACGCAGGGCCTCCCGCACAGCACACGCTCAATCGATATCAGGGATGCTATTTGTGAAAACACTCGGAAAACCAAAAAGGCATTATTATGAACTCCAGGCACGGTAATAACAATTATGCTGCTGTTCAGTTGTTTCAGTCGTGCCCGACTCTTCATGACCCCATTTGGGGCTTTTCTTGGCAGAGGTACTGGAGTGGTTTGTGATTCTCTTCTGCGGCTCATTTTACACATGAGGAAACTGAGGCAGACAGGCTGAAGTGACTTGCCCAGGGTCACCCAGCTAGGAAGTGTTCAAGCCCAGATTTGGATTCCTGCAGATGAGTCTTCCTGATTCCAAGCTCAGTGTTCTATTCACTGCATCACTTAGCTGCCAAAACAGTAATCATAGCACTGAGGTTTTCAAAGCGCTTTCTTTACGTGTTAACCCATGTGATTCTCTTACTCTGCAAGGTAGGTACTATTATTTTCCCCCTTTTTAAAATTTTTGGGGGGGTGCAGGGCTATTGGGGTTAAATGACTTGCTCGAGGTCACACAGCTAGTAAATGTGTCAAGTGTCTGAGGCCAGATTTGAACTCAGGTCCTCCTGACTCCAGGACCAGTGCTCTACTCACTGCGCCACCCAGTTGCCTCTAATTTTCCCTTTTTACAAATGGAAAAAAACTGAGGCTGGGAGGGTTGAATGCCTTGTCCGGGGTCACACAGCTGGCCAATGTCCACGGTGGGATCTAAATGGTGAGCATTTTTCCCTTGGCCATCTTTCAGGGCATCTCCTCACTTGCTTCACTCTTTACTCCAGCCAAATTGGGCTATTAGCCGTTCCTATGGATGAAGTTCCATCTCTTACCTCCATGGCTTTACCCAGGTGGTCTCCCCATATCTGGCATGTCCTTTCTCCCCCTCCTCCCTACTCCATCTCAAGAAGCAGGCACGTTTAGACAGAAGTTCTTCTGAAAAAAGATCTGGGAATTTTAGTAGACTGAAAGCTCGTTATGAGTCAGTAGTGAGATGAGGGAGATTTTTAAAAATCTGATGTTTTGGGCTACATTAAGAAAGGCAATTTCCAGAAATGAGGAGGTGATGGTCCCTCCTTATCCTCTGTTCTGGTTAGACCACATATGGAGTATTGTGCTCAGCTCTGGACACAATTTATCCAATCAACCAGCCAACAAGCATTTACTAAGGTCCTGCTATGTGCTAGGCACTGTGCTTCATGCTGATCAGACAAAGGTTCAGAAAGGAACACCCAGAGGTGAGCAACCAAGATGGTGAAGGACCTTAAGTCCATGGCCTATGGGGATCGGCTGCAGGACTTAGGGACTTCTAGTTTGGAGAAGAGAAGACTCAGGCAGGACGTGAGAGCTCAAACATTTGTTCAAATATTCAATGTATGTTCAAATATTTGAAGGGCTGTCACACAGAAGAAGGAGTAGATGGACTTTTTCCTTTCTGGTTTGCCCCAGAGAGCAGAATTTTAAACAATGAATGAAATTTGCAACAAAACCAATTTAGCCTTGGTTTCAGTAATAAAAACGTCCTAACAATGAGCATTGTCCAAAAGTGGAATGGACCATGCCAAGAGATGGTGCTTTCCCCTCCTTGTGGCAGAATCTGTATGGACTTGGCAAGGATGGAATAGTGGAGATTCCTATGGATGTAGACTGGAGGTATCATTCTATTATCAAATTCCCAGATGCTGGGAAGTGACTTATCCATGATTACACCTCAAATGAGCATCTTAGGTAGGATGCAAATCGTGGCACATATCTTCCCAGGTCTCTATCCACTATAGTCTCCTTTCATGAGACAAGCCATCAGCAAACCTGTGCTCTGATTAGTTGTAGCATGACCCAAGACAACTCCAAAAGGGAAATGGCTGTGGTTTCTGCAGTGAAGAAAACCTCTTCCACCCAGACAACATGTAGCAAGTCTATAACTTAACTGATAAACTTTACAAAGTTGCCTGTGGCCTAAAGAGATGAGGTCTTTCTGACTCAAAGTCCTGTACACTGTCCCCTAAAACACAACTAGAAAGAGCTAAGAAGACACCCATCTTCCTCAAGATGACAGCGAGTTTCACAGCAGACATCAAATTCACTTGAACATGACTTCTGTTAAGAAGTAAAAATCCTGAGTTTCCACCTGCTCGAGAGAGAGCAGAACGCTTGCTACCAAGTGCCCACACTAGATTTCACTGCTTAGATTCTATCAGAAGTCTCAAGATGATCAGATTAGGTCCTGTCTGTCTCCACATGTGTGTGGGGGGAATCCCCCCATGTTGTTACAGAGTTTAACTAAGCAAGTGCTCAGAGAGCAATAAAGTCTCCCTACAGCACTTTCATTGCCCTTGAAGGAAAACATACGGCTGGTTGCCATTTTTAAGGCTGAGCGTTTTCTTTCACATTGATTTTAGTAATCATTTCTATGATGCTTTACTGAGGATGTTGGCAGTTTTATTGGGTTTCTGGGATCACTGGATCTCAAGGTTATAAAGGACCCCACCTAGTCCAAACCATATGTGACCAAAAGGTCCTTTACAAAATTCCTGAGAAGTGGCCATTCAGTTACTATATGAAGACCTCCAGCGATAGGGTCTCGTTAGTTTTTTTTTCATTTTAAAATAAATTTTTGTTGATATTTTCTGTTTCTTACATCACCATAGTATCCCACATATCCCTATTCTCCCTCTCCCAGATAGCCATCCCAAAAGACAAATAGTACTTTTCGGAGAGGAAAAGAGAAAGAAAAAAAAAGATCAGCACCTAGCTGTCTACCTGACAGCATCTTCCACTTCGGATAGTTGTTAATTGGTAGAACAACAAGGTCAGCACAATGGTTCTGTAGACCCTCAGTTTGACAGTCAGTCTAATACCTCTTCTCTCTCCTACTTTCCTTAGAGCCTCCCAAACACTGAGCTAGCTCTGGCAATGCATGCATCCACCTCATTATCAACGTGTACATCTCTATAAAGTACACTGCCAAAGTAAGCGAACTTATCCAAAGCATTCGAAATGTCTCCATTTGCTGTAACCAATGGTTCCACATGTGAATGATGTGGTACTGGCTGATGGAGCACCTGTGTTTCCTTGGTGTTCATTGTTAGGCCAAAATTAGCACAAGCAGCAGAGAAATGATCCCTACTTTGTTGAATCTCAGCTTCAGAGGCTTCATCGAGTGCACAGTTATCTGCGAACAAAAAATCATGCACCAACATTCCTCCACTTGGGTCTTGGCTCGTAGCCTTTTCAAGTTGAAGAATTTACCATCATCGCGGTAGCTGACCTTGATGCCAGACACTGAGGTCCTTTCTCAAACTAAACTCCAAGCATTTAAATTCAACTGCAAAGAGCGCAACTCTGATGGGCTGGCCACGTTGTTTGAATGTCAAACATATACTTGCTCAAAAGACTATTTTATGAAGAGCTCACACAGGGCAAGTGCTCACACGGTAGTTAGAAGAAGCAATACAAGGACACTCTCAAAGTCTCTTTTAAGAACTTTGGAACTGATTGTGTGACACGGGAGACGCTTGCACAGGACCGCTCCGCGTGGCACGCCCTCACCAAAGAAAATGCTGTGCTCTGTGAGCAAAGTGGAAGTGAAGTAGCTCAAAAGAAATGCAAGATGGGCAAATTTAGAGAATCCATCCCAAATGTTCACATGGATTCTTACCTAACCTGTGAGAGAGTGTTCTGAGCTCAAATTCATCTGATCAGTCACAACTGGACCCATTGTGACTTGACTCTGACATAGTGATGTCCTTTTGGTCCTCTTTGAGAATGAAGGACAACAACCAACCAACCAATAGAAAGTAAAAGCGCATATTTAATCAGGCAGACCTTCCTCCATTCTTTTCCTTTACTGCCTTAACCCTGACAATACCTGTCTGAGGATGGCTTCGTGGTAACCTTGTTTAAGGCAAACTTGAACTCTGAAAAAAAAATTCAATTTTCCCCAACAGGTACAGTATTTATTTTACAAAATGGATTTGTACCTAGTTGAACAGCCTTACCTAAAAGACTATTGATTCAGTGTCTTAATGCAGAGGAGTCAAACACTTGGGCAATGAGCCCGGCTGAAACCAGATTGAAATGTAACTGGTAAATATTTACAAAATAAATAAAAATACCACAGAACATAGATAATCCATCAATACATTGAAACTGATTATACATTGAAAAAGTCTAAAAATGTGCAATGTGTAGCACTGTGGCCCTGCTGCTTCTATGGGGGTTTCTTTCTCATATCTCTTCATTTGAGTCGCACTTGATTTTTATAATTTTGTTAATTTTTATTTTTTGGCGTGCTGTTCTTTCCGTTGAAATCATTGCAGCTACTGTGTATATTATTTTCTTAGCTCAGCTTACTTCACTCTGTATCAGTTTGTATAGATCTTTCAATGTTTCTCTGCAGTTACACACATAGTTTCTTACAGTGGTAATATTCTGTTACATTCATATGCACCGATTTGTTTAACCATTCCGTAATGGATGGACTTTGTTCCCTACTTTGTTTCCAATCTTTAACTATCATTTAAAAAAGTGCTGGATACATAATTTGGAGCATATGGGGCCTTTTCTTCTCAATAGCTTCCTTGGTGTGTAAGTTAAGTAATGGAGTCTCTGGTTCAAAGGGTGTGGATATTTTAGACACTTTATTTGCACAATTCCAAGTTGCTTTCCAAAATAGCTGGATCATTTGACAGCTCCACCAACAATATATTCATGTGCTGATCCTTCCACAACCTTCCACCATGGAGCGTTGCCATTTTGGGGGTCATCTTTGCCAATTTTCAGGGTGTGAGGGCCTCTGGATTGTTTTGATTTTCATTTCTCATATTATCAGGGATTCGGGGCATTTATTTTTTCATTTGGTTGTGAAAGCTCATTACCTTTTGAGGCAACTCATCCAACTTGGTATGGCTCAGACTCTTAGGAAGCTCTTCCTAACACTCAACCTAAATCTGCCTCTTAGCCACAGGTACTCACCTCTCCTACTTCTGTCCTCTGGAGTCAAGCAGAATAATTCTCTCTCTTCTTCCATTTGATGTTCTTTTAAGACCCAGAAGACACTTATGGTGCTTGTCTCCCCCAACTATTCTCTTCTTCAAGCTGATCATTCCTAGGTCCTTCAACTGGGTTTCATGTGGTGAGAGCTTGAGGGTCCTTTGTCATTCTGCTTGCCTCTTCTGGATGTCTTCTTATCAGTTAGACGAATAGCCTCCCATCAACTGAAAGAGGCAAAAACCCTCTCTTAAATTCATTCATTCATTCATTCAGGAAGGAAGGAAGGAAGGAAGGAAGGAAGGAAGGAAGGAAGGAAGGAAGGAAGGAGAGAGAGAGGGAGGGAAGGGGGAAGGGAGGGAGAGAGGGAGGGAGGGAAGAAAGAAGGAAAGAAGGAAGGGAGGAAGGAAGGAAGAAAGGAAGGAAGGAAGGAAGGAAGGAAGGAAGGAAGGAAGGAAGGAAGGAAGGAAGGAAGGAAGGAAGGAAGGAAGGAAGAAAACAAGCATTTACTAAGAGCCTATTTATAGGCCATTATGCTCAGCATTTACAGATATTATCTCATTTAACCCTCCTAACAAGTCTATGAGTAGAGGAAACTGAGACAGACAGAGGTTAAGTTGCTTGCTCAGGGTCACACAGCCAGTAAGTGTCTGAGGCTGGATTTGAACTCAAGTCTTCCTGACTCCAAGCCCAGTGCTCTATCCATTGTGCTACCTTGCTACCTTCAGTAAATAGGGCCTTTAATAAAAAATACCAATCATTTATTAATTGCTTACTGTTTGAGATACAGGATGGCCTGTTAGGTGGAAAGTTGGCCTGAAACCAAGAAGACCAGGGTTCGAGTCTGGCCTCTGTAACACACTGGTTATGGGATCCTAGTGAAATCACTTAACCCCTTCGTGCTCTCTAGGACTCTAAGTTGAACAGAAGGTGCTATCAGGATAGGAGTCTCCTGTGCCAATGAAATTATAAATCCAGTCCCTGTCCCTACTACGTGTCAAGTGCTGAAGATCAAATAGAAAATTAAATCTTCCTTGCCCTCAGGGAGATTGCATGTCATTGGGCGGAATCCGCATGTAAACAGAGAAGGAAATGCAGACTCTAGATCAAATAATCACTAAGTAACTTAAGAGGGCAGGATAATGGTATAGGAGGACCCCGACAGCTTAGAGAGTCCTAAGTGGTTTCTCATTGGAGATGGCACTTGAGCCCAGTCTTTGGTTGTTTCTCCAAAACAAGGCACGAACTGTCTTGGGACTTCTCAAAGGCTCAGAGGGGTTCTTGGCTGGTAGCCAAGTGGTAGATACTTAGTGGTAGATACCCAGTGGGTAGATACCTAGACCCCCCCCCCCCCGCCCAGTCAGGAAGATCTGAGTTCAAATGCAGAACTAGCTGTGTGATCCTGGGCAAGTCATTTAATTACTGTCTACCTTACTTTCCTCATCTATAAAATGAGAATAACGATAGCACGTACCAGCCAGAGTTGTTGTGAGGATTAAAATGAAATAATGTTTGTAAAGCGCTTTACAAACCTTAACGTTTTCTCTAAACGCTAGTTATAAGTATTGCTGTTGTTATTATCATCACTCCTTGTATGATGCAGGCAAGTCGCTTAAATCAATTTCCTCGTCTGTAAAATGGAGGTAGTAATTGTGCCTGTCTCAAAGGGTCATTAAAATCCTACCTGTGGGTGTGTGACCCAGGACAAATTGGTGCTTGCCTCAGTTTCTCCATCTGTAAAATGGAGATGATAATAACACCTACTTCTCCAGGTTATTATGAGGATTAAATGAGATGAGCTTTGTAAACCTCTTTGCAAACCCTAAAGCGCCATATAAATGCTGACTATTGCTATTGGCGCTTCCCTAAGGGCCAGTCTAGCCCTCCACTATCCTTCGTGTTGGGGAGATTGGGGGGGGGGGTTCTCCCAGTCATCTGTTTTCGCTCTACACACAGTTCATTTTGTTCTCCCATAGCTTCCAAACTGATGCTATGATGTACAGGAGGCCGGGTAGTTTGAAGCTTTGGGGAGAGGCTCATAAAACCAAAGGCTCTCAACCCACCCAGAGATCCCCAGGCACAATCGATCACGCGTGTTCAGGTGAAAAAAAAACACAACAGCTCTCTGATGGGCGAGACCTCCCAAGAAGCAACAGCCTGGGAAAAAAGTATTTTTACCCAGTAACAGCGGCCCCCCCACCCCCACCCCGCCCCTGGTGCCAGTGGCATTTCATTCACACAGAATGCCTGTGGGCATAGTACATATGCCTCGTCACCCACTGTAGTCTTAAATGTTTCCCAGGCAACTGTTTCAATACAATATGTCTCGCTGGCACTATCACATGCCCACAAATGCCATCCCCTCACTCCTCTATTGGGGCTTACAAGCTTGGCGAATAACCGTCAACAGGTGCAGTCCTGTACAAAGAAGCATGTGGCATCCCTTTCTCGAGTCTGTCTTCCGGCAGAAGAGGTGGCCACAGGGTAGATGCTATAGGCTCACTCTTTCTGCCCAGCCCTGGGGAAGTTGGCACGCCCCATTGGTGAGTGGGGCCACTGCATTTTGCCACATGGCTGAGGATACAGGCAACCAAAACGCCATCCCTGCAAGAGCAGCCATTCGTTGAGCTCCATTGGGAGAGGCAGAAACCTTTTGGAGGTTTTGTTGCTATATTTCCACTCCAGTCCTGCCCAGCAAGTAGACTGGTCCAGCCCCAGGATTCTCTCTGCTGTCCCCTCTCTCTACCCACCCCACCCCCAGGGTTAGGAATAAGAAAGAAAGAGGAAAAGCAAGACAAATGGAAGGGAGTGTATCACAGGGCACCCAAAGCTAGCTTGGGAGTGTATGTTCAAGTCCCAACTTTCATGCTCACTGCCCATGTGATTTTGGGCCAGCCACTTAATGCCCCTGAATCTCAATTTCTTCATCTGTAAAATAAGGGAGGCTGGACAAGGACTTGCATGGGGGACTCAGTGGTGGACTTCTCCTGGACAAACGGGAGGCCTGGGTTCAATTCCCAGCCATTGCAATGGTAAGTTTCTGAGAGGCAATGTAGTGTACCAGACTTGGAATTCCACTTCAGATCCATACTAGCTGATGGGGAGGGAGAGGAGAGAAGCTGCCTCCTCCCCCCAAAGGTTAAGGCAAATAGCTTAGCCTCTCTGCCCTTCGGTTTTCTCATGTGTAAAATGAAGGGGTTGGATATGAATCCGGCCTCTGGTACTTACTAGCTTTGGGACACTGGCAACTCGTTTGACTTCTGTGAGGCTCAATTTTTTCATCTATGAAATGGTTATAATAATACCTGATGAACCTCTCTCTCAAAGTTGTTGTGAGGCTCAAGTGAGTTAATATATGCAATGCCTTAAATTATTACATTGACATGTAAATGTCAATTCTAATAAATATGAATTGATCTCCCATAGCAGGGGCATGTGGTAGAGTGTAATCTCCTTGAGGGAAGGTCTTACTTTGTTTGTACCATTCATTTAAGATAAGGACAGAATAAACAGAAAAGAAGCAGAGGTGCCATGTGTTCGGGTATTTGGGTGGGGGAATATGGCCAGTTCCTACTTCTTCACCTTCTGGCTAATAGCAGTCCTTGCATCACATACCACCGGGAAAAGATCACTTAAGTCATTCCTTTAGTATGAACTCAGTACCTTGTACTATGTAGCAAACAGTAGATGCCTTCCGAATTGAATAGAGGAAAAGTGGAATTTTTAAAGGGCCAGTGGTGAGGGAGGAATTTGGCATTCTAACATAAAATGGGGAATGAGAAAATAAAGATTGGAATTAATTACATTAGACAGTTTTTCTCAGATGAGACAGTAGACTTGGAAGGAAAAATGGTATATGCTAGAAAGAGACCGTGATATCTTCCAGGACCAAATTGCAGAATTTGTGCCTGTTAGCAAAGGTGGCTAATTTGGGGCATTTAACTCAGCTGCTAAGCTGAGGCAAATAATTTGGTGAAAGCCTATTTCTCTTTTCTATGCCCATCCAAATGATTGACCAGAAGTCTTCTTGGAAAGCATGCTGAATGTGGAGTTCAGAGATCCTGAGTCTGGATCTCAGCTCTGCTTCAGCTTTCTACTTATCTGAATTTAAATAAATCACTTTACCTCTCTTAGACTCAGTTTCCCTCTCTGTAATATGAAGGAGTTGGACTAAATAACCTCTAAGATCCCTTCCAGAATTAAATCTGTAATCCTAAGACTGTGGCATAATGGTTAGAGGACCAAGACTTGGAGCCTTGAAGACTCAGGTTCAAACGCTGTCTAGTACAGTTTTTGCTGTGTGACCCTGAACAAATCTCTTAGCTTCTCTAAGCCTCTGTTTCTTCCTTTTACAAATGAAAAGAATAATGATACTCACTTTCCAGGGTTGGTTTGGGATCAAATAGGATAATGTATGTAAAATACTGCATAAATGTGAGCTATAGAAAGAACTAGAAACTAAAGGGGTATCTGCTGATTGGGGGATGACTAAAAAAACCCAGCTATGATATATTAATGGAATATTATTGTGCAGTCAAAAAACAAAGAATGTGAAGAGTTCAGCAAAACATGGGAAGAATTATATGAACTGACGTTTAGTGAAATAATAAACTAAAAAATAATATGCATAATGGCTTCAATAATGGCCTCTAAGACCAGACCCCCTACTCACTATCACAATGGCGAGTTGGATCCCCAGAAGGCAAGGACTACTGATCCAACCTGAAGGTTTGTGGCTTCTAACATTGTACTTCTGAGCCCCCACCAGTGGGGTTCCCATTATCAATCAGTTAAATTTCATTAGCTTTAAGGAGAAAAAAAGGTTTACTGAGAAGGTATGTCAAGAACAGTAGTTACAAAAACAATTCCTCCATTACCAGGAGTATACCCTCCCCTTGTGCACATGAGATCCACAAAGAGAGTGGCTTCAGATTTAAAGTACAATGGTAGTGAGGGACACTAGCACTGTGGAGACCACTACTACCTCCTCATTTCCCTTAAGACTTTTGTTGGAATCATGGGATCTCCTAAACTCATAAGATCCTCTGGGCTAGACTATTCTCTTGTAATATTCATCCACCTAAGATAAGGAAAGAATAACAAAAAAGAAGCAGAGTGTTTGTGAACACATGGCATTTGGACGAGGTAATATGGCTAGCTGCCACTCCATCACCTGGATGGGGAACAGCAGTCCTTAACTCACCCACTACCAAGGAAAGGAAAGGAAAGGAAAGGAAAGGAAAGGAAAGGAAAGGAAAGGAAAGGAAAGGAAAGGAAAGGAAAGGAAAGGAAAGGAAAGGAAAGGAAAGGAAAGGAAAGGAAAGGAAAGGA
>CM053622.1:795889594-795906956 GCA_028646595.1 Phalanger gymnotis | reverse complement strand
TGAACTCAGTTCTAGCTCTGTACCTCTTCAATCATCAGTCATTCTGGCTTTGCAGCCAATTAGAATACTTTTTATCATCACACAGTTCTAACCACCCAGTCACCCATGGCTAGAAATAAGCTTCCAAAGTGCCACACACTGGACTAGAACTGGACAGGGAATGTCTGCACATGCTCTGTATAACTTACTAAGAAAGGCTAATCTGAGTAAACTTTAAGGACTGGACCCTTATTGGCCAAATTCTCCATTACAAATGGAAATGAAAAAAGGTCACTAAAAGGAAGCCATGCTGAATAATTTGCTTTTAGATAATAGTGCCTCTGCCCTTAAAGGGCTTACAATTTACTAAGGGAAACAAAATATACTCTATTATCTTTATATTTATATCCCCTGGGCTTAGCATAGTGCCTAACCATAATACTTAATACATATTAGATACTCACAAATTTAAGATACTTAATAAGTGCATGTTGGTTGATTAATTGAAAAATGAATAATGGTCCCAAAGAGCAGAAAATGAAACACATTTCCATCTTCCTAGTAGAGAGACAGGGGACTACTGGGGTAGAATGCTACATACGTTGGTTCAATATGTTGGTTGTTAGGATCATAGATCCTAACATTAATCTGGAACTGGAAGGGACCTCAGAAGCCAACTCTAGTTCAAGCTCATTTTACAGATGAGGAAATTGAAGTGAGTTTTTAAAAGTCAAATAGGCAATGATTTGCTTAATTATTTGTCTTTGTTACAAGAGTTAAATTCAGAGAGTAGAGGCAAGAGACAGCACTTCCAGAAATGACTAGGATGTTGATACAAAAAAACTCCAATAAGGCTTTTAAAAATATATGAGTTATTAGTTATTGGTATAAGTAGGTGATCCCCCACAACTCAGTTGAGATAGCCAATTTAGTTAAAGACAAGGCGTTAATGTGATAGAAAGCACTAAACTAATTGTAAGATTTTGGTTGTGACTTTATAAGATTAAAAAAAAAACTCCCTTGAGTGAATCAAAGAGGGACAATATGATTCGCTGATAAACAAAATTAGTCACACTCCTGGGTCTTTTAATAACTAAGTCCTAAGAAGTTCAGGAAGAAAACTAGGTCTTGATAGGTACAAATAATGAATCTTGTGAAATGGTTGCATTATTTGAATTTGTACTATTTGAAGTTAAAATTACATGCAAAATAAGAACATTGGTTGCAGACCAACAGAACTATGCAATGACAAATTTGAATAATGCAACCACTTCAAAGAATTAATTATTCAAACTAATGGGCTGTACCAGCTCATGAGAACTTTGTGGAAGTTCCCCTCGAGAGGAGAAAACTTCTTCTGGCCCACCCCCAATTGGACAGGATAATTAAGTACCTACTATGTGCCAGGAATTGTGACAAGCTTTGGCAATATTATCCCCATTTTACAGATGAGGAAACTGAAGTAGATAGAGTCCAGAGTCACACAGCTTGTAAGTATTTGAGGCCAGATTTTAACTCAGTTATTCCTGATTCCAAGTCTAGCACTCTTATCTACTGTATCACCTACTAGGAGACATTTTAACTACTAGTTCAAGAGTTCATTGGTTTAAAATAGTCTGAGGCATAATTTAGAGACCAGGAGACACACTGCAGATATAGAGAAAAGCAGTCACTTGAGAGAGAAGATTGCTTTATGGAATGGAACTCCTGGCATTTAAGAAGAAAGCCATCTATGGATTGATCAGTCAACTAACCCTATAAACTGAAGACCATGCCCCAGTGAGGAATAAATGACTGACCCAGTACAGATATACAGATACCACATTCAGCAGGCGGCTTCAAGAGGACTTTATGAAGAGAGGACACTAAAGTCCTGCAGTTCCTAGAGCTGTGAGTTACCTCAGTCATGCATCCTCTGCATGTGTGCTTCACTATCATTACACCTTAATAAGTTTATACCCACTCTTGCTGTGTATTTTTGGGAAAGAGAATGCATTGTAGTTATTGTTCTCACTATATCATCTTAGTAAATGTCTGTACTGAGGGCTAATTGTGTCTACCGGGTATTTGTTTAGAGAAGCACACTGGTGGGGGTTCATGAACTATTGTGTTACTTGAGCAAACCCAGAGGGTAACCCCAAGAACCTGTGAGTATAGCCTCCTTCCTGAGACCCAATCTGCAAGTTCGACTGTAGGTTGGGGGACTTCCCCAGAATAGGTATTCTCACCATTATTATCCTTGTGATGAAAATCCCATTTGTAAAAACTAATATGGGCTTATTTTTTTTAAAAAAAAAAAGGCAACAGTGTTTGGTCAGTTCTACAGAGAAACAATTTCTCAATAATACTAACCTCTCTGCAACCTGGTCAGTATCAATAACAGACTGCTACAGAATAAATATGCCCTTTCTGATTGGATTCCATTTGCCAAACTTCTGCCAACTGTACTCTCTTTCCCCGACAACAATAGCACCCCCAGAACAGCTGGACAGATGATGACTTTCCAAGGTTGTGAGAACTCAGTGTCCCAGGTTCTCTCTGCTGGCAGAGAACGTGCCCTTTTGTGAGAGGCTTTCTCTGTCTTCCAGAGCAAGCCCCTCCAGGCCTTCAGGGTTTCTAATTCCTCCCAAATGCTGGGGCTCTCCTTTAACACTGCAGCTGTTGGGGAGGAAGTGGAAGGAGCAGCAGAAGGTGGATTAGCTGATAATATTCCAGTTCTCTCCCTCCCTCTCTCCCACCCCACCCTAGCAAATGCTGACACCTGCTTCACACTCTGCTCCGATCCCACATTATGGAAAGGTCACCAGGGCTGCTTGGCTCACAATTTATGGGCTTATGGATTTGGGGAAATTGGTTAGAGCTTTAAAATTCTTTCCGATCCCATCCCCTTCCTCTTTGCCACCCCCTCCCCACCCCTCCCCTTTCTAGGAGAATAGGATTATAGAATCATAGATTGAAAGCTGGAGGGGGCCTCAGAGGTCATCTAGTGTAACCCCATCATTTCACAGATGCAGAAACTGAAGCCCAGGGAAGGGAAATGACTTGGGATCTCAGGAGGATATATTTAGCATTAGAAAGGACCTTAAAGGTCATCTGGTCTAACCCCTTCATTTTAAAGAAGGGGGAAACTGAGTCCCAGAGAGGGGAAATCATGGTACCTGAGGAGCATGGATGGGGAGCTGAAAAGGACCTCAGAGGTCATCAGGTCCAACCCTCTTATTTCAAAGTTGCAGAGACTGAGTCTCAGAGAGGTGAATTTACATGCCCAGAATCACAGAACCAGTAAGTGTCCAAGGTCAGGTTGGATGCCATTCTTCAGCCACACATTTAGAGAATCATTTGTTTGGAGAAGAAAGGGACCTCGAGGCCATCTAGCCAGCTCCTTTACTTTACATATCAGGGTTAGGGAGACTGAGAGGTGAAGTCAGCCAATAAACATTATTAAGCACCAACTATGTGCCAGGCATTGCCCTAAGCACCAGGGATATTTTTTTAAAAAATCAATCGATATTTATTTTTGTTGTTTCTGTTGTTTGGTGTTCTCTGATTCTTCATGACCCCATGGACCACATTGTCCATGGAGTTTTTCTGGCAAAGATACTGGGGTGATTTGCCATTTCCTTCTCCAATGGATTAAGGTAAACAGAGGTAAAGTGACTAGCCCAGGGTCACACAAGGAAGTGTGTGAGATCACATTTGAACTTGTCTTCCTGACTCTAGGCCCAGTGCCACTGAATCACAAAGCTGCCTCCTAAATATTTATTAAGCACCTACTATGTGCCAGGCACTGGCCTAAGGCTGGTGATATAAAAGGAGGTAAAAGACAGTCCCTACCCTCAAGGAGAGCATAATCTAATGGAAGTAAGTTGGATAAGACCATCCAGGTAGTAAGAAGGTCCTCAGTGCAGCTCTGAAGGTAGTGACCAGTCATTCTTTGGGCTGATGTAGCCTTAGTCACAGATTCACTTTCTTCTCACACTACCCTCGAGCCTGGGTGAGTCCCTTTTGAGGTCTACACTCAACTGGAAATACCGGAACTGAAAGGCTCATGGTGGCCAGGTCCAGATCCTGCCAAATGACTCGAGTGAAAACATTTTTTTAATGTCTTCAGTCCCACCAAGTTTTCAGTCCAAAACTGTGATTTCACTTGCATGGGGAACTCCTGGCATCAAAACTCCCTCTGCCAACGTGGATAGGTAACTCCTCAGTGAACTGTAGTTTTAGCTTCTTCCCCGGAGGTATGGAGGGATCTGCCCAAGGCCATATGACTGGTATGTATCAGAGAGAGGTAAGTCTTCCTAAACCCAAGGCTGGCTTGTAATGATAATGTTGTCCCACAAATGAGGAGTTAACTACTTGGAAAGGTGAAGGGAAACAAGTGGCCATAGTTTTAGAATCTGGAGCTGAAGGGGTCCACAGAGTCAAATCCCTTTATGTGATAGGGGATTGGACTAGCTGAGAAGACTCAGCTATTGTCCTCAGAGAAACTCGGAATGGATTCTGTGACTCACTCCCTAAAAGAATGGAGTAGACTCCAAGCCGGTAATTCTGATGGGCTGGGTAGAATGCCCTGGCAGTGTGTGCCTTGTAATAGGCAATGTTGAAATGGAAAGCTACCTGCTTGTACAAAATGTCAGTAATCAAGCGCTGAGAAGGACAGGTTGGGTAACTCAGGGAAGGCAGAGGTTTCTAATAAGACTGGGAGTGTCCTTCACCCAGGCAGGCCCGGTTCCAAACAGGGAAGGACCTCAGAATTAACCAGGTAGACTTCCTTACGTTTCTGGGATCAGACGCTCCATCAGAAAATGATGGAGCACTCTATGAAAATTTCCACATACTTGCTGATCTGTGCATATGTCGGGTCCCCCACCTCCCCAGGAGAACATGAGACCCTAGAGGGAAGGAACTGTTGTCTTCGTAAAAATTCAGCCCCTGCCATAGTGTCTGGTGCATAGTAGGCACTTAGTAAATGATAACTTAGATTGGGTTGAAAAATGACACTTATGACCCTGACATTAGGGCTTGCATTATTGAGTTATTTTCTTCTAGGTGTATGGATGGGTTTGGATGGATTCATTCAAATGGTAGGCAGGCATTGACTGGCATTCAGGAATCCTGTGGCCATGGAACCAGAATCAAAGCTAATTCCACAAGCATTTATTATGTAGCTACCGTGAGCTTAGTGCTGGGTTTGAGACGCTAAGACAAAATGGAAATGGCCCCTACCCTCGAGGGGCTTATGTGTTTGGGGGGACAGAAGATGGCAATATGAGCATTTGTAGAAAATAAATACAAAAAAGAGGCAAAGAAAATACACAGTAGCTGGGGGAAGTACTAAAAATTGAGGAGGGAATCAGAAAAAGGTGGCCCTTAGGGAGCCAGGGACTCCAAGAGAAGCAAAAGTGAGGAGAGAGAACATTCCAGGCATGGGGAAGGGTGTGGATGGGGGGCTGCAGGAGTCCAGGAGACTGAAAAGGGAATGTGCTCGCTCTCTCTCTCTCTCTGTCTCTGTCTGTCTGTCTCTCTCTCTATACACACACACACACACACACACACACACACACACACACACACACACACACACACACACACACAACAAGTATACGAAAGCGGGAGATGTGAGACAGATCTGGAAAGATACGTAAGCCTTTATAGACTCTGTTGGTCATTGTCATGACTCCCACTCACAGATGAGTCAGATCCCTCAAAGCAAGGCCGAATAGTTACTTACTCCCCTTCACGATTCTAGAGTAACCGTGAGAAGCTGTGGGGTTGTCTCCAATCTCTGTGGGGTTGTCTCCAATCTATCAGTCTCTAATCCGACAGCTCCCCTTCAAGGTTCTAGGGTGGCCCTGAGGGGCTGTAAGGTTGTATCTAATTCATCGGCTCAAGCCTCCATTCTGGTGAGTTTTCCTCCAATGTCAGTCATCAGTTACCATTAGTACTTCTCTTATATCATCGATTAACTCAGACTGGCACCCCACTATCATTTAACCAACATCAATTAGCTTTTTACAAATGGATGTTTACAGAAAAGATACAGTAAGACCAGAAGTTATAAAGTATTTCCTTCAAATGTCTGGGGGAACACTTTCCTGTTATACCACACCTCGGTCCCTGGGGAGATAGAGTGGGCTCAAACTCAGAGCAATTTGCCACAAAACATTTTGTGACCCAGCAGGCTCACTCTGCAATGTTGCATAGCCAACGGTTGCAGTAGCTTCAGAAGTAGCAGCAGCAGAGTCCAATTACTGTTAGGTTGGAGCCTCAGGCTATGGGGCAGCAAACTCTGGCATGGTCTTCTGTCCCTAGACTTCTTGAGACCTCACAAGGTCATGCCTAGTCTGTACCATCTCTAACCCTCATTTATTTAGGAGCAGGAATGAATAAATGCAACGAGGAAAAGAAACAGAGATGTTGTGTTCATGGTTATATATCAGCTTGACTAGGGAGACAAGTCGTTGGTAGCAGGAGGCCACTAATTCATCTCTCAGCAATAACAGGCCCTCCAGTGAGTGGGTGTCTTAAGCCCTTTCCCCACCCAGAGGCCTACAGCAGTTCACCCTCCTCAATCTTGTCCCTTGCAGATCAGGTGCCCCCAAATGGACAGTCAGGCCCACCTTGAGCAACTAAAGGACCAGGCAGAGGGAGGCCTTGACAGGAGCTACATGATACGATCAAAAAGAAAAAAAGCAACAAATGAGGGAGGAGATGGCCACTAACAGAGGGGAAGGGAGGTGAAGAAAATGACTGTGTTACCCTTTGGGGAGTCTTGACTGCAATCTTGATTCTGGCCCAGCAGCCAACCAAAATACAACTAGTTAGCAGATGGGAAACAGTCATAGAATACCTGTGCATGCTTAAAAATGGAGAAGAGTCTTCCACTTACATATGCCCAGAAACAAGCTCATAAAACATGTACATGCTCCCAGGGCTGAGCCCTCATTAGCAAGTCCCTTGTCATAGCGAGGTGGAGTCACATTGGGAAGGGCTTTGACACCCAACGTGAGCCTCTTGGGGGCCAGGACTATTTTTCATGCTGTCTCTGTGCTTAGCACAGTGTGTGGCACAGAGTAAATACTTCATAAATTTTGCTCCTTGGGTTGGATTAGATTAAAAGATGACATTTATGAACTACCCTTAGCAGGGGATAAATTCTGAATTGTTTCTCTAGGAATGGGGATTGCTTGTTGATGAGACATTCCAATGGACGGTTGCCACTAGGATTCTTCCTTTGGCCATGAAACAGAATCTAATCCAACCCAGTTCAATTCCATTCAACCTAATCCGATCCAATTCAGCCCACTCAATACAAAAAAATACTGCAATCACCTACCATTTGCCAGCCACTGAACTAGGTATAAAAGAACTAAAGGGAAAAAAATATATATATATTTTCTGCCCTCAGGGAACTTTACATTCTTCTGGGATAGAACCAAACTCTTGACTTTGGTGTCATTGGCACCTACGTTCTGAACGTATCCCAGTTTCCTAGAAAATGCTCGCAGCTAAATCTCCCAGAGAGAAGTTGCCAAGACACAGTGGATTTTCAAAGGTGATGATGGGGTCATTTTCAGGGTTAGTTGGGCTGTCTCTTGTCCCTTGCAGATCAGGTGCCCCCAAATGGACAGTCAGGCCCACCTTGAGCAACTGAGGGACCAGACAGAGGGAGGCCTTGACAGGAGCTACACAATACGATCAAAAAGAAAAAAGTAACAAATGAGGGAGGAGATGGCCGCTAACAGGGGAAGGGAGGAAGAGATTTCGAGGCAATGTCATGTGAATGTAATCCTGGAGGACTAGTTGGCTTCACACTTTGAGATGGCTTCTGCCTTACTTCCAGGAGACCTGGAATCAGAGAGAGCTTGGGATGCTGAGGGGCTTCTGGTTGCCCCTCAAAATGAGGCAGGATGAGTACTGGCTAAACTGACTTGAGGGAGAGTGATTACAATTCTAGAAAAGTGAAGTAGGAAGGACAAGACCTGAGTCACACGCACACACGCACACACAGAGGTGCTGGGTCAGGGATCAAGAATGCCAGATTCTGGAACACAGAAACACTTTCACTTTATAACCCAGCACTTAGCACAGGGCCTGGTGCTTAATTAAGTGCTTCTTGATTGCTAAGAGATCATAAATCTAGGGCTAAGAAGCCATCTAAGAGTGAAATGATGAGGAGACTGAATCCCAGGTTGGTTAAATGACCTGCCTAAAGTCATATAGTTAGTAATGTCTGGGGTGGCATTTGAACTCAAGACCTCTGACTCCAGCTCTCCATTTCTCTCTTCTATTGTCCCCCAGAATATAGAAGTGTGGAGAGGTAGGTTATTCAATCCAATTTTTGCAACCCTCAGAATGGTCTAGTAGCTGGAGAGCTACAGATACAATTAAACTGTGTGACACTGGGCAAGTCACTTAGCTTTTCTGAACCTCAGTTTTCACATCTGTATAATGGGGATAATAATTATCCCTGCCTCCCAGGATTGTTATGAGGATCCAATGAAAAGAAAATTTGCATTCAAATCCTGCTACCCAACCGTGGGAAAATTCCTTAAACTCTCTAAGGTTCAGCTTCCTCATCTATAAAATGGGGACAATAATGCCATACTTCCTTCACAGAAATTTTGTGATTATCAAATAAGCTAATATACAGAAATTGGGTTGCAAAGTGCTATCTAAAGGGGAGTTCTTATTATAGGGACAAAAAGATTAGGGAACATGGGACATTTGAGCCAGGCCTTTGAATGGGTTGGGTTTCCCCAGGTGACTAGAGGTGGATGGAAAGAGGGAAGGAGAAGGCATTCTAGACAGAGGGGACTACATGGACAAAAGCATAGAGGTGGGAAAGGCAAGACATGTTCAGTGACCCCCGGAGTAGTCCAGTTTGGCAGGAACTTGGGGTGGATTGGGCTGAGAGTGGGCTGGAAAAGCCGACGAAGTAGCCTCTAAATCATGCCATATGAGAATCAGTTGAAAAAACTAGAGATGTTTACTCTGCAGAAGAGAAGCCTGGGGGATGAGGGGAAAGAGGAGGAACAGGGAAGAAACAGGTGCCTTGAAGGACCTGAAGGGCTGCCAGGCAGAAGAGGGATATACCTCCTGCTTGGCCCCAGAGAACAAAACCAGCAGCCATGGTTGGAAATTGCTTAAAAAATAAAAAAAGCAGGTTTAGGCTTAGGCTTAATATCAGGAAAACCTTTCTAAAAATTACAGCTGTCCCAAAGTGGCATCAGTTGCTTTGGGGGTGCATTGGATTTGTCTTCAGTGGAGGTCCTCAAGTGGCAACTGGATGCCCACTTGTTGGAGATGTTTTAGATGGAATTCTCAGTCAGGTACAGTCTGGACTAGCCTCTGTGATTCTGGTTGGGGCCAGACTGAATAGAGCCTTGAATGTCAGACTGGGGAGTATAGTTGGGAGATACATCAAGGATCTCTGATTTCATCATTGTGGGCAGTGCCCTCCACTGACGCATTTGCCAATTCCTCTTGGGGTTGTTAGACAGTCTTTGAGAATTGCTGTACAGGAGCATCCTGTCCCCCTGGGGCCAACCTAGTGATGAGCTCTTGTGAACTCAGCTAGATTAGTCCTTGGATAACAGACATCTATCTAATCCTCATGGCTCCTTCCAGCTGGTAGGACCTTCTAGAGCTGGCACTCTGCTGACAAAGCCTTCTAGATCCCAGGCTCATCTCCATGACTAGATGCAGCATCCCAGTAAGCCTTTCAGAGAGGTCCTTTAGGAAATGAGGTCTCCTACTTATTCTAGGCTTATCACACATTTCTCCCCTTCATAAACACAGCTTGTGGACAAACTGGCTGACTTGCTGTTCCCCATACGCATCTCTCGCCTCCATACTTTTGCAAAATGGTCCCTCGTGCCTGGAATGTTCTTCCTTCTTGCCTTTGACTCTTGGAATCCCTCAGTGTTTTATAAAGCTCAGTTCAAATACTGCTTCCTAGAAAAGGTATTTTCTGTTCTCCCTCCAGTTTCTGTACATACAACCACCACCCCCACCCCCACCCCTCTCACAAAATCTTTGAAACCCAGGATGGATGAATCACTTAAGTTCCTTCTCTCTCTAAAATTACTTTCTATCCACATACTCATTGTTTCCCCCAAAAGAATGTCAGGCAACAAGCATTTATTAAATGCCTACTGTGTGCCAGGCATTGAGCTAAGTGCTGGAGACACAAAGAAAGGATTTTGCCAGGACAGTTCCTGCCCTGGAGGAGCTCAGTCTAAGGAGAAGAAACAATAAAATGGTTCATAGAGCCAATAAACATTTATTAAGCTCCTACTACGTACCAAGCACTCTGTTAAGTGCTGAGGATACAAACAAAAGTAAAAGACAGGTCCTGCCCTCAAGGAGCTCACACTGTAGTGAAGGAAGAGAACACATTTTTTTTTAAAAAAGCTGTGCAGGCAGCCAGATAGGAAATGGTCAGAGGTGTCTGTTGCAAAGTTGATTTCATCTGGAAGATTGATGAGCTTCTGGAGATCACAAAATCCAGGAAGCCCTTCCTTAAACAGGGAGGATCAGGGAGGAGCTCTGCAACGTCTAACCTCCACCCTCTTCAATGGGAGGGAAGGAGGAGCCCCAGGGGCTGGGAGCCCAGAGAAGGCGTGAGTTATAGAGGTGAAAAGCTATATTGAAACAAGATCTAGATAGGAGAAATTGGACCAACTCAGAGGGAAGGCACCAGCTTGAAGGAGGATTGGAAATAAACATGAATCAAGAGCTGGAAAGGACCTCAGAGTTCATCTAGTGCTTTCTCCTCTTTTACAGAGGGAGACACTGAGGCTAGGAATGTGAATGACTTGGCCAAGGTCACACAGGTCATCACTATCAGTGGCAGGACTTGAACCCAGGTTCTCTGAATCCAGGGTCTGTGTTCTTTCAACCATACCAGGCCATTTAGGAGAGTAGAGGAATAAATAGAAACATAAAGGCTCAATGCTCATATCCATCTTCCTGAAGAGGAGGAAAGAGGCTCCAGGCTCAGCAGGGCCTTCCCTGCTGAGGCAAGAGCAGGGAGGGCCATCTCCCGGTGGGCTGGCATGTTCCTGCACTGCGTGCCCGGATGTCAAGGGGCTCTGGCAGCCTCTCTAATGAAATCAGCTTGGCTTTCGGTGGGCAGGAGCGCAGGAAAGAATCCGGGCCATCTCTTCCCTTTGGGACCCAACATGACAGATCTGTTTGACTTTCCCCTTGAGAGGGGCCAAGAAAATAGCTTACACACACACGCGCGCGCACACACACACACACACAAACACACTCGCGCATGAGTACACGGATAGAGGCAGGTAGGCAAACACACACTTGGGCCGACAGAGAAATAAACATTTGGACAAACAGCCCCTCCCACCCCCATCCCCACTCAGAGAAGGGACTCGCCTCCCACTGCGAACTTGAGAAGTGGGGGAAGGGGGATTTTTGGTGTGTTCTGCTGCCACCAAGTGGCAGAACCACATAACAAGGGTTACAACGGTGTGCACAATATCACAGTCAGACCGAAAAGGACCTTAGAAGTCAGTCAACAAACATTTATGAAGCACCTACTAATATGCTAGGGGCCAGGGGTGGGGAACCACATGTGGTCTTCTAGGTCCTTGGGTGCAGCCTTTGTCTGAGTCCAAGTTTTATAGAACATATCCTTTTATTAAGGGGATTTCTTCTGGGAAGTTTGGATTCAGTCAAAAGGCAGAACTTTAGGACTTTGAGGGCCACATGTGGCTTCGAGGCCTCAGGTTCTCCACTCCTAGGCACCGTGCTAACCACTGGGGATACAAAAAAGAGTCAGTCCCTGCCCTCAAGGAGCTCACAGCCCCACGGGGAGACGACATGCAAACTGTACAAAGAAGTTACAGACAGGACAGACTGGAGCTCATCCTTAGAGGGAGGGCAATAATATTCAGGAGGATTGTATAATCCAAGGATCCTCCATTCTTTTGTTTATACAAAGTTTTGATAACATCTTCACTATGTATATACTTTCTTATTTCTAAGTTTTATGCGTATACTATTATACCCACGATTGTGTAGATTATAAAACACAAAAGAATAGAAATTAAGAAAGGATGATAATCTGTGATACCAGAGCCAGCAGAGAGCCGTGGGAGTGCCCACACCTTTGATTGATGACTGTGCGAAGGGTGCAGTGGTGAGGCAGGGAGATGGACCAGAAGGGCACCTAAATGATCTGGGACAGGGGTGATGAGGACTTGTACAACATCGGCGGCAGTGTTAGCGAGGAGAACAGAATGTGTCTAGGAGACCTAATGGAGGTAATTGGATGTGTGGCAGAGAAAGAGTGAAGAGGTGAAGATGACAACAGGGTTGGGAACCCAGGTGACTGGAAAGATGGCAGTGCCGGTGATAGTAAATAGGGGTGTGGGGAAGTAAGGTGGATTCGGGGAGAAAGATAGCGTAATGAGATCTGTGATGTAGCCTTTAATTCTTCTCCATGCCTGCTCATCCTATGAGATTCATATTGATTCACTTCAAACAAAAAGGGGACAGGGCTCTTACTCATTGGCCAATGGCCATGTTTCATAGACATGGAGTATCCTATTTTGGAAGGGGTAGGGGGTTTATATAGAGGTTATACAGAGACCACCTTTCAAGGGGAAGCTGGGCAACCATTGGCAGATCAGCCGGGAAGAGAGGAGGTTTTCCTGACACCTGTCCCACCGTTGTCCGTGCCTGGGCAGCAGTTAGTCTGTAACCACCTTGAGGGGCCGACAGAATGGAGAGATGAAAGCTGAAGGGAGAAAGGAGAGTGGGGGAATTGGGGGGTATAAGGGTAAGTAAGGTTGTGCTGGAAATACGTGTGGAAATGCTTGTTTTATTCCATAAATTAGAAATAAAAGAAATTTAAAAAAAGAAATGTGTGATCAACTTTCCTACCTTCTGATTGACCCCCTTGGGGTCAAGCCATGGTCCCCCCCCCCCATGGCCAGCCCTTTCTTTGGATCCAGCCCAAACTCCTCATTTTACAAATGAAGAAACTGAGGCTCAGAGAGGGATGTGATTTAGCCCAGGGTCACACATCTAGTAAGGAACAGAGATAGGCTTGGAACCCAGTTCCTCTGCCTTTATACCCAGCTCTCTTCCACCACACCACACTATCTCCTCTTTCATTAATAATATAACTAGCACTTGTTATTGTATTATTGTATAGCACTTTAAGGTTTTCAAAGTGGTTTGCATGTATTTGCACAAATTCTACAACTCAAATAAAAAACCATTTATGGAATGACTGCCATGTCCAAGGCACTGGGCTAGATACTAAGAGACATAAAAAGACAAATCGCTGAATTCTTCTACCCCCAAAATAAAAAAAAATTAATTTAAAAATTAAATAAAAGAAAAATCAAACGTGGTTCTGGTCTTTTAGGAGCTTCCCCCAAGCAGGGAAAGTAAGATACAAACACAAGTAGATTACAAAGAAGATGTGCTCGCGCTCTCTCTCTCTCTCTCTTCCTCCCTCCCTCCCAGCTCTAGAGATGAAAGGGACCCTTTCACCTTACGGATGAGGAAACTGAGGCCCAGATAAGTTGGATTTGAACCCAGGTTCTATGATTCAATAGACTTGCTAGGTACATGAGAAAGGGACATGGTGCTATGGGAGTTAAGGGGAGAGAGAAATTACTTCTATTTATTTTTTTTTTTGAGTGCGAAGGCTTCCTGGAAGACCTGGTACCTGAGGCAGGCCTTGTAGAATATAGGCAGCCAAGTAACACAGCAGATAGAGTTGGGCCTGGAGTTAGGAAGACCTGAGTTCAAATCCAGCCTCAGATATTTTACTAGCTATGTGACCTTAGGTAAGTCACTTAACCTCTGTTTGCCTCAGTTTTCTAAACTGTAAAATGGAGTTAATAATAACACCTACCTCTTAAGGCTTATTGTGTGGACCAGCATTAATATAGCTAGTACGCACATGGATATGGATGGAGATGGAGATGAAAAAGAAAATGGCAAACTCTAGTACCTTTGCCAAGAAAACGCCACTAGCAGCTATGCCCAATGGAGTCAGGAAGAGTCGGCCATGACTGAACGACCGAGCAGCATGAGCGCGCTCTACAGATTCTAACTAGTATCGTAATTATTGCACCAACACTGTCAGGTAGGCAGGGCAGTTACTCTTACCTTTATTTTATAGACGAGAGAACTAGCTGGGGTGATCAGAGATAGCACCTAGTACTGGGCCTTAAAGGATGAGCAGAATTTATCAAGGGACAGAGACTACCAGTGCAGATGGAGCCACATGGGCAAAGACACAGATGGGCATGTTTGTAGACTGTAGGGAATGATCACACCACAGGGAAGACCTGTCGGATTTAGTGAAGAATTCATGTAGGGAGAAGCGCGAAGTGAGTACAAAGATACAGGTGAAGTTTGGATGATGCAGGGCTTCAAATGCCAGGCTAAAGCTTTTGAACATTATTCTGCAGAAAACAGGAAGCTACGAAAGAATCTAAGTAGGGAAGTAACATGGTGAAAGCAGTCATTTAAGATTAATTCATTATGTTCATGAATTATTTATTTCATGGATTCTCCTTGGCCAAGTTTGAGTCTCTTCCCTCCCAATAAATTCACACCAGTCCTTCCTGTGCTCAAAAGCCTTCGATGACTTCCTGTTGCCTCCAGAATTAAGTCACAACTCCTTCAAACAGCAGTCAGGTTTCTCCATCACTTGGTTCCAACTACCTTATCTCCCCCTTTAGTACCCTAAACTCTGGTCAAGCTGAACTGCTAAGTATTCCCAAACATGCCCCATAATTCCCCAACTTCTGTGTCTCTTCTCATACTGGTTCCAAAGCATTCTGTAATGAGTGACAGCCTAGCACGTAAAATTATGAGACATGGGGCCTGAGTTTGAATCCTTGTTCTGCCCTCCTTTACTCTAATTTCCTTCTTACTTCCTACAATTATACCCAAGTCTCCCCATCCTTAAAAAAAAAACCCTCACTTGATCCCATTATCCCTGCATGTATTTTTCCCCCTTCTGAGTCAAATTCTTTGAAAAAGCCCTTTATTCTCAGTATTTCCAAATCATCCAGTTTAAGAATTCTGAAATTCCCTTATTTGACTTTAATTTGACTTTTCATCTCTCCCTCCATCTTCCCTTAAAGAACTCTATTCTTTACCCTCACTCCAATCCCTTGACCTCTCGACTCTCCCGGACCATCTCCTCTTCACCAGCCACTCTTCCCTCTTCTTCCCATTAACCGGTTCAACTCTATCCTGTCTTCTTCTCTTGCATCCCTCGCCCCTTATCATACCTCAAGAAGTTTCAGCCTTGGATCACTGCCACCATTTGTCACTTTCTTGCCTATACACAAGCTGCTGGACGAAGGTGGAGAAAATCATGCAACCATTCAGACTGAGTCTATTATAAACTTATGTTACATAAACTCAACTGGGCCCTCACTGCTGCCAAGCAATCCTACTATACTTCCCTTATCAGCTCCCTCTCCCTTTCCAGTGGTTCTTCTAAACCTTTTTATCCTTTCTTAAGACTCCCATGACTCACTCTGCCTCCACTTTCTCAAATGAGAATCTTGCCTCATATTTTACCGAAAAAATTAAGACCATTCACATAGAAGTACCTCTTCTTCATTTCCTATTACTCAGATGCCTTCCGCCATTCTCTCCTCCTTTACGCCTATCTCACACGATGAAGTGATCTTACTGTACCACAAACAACCCCTTCCATCCTGTCTCCTCCTCTGTCATCCCCACTCTTCTACTTTTTTCAATCTCTTCCCTCTCTAGTGGATCATTCCCTACAGTCTGCAAACATGCCCATGTTGAAAAAAAAAACTTCACTTTTATCCTTCTGTCCCTATGATCATCCTAAAACTCTTCTGCCTTTTGTAACTAAACTCCTTGAAAAGGTCCCACAGGTACCCCTACTTTCTTCTCTCACTCTCTCCTTAATCTCTTATAACCTGGCTTCTGACCTTATCCTTCTACCAAAATTGATCTCTAAAAAGAGACTTAATTGCCAAATCCAACAGCCCTTTTCTCAGTCTTCATTGTCTTTGACCTCTCTGCAGCCTTTGACACTCTGGATCATTCTCCCCTCTTGCTAATCTCTTCTCTATAGGTTTTGGGGACATCTCTCTCTCTCTCTCTCTCTCTCTCTCTCTCTCTCTCTCTCTCTCTCTCTCTCTCCCCTCCCCCCTTCTCCCCACCTCTCTCCCTGCTCCTTCTCCTCCTTTGCTAAATCCTCCTCCAGATCATACCCTCAGACCCTAGTTGTCCCTCAGGGTTCTGTCCCAGCTCTCCTCTCTTCTCCCTCTACACTAGGTGATCTCATCAGCTCCTGTAGACTAATTATTGAATTTATACTCGTAATTCTCAAATCTACCTATCTTGTCTTAAACTCTCTGCTGACCTCCAATCTTGCATCTTCAACTGCCTTTCAAACATCTTGAACTGGATGACAAGTAGACATCTTAAACTCAATATGTCCAAAACAGAACACATATCTTTCCCTCTACTGCCATCCCCACCCCACTTCCCTGTTACTCAATAGGGCAACATCCTTCTCCTAGTCCTTCAGACTTTCAACCCAGGAGTCATCCAGGATTCCTCACTATCTCTCATCCCCCATATCCAAGCTGTTGCCAAGGCCTGCTGATTTCAACTTTGCAGCATCTCTCCAATGTGTTCCCTTCTCTTTTCCGACACTGCCCCCACCCTGATGCAGACCGTCATCACCTGACACCTGGATTGTTGCAATAGCTGCTGGTGGGTCTGCCTGCCTGTTTCCACAATCGGGCTAGCAGCTTCTGTTGCGGGATAAGATCCACCCACAGCCAGCACCCAGAAAGCTGCCAGCACGCCACAAAAACACAGGTTCTTTTGATCTGCTTAACTAGGGAAAGCAAAGTTAAGGAGGCAAGCTTACTTTAATTCAGCACACAAATATTCACTTAGTTCAGGGGAAAAAGCCAGCACCCTGAACTTCAGAGCAAATTACAAAGTACAAACATCAACAGACAGACCCAATACAATTCATAGTTACCAACATCTAGATTCAGCCCGGGGGCTCAGAACAAGGGCTGGCCCAGAGTCAAGTGTGCCACCACTGCTGTGGGAATGAGCTCCAAAGAAGAGGAGGCCAACCCCTGGTTTTTATATCTTTGGCAGCATCAGGGGTGAGTCACACATGCGACTCACCCACATGACCTAAAATCGTCACAAAGAGGCAGACTTAAACCCACGTGGTCTAAGAGCCTCTGCTGTCCCAGACATATAAACTAGGCCCTCCCTGGAGTTAGCCCCACCTTGGGCCCCACCTTAGTTGCCAATCCACACCCACATAGGTTTTACACCTAATGGGGGTTTGGGCCTGGGGCTTAGCACTTAG
>CM053622.1:795739468-795889494 GCA_028646595.1 Phalanger gymnotis | reverse complement strand
GACCAAAGAGATTTTCCTGAAGCACAAGTCTGTCACTCCCTATTCAATAAACTCCAGTGGCTCACTATTACTTCCAGGGTCAAACACAAAATCTCTGTTTGGGTATTTTCTCTGGCTGTCCCCCATGCCTACAATGCTCTCCCTCCTTTGCTATGACATCTGACCTCTCTGGATTCTTTTAAGTCCCAACTAAAATCCCACCTTCTCCAGGGAGTCTTCCCCAACCCCTCTTTATTGCAGCGATCTCTCTCTGTTAATTATCTTCTATTTATCCTGTACATAGATTGCTTTGTATATATTTGTTTGTAGGTTGTCTCCCCATTAGATTGTAAGCTCCTTGAGGTCAGGGACTGCCTTCATCTCTTTTTGGATCCCCAGCACAATGACTGGCACATAGTAGGCTCTTTATAAATGTTCACTGATTGATATTGATTAACTGATCCTCTCACTCTCCTAAATCTTTTGCAATCTGGCTTCTGAAACTCTTAACTGAAACTCTGCTCTGCAAAACTGCCAGTGCTCTCTCAGCTGACAGATCTGAGGACCTCTTCTCCATCTTCATTCTTCACAACCCCTCCACAGCATCTGGCACTGCTGACCATCCCTCTCCTTCTGCACCCTGTCTCCTCACTAAATTTTATCTTCATTGCTCTCTCCTCGTTCTCCCCTCCCTAGCTGACCATTGCCTTTTCAGCATCTTTTGCTAAACCATTATCCATGCCAAGCCTACTAATGGTGGGTATATGCCCAAAGTCCTTCCTTGGAATCTCTTCTTTGTCCTCTCTGTACTCTCACTCGGTAACCTCATTAACTCCCACGGGTTCAATTACCACCTGTGCCTGTATACTGATGAATCCCAGATCTACATATCCAGCCCCAGTCTCTCTCTCCCTCCTAAGAATATCACCAACCATCTATTGGATATTTCCCAGTGTATGTCCTGCAGGCATTTCAAACTCAACATGTCCAAAACTGAACTCATCATCTTTCCCCCAAACCCTATTCCCTTTCTGAACTTCCGTGTTAGTACTGAGGGTACCACTATTCATCCAGTCACCCAGGATCACTTTAGTGTAGTCTTCCATTTCTCACCCTCTCCCTCATGCCATATATCCAATTATTAAATCTTGTTTCTGATTCTACATCTCTCCTGTGTGTCCCCTAATCACCATTCACAGAAGAATCAGCCTAGTTCAGGTCTTCCTTCCATATTGCCAAGATTATTGTAATAGCATTCTATTTGGTCTCCTTATCTCCTTTCCCTACTCAGATGCATTCACCCCACTCTCTGCCTCTGAAGTGATTTTCCTGAAGCATCTGTCTAACCACATCACCCCTTACTCGATAACTCCAGTGGTTCTCTATTACTTCGTAATCAAATATAAACTAATCTGCTAGTTACTTAAAGGCTTTCATATGCTGGCCCTATTTCCAGGCTTCTTATATACCACTTATATACTCCTTCATGAACTCAACAGTCCAGACATACATTGCTGTTCTGCAAATCTATTATTCCTACTCCCACCTCCATGTTTTTCCTTGTTCCCTACGGCTGGAATACAATCTCTCTTCACGTTTTGGAATCTCTGGTTTTCTCCATGATTCATCTGAAACACCACCTTTTTCATGAAGCTCTTCTTGATTCCCCCAGCTGCTCATGTCCCCCCCCCCCACCCAAACTGCTTCATATAAGGCACAATGTCCTGTGGGGTCACTAGAGGGGATCCTGGAATTCTAAGGTTGTCACCCTCTGAGGACCTCACCTGCCAATATGAATGAGAGCCGGGAGAGTAGCTTCAGAGCATTTCTGCATTTGCAATATTTTTATAAAAGATGAGATCTCAGTTTTCATCATGCAAACCAAAAAATTATAAAATGTTTTTCATAGGCTCTAGACCCAGTGATTGATATGAGCGACCTCAGTTTCTTCATCGGCAAGATGAAACCCTTTTCAGCTCCAAATCTGTGGCCCTATTAACTTTAAATTAACTGCTAATTTTATATTCTGAGCTTCTGTGATTTCTGGAAATGTGGCCCAGATTCAGTGAAGCTTTAAAAATCACCTGACCAAAATTGACATGCAGAGCTTTATGGATACTTTATGACCAGACTGAGAATCCCAGGATGGGTTTACCTGGACCACAATAACTGGACTTCAGGAATTTATGTATTTCTTGAGTGCCAACTATGGGCTCAGACCTGTGCTGAGCATTGTAGGGAACCCAAGAGAAATAGGATCCATGAGTTCTGCCTCCTAGGAACGTGCCCTCCCGTAAGACACCAGAAACAAGGGTAAATGATGCAAGACAGAATAGAGCTAAATTGTGTGCTATAGATTTATCAGTGCTATAAAAGCTAACGAGGGTTGGAGTGGTCAGGAAAGACTAATTTAGGCTAGATGGCAAAGAAAGTCTTCATAAGGAATCAAGTTGTCTGGAAGTGGAATGGTCTATTTTGGAAGGTGGTGAGCTCCCCCTCCTTGGGATGAAGCACCCCTTCATATCAAGTGATGACTGGATGACTCCTAATTAGAGATTTTGAAGAGGGGACCCTATAGGTCAAGATGGACTAAAAGGTTGGTAAGCAAAATGGGCTCCTTAGCACTTAGTTCAACAAGTGCCCTTGAAGAGTTTGGCTTTTGTTTGCTTTGAGTAATTCAGCTATTTCATTGAATCTTACTAAGTGCTAAGCCCCAGGCCCAAACCCCTATTAGGTGTAAAACCTATGTGGGTGTGGATTGACAACTAAGGTGGGGCCCAAGGTGGGGCAAGGGCCTAGTTTATATGTCTGGGACAGCAGAGGCTCTTAGACCATGTGGGTTTAAGTCTGCCTCTTTGTGACGATTTTAGGTCATGTGGGTGAGTCGCATGTGTGACTCACTCCTGATGCTGCCAAAGATATAAAAACCAGGGGTTGGCCTCCTCTTCTTTGGAGCTCATTCCCACAGCAGTGGTGGCACACTTGACTCTGGGCCAGCCCTTGTTCTGAGCCCCCCCCCTCCCTGGGCTGAATCTAGATGTTGGTAACTATGAATTGTATTGGGTCTGTCTGTTGATGTTTGTACTTTGTTTGTAATTTGCTCTGAAGTTCAGGGTGCTGGCTTTTCTCCCTGAACTAAGCGAATGATATTTGTATGCTGAATTAAAGTAAGCTTGTCAAACCCCTTCACCTTGCTTTCCTCGGTTAAGCAGATCAAAAGAACCTGTGCTGTGGCAGCTTTCTGAGTGCTGGCTGTGGGTGGATCTTTCACCCCCATAGAAGCTGCTAGCCAGATTGTTGAAACAGGTGGCCTAAGGGGGTAGGTCTTAATTCTCAAGTTCTGTGATTCTGTGTCTCAGATTAAGGAGTCTAGGCTTGGAAGATCATGAGATCTTAACCCCACAACTGGGAGGGATCTCGGAGACCATCTTGTCCAAACCTTTCTTTTTATAGGAGAAGAAACCAAGGCCCAAAGAAGTGAAGTGATTTGTCCAAGGTCACACAGGTAATGAGCATCAGAGCAGCAATCTGTGCAAAGTCCCAGAGGCAGTAATGGTGCCAGGACTGGCCCCTCCTTCTCTGATCCCAAACCCAGAGCTTTCCTGACCACATCCAGCTGTATGAACTGCTGCTACTGCAGGGAAAGACTCCACTGCCACTTTAGAAAAATCCAAGGGAAGTCTTTGCCTACTTTTCAAGTGTGTTTTTATTAAGGATGTTGGGAGGCCTGGACTAAGGCTTGGGCTGGGGGGCATCCTTATGTCCTGTAACTAGATCTAACAAAGCAACAAAACCTGACCCTGACCTGGGCCTGAGTGTCATCTTCAGATCAGACTGAATACTTGTCTCCCCCACAATGATACTACTGTGTGACCTCAGCCAAGTCCCTTCTATCTTCTTGGACCCCAGCTTCCCCATCTGTAATAAGAGGGGGTCTGGCTAGATGGCCTCTGAGGTCCCTTGCTGTCCTATATCTATGATGTTATGACCTTTGGCCCCTCTAAGATTGTTTAACACTACCCGGTGGGGTCAGGAAAGCTGAGGACCAGGGAAAACTATTGCACAACCTGGAAGGGCCCTGGCCCAAGAGCACTGGCCATCTCCTTCCCCCTGGCCCTGGCCCTGGTCCTGACTTCTTCAGTATCAGAGCTATAACTAGGACTTTTTGTCCATAAAACTAGCTTGGAACAAGTGCACAAAAGGTACCCTCAATAAGGTGTGGGAAGAGAGGCCAGTGGGAGTTGGCAGAAACTACTCTGTGGGAAGGGTAAGAGATCCCGGGATCTGTTGCATGGGGAGGCTGCCCACCTGTTACCCCCTTTCATTTTAAAGGAGCCGCCCAAAATTAGCAACAGAGAAAGGACTGTAACCTAGGGTTTCTGAGTTGGAGTTCAGACTGGTGTCAGTCACATTTGAAATTAGGCCTCTCTTAGGGGAACAGGGTTCTGGACCATCTGGAGCAGAGGCCCTTGGTCTCATGAATAAGGATGAGCAGCTGGTGGGAGGAAGGCGGGGATACCTAGGTCCCTTCAGGTTCATCCTTCCAGGAGCCAAGAAGGAGAGCAAGGACCCCCAGATTCCACATCCCTTCTCCAGCTTTGCCTTACCTTAGGTCATTCCCCCAGGTGTCCAACTACCCATGGCTTGGATTGTGGCAGAGACATCAGTGGGTTTTGGGTAATAATTCTCCCTCCTGAGGGCAGGCTGGTCCCTGTTCACCAAAGGGCACTGAAATGCCCCCTTTCTTGCCTCCACATTAAACTCCTTCCTCTTGCTTACTTCACTGTAGAAAAGCCACAAAGTCTAAAGCTTCAAGAAAAGGAAAATGTACCAGGGATTGGAAAGCATAAGCAGATGCTATCTCCCTGCCCTGCCCAAAGGGAGACCCCTCTGAGTATGGCTATGCTTGGAGCCTGGGCTGTTGGGAAGGTTTGTGGAGTGGCATTGCCAGGACAGTTTATCTTCCCATGAGGAGGTCCCCACCGTCCCAGCAAAGGAGTTGGAGGGGATTGGGGTGGGGTGATGTGCCCCAAGTTAGAGGGGAAGGAGGAAATAACTCCAGGTGAAGGGATAGGAGAAATAACAGCTGTAGGTGAGGGGAAGGAAATGACATCTCCAGGTGAGAAGGGAGGAGGAAATGAGTTCCAGGCAAGAGGTGTGTGTGTAGGGGCATAACACCTGTATGGGTGGGAGCAAGATAACAACTCTAGGTAAGAGGGAAGGGGGATAACATCTCCAGGTGTGAGAGAAGAAAGAACATCTCCCAGTGAGAAGGGAGGGAGCAAAAGAGTTTCAAACTGACGGGTGGGGGGGCGATAATAATAGCTCCAGAGGGGGGTAAAATAACAGGTGAGAGGAGAGAGAGAAAAATAGATCTGGGTGATGGGGAAAGTGTGTGTGTGTGTGTGTGTGTGTGTGTGTGTGTGTGTGTGAAAGAGAGAGAGAGGGGGGGGAGAATGGGGACAGGAGGAAGACAGAGTGACAGAGCGTGTGTGTGTGTGTGTGTGTGTGTGTGTGTATGAGAGAAAGAGTATGTGTGTAAGAGTATGTGTGAGAGTGAGAGAGGAGAGAGTGAGTAAGGGAGAAAGCAGTGTGTGTATGTGTGAGAGGGTGACTGTGTGAGAAACAGAAAGAATGAGAGTATCTGTGTGTGGTGGGGGGAGAAAGAGACAGAAAAAGAGAGAGATAGTGTTTGAGACAGAGACAGACAGAAGGAGAAGGAGAGGGAGGGGGAGAGGGGGAAAGAGGGAGAGGGGGGGAAGAGAAGAGAAGAGAAGAGAAGAGAAGAGAAGAGAAGAGAAGAGAAGAGAAGAGAAGAGAAGAGAAGAGAAGAGAAGAGAAGAGAAGAGAAGAGAAGAGAAGAGAAGAGGGAAGGGAGAGTGGGAAGGGGGCAGGGCGGAGGAGAGGGGGGAGGGGGAGATTCGCTAAAGGATCCAGGTGAGGGAAGGTATTAATAGCTCCAGAAGAGAGGTGGAGGTGGGGATGGTGACGTCTCCAGGTGGGGGGGTATCATCAGCCTCAGGTGAGGGCCGTGGGTGGGTGACAGCTTCAGGTGAGAGGGGTGAGTAGCAATAACAGCTCCCACAAAGAGGAAAGAATGGAAATAACAGTTCTAGGTCAGGAGGGCCAGGTAGCAGCTTCAGGTGAAGGAGGAGAGGAAGATGGATTAAGCCTCCAGGGGACACTGGAAGGGAAGGGCGGAGCACCACCCCTTTTCAGGCCCCGCCCCTTGGGCAGGGCTTGTACATCCCGAGCGTAGACGCACGCACGCACAGGCCCGCTCCCTGCGCCCATCCTCTTGCAGGCGCATGCGCGGGCGTACGTAACTACAAGCGCAGTCCTCGGAGACGCAGCTGGGCGGGAGATTTGTTACCTCAGGCGGCCAATGGCTTTATCTGGAGCGCCGGCTGGTCGCGGGCCTAGGCTGAGGCTGACGCGGAAAAAGCCGCCCGCGCCCCGCTCCTCCCCTTGCTCCGGGCCTGGCGGCGGGGGGCAGGAGGGCAGGTGAGGCCCCGCCCGAGGAGCCCCATCAACCGGGCCTTCGCCGTTCCTTTCCTCCTCTCCATTAACCGGGCCCTCGTCATTCCCCATCCTCCCAATCAACCGGGTCTTCCATTCCCCCTCCCCCGCCATTATCCAGGCCTCTGTCGGCACCCCCATTATCCGGGCCTTCGTCATTGCTTCTTCCTTCCCTCCGTCTTCACCCCTCCCTCCACCCCTATTAACCTGGCCTCCGTTTCTCCTCCCCCCGACCCGCCCTAGCTTTCATTTTCTCTCCTCATTTACGGGGCCTTCTGTGGCCTCCAGTGACCAGCCCCTCACCAGGACCCCCTCACCTCTCGCAGCCTTTGTACCTTCCGGGGCTGGAGCAAACATAGGGAGAGGAGGGAGACTTTGGTCCTAGACCCTGCCCCCCTCTTACGTCATAGATTTGGAGCTGGAAGGAATGTGGGGGTCGTTTGGTCTGACGACCCGTCCCGTCCTGCCCCCCCCCTCCCCGCCAGCTTTACAAAGCGGTCAGGTGTTGTTTCCACAGTCCGGCTAGCAGCTTCAGTGGGGGTGTAAGATCCACCCACAGCCAGCACCCAGAAAGCTGCCAGCAGCACAGGTTCTTTTGATCTGCTTAACTAAGGAAAGCAGGGTGAAGGGGTTGGCAAGCTTACTTTAATTCAGCGTACAAATATCATTCACTTAGCTCCGGGGAAGAGACCAGCATCCTGAACTTCAGAGCAAATTACAAACGTCAACAGACAGACCCGATACAGATTCATAGTCACCCACACAGATGTCTTCCCGAAGGTCACTTTTGTGAGGTTCAAATGAGACACTGTATTTAAAATGGTTTAAGTCTTACACACACATACACCTTCCGGTCTTTGCAGCGTCCGTGTATCTTAAATGTTGTTAAACACACCTGCACCCCTACCTCTCACCCCAGCCTGGTTGATCAGAAATGCCCCTCCTCCGTGAGAACACTAAACCAGACTGGTCTAGCCTTCCGCAAAAGGGGCAAAGTAGGGGAAGGGAATAAGCATTTGTATCATGCCTACTATGTGTCGGGCACTGGACCAATTGCTGGGGATACAGACAGAGTCTCTGCTTCTTGAGGATCGAGTAAGATCTAATGGGAGAGACAGCATATGAACAACAGGTACATACAAGATCCCTCCAGAGAAGGGAAGGAAATAAACTTACATAGCGCCTACTGTGTGCCAGGCACCGCGCTATGAGCTTTACAAATACCTCGTTTGATTCTCAACAACCCTGGGAAGTATTATTATATGTTATTATTATAGGATGATGACGAACCTATTATTATCTATATTTTACATTTGAGGGAACAGGTAAAGTGTCTGGAGTCACAGCTAGTGTTGGAGGCTGTATTTGAATCCTGAGTCTAGGCTCCGTGCTATCTACGGGGCCACCGATGTCTCCGTACTGGCAGTCGAGGCCCCAGAATTAGAGTCCAGTCTGCCCATGTTTATTAGGCAGGAGATTGGCCTGTGGTCTCCTCTCCTCCCCCTTTGCTCCCTTTGGTGAATTGAAAGACAGAAAATCTAGGTTGTGTCTTTTTGTTATGACCTTTGTAACTTTGGACAAGTAATTGTATTTCGCCTTCCTTGGACTAGGTTTCTTCATCTGTAAAATGGACTCCTTGGTCTCTGAGGTGCCTTCCTGCTCTCACTCTGTGATCCCGTTGGGGTGGCTAGGTGGTGCAGTGGGTCTGGAGTCAGGAAGACTCGAGTTCAAATCCGGCCTTAGACACAAGTCGTGTGTCCCTGGGCGAGTTGCCTCCGTTTTCTCATCTGTCGATTGAGCTGGAGGAGATGGCAAACCACTCCAGTGTCTTTGCCGAGAAAACCCCAAACGGGGTCACAAAAAGTCAGATGTGACTGAAACGACTGAATGACAATGATTTAGTCTAACCCATAGAAGTCACCTGTCCCCCCTTTAAAAATGGGGATTCTGACGCCTTTTACTTTCTACCATAGAAGGTTGTTGAAGCACGAGAACTATGACTGTGGTGACTCCAGGGTGAGCGATAGTGGCAACAGTGGATGGAGAAATGTGTGGCAGAGAAACTAGGCAAGCTCAGATCCAAGCCCTCAGAAGTATGAAGCCTCCATCTTCAAGGGGAGAAGCCCTGAGTCTGGAGTCAAGAAACCATGGGCTTGGTTCTTGGCTCTAACACTGGACTAGTGGGGTAGCTTGGGCGAGTCACCTCTCTGGGCTTCATTCATTTGTAACTCCCCACTAATCAGGGTTGCTGTGAGGAAGGTATTCCATGAAACCTCAAGGTACAATAGAAATTTGAGTAATCGTCCTTGTCAGTGAGTAGACTGTTTACTCTCTGCCCCTACCTTGCTTAACCATCAGGTTGTGGCCCGTCAAGGAGTTGGGCCTCCAGAAGCAGGGAGCCGGTTTAGGGGCTGGCTGTGGAAAGTGCCTTGTAGAAAGGCCATTTGAAACCTTACTAGAAAGAGGGAGCTCAGTAAAGAAAGGAGACATACTGAGGGCATAGGAATCCAGGTCACCCCCTAGCGCTTCCTGCTGAGGTCTGTCAGAAGATGCCCCATGTCCTAGTCCCTGCTCATTGGTCCTCTCCAACCCCAAACTCCTCCCCTATCCCAGTGAACACCCCAAGCTCGACCAGGGTAGGGGGCATTTCTGGGACTTAATCAGACTTCTGCAGCTTAGAGAGGTCATTGCTGACATGAGGCCTCAGGTAAATTTGGTGTTCTTCCTACCCCTTAACCTTTCCATAGGGTCATAGATTCAGAGCTGGAAGGGCCCTCAAAGGTCATCCAGCTGGAATTCTGACATAGGTCCTTGGACTCCCTGGGGCACACCCCACTATTTCCCAGATTTCTTCAACAGAGCATTCACTCTTTGACATCCCTGCCCATGGTCCTCTTGCCATTGACTCAGACTCATCAGGCCAATTTGTGGAATTGATCTTAATGGCAAGTATGTTGTCTCTCCCTCATTTTGTATTCACAGAACTTCCAACAACTACTCTTGGTTGGACCAAGAAGGGTTAAATGAGGCTGATGAATTGTGGAGACTGCTGGTGTTGAGAAGTATGAACTCCAGTCTGCATCAGGCCAGCCAGGAAATGCCAGATTTACCAGCATTCTTTGACAAGGTAGCCTATACCTCACGATATTAATGGTCAGGATGTAGATTTTTATGACAGTCTGTTAAAGTGGCACCAGTTGCCTTTTAAAATTAGATTTTTTTAAACTAGGGAAACGTGACCTTTAAAAAAATGTTGCTAAACTCCTAATAACAAATCCATTTCATCATGATTATGTGGTGTACAGAGCAGGGCTGTACACCTAGTACTGTGTTGGGGGGGGGATGGTGAGTCTGTGGACTTGGAATGGATGCATCCTTTACCACCAACAGCAAAAGGACTCTGCCATCTTCACCATCATTTGAAGCCATTTCTGAAAAAAAAAAAGCTTTTTGTAAACACCCCCTTCCCCACCCCCCTTGCCCCCAGCCTTCTGGTATGAAGACACTACAATTTCCAGGAGAATTAGGGGCATTGTGTGTGTGGGTTTTTTCTTTGTTATTTACATTTCTCTTTCATGGTATGGCTGAATTTGGAGAGTTAGAAAGAACCTCAGACACTGGTCATTCAGCCACCAGACATTAATTGCCTGCTCCATGCAAGGTACTGGAGAGCAGGCAAGATAAAGCAGTTCCCGTGTTCAATGGTTGTTAGCATTCCCAGCCCACCCGGAGACTCCAGTAATAGGAAGCTCGTTACCTGTATTGAGGCAGCCTGTTTTACTTTGAGATAGCACTTATTTGCAGGAGCTTTTTCCCTGTCCTGCTGAAGAGGCTTCTGGATCTGTCTCTTGGGCCAGGATGGTTTAATCCCGACCTTTCTGCTACAGGAAGCCCTCTGATCAGTCATATGCCCTCATACATGTCCCCCGACTCTTCTCTGCAGGCTCAGTACCCTAGGACCCCACTGAAGGAATCCCCACCATAACCTATTTGGAGAGCAGTCATTCAGCCTTGATGCCCTCCACCAGGGGGAGCCCCAGCTTCTCCAGGCAGCCCATCCCCCTTTGGGATACATAGGAAATTTTTCCTGACATCCAGTCTAAATTTGCCTCCTTGCAACTTCTTCCCATTCCTTCCTTCCTACTTCTGGGGCCACATATAGCACAAGTCTCATTCCTCTTCCACAGGGCAGCCTGACCATCCTGTCATGTATCCCTGTCCTCACATGGTATGGCTTCAAGGTCCTTCACTATCCTGGTAGCCCTGGTCTGGTTACCGCCTAGTATATTAATGTTCTTAAGCAATGGCCCCTAGAAGTGGTACTGGTGCTCCAGCTGTGGTGGGAGGAAGGCAGAGAACAGACAGATTTGATGACCTGGGGTCAGTCTTAACCAGGGACCCCTTGTAGGAGTCAGGAGGTGATAATTTCTCTGTTTCTTCAAGAACTTGTCCTTACACACGAATTGTCAAAAGGAGGGTAGACTAGGAGGAGGCTGCCTTTGGGCAGTGGATTGTGTGCTTCAGGTTAGTTGTTAGAGGGACCAAAGTCCTTTTCAGGAGGTATGGGACACAGGGAAGGTCCAAAGGTTTTCTGGGACATGATCAAGACTGGCAAACCTGGAGCTGGCACAGCAGGTTTCTCTTGGCAGTGCCCACACACGACATGCACACCCTAGAAGTCTTCAGTTGTCCTCCCTGGCAGTCCAGACCCACTGTCTGCAAAGAAAGCTAAAGGTGTTTTGCCCAGCCTGTGGTTAAAAACTATTACCAACTGGGGCATGTTGTGGGGGAAAGAGCCCTGTGCTTGGAGGCAGAAGACTTGGATGTGAATCCTGGCTCTGACATTGGGTATGTGCGTGCCCTTGGCTGAGTTTATTGCTTCCCGATGGGCCTCAGTTTCCCTATCTGACTAAGGAGAAGGTTGGGCTGTGATCTCTGACTTCTCTTCCAGCCCTGAAGTTTTTGATTCTAGGAGTATTGCTTTTTACACGATACTTTTTAAGAAAAAAATGTTCAGCCTTTCTAGTTTGGTCTAAAACAAACGAAAGAGTACTGTCTTAGTAGCAGATGATGTGGGTAAAATCCTGCCTCTGCCTCTTGTCACTTGGAGGACCCTAGGATGAATCACTCACCCTCTCTGGGCCTCAGTTTTCATATCTGCAAAATGAGAGGGTTGGGCTAGATGGCCTTTGAGTTCCTTTCCAGTTCTAGAACTATCATGAAAAAGTAAAAACCTGTTTTTACAGAATGCCAAGAAAGATGAGAACTCACAGCAACCAGCCACGTTTAAAGTTGGGACAGAAGAGTTTCAGTGGATACCTTTCCCACCTGCTTTCACATTTGTTGGGGGTAGGTTAAAAAGCCCAGACTGTTCTTATTTCACAAAGGAGAAGCCTGCTCAGGTACTTCATGAACAAGAGCAGAGAGTGGGCCAGAGCAATGAGCCTTCCTCCCTGGGGGCCTTTGCTGTAGGCTGTGAGAATCCCGAACTGGGGCCCAGCAGTAGAGCCAGGGTGAAAAGGCCCTCGGAGCCAAGAGACAGCAGCATGGGGGCTGCAAAGAGCAGACTTCCACAACCCCCACAGCTCTCCCAACTCAAGAAAAAACAGAGACTTTGGGTGGGAGAGGGTACCTCCTCCCCAGCATCTCCCAAGACCCTCACCACGGGGATGAGCCATCAAGGGCACTCCTCGTTGAAAAAGCCCAGCAGCCATTGCCCAGAAGGTGCAAGAATGGAAAAAGACGCCACATCTACCGCCGCGAGCCAGGGGATGGTGGCACTTGATGGCTGTCCGATGTGCCAGATCCCATTTACTGGAAAGTAAGTCCTTCTGAGTCATTCTGTAACATTGGATATTTTACTTAGCTTCTCCTTTTCAAGGAGTCCCTTAGTGAGGTGCCCAGCAGAGCCAGCTTGGAACCTGAGGGCATGAGGCAGTGGGTTGTCCCAGGGAGGGCATCTCTGACAGGCCCAAGGGCAGTGACATTCTCCAGGTGGGTGTTACTAGGACAGCAGTTTAGAAAACCCAGGAAGGACGAGGGCCTGCAGCCATTTTTACTGTGTAGAAGTCGTCGAAACATGGCGCCACCGGGGCTTAGCCACGGCCTTGTAAAGTCATTTTATGTAGGGAGCGCCTGCAAAATTAATTGATGATGCTGATTTCCACCCAGTCAAGAAGGCTGACGTCTCTTTCCTGGCTACACGTGGAGCTGCCAGCCGTCAGCGACTGCCTGGGCCAGGGTCAGTGTGTAGGGCCAGTCACCCACCGCTGCGGTCCAGGTACCCCTAGATGGGGGCACAGCTGCAGCTTTAGGGCCACACAGAAACACTACAGAATTGGTTGGGACAGGAAATATCTTCTTGTTCTGTAACACTGGGTATTGCATTTAGGTCCCACAATTGAGTTAATGGGAGTTGGGTTAAGCACAGAAATCCCCAACAATAAAGATGAGCACCTAGCTCCGAGTGAGGATTGTGTTTTAAACGAGCATTTCCTTGTCTAAATCACCCCGTAAATTTTTGCCCTAATACATTCCGGGTGGTTTGGGAGACCTGAAAATTTGAAAATACTCTGTCATTATTGCCAGAGCCGAAATTCAGGTTGTTCTTAAAGTTTTCAGTTGGTATCTTTTCTTTGAGTCCAACCTTCTTAGAACTTTGGCCAGTCCGAGATGGCTGCCCTGCCAGATCCCCAGGATAGGTCCTGGGCCCAAGTGTTCTTGGTCTTTGGTTATAGTCACACATTTGGGCGGTAAAGAACAGGAGAACCTGGGGAGGGACCTGTAGCAAGACTGTACAAGGCTATAGCTTTTTATTCCAGATGTGATTCCAAGCCTTGACTAGGAGGACATGGGCAGCTGGTGGCCCAGTGGTAAGGGCGCCACACCTGGGGTCAGCAAAATCTGAGCTGAAATCTGCCCTCAGCCACTAGCTGTGTGACCCCGGGGAGGTCATTTTAGCTCTGTATGCCTGTTTCCTCATCTGTAATGCTAACAACACCCACCATCAAATGAGATAATTGTAAAGTATCTAGCACACGGTACCTGGCTATAGCAAATGCTACGTAAATGTTAGCCGTCATTCTTATTTTAAAACTGTGTGCCTTTGGAGTTAGAAAAACACGAAAGGGACTGCAGATGAATCAGGTACATACAGTGTGTCTCTCAAAGCTCTTCTATAGGGGGCTCGTAATGCATTAAACAGGGATAGAAGTTTGCTGCTTCGTGTGGTGTTTAAATATTCTAATCCTGGGATGGAGCAGGGGACAGGACCAACATTTACCTTGTAGACAATTGGAGTCATGTTTGGGGGCATGGGATGTAGGGCTGCATTGTGTCTGAATTCATGGAGCATGACCACAGCTGAGGCTCAGTAGGGCAGGAAGAGGCATTCTGGGAGAGCCTGGAGAACGTCATTTAGATGGCGTACCATGAGGTCCGGCCAGGGAGGAGGGTGATGACAGAACATGGTTTAGCTAATTGAGGTCTCAATGAACGTCAGGAGAATTCTCAAGAAATTAAGAGAATAGAAAAAGGCTGTTGGAATTCCTTGAGAAAACCAGTCTTTCTGAAGGAGAAAGACCCTTGGGTCAGATGTCTGATTAGTCCAGTTTATCCTTCCAAATTCTTCTATGAGGTTGGCAAGGGATTGTGGGGGAAATAGCCATCAGATAGTAGTCAGTTTATTTCAGGGGTTAGGGAACCAGCTTGGAGAGAGGTGGGAGGTGTTGGAATCTTCTTGGCCATAGCAGCTCATCACCCTGCCTGCTGAGGCATCCCAGAGGGGTAGCGAGCAGCCATGCTAGTAGATGGAACATGTTGGGGGTGGGAAAGTCAGTGAGTCTGGAGGCTTAGGAGGGGGGACCTAGTGAAGGAGTGGCAGTCAGCACACTATCCCAGCTGCCTTATTTCTGAGGAGCTTGGGACTGCACTGTGATTTCACTGATAGAGGGAACGCCTAGGTTAGCAGAAGTCCTCTACCAATGCAGGTTGGGCCCCTCCCCAAAGTTTCAGACAGTTGTCTGGACCCTGAGAAGTTAAATAACTTGGTTGGGGGCCTAAAGGCTGTGTAGGTCAGAGGCCAGACTTAAACCCAGGTGATCTTGCCTTCAAAGCCAGCGTGGTCAAACACATGCCTGCTGTGTGTCAACTTAGAACACTATAAATGGACATTTTCTGTGTTGTATTGTGTTTTTATTTATTTTGTTAAACATTTCCCCACTTACATTTTAATCTGTTTTGGACTAGAATGCCCAATAGTTTTCCTGGCCAGCCACAAGTTTGACCCCTCTGCTTCACACAGTGTTGCCTCTCAGAATAACATTTCTATTATGCTTTAAGGTTTGCAAATATCATCTCATTTTATCCTCATAACTTGGGGAGAGGTACTGTTATTCTTTTTATGGATAAGGAAACCAAGTCAGATCGCCATTGAGTGACTTTACCAGGGTCACACAACTACTAAATCTCTTTCACCATTTTTGTACGATTTTGAGTTCCAAATTTTTCTCCCTCCCTCTCCCCAAGACAGCAAGCAATCTGCTATCAGTTATACATGTACAATCATGTTAAACATATTTCCACATGCCTACTGAGTTCCTGAAGCAGCCTTTGAGATCCATTTTAAAAGCAGCGTTAAAAATAGGCCCTTGGAAGAGGAAGAAGCAGGCATTAGCTTTCTGGTTTTACAGTAAAGACCCTGCTGGTAGGTGTTGATCACCAAACCACTGAGCTACGTATGTTCTGTGCTCATGACTTTGTTATTATAAATGATGGGGGGTGGATACACTCATAGTACATGTAAACTGAATGCTGAACTCCGATAGATGGGGGGGGGTTCACATTTGAAAACATCCACTTTGTTTTTCTCTCTCCCAAAAGAAAATGCACCCGAGACCAGCCCTGTTAGCCATGTGGTTCTCTATGGCCCAGACAGGAGGCCTGTTGTGCATCCTAAGGGATGAGACGGCCTTTGGAGGCCATGGAAGGATTGCTCAGCTTGGGTGGTGTGTTTTATGCCTGCCACGAGCACCAATTTTAACAGATGTGCACAGTAACGGTCTTGTCTTTTAACTATTGCTAGAAAAGCATTGTTCATAATTAGCATATCCCATTTAGGGAAGAAATTGTTAACCTACCATCTTTAAGTCTTACTGAATGGCAGCCGTCGCCGTAGCTGACAGCTCCCAAATGACACCTACGTGATTATGGAGCTGACCTGCTGCTCGGCCCACTTTGTCCGTCCTGGCAGGAGAGGAGAGCGTACCAAAATGCTGCTCTGTGGCAAATTGGAGAAATGTACCTTGAGGGCAGGCTCACTTCAGTAATTGCTAACCTTTATAGGATCCTCGGAGATCTGCTTCCCTACCACTGGAAGGAAAAGCTGCCAGGGCTGTTAGATTTGATCAGTCATTGGGGGAAGGTGCAAATACCTGAGCTTCCCTTGCAGCTCAATAGTGCTATTGTAGGCGAATGACTTTTCCAAGAAAACAGCAAGATCTTATTTTTTTTAATAGAAGCTCATAAATAGCTTCATGTAGTAATTTGTTCTTTAAAGGCAAATGGGGGATTTAAAAAAATACAGTGAGAGAGATGGCACCATTTTTTCCCAGTGCATCAAAATTTTCTGGATTGACATTGGAGGACAATCCTCTCCCCCAGTCCCTTTTTGAATGGCTCAAGTAGATATTACCAGTGACATTTCCCAAAATTAAAGATTCGTTTGGATAGAAAATATTTTTAGTAAGTCATTCATATCTCCTTAAGGCCCTCTTTTTGCTTTATGGAAAAGCCATTCATCTGAACCCTGACCTAGAACCCTTACTTCTGAGGTTTCAGTGCTCACTGGCTGCTGGGCTGACTAAGGCGGGTGGGGGCGGGGGAGGAGCTGGAGAAGTCAGAGGGTCAAGCTCTTGGGGTTTAAGGAGTAAGGACTTTTAGTTTAGAAGCTCGAAGACCCCTTACAATTTTCCAAGTGTCTGTTAGAGCAGTTCAGTGTTTCATTTCCATCGCCACGAGCTTTGTGGAGTCATTTAAGCAGCATTTAACAGGTGCAGTTGAGGTACAAAGGAGGGACCTGAAAGATCAGATGTTCCTTTATTTATAGACACAGTGCTGGGTAATGATGGCAGACTCTTGTCAGCACTTGAGCCTGCTGCAGCAGCAGCAGCAGCAAGGAGGTGTGCTGTGTTGGGTAGTAGTCTGGGATGCCGACAGTCTGAGGGAATTTTAAGGGCAGCAGTAGGCAAAGGCAGGAGAAACTTCATTATGCTGTTAGGACCCAAAGGCAGCCAGCCAGGAGCCCCTGCAGGTAGTACCCAGCGAGGCCCACAGGAGCCTGCCAGTTCCCGGCTTGGTTCTTGTTATTGCTTCTTATTTCTTTGAAGGGGCACACACACCTGTCTATTTGTGAACAGGAGCACGTGACTACACGTGGCTGTCACACGCTGTACCTAAAGCCCGTGATCGCGTTAAGCCGCAGGATGGACCTAGGACACGGCCAGTTTTCTAAAGCTCTTCTAGCTGGAAATTCATACGGGAATACAGAAGGCCTTTTCATGCTTTGGAAGGGAGACACATAAAACTCAGTTTATTTAGCAGCATTCTTGAGAAGTGACCAAGTTTGGAAAAGATGTGTCATGTGTGCTTCATGAAACACTTCATTGACATGTGTTAAGACTGAAGGGTGAGAAAATCGAGAGCCTTAGACTTTTTCCTGTGGAGACAGGACAGTGCTCTAGTGTTACCTTGAGGTGGTCCAAATATTTATCAGGACTCCCAGTTTACTCTCACCCCTCTAAGGACCTACCAAGCTACTGAGAAGACTCCCTACCAGGAAAGGCTGGATGGGCTTAGTATGTCCCATCCTTTATGAAGCATCTCCCCAAGTTGCCTGTGGAGCGAATATTTACTCTTGGCTGCCCAGACTGCAAGCTCACTAACAACTCTTGTATTTTCTCCTTTTCTGCAGGCTCTCACAGCTGGATATTGATAGTCATCTTGCTAAATGCTTGTCAGAGAGTATTGAAGATGTGATATGGTAAACTTAGTAGGAAAAGCCCACAAGAAATCCATTTATAAAGTAGGAATGATTGTAAAACATGACCTCCCCTACAGCAAAGTATGAGATTACAAGAAATGGCCCCAGGCACCCCAGCCCTGTGTGTAAACGTACCCTGCCCTGCCTGGACTCTGGGGGCTCTGGAGAACCCCAGTTATCACTAGAGTGTCCTGGCTCAGAGGACTTCTTGACTCTGCCTTTTAGAAGTAGACAATAAAAATTTCTTTTGGAATATTGAATGGCTATTTTAATTTCTGTCACACAGCAGACCTCTTTAAATGAGGTGCTATACAGAGTTTTCCTTCTTGACAAAGATTTGCAGGTAAAGTAAGAGTCTGCCCTAATCATAGTAACAGTGATAAAGGATGTGGTCCGTTACTCTGGTCCAGACAAGTAAGTGGACTGCATCAGGGTGTGGCCATGTGGATCTCGTTGCATTCAGAAGCTCCAGGCTTCTACACTGCCCAGCTGTGAGGGGGTTGGCCAAGTCCCTGTGGACTCCCTGGGCCCACCCTAAAGACCTGGCTGATGAGCCACCTTGCAGGGGAGTTAAGGGGATTGGGCAGGCCGCACTGGCCCAAAGAACTGTATAAATTTGAGGAACAAACTGGGGTTTTGTAACTGAGTCTCAGCTCTTTGTATGATCCAGAGCTAGCCCAGAATGTGATGACCACTTGGGATTCTACAGTCTCCTGCTTCTTCAACTAGGATTTGTTTTTCCCAGGGACATAAGATTTGTCTTGACATCCTAGGGGATACTAAAGATAATAAAAACCTTTAAGGCTTTTTATGAAACCTGCAAAGAGCTTATGATTGCCTGCCCAGAGTGAAATGCAGGCAGATCCTTTGGGGTTAATGGAGAATTTAAGGGGATAGGTGAGAACACCCAAAGAACTAGTAAAATCATTTATCTATCCATCTATCTATCCATCCACCTATCCATCTTTTCTTCCAGTCCAAACCTGGGGAAGAGATAGCAAAGAGCCTTCATTTTTAACCTCACCTGATCTTTCCCCTACAAGAATGGCTATATTTTACATTTTTAGCATAGAGTGATTGTAGGAATATTTAATCTTTTCCTCTTCCTTTTCTCTTGACCCTGTTCTGTTACAGTGTACCAAGTCCTAACCCAAAAGGTTAGCTGTGAATCGGGAACAGGAAAAAAAAAAAGGGTACACAGAAAACTTAGATGTATAAAGAAGGTATTATTAGCTATTTATACAGTATCTTTCATTTAAAAATTTTTTTTAAATGCCCTTTTTGGAAGTAACTGGTTTTAAGGAAAATAATAACAATCTATTAGGCTTTTTCATTAAAGTCTTTAATAGGTGTGCAAGAATAGAAATGATCTCAGCTGTTATGGGTTAGCGTACCATCTTCTGCACAAGGAAAACGGGCCAGCAAAGATCGGAACTAAGTAATTATACAAAACTACAAGAACATATTTACTGCTTTACAATCATTAAATTAGCTAGAGTTTTCATTTACTATTTCAGATATGACAACTATAGACCATCTCATTACCGGATCCATTTGTAATATATTAGGACTTTTTTTGTTCTCAAACCACACATTTAATTACATCCTTCAGTTTCTTTAATATATAAAACAAGTACTTTATATAAAAATTTCCCCTTCATCATAAACAAGAATGTTATTCACACACTTGCACGTGAGCAACCAAACTCATAATCGGCAAACTATTTGGCAACACGGCAATATTGTAAATGCCTTCGACTGTAATAAACCAAGGGCACCGGTGCTGTTGCTGGAGCCACCCACAGCAGCGAAACTAATTGGATGCCACTAGCAGCTTATGAGTGGAGCAAACACACAAACAAGTCCCTTGTCTGGAGACACACCCCGAAGGGAGGATCCCTTGAGATCAGAGTCACACCGTGGCATAACTAAAATGTGAGCAGCTGGAAAATGGAGGGGTCTGATGAAAGTCACAGCCAGGTGGGGGAGTGGGGAGTGAGCCAGCTAGCAACGGCCTCTGGCCCGTGTCCTGCATGCCTTTCGTGTCTAGGCTTCTGAGGCAGGTACGTTCTACTGGGAAGTGACTAGCACTGGCTCAAGCGCAGCTTCTGGACCAATGGAGACCCCGAGCTCAGACAGATGGAGTCACTGCCCAAAGAGATGGGGGGCTACAAACGGGACCTGTTAACCAATGGTCACTTGGGGATTTGAGAGAATATTTTGGCAGTCTCATCCTAGCACCTCATGACTTGGATGTGAATCTGAGAGATGTCATGTTCAGCACCGAATTTGATGCTGTACCCTGAGAAACCTATATGTTAATGCAAAGAGAGTGGAGGAGGGCTCAGGTGGAGCCTGCATCTTGCCTCTGCTTAAGTCTTTGTGCTTTCTGCACTGTTGCCGCCCCCCCCCCCCCCATGATCCAAGCCACGCAATTCATGGAACCAAGAGCTAGCACAGAGACCTCCAGAGCCCTGGCTATAGTCACCCCCAGCAGTGGCAAGTGGGTCTTTACAAGCCTTTGGAACATTTCCTATGGCAGTGGACACTTGGTAGTCCTTAAACAAAGTGACATTTCCACAGCTGGACAAGAAAGCATCGTGTTAACCACTAGGAAACTAACATCAAAGACCCGACCTGACCCCTCTCCCACAACATCCACTTGTTTTCACTGTTTCCAAAAAAAAAGGGATTTAATGGACAGTTTTCAAATTGCCTAATTTTTCAAGTGGTTCCCACTCCCCCTTGCCATCTTGACAAAACCTACGGTTGAGCTTCACTGAGCAATCCTTTCTTGTAAGCAGAATGGTTACTTAGTAATATACACATTCTCAAAGCAAAGAGATTATTAGAAGTAGGAGGTGTGCTTTATCAGGAAAATGGGTTATGTTCATGGATACTCTAGATTTATTATTTAAACTTTTAAGGCTAGCTCCATTATACTTTTTTTTTCCTATTTTCTAATTCGGAATATCATATTACTGATAAAAATATTTTCCAAAACTCTAATACATAACACAAGACATGTAGGCACTGCTTAAGGATTTTTCAGAAATCTATTTGTGCAAATTTAGTTTTTTTAAATATCTGTATATTTTTTGGTCTAATGGTGCTTTGGCAAGCATCATTTTGAAAATCTACACCATCCAATTTTATCCATCAGTAGATGATTTACTAATTGAGATTAGCATTGCTCCTTCATAGCTCAAAGGACATTTCTAAAATAAAGATGTGTTTTCAGCATTAGACACTCCAGCTCTGTATGAAAATACCTGTTAAATATTAACAACAAGAACTTACCAGGATTTAGAAAAGGCTCCGAATTTGTAAAAATTCTTCGTTGCAGTTTATCCATTTAGGCACTTAAACTTCTGTACCCAAACTTATGTTTTGATTGCTAATAAAACACAACTCCTCTTTTATTTAGATAGTGTATCTGAGATGTTTGGACAGGTGCCACTTGTGGGAAAAAAGGCATCGGAAATGAGGTTCAACACCACTGTAACATTTTATTCTTCAGGATATTACACTTTAATTTTCTTGAATTTGTCGGCCATTGCATCAAGTTTTGTTTTGTAGAAAGTGTGCACCTTCAAAGTCGTTTGAACATTCCTTTCCCGAGGACGTAACGAACATGAGATTCTTCCATGAAGCAGGCACATGTGCACATTCCCTCAGAAAAGATGCCAGTCGCATCAGTGCCCCAGACTCTTAAAACCAGTTATCACCAAAATCTATTCTCTTCTTTGATTTTCAGCAGCAATTTTTAAAAAAATCATTGGTCTCCACTCAAAACCTTACAGTTCCCCAGCCTTGCATGCATATACTGTAGTTAGGGATAAATTTAAAAGTTCATTCACATTATTTGTCCACAATGGAGATGCCATTTCTTCATACTGACTCTTCTGTAGAAAGCAACAAGGGATTGATGTATTCAAATCCTTCAAACTCTGACTGGTCTATTCTTTTTATTACATCCCTTTAAGAAAAAGCAAAAAAGACAATTATTGCCTTGGGCTTCATTCCCTACTGCCTCGCTCACAAGCATTACTGGATGTGTTTAATTTCAGAAGGCTGAGAATACAAAATATTCATTGTACCAAACTAGGCGATGCAGGCATAGTCTTAGAACAGGAAGAGAATTGAGAGACCACCTAATTCTAGCCCCTTTTTACAGAGGAAGGAAGAATCCGTGGCCAAGACAGGGAAATGCTTTACCAAAGGCCACATGACAATTGAGAGGCAGGAAAAGATCTACAACCCAGACCCCTTCCCCCACTTCCCTTCTTGTTTCACTCTTGGTCAGTCACGACACATGAGGAGCTTGAGAGCCAGAGGCTGCCCAAGAAAGCCCTGAACGATTTGGGAAAAGTAAGCTCTCCTGTATGGCGGATCCTAAAAAAGAAGCCTTTCCTCGCCCCCTTACAGCAGGGCTCTCACAGGACCACCATGATGGGAGGCCAGCCACGTATTCTGGAAACTCCAGCCCATTAGGAATGGAGGCTGCCTTGTTAGAGATCAGGCGACCACAGGCAGATCACTCTGGTGGCCACTCAGGGCAGCAAAGGGGTGGTGGGTGGGCTGGCCCAAGGAGTTAGGGGTTCAAGGCCTGCTGGGTGATAGAAATGTGAACCTGGCACACCATAAGCACCTAATAAATTTTCTGTGGCCATTCCTCTGCCTCCTTGTGACTTCATTGGGGAAAGCACTTACTCATCATCTGGGGTTAGCTGCACAGGTTCGCTGGTGAACTGTGTATCAAAGTTATCCAGACCATAATCGTCGGTTATCTGAGGCTGAAATGGAGGGAGAGCTTGCTTCTTCTCCAGCTTAGAAAAAGAACAAAACAGAGGTCAGATGGTGTCATATTTATAACATCAGTACATGAGATACATCTTCCATGTCATTCACAGCTCAAAGAGGAAGGATCATGGCCATGCAGGGACCAAAGAGACCTCCTAGTCCAGGGGGTCTGAGAAACCTTGGGGGAAGCCAGGGACAGACCCTTTCTCAGACTTAGGTTTGTCAATGCATCAAATATGTAAGATGACAAAGGAAACCACCTATATGGAGAGTTATAAAAACGTGAAAGGAAAACAAATTCACAGACTCTAGGTTAAGAACTGCTGATGTAGTCCAATTGCCTCGCTATGTAGATGAAGAATGAGGGCCAGAGAAGACAGGGCTTTCCTAAGGATGGGGCAAAACCCAAATCCTGAAGAAGAAGAAAAAAAAGGCTTTCATTCCAAAGTTCATTCAACTGACAAGCCTTTATTAGCACGAGTGACTTGGATCTAGGTCCCAGGGTGTCAGGTGGCCACAAGTCTGTGTTGAGAGCCCAGATGAGACAGAATCCCTCGTTCTGTGTCAGTGTTACTGCAGGATTGTCAAACCTCCACTCTGGACAAGAGACCACGGCATGAAGACCTCTTGGGGGAAGGAGATGGAGGAGGAAGAGCCCACTGCCCTTGGTGCCAGCTCTAATTAACCAAAAATGTTTCCTTAGGATTCAAGATTCCAAATCTGGGGCCTTTACTATATGTGTGACCTCGAGTCTTCAGTTTCCCATCTCCAAAATTGGCTGGATCAGAGGGTCCTGCCTCTCTCCAACTTCTGTCTTCCACTGATCATCATTCTAACTCCTAGAACCAGGTAAAACCAGTCATACAAGAATGCATTCATGCCATCTTGAGTCTTTTTTTCCCTCCTAGCTAAATATCCCAGCCAAGGCTCATAAGGCCTTCCTTGATGCCCTTCCTCATCCCTGCTGCCCTCCAGAATCTCTCCAGCTTACTCACATCCTTCCTTTCTCTGGTGTCCTGAGTGTTCCCAAGCAACATTCCAGGTCTGGTCTAATCAAGCTAGGAGTACAATGACCTCCACAGTCCTCAAGTATACACATGCCCTGTGTTTTGCCACTTTTTGTCTACTAGAAATGTCCACTTCCACTTTAGAATACGCAGAAACAGATCATACCAACCTCACAACTGTGGTTTTTGGTGGGGGAGGGCCCAGAACAGCGTTTTCAGACAGTAATGAGCCCCAGGTGAGAGACCCACCTCTGCCAATGTTGACTGACATCAGTTCCGTGACTCAGTCAGCTAGGATGTGGACACTCTCTCACACCAGACATCAGAAGAACTCGACAGGAAAATGTAAATTGTCTGGAATTTAAGGGAGAGAGGCTTGTCTTGGAGTCAAGGGATCTAGGTTCAAGGCATGCCCCTTCCTCTCAGTCTCACTGGACAGGATGTTCTCCAGGGGCCCTTCCCATTGATAACCCAGGTTTCTTACATCAATACCAGCAGCTTGTCTGTGACATTAATTAGTTTAGTCTGGATGACAACCAAGGGTTACCCTCTTTAAGTCTTTAAAACAAAAAACATCACACCTCAAAGTGGAAATACTGGCAAAATGGAGGAGCAGCAACCTGGACTCCCCACCACATTTAAGCCAGGAATCTGGCCCCAAACCCCTTTAGCATCGCAATTCTTTGTAAGCTGCCCTGGTGGGGAGCACATCAGGGATACAAGACAGGAGTTATACATGGCTTTCCTTCCTGCCCACTTTCACATCTCTCCCAAGATGCTCCAGCTCTGGAGGAAACACTATTTTCAGCCCTGTTGCTAGGGAGAAACCCTAAGCATGTCTCTTTGGGAGAAGTGTTGTGAGGGGAAAGACCACTGGAAGGGGAGGACCCGGATTCCAATCTTGGTGCTGACCCACGTATGCTTGCATGACATTGAAGAAGTCAGTTAACTTCCCTAGGCTTCACTTTCCCCATCCATCAGTCGAGCAAAGCATTTATGTGCCACTTTCTACATGCTGGGCATTGTGCTGAGCTGGAGATGACAAAGGCTTCGGGGAGCTGACATTCTAACTGGCTTGGATTGCTCAAATTCCACAGGCTGTACTAGAATGCATCAAATCTAAGATAGAGGTCCTCGGGAAAGAGCCACAGGCTCAGACACTCCCAGGTCTAGGCCCGGAAGGGATCTTGGAGGTCACGGAGTCCAAATTCCTCATTCTGTAGATGAGGAAACAATGGCTTAGTGAATGAAAAAACATGTGCAAAAAGCAAGACATTCCCTGCCCTCAAGAAGCCTGCATCCCAACAGAGGAAGGGGCTCAGTGGCCAGGGAAGAGAACTTTGGCTTGGGAAGTCATGGGGATAGTGAGTATGCCCAAGGTCATAGAGGCATTAAGGAGTAAAAGCCAGGATAACCACTCTAGGTCCTCACCCCATAACTGGATTCCCCCATCCCTCTGGGGGACTCTGGCAGATTTATTTCCTAAACAAAGCCCCAAAGGAAAAGGAATTCATGCTGCTGGAGAGGTGCACCCAGAGGGGGCAGACCCCACCATTGGAAGCTAATGGTGCAAGATTAGGAAATTTATTTTCATTCTATGAGTGTGCCAAAGTGTTGGGGGTTTTCTCCCCTTTCTAACGTTGGAGTGCTACTTCCCACCCCCTTTTGTCTCAATTCTCCATAATTTGGAAGCTGAAACAGCCCCTAGGGTTCTTTCTGAGGCACACCCACCTCATTATAAACATCACTCAAGCTTTTTGATTTTGGCACAGACTCTTCAGGGTCAGCAAGAGTCTAAGAGGATCTGATTGCAACCCATATCCTGGCACTTCTTGTCCTTTACATGAACCGTCATTCGATACCTCTCGAGGAGATTTCGGGGCAGAATCTGACCTGACGTAGTTTCTCTGATATGACAGTCTGGAGGGAACTGCAGAGAGCCCGGCATATATGTGCCGAACGTGAAACTGTTGTTTCATAGGCACTCTCCCCAAGACCGGAGCCCAAGAATGTGTTTTTCACATGAAAAGAGGGCCACATAAAAGGGAATAATAGCTAATATGCATATAATGCTTGCAAAGTGCTTTACCAACACCCCTCATTCATTTTATCCCCAGGATCCTGGGGAAGTCGGTTCTATTATTATTGTCACCCCAATTTTGCATAAAGGGAGACTGAGACAGCAGGGTCTGAAAGGGAAAAGACAGTGCACAAAGCCATTAGAAGCCCCCACCACCTACTCCTGCTCGCCAAGTACGGGGATGCATACCCCAGGGGACTCAGGCAGCTGCATCTTATGTTACTCTGGTAGGAAGCATCCATGATTGGATCATTACAGACATCTCCTTTCCTTAGCCAGCCTTCTGTGGGTGAGTAAACTGTGAATTGTCCTCATAGAAAAGCCTACAGAAACCCGAGGATGCCCCCATCTCCAGGAAGACCGAGGCTGGTGAATATCTTGAGCATTAGTAGGAATGGCTCGGCTAAGTGAGGGTTGGAATCCAGCTAACCAGAGACGGTCTGACAAGCAGCACAGACCTAGGCACAAAGGAAGTCAGGTAAGGCTGGAAGAATCAGGCTGCCATAGGTGGACACAGGTCAGGAGGGTCAGGATGTCAGCAGAATGGGTTAACTTTAGATGGAGGAATAGAAGCTGCTTCCTGCCCCCTAAGTGAGGGTGGCCTTGTGCCTATGGAGGCTGCTTTTGGACAGCAGGTAGGAGGAGATACACCATCCATGGTGATACTACCATCATCACCCCAGCCCTGGGAGAGAGGGACTAAAAATGACTGTGTCACGCACCAAGGCTTGCAATGCTTTTCCTTGAAATCACTCAAAGATGAACCTGAGTATGTTATTCCCATTTACAGGTAAGGAAACTGAGGCACAGAGAAATTTTTGTTTGTGGGGGGAGGGGAGGTTTGCACAGCTAGTAAGTATCCACAACGACATTTGAACTCAGGTCTTCCTGACTCCCAGCAACTTCCACTACAAAATGCTGCCCTCTGGTGTGGAGAGTAGTACACAAACTCTGGGAAAGGGGCAGGGGATGAGGTACAGGAGAGAGAAACAAAATCTCTCACTTGCAATCTTTTCACCTACATTCTCTCTGACTAAGTACAAAACGAGACTACACCTAATTAGGTATGGAGCTTCCATTCACATTCTAAGCACCATATAAACGTCCTTCTCAAGGCACACACATCTGGATGAAATTAATCACAGCCTATTTGCAATCACACCCATTTCTATAAAATACATTATTTGGTGGTGGCTTAGCAAAGCATCCGCCATCTGTCTTTCTGTAGTTTAACATTCTTTCGTCTATTAAGGTATGGTACAAGAGGATTAAGGGGAGGGGAGTAAATCATACGCTGAGATCTAGTTGAAAGGGACCCCAGAGGCCAACTACCAAAGATATGCCCTAAAGAGCTATCAGATGGTAGATTTAGAGCCAGAGGGAATTCTGGGCTTCAGTAACTCCAACCCACTAGTGTAACAGAGGAAGAAACAGGCCCTGAGAGGGGAAGTAACATGGGCAAGGTCACACAGGTAATAAGTAGAAGAGTCAGGATCCTGAACCCAGGTTCTCTGACTCTAAATACAACATTCTTCCCACTACATCAGGTGCATGCTCCCTGATCTCCACGAAAGCTCTCTACTTCTTGGTGCATAGGTGCCCCCAGATTCTGGAAGGCTCCGTCTGCACAGCACGAGCTCTGATAGGTCCACCAAGCCAAAAACCAACCTATTCATCAATTAATATTTATTAAGCACCATGAGCAGCCAGGGTAGGCTGGCAATACACGTACAAAGAAACAAGCAACATTTGGGCAATGTCTAATAATGGCCAGAGTGCTAAGTCTGGAAGACCCGAATTCAAGACTACCTTTCATCTACTCACGTATCACGTATGTGTTTACATACATGGCAGATTAGAATGGAGGCACCCTGAGGGCGGGGACTATGCTTTCTTTTTCTCTGTATCCACAACCCTTGGGCACAGTGCCTGGCCCACAGTAAGCACTTAATAAATGCCCTGCTCCTGGATGGGACTGAGTTCACAAGCTGTGTGCTTAGATCAGTAACATGATGAGCTTTGCTAGAGGAGAACCATGAATTTGCAAAACAGCCCATATTGGAAAAATGGTGCCGGTTAAAGCTTCTGTATGTACTGGGATGGGCCCCATGAATGGCCATCATTCTTCCAGCCTGGACCAGATGGGAAGACCCGGTTTCAAAACAAAACAAAAACAAACCAACTATTAACCAACAATCTGTTGACCAACTGTTCCACCCCAACCCACCCCTGACCAAGGATCCCTTCTCCAACATTACCAACAAGTGGTCATCCGGGTTTTGCATTAAGATCTACAGTGAGAAGCACCCCATTCAGGGAACCTGAGGCAGCCCGGCCCATGGTGGGACAGCTCTCTTGGGGCTTACATCAAACTTACTGCTGCCTTGAAAGATGGAGTTTTAGCAAGAGAATAAGGTCTCAAAATGAGTGTCAGGGAGAAGGGACAGGGATCCATGGGCCAAAAAAGTCTGGAAGGGAAGGGATGCTACCAGCAAAGGTAGGAAGGAGGAGCAGAATAGGAGCAAGGGGCTGTCAAGCAAGCCTGTTTTGGTAAGCTGCACATGCTCAGGAGTGGAAACATTCCTTATATATTTCTCTTTTAAGTTCCACCAGTTACTTTACTTCTGCTCTGATCCAGTCTCTCTTTTCCACTAGGAAAGGGAAAGGAGAGAATATTCGATCTACAGCATTTCCCATCTTTCAACTTCTTTGCTAATAACTCGTTCTTAGCAAATGGAGCCCCAAGCTTGGCTGGGAGGCGTCACTGTTGGCTTTTCATATCTTTGCTAGAAAGCACGGGATAACAGAGCACACATTTCCTACCTCTGACAGTGACCTTGGCATCTCCAGCAAAGCCTTGCTAATCAACACGATAAACCACTCTACCAGCGCAATGGGGAGAAATGTGATTTGGAGACCGTGTCTAAGAGGGGTATTAAGACTCTTGGAGGACTCAGGGCCCAGAAGTCAACAGGATTGATCAGGGAGAGGGAGCCTGGTGAACCACTGCAGCTTTAGAGTCAAAAGATGTGGATTCAAATCCCACTTCCATGCTTTCCTGCTTATATGACTTTAGGCATGGCTCCAGAGATCAAGATTACTCTAGATGCATGGAGAGTTGGCCTCCAGGTTAGGAAGACCTGAGTTCGAGTCCCATCAGTGACATTAACTGACTAGGTGACCCTGGACAAGTCAGTGAAATCCGTATAGAGACACAGATGGGCATGACGATGAAATGACCTTTCTAAACCTCAAACAACAACAGAGCTTTGTATATGGTGCTTTAGGGTTTACAAATCACCTTATTATGGGATCACAGACCAGCTAGTAAGTGGCTTGGCTGGAACTTGAATACAGGACCTTAGACTCCAAATTCCCTTTTCCTTCTAATGCATTGAGCCAGTTCCTGGCCAAGGAAGCAGGATCCCAACCTAGCTACCTCCTACCTCTTTCTCCATCCCAACAGTGCCCCTAGCAGTGAAAAACCCTTTGGTGCCCACAGCCTGGAGTCTGCCTGGGGTCAAATGAGGGCATGGGAATCCTTGGCCTTGAAGGGGATTTTCGGTTAAGCCATTTCACCCAGAGGCTTCCTTGCTAGCCTAAAAAATCCCAATAAAAACAAAGCAAAACAAAAAATCAAATAAGAAACCACACCCAGTTTCTGCAGAACAGGCTGCTTTCCTTTCATCCCCATTCCCAGAAATCAGCCAGGCTCTTCCGCTCAGGGCAGTGTCTGGTGGCATTGAAGAGGCTCACTCTGCTTCTGGCTCCTCCCCACTCTCCCACCCGGCCCCCCACGGCTGTTCCGTTCAGGATGCAAGGTGCTGCTTCCGCTGACGCCATGGAGCCTGGAGCTGGGCATTCTTGGAGAGCTGGTGCCTTTGCCCTGGTTACCTGGGCCTGGAACTGGCACCTTCTCCATTTTTCTAAGAAGATGGAATATTTCTTTCTACAATTTGGAGCAGAAACAGCTCCCTCTGCCCTGCATGACAAAGAGCCTTTTATAGAGAAGCTGCAGAGGCTTGGGGTCCATGAGCATGGGGAACAAGAGTCTAAGCCTTGGCCTTCCCTGTGAAGCTCCCCTGATCCAGGGCCATTCAGCAGCACAGACAGCAAGTCATCCCCGCAGGTCTGGAGAGCCCAGGGTTCGGATCTTGGCTCTGTACCCATCCTAGCTGGGGGACCTTAGACAAATCACTCATTTATAAAATACAGATAGTCATACTTGCACGATCTTCCTCATGCTGTTGTAAGGAAATTGTGGGCAAAGCTTAAAGTGAAATGTGGGGGATAACGGGGAGCTGTGGTGTGAAGCAACCCATCGGGCTATTATCGAAGGCAGCATTTGAACCCGGACTCCCTGATGCCTGAGTCAGAGCTCTTTTTACAGTACTGTGGTTGAAGGATGATTATAACTTGATGCCAGAAAGAAGCAAGGTGACCTACTGGGTTCAGCACTATCTCATTAGCTTTTCAGAAGGATCCTGGGAGGCAGGGGCTATTGTTATGCCCAGTTTACAGAAACAGAAACTCAGGCAGGCAGGGATTTAATGACTTGCCCAGGGTCGCACAGCTAGGAAGTGTTTGAGGCTGGATTTGAACTCAGGTCAATTTACCCTGTTTGCTTCAGTTTCCTCATATGCAAAATGAGCTAGAGAAGGAAATGGCAAACCACTCTAGTATCTCTGCCAAGAAAACCCCAAATAGTATCATGAAGAGTCAGACATGACTGTAAACAATTGAACACCACCCTCACCATTTCCTGACCCCAGTCTCTATTCACTGCACCACCCAGCTGTCTCTAGCAGAACAAAAGAACCCTATGCAGCCAGGTGGTCTGGTACATAAAACTCCATCAAAGAGAGAGTGAGAGGGCCCGGCCTTAAAGAGTAAGAATAAGTAATCTATTCCAACACAGCTTTGAACTGCCAGGCCTATAAGAATCCAGATTGGAGACTTAATCATTTACCAATTGCACCTAGATGGAACACACAGATTTCCCTTCCTGTGATGCCCCATCCCCCCTCAAAGGAGGAGAACCGGTACCTTAAAAAAAAGAGAGAGAGAGAGAGAGAGAAAGAAGAAACCCCAAGCCTTGCCAACTTCTCCAATGTCACTGAAAATTATACATATTCCATGATCCTTGGAAATAGCACGTCAGCCCCCATTACTGAAATTGTCCATCGAAGAGAATTATTTTAATAGGTACATGGATATAATCAGGTTTTCAGTAGCTACAAATTGGGATCCATTATTCCTGCTCTTTCAGAGTTTTCAGGAACAGACCAAGCCTGTCTCCATGAGACCCTCCTGGGGTAACCCAGGGAATTCTATTAAGGCAGACAGACAGTCTAGCTAGAGGAGCACATTAAGAAAATGCCCAATTTCCTTCTGATATGAGTTTTCTTTGGTCCTAATCTCTACTGGCTGCCTCAATTCTTCCCTCCCTGCTGCTGGTGTAGATGCAGGGGACGAAGCTAAAGACTGAATTTTTCAAGAAGTGACTGCCCTCAGGATCTTAGCAATGTCTTTTGTTTCCCCCTTAAAATTAAAGTGTAATTTAGAGGCAAAACATCAGTAAGTTGGCAAAATTTTCACATTTCACTGGGTACAGACAATGAATGTGCCCTGTTCGGTTTCATTTTCTTGGTTCGCATGCATTTACAAGAGGCATCAGGGTTTACAGGCCTGCTAAGTCATATAATTATTTCAGCTAGGGATTGTTTCTCTCCATTTCTTCAGAAAAGCCCCTCAATGACTGACACAATGACATAAGCCAGAAAACAGCTCTGCCTTCCTTCTCCAGAAATTGGCCTGGGGGTCATCTCTGCGGCCTCAGGAGGCACATAAACCTGAAATCAATTTTTTCAGTGTGCTCCGTATCTTGCCAAATTCAGAACGCTCCCAGCAAACACCCTGTGAAGCACCAGCAGTCACTCCAGCAGATGCCAACTGCAATTCAGCAACGGCCAAGTAATCAGGTTCTTCCCCAGCAAAATGTTCTAAACAAGCACTGTTCTCAGAGGGTATCGCAGAACCATAATCAAGGTTGGGGCGAAGAGAGCTTTGGCACCGGCCACTGAGATTGAAGAGACACCAATGCCATTTAGGCTCTTTTAGCAGCTAAAAACAATTGAACTTAACATCCAATTAGTAAGAATAATGAGTGAAAAAGGAAAAGTTAACTGCATGGTATGGTCCCCACTAGCCTCTCTGGCAGTAGCCTCTGAGGGTCCCTAGATCTCTGTCCACAGCCGGTGTCCCTCCCCTGAACAGAATTTGTCTTACAAAGTTGATGAGGGTGGGTGGGGACATAGTTAATACTCCTTGCCTCAGACAACACAATTTCCACTTATGGTTCTATACTGTGCTACAAAATGAAGAATCCTCCTCATCCCTCCCTTTTTTGGAGGGAGGCTGCTAATGGGTCAGGTCTGGTTTTCACTTTATTTTCTGTGGATATCAGAGCACTATTAGCATGAGAAAAGAGGTCCACGAAGACTCACAGAAGACACATGGATGTGTACACACACACACACACACACACACACACACACAGAGAACTGGCTTTCTCCTACATAAATGCATTCCTGGACAGTAAGAAATCATGCTTCCATTCATCACATCAGGGAATTTAAGGGGTTTGGGGTGTTTACCAGATCCCAGTCTATGCTGCGGAAGAACGTGTGAGATTTGATATCTGAAAATCCCGTTTGTGGCTGGCAACCAAGCCTCTCTTTGGGATCCTAGAAGGCAAAATTTAAAAGGCAAATCGACATTTGCTCTTGTAATTTACTGATGAGCCCTCCCTTCCTGAGTCCAATGAGCTGATGGTCCCCACTGTAACACAAGAACTCAACAAAAACGCAACCTCCCCTCACCCCTACACCGCCACCCTTCACTGAGATCACATTTCGAGGCACTTAGCAGGTACTATATAGTCCTCTCCTTCCCTCTCTCCACCTCACTTCCCCATCCTATTTTTTTTTTCAATACTCAAGGCCAGGGAAAGAATCAAAAAAGCATTATCACTAAAAATGGGTCCTTCCCTCAAGTCAGAATCAGCCTTCCCAGCTATAAGAAAATGTGTCTCTTCTCCATATTTAAGTTGGATCTTGGTTTTGCTGGAGGACAAGTTTTCCTTTGGGGGGCGGGGGGCAGGGGTGTTAAGTCATCATGCGACTCAAATCAGCCTCCGAAGTAACTGATTATTGGCAAAACACGTGTTCGGATAAGTACATACAAAATAATTTCTGGGGATCTGGAACAATCCATCCAACATGGCAATTGACTATTATTCCAGGAGGCACTGGGGACAGGATTGGAAAGACAGATAAAATGCAAAATAGGCCCTACCTTCCAGGGGCTTACTTTTTTTTGGGGGGGCGGGGGCTGGAAAAGAAAGGGATAATATAAGCTGTACACAAATACAGCATCATTTATGGAGAACGAGAGCACTGGGGAAACATAGCTAAGGACGGGTGGTCCATGAACAAAGCGTTGAAGGATTTATAAGAGATGGGGCTGAGAAATGGAATGCCAACTTCAGGGATCAGCTAATTGACCAGTCTGCATGGCAAATGGAATGCTTCGATGGAAATAATGTTCAATAAGGCTGGAAAGGCAGGTTGGAGCTGAGGTTTGGAAGGCCTGGAATGCCTGTCCTAGAGGCAATAAGGGTAATTCATTAAAACATTGTGCTAAAAAAAAATTACATATTAATTTTCTCTAATATTCCAGGGAGTAAGTGGATGGGGGCTATGCATATGCCTGGGGACCCTCATGTTTTCTGCATTGTTGTTTCTTCCCTGCTGTTAAATTGCCAAGAGGAAAATACCGGGTTAAATCCCACCCCCAGCCCCGTCATGTGGCAAAAGAACTGGGAACACTTACCTTATTTAAAAATCCTTTTAAGACGTGGGAGGCTTTGACAGAGAGAAATCGGGGGATTCGAATAGGCTTCTCAAGGATAACTAGAGGAGATTGGAAAAAGGGTCTTGAGAAACGTTGCCACACTTTTCTGTTTTACAAGAATATTCACAAATGAGCCAAAAAGTAAAAATCTAGGGCTCCCGTAGGACTGTCTAGCCCGTGTATCATTATTCAACTGTATGTGGAGAAATGAAAAAAGGCTGCTTTAACTGGATTCAGCAAATATCTTGGAATCCGTGTGGACCAGAGGGTCCTTGACCACGGACGTCATGCCTCGGCATCTATTTACAGCAGGAGGTCAAAGGCAGAAAGACCAGCCCTCTGTATATTCCAAAGCCGGAATTTGGGGATTGCAAAGGACTGGAAGACAAAAGAAATAGACACTCAGGGATTGGGGACGAGCTAAACAAACTGAGGTTTGTGAATGGAATAAGACTGTACTCTAAGAAATGAGAAAGAATAAGAAGAATTTAAAGAAACATAGGAAGTCTTGTATGACCTGATGCTGAATGAAGCAAGCAGAACCAGGAAAGCAATATATAGTGACTAAAATTGTGTAAATGAAATTGAATAGGCGGAAAAAACCAACAACAAAACTGGAAACAATGCTAATGATAAAGCCCAGGCTTGTCCCTGGAGGAAGACATGAGAAAACATCCACCCCTGCTTTCACTGGAGAAATGCAGGACTTTGGCTGTTAAATAGTCAATAGATGGTCAGAAATCACTGATGTGTTTGGTTTTGTGGAGTTGCTTAAAACAATTTTTAATTAATAATTTTAATAATAATATAATAAAATAATTTAATAAATACTTTTCATTTAAATATTTTTTAATTCTTTGTTTTAAGGGTTGACTCTGGGGAGGATCTTTGGAAATGAAGATGATGTTAAAAAAAATACCAACCCCAAATAGTATCTATTGAGTATAAGGTAGCATTCTAAGAGCCAGGAGCCTAAAGATAAACACAATGCCTGCCCTTATGAATGTTCCATTCTACTATAATTAATTTCTGTCCCCTTTCCTAAAAACAAACATTTTTAAGGTGCCTACTATGTGTCAGGCTGTGTTCTAGGTATCAGGAATACAAAGATCGAAACAATCCAGGACAAGTGTTCAAGAAACTTACCTTCCAGTACAGTGGAAAGAACACTGATTTTGGAGTCAAAGGACCTAGATTCAAATTCTGTCTCTGATAGTCATAGCTCTGAGGAAGTCACTTAACCCCCCACAGCCTCAGTATCCCCATCTGTAAATTGCTGAGGTTGGACTATTATTCCCTCCAGCTCAAAGTATAGGACCATCTACTTCTGGCGGTGAGAGTGGGGAAGGAGGGGGAAAACATGTATGTAAGTACATGTGAAATAATTTCTGGGGGTCTGGAACTAGTAACTGGGATGGTCAGGAAAGGTCTTATGTTGGAAGTGGAAGCCGAGCTCTGGAGGGAAGGAAAGGGAATTCCAGGTATGGGGGTCAGCCTGGGAAAAAGCAGGAGATGGAACAGGAAATGTCTATGGAGATGACAGAGATGGACGGTGAGGCCAGCGAAGGCTCTAACATGGAAAAAGTTACTTTCTTCCTAGAAGGGCAGCCACTGCTACGCCCTCATCCAAACCAGCCATTATTTATTCCTTTTGTACCTATTCCAAAGGGCAGGTGGGTGGTACAGTGGATAGAGCTCAGGGCCTCCTCTTCCTAAGTTCAAATCTGGCCACAGACACTTCCTAGCTGTGTGACTTTGGGCAAGTCACTGAATCCTGTTTGCCTCAGTTTCCTCGTCTATAAAATGAGCTGGAGAAGGAAACGGCAAACTACTCCAATATCCTTGCCAAGAAAACCCCAAATGGGTTTCATGGGGGGTTGGAGAGGGCTGAAAACACAAAATTAGAAAACTATATTCCAATGGGTGATTATGATGATAATAATGACTAGCATTTCCATAACACTGCCCAGCACTTTACAAAACCTTATTTCACTTTAATTGGAGGGAGGTGCTATTATCATCACACCCATTTTACAGATCAGGAAAGAGGCAGCTTCAGTGACTTGCCCAGGGTCACACAGCCAGTAAGTGTCTGAGGCAGGATTCAAACCCAGCTCCAAGTCCAGTGATCCATCCCTGGAACCACTGGCTGTCTCTATAGACACCACATTGAAGTTTAGGGAAGGATGGTTTAAATTTTGAAAAATACTCTTATTTTGCAATCATTTCTGCCTACAGCCTGCGTGCCCCCAAACAGACCCTTCCCCTCTCGGGGCTTGCTCTGTAAAGTGAGGGCCTTCGGGGTGCTTTCCAGAGCCCGAGGTCCTCCCAGTGGAAGGTGACATTCCACCTGCACACCTGGCGAGGCCAGAAGCTTGACTCCCAGAAACGTCCTGGGGGCAGCGACGGGGCCAATAGGACTGGCTTTGGGAACACCGGGTCACCAGGCCAAGATGGGAGGGTCCTCAGAAGCCATCTCCTACCACTCCCTCATTTTACAGATGAAGAAACTGAGGCACAGACGGATGAAGAACACGCGGCTGGGGTTGCCCAAATGGCAAAGAGCAGAGGGAAGCTTTTACCCTGAATCTGATGCTCTGTCCCTGTTTTTTCTGCAGGAAACTTGTTTGGAAATGAGGAGCAGCCTGTTAGGTTGGTCACAGAAATGAAGCCATTCCCAGTGAGGAAACTCCCTCCACCAATGTATACGAGGCCCTGCTCAGAAAAAGAAAGACTTGCAGAGCCACCTGAGACAATGACAGGTAACGCATCTCACCCAGGATCATATGGCTGGCAGGCAAGATCGTGACTCCAAGTCTGGGACCTCAACCACTAAAGCCCACTGTAAGCTACTTGAGGACAAGACCCTATTGTGGTCGTCATCATCATCATCTTCATCATCATCATCATCATCATTCATTCATTCGTTTCTTTGTTATTAGCTTCTGGAGGGCAGGGGCTATTATTATTAGCATCATCATTCATTCATTCATTCACTTATAATTATCTTGTTGCAGACAAGGACTTATTTGTTATCATTCATTCATTCATTTCCTTATTATTAGCTCCTTGAGGGTAGGGGCTATTATTATTAGCATCATCATTCATTCATTCATTCATAATTATCTTGTTGGTGACAGGGGCTATTTGTTATCATTCATTCATTTCCTTATTATTAGCTTCTGGAGGGCATGGGCTATTTCTATTATTATTATTATTAAATCATCATTAACAGTAATAACAAAAGCTAGCTTTTCTATAATGTTTTAAGGTTTGCCAAACATGTTACACATTGACTTGTTTGAACCCCATAACTGCCCCACCCCCACCAGGAAATAGCCTCTAGTGTTACTTCCATTTTATAGATGAAGATCTTGAGGTATAGACAAGTTAAATGATTTGTCCTTGGTCAAACTGTAATTTTTTTTTTTTAGTAGGATTTGAACTCTGGTCTTCCTGACTGTCCACAGTGCCACCTAGCTGCCTCTCTGTAAGCTTAGGGCTTCCTTCCCTGGGGCCAAAGAAGAAGCTTAAGAAACATGAGCTGACTAACTGACTTGTACCAATGTAGGCTGCACCTGCTCCACATCTTATAGTCTTGGCTGGGGCACTGAGGGGAGGTGACTTATAGAGGGTCACACAGCCAGTAAGGGTCAGAGCCAGGACTCGCCTCTGGGTCTCCCTGGGTCTGAGGAAGGAAATCATACTTCCTCTCATCCGTGACAATGACAATGATCACCATTCGGGAGTACCACGCTTGTAGTACGCAAGGGATTTTTCTGGTCTGGTTTCCAGAGAGGGTCTTAAAATATAGAGGACCTCATGGGTTTCCAGGTATACTTTCAATATATACCTTCATGTAGGAGGCAGACTCCCTGACTACCACATGCATACCTTTCCTAGCTCATTGGGAGTGCGCAGAGATGGCTACATCTACAACGCCTTCTTCGGTTTAGCAAAGAAGTGGGGCAGTGGGTAGCGCACCAGCCTTGGATTCAGGAAGACAGACCTGTGTTCGAATTCTGCCTCAGACACTTAGTATTTGTGAATCTGGGCAAGTGACTTAACTTCTGCCTGCCTCGGTTTCCTCATTTGCAAAACGGGGATAATAACAGCACCTACCTCCCAGATGTTACGAGGAAATAAAACATGAAATAACATTTATAAAGTGCTTTGCAAACCTTTAAGTGAGGTATAAATGTTAGTTGTTATTTTAGCCTCAGGAATAGCAGCCAGTCAGTTCACACATTTTTTAAAGGGCCTACTATGTGTCAAGCACTGACTGAGTAGACCAAGAAATGCAAAAGACAGTCCCTGTCCTCAAAGAGCCTACCATCTAACCAAGGAGACAACATGCAAACAAATACATCTGAACAAGGTATGGACAGAATAAATGGGAAATGATCACCTGAGGGAGGGAGCTGGAATGGAGAGGGCTAAGAGAAGGCTTCCTGTAAAAGCGGGATTTTAGCTAGGACATGAAGGAAGCCAGGGAAGCAGAGATGGGGAGGGAGAGAATGCCAGGCATGGGGTACAGCCAGGGGAGTCGGGAGATGGAGGGTTTCATCTGAAGAACAATGAGGAAGCCAGGGTCACTGGATTGCCCAGGGAGTGGTGGGGGAGAACGAGCAAAAGTGTAAGAAGTCAGGAAGGGCAAGAGGGCAGGTTAGAAAGGGCTTTGGATGCCAATAAGAGGATTTTATATTTGACTCTGGAAGTAATAGGGAGCCAATGGAGTTTATTGAGGTGGGGCGTGATGTGACCAGACCTGCCCTTTAAAAAAAATTGCAAATAGATGGGGGTGGGGAGAGACGCCTCCCAGCAGCTACTCCAACAGTCAGAGGATGAGGAGATGAGGGCCTGGACCAGGGTGGGGGTGGGAAAAGTGTCAGAGGAAAGAAGGGGGGTTGTATTCAAGAGGTATTATTAAAATAGATAGGAATTAGAGAGAGACTGAATATGGAGGATGAGAAAAATATAGTAAATGGAACTCTGTTCCTAAGCTTGAACGCCCCTCCTGGGGCGCCATCCTCCTGGTCCTTAGGGCCTAGAATGCACGCAAGTACATACCTTGGAAGAGGTAATCTTCAGTGTTCATGTCTGGATTGTCTGTGATTATATCGAATGGCGATCTTCCCGCCATCATCTCAAACATCAGGACCCCAAGGGCCCACCAGTCCACACTGAACCCTGGGAACAGTGCAAGAACCAATCAACCAACCAACCAATTAATAAGCATGTACAAAGTGCCTACTGCATGGAGGTCACTGTATCATGTGATGGCAATATGTAGGCAAAAAAGGAATAAAGCTAACGTTCTAGGGGTGGGGAGCAGATCCCATCATTCAATCAAGCTACAAGAAATGAAGGATGTGGCACTCTACCATTCCTGGGAATCTGCTGACAGGCAACTTGAGAATTCCATCTCCCACCACCAGCCCTTTGCTCTTTCCGTTCTCCAAGCCCAGAATACTCTCCCTCTTCTCTGCCTTATAGAATCCCAAGCATCCTTCAAAGCACAGCTTGAGTCTAACTTTCTACAGGAAGCTGTTTCCCCCAGTCATTACTGGTTTCTTCATTTTGACATGATGCCTTTCCCACTGTGAACACAACATATTCCACACTGCCCCGTTTCTCCATAGACTGTAAGTTTCTTGATGGCAAGGACTCTTTTATATTCACATGCCCAATGCCCAGTCCACTTAATGCCTGATGCATAGTAGGTGCTTGAGAAGTATTTGCTGAAATGACTTGTGTCTTGAAGAAAGAGTAGGATTCAAAGGTGAAGACACCAGGGAATGTAGATGAGGGATGGCCTTTCCCAGAGAAGCACTCTTCAGGGCACACAGGAGACTCCTGGCCAGGAAGGAACAAGGGAACAAAGCCTGGTCCCTCACTGCCTAGTTAAGATACCGTTCAAGACCATCCAGTCCCTTGGCTCTGATGTTCTGTTTGGCGAGCAAACTTTCCAGGATGAATTCATTTCCCCAGGTTACTTATGACCAGAAAATGGGGGCTCACAGGAGGAATGGGCCGGATCTTCCATGTTCTGGTTACTGGGAAGGAAGAGCCCAAGAAGCACCGTGGGGTTTTAGATAGAGAACTGGACCCAGAGTAAGGAAGACAAATTACACTTTGTAGCAGTATTCCTGCTCTCTCCAAAGTACCCTAATTTAATAATGCAGAGACCTCAAAGCCCCATAGCCAAAGAGGTCAGCCTCAGAAGTCACTTTGCAGAGAAGAGTGTAGAGGGGAATTCTCATTACACCTCGGAGGTCCCTCCCAGCCCTGACAGCGCAGGATTCTGATGTGCCTCAATGAGCAAGATCCAGTAAGACTAGAAGTAAAATCTGGGGACATCTGAGCAGCAACCTACCGTATTCTTCTCCCCTTAGGATTTCTGGGGCGATATAATTTGGTGTCCCACAGAAAGTGCTCGTTGTGTCACCTGGGCCCAATCCTTCCTGTGGGGACAAATCATTTGGGGTGTTAGTGTACAAAACCTCAATGGAGCAAGATGTCCTCCTTTCCCTTCATGCCAACACACACACACACACGCGCGCGCACACACACACACACAGTGGAATCATAAGACTGTCAAATTCAGGGTTTGGAAAATGTACCCTCAGCATTTACCTAGTACCAAATAAATTGCCAACTGATCATAATGTGGCTTGCTAATGCTGTGTACCTAAAAGTCATTTAAAACACTATTAGTTATTCTGCCTTAAGATTAGAAAATAAATGGTAGATGGAATGATATAGGCTAGACAAACTCAGGAAGGAAACGACATCACTGAGACTTGATTGAGGGAACCCATCTGGACTGGAATATGGATATACTTTATTTTAACAGGTAAGATAAAAATGGAGGGGATTGTACATTTAGAAAGTCTAATTCTTCACTTGGGTTGTGACAAAATCTGAGAACCAGAGAGAGAAAGCATGGTGGGGAGAGAGCATTTGGGAAGAGATCAATAGAAGAAGAAAAAAGAAAAGTGATTTAGTCACAAACGTACTACAGACCACCTAGACAGAAAGAAGCTACGAGGTATTCAGCAAACAGATCAATAGTCCCGCAAAGAGGTATCACATGATAATGATGGAGGATTTCATTGATCAAGAGGAGTGCTTTCTGTCTCTCTGCTCAAGAAGAACAAACAGCGGCTTCTTAATTCATATTAGGGCTATTTTCATTCTTCGAAAGGTGGAGGAACCAACAAGGGGATTTTCTGGATCCACGGTCAGAGAAATTGGTGGCCGGAGTGGAAGCACTGAGAAGCGCAGCACTGCCTCCTCCGTGATAGCGTCTGTGGAAGAGGCAAGAAGGTTTGCTCTGACATGCAGCCTCAATTTTTGTGGAGAAAGTTACAAAGGATTTAAAGGAAGAAGAATGAGTTGAGGCTGGTCAGGGAAACAAGCACCAATAAAAAATGTTTTCAGGATTTTCTGAAAAACTCTACTAGTGGAAAAAGGGGAGGGTCAAAGAAGAGAGACAGGTCTGCTGCTTGGGGGGTGGATTGGACAGCGATAAGTGACAGCAGAAAGGCAGGTGGCTCAGCCTTATTTTGCTCCTGTTTTCTCTGCCAATGACCTTTATACTGGAAAGGTCAGAACAAAAGTGACTAACAGGGAACTGATACCCAGGATAGGTGAAGAGATAGTCAGAGAGTCCCTCACTGGCCACAGTAAATTTAAATCACTCAGCCCAGATTTTCCAGTGCTGAAAGAGCAGACAGCTGTGATGGCTGAGCCACTGCTGATGATTATGGCAAAGATCATGGAAAAAACAAGAGAGAGAACACAACGTGGGCAAAAGGTGAGTGTCCTGATTTAAATTAAAAAAAAAAAAAAGGAAAGCCAACATAGCCTGTAATCAGCCCAGTTAACATTGATTCCTGGGGAAATTCTAGTATGGATCATTAAAGAAAAAAATAGTTAATGAACACCTAGAAAGGGAAGCAGCGATTATGAAAAGTCAGCCTGGCTTCATCATGCCAGCTAACCACACAGTTCCTTGTTTTCCACAGGATTATTAGCAGATAAGGGAATACTGTGGATACAGCAAAGGTTTTGATAAAGTGGCTTCTATTCTTCTTTTGGAAAAGATGGACTGATACAGGCTAGACAACCATAGAAACAGATACTCAGAACTAGTTGAATGATGGGGTTAAAATTAAGTCTTCTTTGAGGTCAACGTGGCAAGAAGTCTTCAGTGGAGTGCCCCAGGGATCTGGGTGTCACTCGGTGCTGTTTCATATCCTTACTAAAGACTCAGATAAAGGCGGAGATGGCATGCGTCATTAAATTATGTCAAGTGACACAAAGCGGCAGTGGGGGAAGGGGTGGGGTGCCAAGAGGGACAGCTAATACACTGGATGACAGGCAGGATCTATAAATGTCATGACAGGCTAAAACACAGTAAGATGAAATTTAATATGAAAAAAATCAAGTCACACACTTGGGTTCAAGAAATTGACTTCACAAGAACAATATGGGGGAAGAATGGTTGGCCGTCAGATGCTTCCAGTCTTCTTACAGCTTACTTGCCCCCCATCTTTTCTACAATGCAGTGACCTTGGCCTCCTGCCTGTGCCTCACACGAGACCATCTCCTGACTCTGGGCTTCCTTCCCTGGCTTCCTTCAAGTCTCAGCTAAAATTCTACTTTTAACAAGAAGTCTCTCCCCTTCCCACTCCATTCTAGTACCTTCCCTAGGCTGAACTGATCCACACAGTTGTTTGTATACTGTTTTCTCTAATAGATTGTGAACTCCAGGAGGGCAGGGACTGTTTTTTGTCTTTCTTTGTATACTCAGCAATTAGCCTGAAAGATAAGAAATCCTTTAAAAATGTCTGGTGTTTGATTGTTGTGGGTGGTGTAAAGGGCTGACCCAGTGTGGAATGGGCTTCCTTGGGAGGTGGTGGGATGCCCCCTCCCTGAAGGACTTCAAGCAGTAATTGGATAAATCCAACAGGGAAGTTATGTCTAGTCCTTCAGGGGGAAAGTTCTCATCACAAGAAAGAGATACAGACTCAGGCAAAGGCAAACCAGAAAAGGCATGAACTGAAAGCCAGGCAAACACATGCACCTGAAGGCTGATCAGTAGACAAGCCGATACACACAAATCTACTCCCACACAGGCAGATGAACCCCGAGGCAGCAAACAGACACACAGGTAGATATACACAGGCAGAAGCCTGCCTAGGTAAACAGTGGCCCGGATGTAGGATGTAAATGCACACAATGATGTGCAGAAGCAAGCACAAGGGGACACATAGAGGCAGCCTGCTGCCCACAATCAGACTATGTCCCAGAGGCACACGGCAGACCTAGTCATGCAGAAATCCACACGCACAGGATTACTTACCTTGCACATGCCGTAATCTGTTAATTTGATATGACCTTCAGCATCTAAGAGGACATTATCTAGTTTTAAGTCCCTGTAGATAATTCCCCGTTCGTGGAGGAAGTTTAGAGCAATACATATTTCAGCAGCATAAAACCTTGGAGGGGAAAAAAAACAAACAAACCTCAAAAGCTATCAAAATCCCATTGCTCCTTGAGGTGACAAGGCATAATTTAATTCAATGGGAGAGATTCTCAACCTCTAAAAAGAGGGAGTGAACCTAGAGTGAGCTGAGGGCAGGAGAGGAGGGTCGAATGTCATTTCTCTTACAATATAGAGGATTTTTTAAAAAAAGTTTTCTCAAAGTAACCAGGTGAGATTGATGGCTTTTCCCTTGCATTGAGTCCAGACCTTGTTAATCCATTCTTCTTGGCATCAAAAATTCAAAGCTGACCTGTCAGATTCAGGTCACTAACCCAAATTACAGTTTGAACCTGCCAGCGGTCCCTCTCAGTGGCAAAGTTAAGTCAAGATGAATGAGGTACCAGAGACATCACTCAGCCTCTCCGGGGAGCTCGGCAGCCAAGGAGATGGCCCCTGAGCTCCATCCAACAGAAATCCATCCCAGCTCAGGATATGGTGCTGGGCTCTGGGCACAAAATGCACTCCAAGAATATCTGAAAAACTGAACTGATGACTCGTAGGGAATGATAGAGCTGGAGACAATCCAACATAACCTCATTTTACAGAGAAAGAAATTAAGATCAAGAGATGAAAGGTATTGCCCAAGGTGATGCAGATAGCATATAGCAAAGCAGGGATTTAAACCCAGATGCTCAGACTGCAAATCCAGTGGGTTTCTTCCTACTCTCACTTAACTGAGACTTATTTCTCACAGAGGCAGGGTAGGATTGGTAGAGGGAATGTCTTGATGGAGCTAATGCCACCTAGATTCCAGGGCTACTGTGAGAAGAAGTGATAATATTTGTAAAATGCTTAAAGAGCTAGGTTGAGGGATGGGGCATTTATCAAACGCAATTCTTCTTTAGCATTCTATCCAAAGAGCATCTGGTTTTCCCATTGTTGTCAATGACAACGCCAGGGACCCGGCGCTGCCTGCAACTTACCTGGCGTGCTCCTCCGGAAGCTTTCTTTGCCTTTGCATATGAAACATGAGATCCCCTCCATTCACATACTCGATGACAAGGAATAACCTGAAAGAGAGAAGATCTCATCAGCGGCAGGCAGCTAGCTCCCCCAGGGAAGGAGAAACTCAGATGTTTCCGGCTGGATTCAATCTGCAGCAGCTTAGATCTGATGGGGAAACCATATTGCAGAGGAGGAAAAAGGCCCAGAAAGAAAAATAATTTAGCAGAAGTTTCAAAAGTCACCCTCTACAGACGAGGGGAAATGAACCATAAAGGAACGAGACTTTTTTTTTTTAATCTTAAACCAAACCCAAACATATATATTTGAATGAGAGCCAGTTTTGCTTGTGGATGACTCCCTGTTTATCTGCTCAAGGATACCATTTGCTCCAAATATTTTGTAAATATGCTTTTTTGGGGGTTTGCTTTTAAAGGATCTGCACATTCCTTAGATCTACTTGCATTTTCCAAACCCAGCACTCCATTTTCCATTTCTTTGCATGAGATCTTGCACCAATATCTAGAATGCCTTCCCTCCTCACATCTGTCTCTCCAATTCAGAAGTGTCCTTCGAGGTACCTCTTTGTAGGGGGAGCCTTTCCTGATCTCCTTGAGTGTTGGTGGCTTCACTCTCTTCAAAGTGACTTGTATTTATCTTTGTGTATGTTGCTTGCCCTTGATAGAATACAAGCTCCTGAGGGCAGGAACCATTTCCTGTTTTGTTTTTGTAGTCTCTACGAGAAGGTGGGTGCTATATAAATCCTAGTCTAGTTGAATGAACTAGAATGATCCCATGGCAAGGAAGGCTGTGATTCCAGCCCATAATCTTGGGGGTCTTGTAATTGGCTAAAGTTCATTCTGTAGGAAGGGGAGGGGCTGCAGAAGCATGCATTCCTCCCAGGCACCAAGTGAGGAAGACTCCCAGACACCAAGAGCATGAGCCTTTAGTTTGAGAGACTTTTGGATCTCCATGGACCTATCAGGCTAGGTCTTCACTCAAACAGTCCCAGAGGAGAAACCGGGGTTGCTAAAGGGCATATCCTAGAAATCAGAAGACAGAAATCTCTGTCCCTTGAACGTGCATTTAATTTGCTGAAAGAGTTCCAAGTCATTCAGAGTCAGGGCTGGTGAACAAAGCTTTTGGATGCAGAAGAAAGCCAAGAGGAGCTCACCCACTCATTCTGAAGGAGTTTCCCAATGTTGTATAGACCGAGGAGATTCTGAGCCCCTGCAGCATCCCAGGACTGTTCCAGCTCCAGCCTCCTGGCTTTTGCATTGATTCCATGTCTGAAATGTGTTCTGTCCTCTACCTCCTTCTTTCGAACTCCTAGCTCCCTTCAAGGCTTCAGCTCAAGTGTCTACAAATGGCCTCTCTTGATTCCACCCACCCCACACCCCCAGTGATTAATGCTCTCCCCCTCCAAATTCCTTAGGATTTATTTGGCCTATTTCCTGTTTTTACTCATCTATGGGCAGGTTGTATCTGCTGTACTAAAGATGTAAGCTGCTGGTTGGCAGGGGCTGCCTTTCTTTTAATAGGCACTTAATTAATGCTTATGGATTGACCAGTTGTGTCCCTAGGACCTAACACAGTGCCTGCACATAGTAGGTACTAGATAAATGTCAGATATCCTTCTTTGAGATCACAGATGTATTAGAGAATATGGAAGACATGACCCATTTGGGGGCGGGGGGGGTGTTGGACTTGTGATTTGATCACATTTGGAGAACTCTGCAAACACAAATGGACAAGGCAACATCTAAACCCTTCAGAAATGCCATCTCTTGTCTTGCGACAGGATCCTTCTGATCTCTCCTCTCTGCCTGGGTCCATTCACTGGAAAACACAGGCCAGCCATAGACACTCTGCTAGTACTCAATTATCTGTGCTGGTAGAAGGCAGTTCTGGCTGGGAGAGAGGCCAGGGCCCTATCTGGACTGGTGGCTGCACCCCAGGCCACCCCACGGGTCAGTTACCCTATCTCCTCTGCTGGAGTAACAAGGACATAGCTCCCAATCCAGGGATTGGCTTCTGTTCCTCCCACCCTGGCCCCATTACAAAAAAGGTCTTGTGAGGAAGAAGCAGGGCCTGAGCAGTTAACCCCAGAGAGCAAAGGCCTATGGACATATGCCTCATGACTCCTGGAAGGAAGGAACTCCAGCCAGGCCAGTATATTTATATGAAAAGTGCATAGGATAAGGGAGATGATATAAAGAAGGTAAAGAGGAAAAGCAGAAAGGGACAAGAAAGTCAATAAGAGAGGCCACAGCGGGGATGGGCTGAGCTATTCATGTAAAAACATTCATTCATTCCATTTATTCATTCAATCATTCATTTGGTACCCACTGATTAAGGGTAGAACACCATGCTGGGACCAAGAGGGCAGACCCAGGTGAAATGACTTCCCTAGGGTCACCGGGTCCTCCTAACTCCAGGTCCAGCACTGCCCCCTTGAGATGCCTCTAGTTTAAAGACAGTGTGGTCTCTAACCTCATGGAATTGGATCCAGAGAGTTTCCATTCTAGTAGAGGAATACAACCTGCTCACAGATAATAAAAATAACTAACATTTATATAAAGCCTACTATGTGCCAGGAACTTTACAAATATTACCTCATTTGAGCCGCACCACAACCCTGGAAGGGTGCTGTTACTTTCCCCTTTTTACGGACAAGGAAGCTGAGGCAGACAGGGGTTAAATGACTTGCCCAGGGTCACATGGCTAAGAAGAGTCTGAGGCCAAATTTGAACTCAAAAAGATGAGTCTTTCTGATTCCAGGCACAGCATTCTATCCACTGTGCTACCCAGCTGTCCCTAATACAACAGAAATGCATACAGTTCAGCAGCCTGGAAGGGCACAGACCCAAGCCACAACATCAATAAAAGATGGGGCAGATTCATTCTACCAGACCCTTAGACTATAAGCCTCTTGAGGGCAGGGAGTATCTTCTGCCCTTCTTTGTGTCACTTTGCATTTAGCCCAGTGCCTGGCACACAGAAGGTCCTCACTGAATGCTTACTGACTAAGGAGCAACTGTAGGAAGTCCTCCCAACTACTCCCTATTACTCGGGTTGGGCTGAGGTTCTTCTCCCATGGGAAAGGCATGAGATCTACGAAGAGTTGACGCTTTGGCCTTGGCAGTGCCTCACTTTCTCCAGGGACATGTTAACTTGACATTGGCCTAAGACCAGCTACCAATTGATTCAAGACAACAAGTATTACTTAGGTGCCTACTGTGTGCATAGTACCTGATGCCAAGCTGGTGATACGAGACAAAAACAGTCCCCCTCCCAAGGAGTTGATATTCTATTGGAGAAAACACAGGTAAATAAAAAGACAAGCTGAGCAAAGAGACAGCCCTAACAAGCCAATTACTTCCCAAGTGCTTTCAGAAACAGAAAGAGAACAGCTGTCCCCACGGGAAAGGGAATTCAGAGGGTGGTCAAGAAAGATACCTCGATCTGAGAGCCACCAGCTGAGAGCTATCAAGGACAGAAGGAACAATATTCCTGAGAACTGGAAATGAAACATGACCCAACCGAAGAGAATCGTCAGGTTACTGACAAGGCTAATTCAGCCTCATCAAGGTCAGGAAGGAAGGAGTCCCTGGAGAGGGGAAAAACCAAGCCTGATGGAGATGAGTCTCCCCGCTCCTCATCATAAAGGATGGAGATCTGCTTTGAATAGGCAGGAAACCCGGCAGATTCCCATGCCAGGGAAAGGAAGCCTTATCCATTATCAATTCCACCTCTCAGCTGGAAGAACATGAGCTCTTCCTTCAGCCAAGAAAAGTGAGATGAGAGAGGGATGAAGGGCTGTTTCCCCAACCCAGAGGGGTGGGCTACGGTCCAACTATTCTCCTTATTACAAAGAGAAAAGCCAAGTTTTCATAGCAGTGAGGTACATGGATTTCCACTGTAAGAGTAGACTCCTATATAAGCACATTTAAAAAATGTGTTTAGTTTTAACAATTCAATACTGACAAACATATATGAGGTGCCTAAAAAAATGTGCCAGGAGCTGTCCTCGGTGCTGGAGATACAAAGACACAAGCTAAAACACATCCCTGCCTTCCGCACTACCAAGAATTACAAAATAATGCCAAGATTGAGAGGGAGTCATGAAAAGCCTTTGGGTTGGGGGTAGAGCGGCAGCCCCTGAGCTGAGCTTTGAAGGAAGCTAGAGATTCTACCAGGTAGAGGTGACCACCTTGCAAAGGAATGGAGGTAGAACAAGATGGAACATCACCCAGGGAGAACAGGTTAACGAGCCAGTCCAGATTAAATCAGCAGAAAAAGCATTGGTCCACCCTGAGAACAGAGATAGTGTCTCTTCTAGCTTGGGAGGGTATTACTGACTAGTGATGATGCTGATGCTGCATGGATATTTTCATGCTCATCCAGATACCCACAATACTTCAAGGAGGTGTGATTTCTTCCAGGTGAGTACACATGTAGCCCTCTTCTGTGGCCAACTTGGTTTCAGAGCCTGACCACACCAGGAAGACATCTTGGTGGGTCCTTGGTGACTCAAAATCTTTCCAACTTGGTCAGTCCTCTAAGAGCTCTCCAACCACGGGCACAGACTTTGAGACCCCACGATCTCATTGGCATGACAAACAGAAGAATACATAAGACTGGAATGGAAGAGTTTGGGTTTTTTTGGTCCACACGTGGATTTCATCAGTGTAAGGATTTCCCAGTGAGGGAATTCCTTCTATCAATGCAGATCAGCACCTGTCTTGGAGAGTTGCCACTGGGAAGTTAAGTGACTTTCCCAGAGTCACACAGCTAGTAAGTGTCTGAAGCCACATTTGAACTCAGGTCTTCCTGACTCTAGCCCCAGAGCTCTATTCACTGTGCCACCTAGCTGCCCCTAACTCATTAGAGCTGGTCTGACTCAATTTCTTCTTCCTAGGCTTTTGAACTGAGTTTTCACCATTTTAGGCAATGTAGATACAAGGTGGGTGAGAACAGGCCATTTGATCTGTCACCATCTGGCAGGTGACTGAAGAATGAAATGCCTCCATGCAGCTAATTGTCATTTAAAACTCATTCTTCCTAAGCTGGAATTTTTAATTCTGACAATGACAAATTTACTTATAAATTTAAAATTGAAATGTACCCTTTTAATCTTTTTTTTCAAATTTTATTAATGTTCTTTTCCCCCTGCACCATAGATTCCCAAAGACTCTTTTCTTTACAGACCCCTCCCTTATAACCAAGAAGCACAACTACGTATGCTCCACTCCATACCTACAGTCTACTACCCCTGTCCCAAGATTATAGGATTCTGGACTTAGAGCTAGAAAGGACATTAGTGGCTGCCTAGTCCAACCCCATCTTTTGACAGTCGAGGAAACTGAGACCCAGATACAGAACCTTCCCAGGCACCCAGTGCTCTTCTCCTCTGGATCCCACATTCAGCCAGGCGTCCATTCTCCCAGTAGAACAGGACCTTCTGAAGGGCAACAACTGTTTGTCATTTTTGATATCCAGCCTCATTCCACATTCATCCCCTTCATTCACTCTGTAAACCAGCCTAACTGGAAAGCTGGCTGTTCCTCATGGGACACTCTACCTCTGGTCTCAGCGTTCCGTTGGACATACCACTGCACTTTGTGCACGGACCAGGGAATTCACTGATGCAGAGGAAATCCCAGAGTGGAATGCCACCAATGGAAATGAGTGCCTACTATGGAACCTAGTCTTAGAGGGCCTCCTGGGGTATTAAGAGGGAAGATGAGCTGACCAATAGTGACCCAAAGCTGCTGGTGAACTCAGCACATTGCTGCTCCCCCGTTTGCACACAGCAGGTGCTTAATAAATGCTTGTTGGACTGGCTTGGCATGGCTAAGACGTGTCCATTGTCCCTTTTGATAAAACTCTATTGTTTTCCTTTATCGAAGTCCCCACCCTGGTCACTGACTCAACAGAAGAATGAATAATTAGTATTATCCCCAAAATAGAATGGTCAGGAAGGTGGAGCAGTGGATTGAGCACCTGGGCCTGGAGTCAGGAAGACCTGAGTTTAAATCTGGCCTCACACCCTAGGCAAGTCATTTAACCCTGTTTGCCTCAGTTTCCTCATCTGCAAAATGAGTCAGATGAGGAAATGGCAAACCATTCCAGTATCTGCCAAGAAAGCCCCAACTAGGTCACAAAGAGTGAGACGTGACTGAAAAACGACTCAACAAGAAAAGTAGCGAAGGCTGACTTGTAGGTTCCCCCCATGACGGGAAGTGTTCCAGCAGGGCTTGATTGCTCCTTTGTTAAGGTGGGGCATAGAGAGGACTGACTCCCCACAAAGTAGAAGCTGGTGTCTCTAAGGTTGCTGATGACCTCTCTTGTTGCTAAATCCAGGGGCCTTTTCCTCAATCCTCATCCTTCTTGCCCTCCCCAAAGCATCAACAGCATTGACCATTCTCTTTTCTGGGATGCTCTCTGGGTTTCTGTAACCTGGCTGCCTTTCTGTTCCCCCTCCCACTTCTCTGACCACTCCTTTTCAATCTCCTTTGTAGGATCATCAGCTATATCCTGCCCCATAACTATGGATGTTCACAAAGCCTCTGTCCTAGGTTCACTGCTTTGCTCCTTCTCTCAACGCCAGTGCATAACAGTGTCTGGCACACAGTAGGTGCTTAATAAACATTGATTGATTGATTGGCTGATCTAAGTGCTCACATCCCTTCCCATCTGTTTGCAGATAACCTCCAAATTCATGTCTAGCTCTGGTCTTTCTCCTGATCTCTAGGCACCGACTGCCTGTTGATCATCTTCACCTGGATATTGTGCAGGCATCTTAAACTCAACATATCTAAAACAAAACTTAGGATGTTCCTTCTCAAAACTTTGCCCTCTTCTGAGCTTCCCAATTCCCTATCAAGGACACTGCTATCCGATAGCTTCCATCACACATAATCACTGTCTTCTGAATTCAACCTCTACAACATCTTACACTGGTCTTGTTCCCTTCATTGACAAGGCTAAGGACCAGGACAATGGCCTCTGTACTCTCTGCTTCCAGACTATTCCTTTCTGAACCATCCCCCCACCTAATTTCCAAGGGGGACATACCTTAAGTACATGTCCTCTTCTGGCTCCAGAAACCTCAGTGACTCCCTACTAACTGTAGCATAATATGTCAACTTACAGTCTGGCTTCAAATTATCTTTCAAGACTCATCTCCCACTAAGCTGTCTCACACAGCTTCCATTCCCTGGACATGACCTACAATCTCCTGCCTCCATGCCTTCCCATGGCCTGTACCTCACACCCACAGTGCTCTCCTTCCTCACCTAGATCCCTTTAAGACAACTCAAATGTGTCTCCCTACAAGAAGCCCTCAGCTGTCAGTGCTCTGGGATCCCCCTTCCCCAATTACTGTCTGTATTTTCTGTGTACCTGTTGTTTCATCTCAGTTGCCTACCATATACCAGGCACTTACTAAATGTTTGTCAAATAGATGAATAGGAGCTTAGGTTAGATCAGTGTTGGCAAACTCAACTAGAAATGGGGACTAAACCAGACATGAGGATCCCTGTAGCCACATTAGGTTGTAGGCTCCTTGAGGGCAGGAATTTTCTTTTGCCTCTTTTTTGTATCCCCAGAATTTAGCACAGGACCTGGTACTTAGCGGAAACCTAAGAAATGTTGATGAGTGAAATATGGACTTAGAAAACCACATATTAACATTATCTATGTTCTATTGTATTTTTCTTTATTTTGTCCAATATTTCCCTATTACATTTTAATCTGGTCCCCACTGAACTAGGCAATGTCTCAGTGCATCACGTGTAATACTTCTGATCTAAATGACATCCACGGCCCCTCTCAATCAGAACCAGAGGATCATCAGTTAACTTACAGCTTTTCTTTTCTCCCATCACATTCATTTCTTGTAACAGAAAGAAAAAAAGCAGCTCAGAAAAATTAACCAAGACACTGATCTCGTGTGACAGCGTATGCGATACTCCTCCCAGTTCTGTTCTTTGATAATTCTCCACTCTCCTGATCTAAATCACATCTCCTCTTATTCCCTTAATTGTGCTGTACTCCAACTTAGTAAAAGTCAAGGAAGGTTTCTTTATTGGGAGATGAAGAAAAGAATAAGCATTTATCTCATGCCTACTATGTACCAAACTGGCACCAAACTAAGTACACCCCAATCCCAGCTTCTAAAGGAGGTCCTTCCCGGTCACCTTCCATTGCTAGTGCCTTCCATCTGAGATCATCACCCATTTACACTGTAGAGCTTGTAACAGATAGCCGATTGAATATTGTTTCCCCTCAAAGATTGTAAGCTCCCGTGTTTGTGCCCTTCTTTGTACCTCCAGTGCTTAGCATGATGCCTGGCACACAGTAGGTGCTTAATAAATGCTTGCTGACCAATAGATTGATTCTACTCTTGCGTCGTTCAGATGTTATAGGGCCTAGCAAAGAGCAGGAAGACAGAGGGTTAGACAGGACAGCAGAGGTCTCCTCCAACTTTTAGATACTGGGCGATTCACCAAATGTTTTAGTCACTAATTTATTTGGCAGGTGGCTGCTGCCACCATTAGGGACTCCTGAGCATAACTGACCTTGGCCCAACTGAGTCTGATGGCAATCAGTCATGCTTCCGGAAGCCTTCCTTCTTCATCCTGCTGGTACTCCTGGGAGCACAGTTACCAGCACTGGATGAAGGGAAATTAGAACACTGGCATGGTTCCTGATTCACAAAAGGAAGGAGGCAGGTCTGCTCAGCTCAGACCTAGGGTTTAACCCTGATGGGAGTCTCAGGGCTGGGGGCTGCTTAGGAGAAACCCTGACCTTTTGAAGGACCTGGCTGAACTGCAAAAGGCTCAGCAGGACTCAAAGAAATGTGACCTTTGGCTGAGTAGTCAAAAACATTAATTCCAAGACCTGGGTCACCGCATAGAACTAATGCATACAATTAAAATTCATAGCTGTAATACTACAATTTACACTACAATTGGGCTTTGTTTTAGATTTTTGATTTTCTTCTTCCTAAGAGAGGAGGGATCCTAGGGAACAAAGCAAGAAGCTTCTGTTTATTCCTTTGTTCCTGGGGCTATTAACTGACATGAGCCAGTTCGAGGAGGGGAGAAGAGGAGAAGATAGTAGGGGGTGGAGACAATAGGCTGCTCAGAGTTAGGACCAAGAGAAAAGGCATGCCTTCACCATCCACAAGCCCCTCTCTTTTCATGCAGATACCACCCAAATTCAGTACCTCATAACCTCATACTTGGACCATTGAAATGTCCAAATAATGGGACCCTTGGGGTCAATCTCTCTCCTTTTTCCAACTAGTTCTCCAAAGTGGTGCCAAACTGATTTTCCTACAGTATAAGTTTGACCACATCACTCCTGAGCTCAATAAAGTCCAGTGGGTCCCAAATGGCTCTCAGATAAAATAAGAAATCCTAAAAGGCCCATCATCATCAGAAGCCCACCTGCTTTTCTATTTTCCATTACTTGCTTATTCATACATTCTACTTTCCAGCCAATCTAGGTGACTGGGCCCTGAACTGGGCACAACACCTCACACATTACATTAATTACCGCCAGCAAGCTAGCTCCATGAACACTCACTCCTCCTGGTCTTTCTCGAGGAACAGCAATGAAGTCAACCATGCCAAAATTACTAGAAAGGACATATGGCTCCACTCACCATCCTTGTGACATCTGGCAGAGTGGTCTGCTGGAATATAAGCTCTCTGAGGGCAGGAACCATATTTCATTTGTCTTTGTATTGTAGAATGGGAGAGAGCTGGAAATGCCTCAGTGGCCATCCCAATCAGCATATTCATGAACATAATCCCTGGCCTCTCACACTAAACACTAAATCCTTGTCATTCTTTCATAACTGGAAAAGGATCCCCTCTATTGCACCGTGATGAATGGTCCTCCAGATACTGCTTGAAGCCTTCCAGTAAGGTGAAAACTCACTACCTTTGGAGGCTGCCCATCCAACTTTGGGACATACTCTCACGGCTGGGTAGTTTGCTCTGCCAAATGAAAACTAAGTACATACAAGCAAGCTCTATATAGTACAAATGGGAAATAATCAACAGAGACTGGAAAGTATTAGCATTTAGGGGATCAGGCAAGACCTCCTGCAGAAAGTGGGATTTTAGTTGGGACATGAAGGAAGCTTGGAAAGTCAACAACAGTGTGATGTAGGTGCTTCCACTATTTGCCCTTACAGATGGGTAAACTGAGGCATGGAGAGGTTAAATGACTTTTCCAGGGCCACTCCACAGTTAGTGTCTGAGCTGGGATTTAAACTCGGGTCTTCCTTACTCCACATCCAATGACCTCTCCACTGTGACAAGCTGCTGCTGTGCTGTCTGCGACACATAACTTAGCACCTAGTTATACTTTGTCTCAAACTGTTGACTCACGTCAAGTCAATTCCTATTTTTGATCCCTAGGACTCAGCTCAGATGCCACCTTCTGTGACTATGACAGTCCCCCACCCCTCAGCCTACCCCTTACCCCCCCCCCCCAGGTGCTAAAGCTTTAGCCTCAAAGGTTAACTCCCATCTATTGTCTAGACAGAGTGGCTCAAGTTTTAATAGCCTGTTCCTGTTTGTTGTTCAGCCGTGTCTGACTCTCTGTGACTCAGTCATGACCCCATTTGGGGTTTTCTTGGCAGAGATACTGGAGTGGTTTGCCATTTCTTTTTCCAGCTCATTTTACAGATAAGGAAACTGAGGTAAACAGGGTGAAGTGATCTGCCCAGGGTCACACAGCTAGCAAGTGTAGGAAGCTGGATTTGAACTCAAGTCTTTCTGATTCCAGGCCTGGCTCTCTATCCACCACACCATCTAACTGCCCTTTAATAGCTTAAAATTGCACGAAGACTTTTGGAACACCTTGTGGTATCCTGTACGCACCAAGCTGTGTGTTCACCAGTAGAGTGTGAGCTCCAGGAGGGCAGGGGCTGCCTTTACCCTTTTCTTTACATCCTCAGCACATAGCAAAGTGTCTGGCTCATAGTCAGTCTCAATAAATGCCAGCTTCTGGAGGGCAAGGCCCTTGTCTCCTGTTTCTTATCTCTCTCTCCTTCCCCTGAGTCTAATAACCGCTCAGGGGTTCGAGCTGTTGGTCATTCTGCGCTGGCAGTGAAGCAACAGAGCCAATATTCTTCATTTTCCTGGATTGGGTGTGGAGTCACAGGTCCTGGTTTCTAATTTCACCCTCACCACGATGTTACCTTGGGCAAGTCACTCCGCATCTCTGAGCTTTGATTTCTTCATCTATAAAATGAGGAGGCTGGGCATGATCCAGGAATCCCTATCAGGCTCGAGATCCATGAGCCTATGATCCATTTTCCCAGTTCAGAATGACTTAGGATCTTATGGGATTTAGGGTTGGAAAGCTGAATAATTGTTACTATGAACACAAACAGGGCACTGAAAATGCCATTATCAAGGTTTTCCTTAGAGCATCTTTGACCCTCAGGTGAAGGAATTCAACTGGGAAAGAAACTGAGGCACACAAGAGCCACTTCCCCCAGGTCATGCAGAGAGTAAACGGCAAACTCAAGATTTCAATATAGCCAGGTGTCCCTGGACTCCAAATCTAGGGCTCTTGACAATGAACTAGCCTTTTACAAAAGGTTCACCTCCCTAAGAGTAATGATAGGCTTATTCCCTAGCAAGGTGCATGATATCATGTCTAATAGACACCCCAAGGAAGAGTCATTTATTATTAGGTGTTGGCCAACAACTGGGGCTAATAGGCATTTCTTGAGCTCTGCCCTGGGATTAGACCCCAGTAGTGGTCATTCCATGCCACTGAACTGGAGGCACACGCACACATGTGTACACACACACACACGACTTGTAGGACAGATGAGAGTCGAGAATGCCAACCAAGAATTGATCATGTCTATCCATCAAAGCCAAACAGCACATCACAAACTCACTGCACACCTGAGAGAAGAAGGAAGACCCAGAGGGAACAAGCAAAAGGGAGGGGCTGAATTCACGCACTGAGCAGTTTTAAAATCTGGAACTAACCATCCACAAGATGATTCCTACAACCAATCAGAAGATCGTCAGTGAAGGACCAGGAGTCATCAGAGGACAATCATGGAATGGGGCACAATGCAAAGAGCGCAGAGCTTGGAGTCCCAGGAGGCAAGTTCAAATCCCAGCCCGGCTGCCTGTTACCTGGGTGACCTGTACTTCTGAGGGCCTCCTTTGGGTCATCTTCAAAATGAAGGTGGTTAGCCCGGATGACCTCGAAGGTCACTTCAGCTCCATAGCTACTGCCCTGACATATATATTTCATTTATTTCCATTAGCAAAATCAGCGAGATGACCTTCTCAGGTTCATTTTATTCTTCTCTGGCAAGAGGCAAACAATGCATCCAGCCTCAGACACTTACTGGCTACGTGACCCTGTGGAGGTCACTTCACCCTCTTTGCCTCAGTTTCCTCATCTGTCAAATGACCTGGAGAAGGAAATGGCGAATCACTCCAGTATCTTTGCCAAGAAAACCCCAAAAGGGGTCATGAGGAGCTGGACACGATGGAAATGACCAAACAATATTACCTGTGGCTATGTCTTATCGTTAACTAGATAGGAAGCTCCCTGAGGGCAGGACCTGTCTCATTCAGTTTTCTGGATCTCCGGTGCCTAATACAGGATCTGGCAGACGGTCAGCCAATGCTTCCTAACTTGGGGGCTGATTAATCATACAGTGAGCCTACAGGAAGTCAAACTCAACTTTATGGGTGTCTAGGCGGGGCTACAGTGCACTGAGCACTGGGCCTGGAGTCAGGAAGACCCGAGTTCAAATTCAGCCTCAGACTCTTCCCAGCTGTGCGACCCTGGGCAAGTCACTTCACACTGTTTGCCTCTATTTCCTCATCTGTAAAATGGGAGTGACGGAAAGGAATGACAACATTTACCTCCCAGGGTTGTTGTGATGATCAAATGAGAATATAATTGTAAAGCTCTTAGCACGCTGCCTGACACATAGTAGGTGCTACATAAATAGTAGGCACCCCGACACACAGTAGGTGCCATATAAAGTTAGCTATAATCATAGCAACAACAGTAATGATATAATTAAGTCAATAAATCTAGCACCATCATTATTGGTATTATTATTTTCCTTTGCTGACAGCCTGTGTAGAGGGCACTCAGCACAGCGGTGACCCAGGACCCCCCGTCTTAGAATGAGCAAAGTTCCTGCGGCAGGAGAGGAAAGGGAGCAGCCCCCTCGCTCTGCTTGCTTACCGACTCGTCGTCTGGAAGCACGAGTGCAGGCCGACAAGGAATGGATTACTGGAGGCCTGTTCAAACACATGCTTCTCTGTCTGCACCCAGTCGATGTCCTGCAAGAGAACCAGCAGCACATTAGTTAGAGCCCAAAGGACACTGGGGCCGGTCAAGTCAGTCAATGTTTATTAAGCGCCTGCTGTGTGCCGGGCCCAGTGCTAAGTGCTGGGGATTCAAAGAAGGGCAAAGGACAGTGCCTGCCCTCGAGGAGAATGCAATCTAACAGGGAGGCTGATGATGAACCAGTTCTGAACCTCCCTGGCACGGTGCCCCTTTCCCGAAGTGGAAGATGCTCCCAGAGGGGGCGAATCGCTTTGGTTTTTATCTTTGCACCCCCAGTGACTAGCAGGCTTCTGAACATTCATTGCCTCCAACAGTTGATGAAATAAACTCAGCTGTGGAGAATTAATTACGACAAATAAGTCAAAACAAAGCCCACAAGTCAGGGTTGAAGAATGCCCAAGGACAGATGGTGCCCCTGAGTCTACAGATCTGCATAAACCAAGGATCTACTCAGAAACCAAGTCCTCCAGCGATGCCCAAAGTACCCAAAGGGCATCCCATCAAACGCCATCTTTTTCAGTTGAGACAAACATGAGTAGATAGAGAGGATGAAGGATTTGCCTGATGTATAAGGACTAAAATGATGAAAGCTTTGGCAAATCATAATTATGAATGGGCAGAAAAAGATCTGGGAGGTTTAAGTAGTCTGTAAGTGCTGAGAGCCACTGAGGGGGATGCAGCAGCCCACACAGGGAGTGCAAGCTGAGGCTATATTTGAAGGGGAATGGCATAACCAGGGCTAAGAAGGTAATCTATTCCCTTTATACTCTGCAATAGTGAGTGACTCCACAACCAGTGTATTGGGTTAAGCCATATTTTAGGAAGGATGTTGACAGGCTAGTGGGCGACCAAAAGAAGGTAGTGGTAAAGGGCCTGTGGGCTATGTTGTATACGGCTCAGGTGGAGGAACCAGGGATGTTTAGTCTAGAGAACACTCAGGGGGACATGACAACGGTTAATTAAAGGCACTTGGAAGAGAGGGTAGACTTATTTCGGTTGGCTCCAGAGACCAGGTCTGGAAGTAGTGGGCCAGTGCGGCAGGCTGGGTTTGATGTCCTAAGGATGGGCACTGTCCCATAAAGGAGTGGGCTGGTTTAAGAGGTGGTGCACTACCCCTCCCCGGAAGGCTTTGGACAGTGGCTGGAAGGGGCGGTGCAGCACAGCCCTGTAGGCAAAGAAAGAAGGCTGAGAAGTAGAGCCAGGGAAGAAGAAAGGCTCATGTTCAGGTCACCAGACGGCCACTGGGGGTCCAGTGGTTAGAGAAATGGACCTGGAGTCAGGAAGACCCAAGTTGAAATCCAAGCTCAGACATGACTAGCTGTGTGACCCTGGATAAGTTACTTTATTTCTGCCTGACTCAGTTTCCTCATCTGTAAAATAAGATAATAAAATAAGAACCTACGTACCAGGACTGTCGTGATCATTAAATGAGATAATATTGTAACATTACTGATTGGCAATGGATTATCGATGATTAGTGATATAATACTGATAATATTGAAAGGTACTTAGCCAACCTAACAGTGCTGTATAAATGCTATTGTCACCATCGTCGTGATCAGTGATGGAAGAAAGTCACTCCCGTTATAGATTGAGAGAAATAGCAAGACTCCCCATATGAGGGAGAAAAGAGGATCCCTGACACACAGAACAAGCTGAAAGGATCTCAGGGCTGTGTAATCCAGCCCTCCCCTTGTCCCTCATGTTACAGATGAGGAAAATGAAGCCCGGGAAGTTGAAATGACTTGCTTAAAGCCATAGACAGGAGCGGGGCAGGGATTTGAACCCAGGACCTCTGACTGCATAGTTGGTTCTCTTCTGCAGGACTAAACAGCCTTCCAAAGACGCTCCCTCAAAGCAGGATTTTCTCTCTGAAGATTTCCTTCCACTTATACTGTATCTATCTTGTATGCACACACTTATTGCATGTGGTCTCCCCCTTAAGAATGGGGGCTCCTTGAAGGCAGGGGTACTGCTTTTGTTTTTCTTCGTATCCTTGGAGTGCACGGGCACAGTCAGCCCCTGAGATGTTTGCTGACCGACTAAGTGACGGCCACTTGGTGGAAAAGTAACTATGCGTCTGCCATTCTGCCCAAGAACAAAGAGCTAACACACAAGAGTGGTTGAGTCACAAGGGATGAAGCTGTTTTATGTCGGCAAAATGGAGAGACCCCCCTTCCCTCCCCACTGGATACGGATTCACAGAGACCCACGCTCGGGTCTCACTTTGGATATTTACTAGACATTCTGACTAGAGTTAGCAAGGAGGCACACTGGATGTAGTGCTGGGCTTGGAGTCAAGAAATGCGAGTTCAAATCCAGCCTCAGATGCTAACTGGATAGGTTATCCTGGGAAACTACTTCACTTCTGCCTGCCTCTGTTTTCTCATCTGTAAAATGAGGATAATATTTCAACCCTAGCTCACAGGATTGTCGTAAGGAGCAAATGAGATCATATTTGTAAAGTATCGCGAATGCAGGAAGCATTATATAAATATAAAATTTATTATTACTACTACTACTATTACCATTACTAGACATTCTTGCTACAACAGCTAGAGGGCGCAGTAGGCACAGTGATGGACCTAGAGTCCGGAAGACCCGAGTTCAAATCCAGCCTCAGACAGAGACACGCTCTCTGTAATCCTGGGAAGTCACTTAATTTCTGTTTGCCTCAGTTTCTTCATCTGTAAGATGTGAATCATGATAGGATCTACTTTTCGGGGTTGTTATGAGAGTCAAATATGATAAAAATTGTAAACTACAAACCTGAAAGTGCTATTATAAACGCCTATTCCTCCTCCTCCGCCCACTACTAATTACTACCACCATGACCACTACAAACTCCTCTTTGTCCTCCTAGTAATAGTACTAGTGCTATTACTACTACCTACCACTACTGTTACTACGAACTCTTCCTCCTCCCACTGTTTCCTTTCGTTAAAACCACTAATTACTACTAACGCCTCTTCCTCCCCCTAACTGCTACTAGCACTATTATTACTACTACTAACCACCCCTATTACTATTAACTCCTCCTCCGTTCACCCCACCTTTTACTACTACAACTAACTAGGACTACCACTACTAACTCCTCCTCCTACTTTCCCTCCTTTCATTACAACCACTAACTCCTCCTAACTACTACTAGTACCACTACTAACTACTGCTACCTCCCCCCACATCTCTTTTCACTACCCATTTGTGGTTTCACCCATTTGTGGAGCTGGCCCAGGAATTCCAAGATTATTGGCAGATATCTGGCATTGAGCTCAGCATAGGGATGGAAGAAAAGACACAAGCAATCATTAAGTGCCTACTATGTGCCAAGCACCGGGAGGAGCAGGGGTAAAAATGGATTTGGCAAAAGCAAAGAAGAAGTAGGGTCCAGCTCAAGTTCCCAGCCCATCTGCAACCTGGGGAAAGTCAACCATAACATGCCTCAAGAACCCTTCCGTTCATCCCTGGAAGAATCATTCTGAGAGGCAGGAAGGCCTGGGTGCAAATGTTATCATGGACAGAGGCGAGATGAGCTGGGATGTTCTGGCCACTTTATATTGCCTCCCTGAGCCTACTGTTCTAACCAAAAATAACTCCCGGAAATGTATGAAGGGCCCAAGAGAGGACTAGAGAACCCTGGTGTTGGAACTTGCTCCACCAACATGGATCACAACCCAAGTCTCTCCTTGCTCTCTTACAAGCAGGGTGAGGGCAGGGAAAAGAACATTAGCATTTGGGGTCAGAGATGATCTCCGTGGATTATCTCCAGGTCTCTTGCTTGTTTCCAGATCATTGTTTGCATATTGTCTCCCCCAGTAGATTGTGAGCATTCAATTCAATTCAGTTCAACTTAACCAACACGGATAAGGCAGCTAGTAACTGGCAGACTGGTCATGCACTGACCATCGGAGGACAGCCAGTGTTCCACTGATACCCTCGGGGTGTCAGAGGAAAGTGAAGAAGGCCTACAATGCACTAGTTGTGTCCCACTGGGGCGTCTCTAGGGGAAACGGACAAGTGTCACACAGGAGGGGTTGAAATCTTCAGGAGTTGATGGAACATCCACACTGGAAATCATGGGTGAAATAATGCCCTCCCCTGTGCCACTCCCATTTCCACTCCCTGCCCTCAGGAAGCTGACATTCTAAGCAATTGCTGTTATCTTGACACAGCAGTGACCAGATTTAGATTTTCCCAAGTCTGAGATCACTCAAGGGCCAAACGTTTAGTAAGCACCTACTGTGTGCCAGAGATTAGGGATAGAGAATTGGACCTATGATTTTATTGATATATGTAACTCCCAAGTGAGAAAACCCCCTCTACCAGTGCAGACTGGCACCTTCTCTACAATGCTCGGGCTTAAGAGACCTGCCCAAAGTTATAGAGCCAGGATGTTATCAGAGCTGGACCTGGAACCCAGGCCTTGGTTTTGAGGTTGGCCATCTATCCACTATGCTACACTGTCTCTCTGAGCTTTAACCACCACTCTAGGCTGCCTGCCTCTCACAAGTTCCTCAAGTCCACAACACACCAGATTTAGAACACCTGCCCTCTAGTGGCTACATCATGCAATGGGCTCTTCCCCTTCCCAGACCCGATCTGCCATTTTTTTAACCAGAAAAGTCACTTACTTCATCATCGTGGACCAACTCCTTTTTGACAACCTTCATGGCATAAATCTGGTCATTCTTTTTCAACCGTACTAAGAGAACTTTGGCATAACTTCCCCGTCCAATAACTCTGATTAAATCGAAGTCCTGCAGCCCGAGCCCCTGAGATATTTTAATTCCATCTATTCCATCGATAACTGGCTTAATGTCCTAAAAACAAAAACAAACAAAAAAAAAAAAAAAAAGGAGAGAAGATTGGGCAGGTTCTGAGAACAAGGCAATAGTAACTCTACTAGAAAACATTCTTCACCACAAGATGCTTCACTTCTCAACACCCATTGGAGTGCACACCATCTGTGCTCTGGAAAGAATATCTCTCACCCTCATTTCCATTCTCATGTCCCACATCCCCAAATGAAGACAGAAGGAAGAATCAAAGAGCCAGCAATTCTCCAGGCATATAGAGGAACGCCTGTGCTACGGTCAGCATGCGGTGAGCGCTCCATCCACCAATCTGTTTTCGACATAGTACATAAGCCCTGGAGGGCCAACTGAGGTTTAGAAAGGACTGGTACAGGGTCACACAGCTGGTGAAGGAGGGAGGCAGGATTTGGACTCAGGCCTTAACAATTTTTAATCCTAGCACCCCAGCCAGGGCCATAGGATAAGTTAGGAAATTGCCAACGGGTAAGTGATCACATAGAAGAGAATGTAGAGGCGTTCATATATAATCCCTTCATCTTACAGATGAGGAAACTGAGGCACAGAGAAACGTGCTGAAGGTCACATAGCTATTAAGTGTCTAAAGATGGGATTTGAACCCAGTTCTTTTTGACCCCAACTATGGACATATCGTCTGAGCTGAAAACTCACCCTGACTCTTCCTTAATCAGCTGTGAATACAGATCATTCAATTCCATGACTCGATCAATGAGCATTCACGAAGCACCTACTATGGCACTGGACAAGGTGCTTTGGACTCTCAGACAAAAATGAAACAGTCTCTGTTTCTTGAGAAGAAGGGAGGGATCAGGGATCTCTCTGTGCACTTGCTCATCGACCAGCATTTATTAAGTGCTTATTAAGAGCCAGGGATTGTGCTTGGAGATACAAGGACAAAAAACGAAACCAGCCCTGCCCACGAGGAGGTTACCTTCCTTCCATTCTATTTCCACTCCATTTCTATTACCACATCTACTCTCCTTTAGCCAGAAAGCAGAAGGAAATTTTTAAGACTGTGCAACCTTGAAGAACGATGCCCAATTAGTGAGCACACCCCTCAACCAAAGGAAGAACCTTCTTTCTTTCAATATAACACAGAGAGGACTGGGCAGACCTTGACCTTCTCAGGCAGAGGCAACAGTCCCGTTGGCTGACTCATTTCATCCCAGGGATGAATGATGTGTGTGTGTGTGTGTGTGTGTGTGTGTGTGTGTGCGCGCGCGTGCACACACGTGCCAGGGAGACCAAGGGACAGGACTCTGGAGCTTGGTCCTTGTTTTCTAGCTTTGCCACCAGAGTCTACTGGGCTTTGCTCAGAGTCTTTTCTGAGAGGATTAACTAACTTGTGTCTGTTACCCCAGCTAAGTGTTATAAGGACAAGCACTCCAATTAAGAGCTAGCATCCTCGTTCATTATAAATAATGCAGATGGTTTTAGTGGGGAAAAGAGTGAAGCTGAGATAGTATACAAAACTGGAAGCCCTGTATGAGCCACAAAAATCGCTTGACCTCTCAGGCCTCAGTTTCGATGACCTCAAAGGTCCCACCCAGATCAAAACCTAAGAGCTTAAACTCTTCAAAGGGGAGGATTGTTCAGGCATTGCTCAGATGGGTTAGTGTGTAGTAAAGTTGTTCGCCAGGCTCTTTTAGGGAAGGCCAACAGAGAAAGAAGCCCCCAAAATACCCACTGTGGTCATTCTGCTTCTGCTTTTCTTGAGGGTCAAGAGAACTGAGGGTGCATTGTATATTGGTCAAATTCCAAGGCAGGCAAGATCAACGGTGACTCATTCCTGCTGTCCCGCTGAGTGTTGTCAGCCCAGTGAGTGGGGGATGGCTTGGGGGCAGCCCAACAGATGTAAAAGGAGGGAGGATGGATGGGAAGGGCTTGTTCACAAAGGAACATTTTATGGGTACCAAATCCCTCAAGAAGAGATGAGATACCCTAACTGCCTCCCTCCCCCATTCCTAATTACAGCCAAGGTGGAAACAGGCGGTGGAAGACACTGCAAAAGGCCCTCCACGTGTTGTCAGAGGTTCTGGGTTGAAATCCTGCCTCCAACACAGACTCCTCGTGTAATCTTGGGCAGACTGCTTGAAGTTTTGGGGCCTCTGCCCCCTCATCTGTGAAATGAGCAGAGTGAACATTGACTTCTGAGGCCCCTTCTCACTCCAGGATCCTGTGTGGGACCCTGAGAAGACCAGCTTCTCCCTTTCACCCTCACTTTCCTTATCAGTAAAATGAGACGTTGGACTCTAAGGTCCCTCTTCGGGCCGCTAGGTGGTGTCACTTTATGCACTACATAAAGCACTGGGCCTAGGGTCAGGAAGACCTGAGTTCAGACATTTTCTAGCTGTGTGATCCTGGGCAAGTCACTTCACCCTGCTTGCCTCGGTTTCCTCATCTGTAAAATGAGCTGTAGAAGGAAACAGCAAACCGCTCCAGGATCTTTGCCAAGAAAACCCCAAATGAGGTCGAGGAGATTCAAACACGACTGAAATTACTAAATTAAAAAAAAAAGTCCCTTCTGGCTGCAGAGTAGGACCCTGGGCAAATCATGTGTACTTTGAGCCTCGGTTTCTCTGTTAGTAAAAGGAGAGGCCTCCCAGGTGTCTTTTAGCTCTAGTTAGGAACTCCAAGGCAGGTCAGACCAGACTCTAGATTCGAGGCGTTTTGTGGCGTCTATCAGGAGAGGGGACTGTGAAACACAGACTCAGCAGAGAACGGGCAGCAAAGCATCTGGTCCTTTTGGGGAGATGCATCACATGGCGGCCATGCCAAGCACCAGCTGTCAGCTCATCCTCTCCATCCAAGCCCATACATAGGTCTGCCCTTGAGAAACAGGAGCGAGGCCCAACCCAGGCAGGCTGAGTCTTTGTGAAGGGGACCTGGAAGGCACACTGTGCTGGCTCAGATGTAGCAATTCCTCCTGCATCCCACTAGAGGTAGAAGGAGGTAGAGGGCGGCACCCATGGAGGGACAGTGTAGTAATGCGAAGTTCAAGAAAGGAAATAGGCAAAGGCGAAAACAAAATCTAAATTCATAAAAGCCTAAGATATAGTGAGATATAGTTAAATGGGAAAGTTGGGTAGAGGGAGAGATACAGAGGAAAATTTGGGGGAAAATTTAAAATCAAAAATTTTTTGAAAAACATAAAACTTAATTTTATATTTTAAAATTTTGAAAATGTCTAGTTTTAAAAAATTAATAAAACTATTTAAAAACATGTGAGACAGGAGAATAGACATATACATCATATAAAAGTGGCTCACAAGACCACGAGAGAAATATAAAGAATTAAAGCTATTCGTGAACTAGTGTTTGCTAAAATTTTTTTAAAAAGTAATGTTAATGAGATTTTTAAAAAATAAACTCACCTCAGAATCATCTTTAAGGCTGTCATGTTTCCGGGTTGAGGGAATATAAGCGACTAATAAAGAAAATGGAGAAAGAAATAGTTTTTTCAACATTAGATGGAAACCATTAAAAACCCCTTGGTCTTAAGATCAATGTTCTAACCATCCCCTTAAGTCTTGCATCAAGCTGCCTCTTGGCTTGGGGTCTCCAGTCAACTGGGAGCTGGCAGTTCTGGAAGGAGAATGCTTAAAATTCAAAGTGAAGCCCCCTGACTGACTACCAGGTACGTGAACCTGAAATATGGTAGCTGCCACACTCCATTAAAATGACAGTGGGCAGATTTGTGGGATGCATCCGGGATGGGGCTACAAACAGAGAGAGGGAGGCAGCAGATGGTGGCTATAGCTCATGGATGCCTGCTTCTAGGTGGTGGCTCTCTCCTAGGTAAGGTATTAGAACCACCAATGGGTTTCATATAATGCCCACTCTGGCTTCCTGCCTAGAGAAAGGGCAATGGGACACTCATCCAAAACCCAATTCCTTTCTTTGTGTTTTGTTTGGAAGTTCTAGACAAGACAGCTGTAACTAACGAAGGGAGGGAAATATACTTACGTCCATCAGTTTCTTCGGAGGGAAGGTCGACTTCATCGTTTTTATCATCTATTTGAGGTTCTTGGGAAGGCATCACCGAATCCTGGCAAAAACAAGTGACATCAAAATGATTCATCATTGTCATCAACTAATGTAAGCTGGCTCTGCCTGGTGGCCAGGGAGACCTTTCCTCCCTCCCCTGGCTTGGAGGCAGAAAAGTCTGGAGATTTTAGTTCCAACTTGGTGACCTTCTCCATTGCGCCTCCCCTGTGCCCAGCCAGTTAAGGGGCCAAACTCCTAATGGCCCCCAGAGGCTACAGGGCAGAGCAAGGCAAGAAGGGGAGAAGGATCTAGGTGGAGGAAATCTACAGGATGACCTTGGGTGACTCCCTGGGACATTTTATCATGATTTGATTATATCTCTAAAGTCCCTTCCATGTCTCGAATTATGCTCTATAAGGGTGTTACTGGCCACCTTATCTAAAGTGACTGCACAGGGCCCAAAAACCTGGGCACAGAGTTAAGAGTCTCAAAAACGTATCTTGCAAATAAGAGGCAAAGTTTCTCCTCTTCTTGATGAAAAATCTTTGAGGTCTTTGACAGCCCCAAACCCTATGCTCCCTCATATACGCTGGACAAATGTTCTTCATCCCTCCAGACCCCACTAATGTACCCACCCAAAGGCAGCCTAGAACAATGAGCTAGATCAAATTGGGTGAAATTCAGTAGTATCCTTGCCTCAAAGATCTAGACCCGAAAGGAACCTCAAAGGTCATTCAATGCAACTTCATCGTTTCAAACATGGGGAAACTGAGATCAAAGTAGATTAAGTGATTTGATGGAAGTCATAAAGTTACCATTGGCTCACAGACGAGGAGATGGAAAAGACCTCAGAAGGCATCTGGGCTAACTCACTCATTTTATACAAGAGGAAACTGAGGCCAAATGAAGTTAGGTGACTTGCCCAAGGTCACAGAGGGAGTATCAGGGATAGAATTTGAACCAAGACCCCAGACTCCTGAGTCAGCATTCTTGGGTGGCCAAAACTTTCTTCTGCAGTGTGAATTCATTTCCTTTTTCATATCGACAAAGCATGATGGTTAGAAGGATCAACATGGAATCAGAAAGGCCTGGGTCCGAATCTGACCCCCTATACTTTTAAGCTGGTCATTTCGCTTCTCTGAGCTCTGGTTTCCTAATCTGTAAAATGGATACAACGCCATCTTTCTCTAAGGGCTGGAGTGAGGCTCTCATGAGATAATGTATATAAAGCATTTTGGGAACTGGAAATCAAAATGTCCAACAAGATGATCTCCAAGATGTCCAGAGAAGGATGGACCTCCCAGTCCATTAGAAGTGAGGAGGACCTGAGTTCAAATCCAGCCTCAGACACTTACTAGCTGTATGATGCTGGGCAAGTCACTTAATTGGGAATACATTCCTTACTCCGTTACTCTTCCCCCTGCACCCCCAAAAAAGGGAGTAGGAGGCATGGTCTCTTTCACACACTTTGACGAAGCTTTCATTCCCTCCTCAGCTCCTTCTGGTGTCTTCACAGTGTGACATCAAAAACAAATTAAAAACAAACCAAACCTAACTTTTCTCCTGATCATTAATTATACTTTAATGAAACCCAGGAGGCATATGGAAAAGATAAAAATTCAAATTCAATTAAGGATCTTGCTTATTCATTCTTATTTCACCACTTGAATGGGACCAGTTGGCAACAGGCACCTTGTCTCCAAAGCCTACTGGAACATACAGTGATGCCAAGAATCTAAGATGCCAACGAGCTTGCATCTGGATCTAGAGGTGAACATGATGGGTTGGAAATCTGGCTGGGTCACCTGCAGGGTCCTTAACCTTGGACATGTCATTTTCTGTCTGGGGGCCTTGGTCTCCCCCTCCATAAAATGAGGATGTCAGACCAGTTGGTCTCTCATCTGGCTCTAATGATATTGACACTTGTCCAAGAAAAGGTCAAAGTCATTTCAGCCACTGTGAAGAAGGGACTCTTAGTTGCCTTTTAATAAAAGACCCAAATTAACCAAATTAAGATGATGGGGCTTTCCTGGAGCAATGGGCACTGAAGGACTTCATGTGGATTTGCACATCAGAGCGTCAGGTGGGAGCTAGGTCGTGTAGCATTATTATGTCCAATTCAGAGATGAAGAGACTGAGGCTGAGTCCTAAAGTGACTTTCCTACTGTCATGATTACCCAGAAGCAGAATTCGAACTTAGGACTTCTCAACTCCTTAAATGCAATAAAATACTTCATCTCCTTGAATCTCACTTTCCTCACTTCAAAATGGGACTAATACCAGAGAGGAGAACAAAGATGGCGGCGGTAGTGGCCATGGCCCAGTGGCCTACCACCATAGCAGCCTCCCACCCATATCATGCCAAGAACCGTTCCATGATGGAAAGGCTAAAGAATTTGACCTAATTTCCCTACAAAAGAGGTCACATACCCACATAAGCAAAGCAGTACAATTTTTCTTCTCCTCATACCTTTTATTAAAAGGAGGGCATATGAGTCAGGAAGACCTGAGTTCTGATCTCACCTCTGATGATATTGAGAAGTGACTGTACTCCTGAACCTGTCTCCTCACCTCCAAATTGGACACAAGGATTTCACAGCCCCTACTGGAGATGTGCAAACTATCGTGAGGCATTATAGAAATGCCCAGTGGTATCAGAATACAAGCAGTGGGGCAGCAGGAAGCCCTGGGTTTGCCAACTCCTGCTTCAGGTACATACTAGCTTAACCGTTGTAAGCCTCATTTTCCTCATCCTATAAAACAAAGACAAGAACCTCTCAGCCAGTGATGCTGAGGATGACACGACATAGGTGTGTAAACCTTGAAGGCCCACAAAAAAGTAAGTGGCATCATCATCACTGCCATCAGACATGCAGTAAGGCAACTTCCATTTAGTGATTTGTGAACCCCTAAGTTCTTGACAATGGTCCAAAAGGCCCCAAATTTTTTAATTGTAAAGAATACGATAATTAGCAGGTTAAATTACTCTTGGGGTAGTTGCCACTAGGACTTAGGATGAAACCTAGTCTCAGAGAGGTGAGTCACTTGCCCAAATAAATTGTCTGAGGCAGGATTCAAACCCAGATCTTTATGACTCTATCCAGCACTCGACAGATTACAGCAGGCCGCCTCTCTCAAAGATGTTCCCACGAGCCCACCACTTTAAGCATCCTGGCCCCATGAGCCCTTCCCATCCCAATGCTGGCCCCCTCGCCCTCAGGTTGCGTCTTTTACTCACCATATGCCTTTTGCAGGTCAGTGGTACAAGTATATGACAACGTTTATGGACCAGTAATTTGCAGTTGATACACTTGTAGCCTTGCCTTCCGAGACCCCATATCCTTTCGCTGCACTGGCCACAGTATGCTCTCTGTAACACAAAGGAAAGCAGATGGTCAGTTTCTATGTAGCAATCGCTGGTCAAGACCTTGCTCCTTGAAGGGTGCCATGCTAGACATGGGGGAGAAAAGACAAAATGAGACAGTTTTCTACACAGTACTACTCACACATAGAAAGAATTCAGTATGAGACAGAGAAATAGACCCCTAAGACCCAGGAAGGTAGTTTATGCCATATCCTGATAGACTGCCTGAATCCTCCATTTAACTGAGGACAACATGAATGTGTTTGTTATTTTATATCCTAAAACTCACTTTTTATCCATACACCAAATTTGCTGACAAACCAACATCTGGGAGCAGGATTACATACAAGAATATTATGAATTTTTGAAATGATGCCTCATTTCCTTCTACATATACACCTATATGTCTACATCTAACCTATCAAATTTTCTATCTTTGTATGTGCATACATGTAGCCCATAGAGGTTTTTGACAAAAAAAAATTCCCATAAACTCCAAAATATTAAAGCAGTATTTTTTTTTTTGTGGTGTCAAAGAACTAGAAGCAAAATAGATGCTCATTGACTGGAAAAAAGCTGAACCAATTTGTGGTTCATGACTGTAGTGAAATACATAGTAAGAAACAAAGAAAATGAAGAATTCAGAGAACAATGGAAAGATTCATCTGAACTGATGCAAAATGAAGGAAGCAGCCAGAAAAACAAGCATCACGATTATTACAATATAAAGAGTTCAAAACAGAACATTTGTACAGAACAACCTTGTCCTCAAATTAAACATATAAGAAGACCCCATACCCACACACACTATAGAGGAGGGTGGAGCAGAATACGGCATATAATGTCAGGTTTATGATGATAGGTTTTATTCAATTTTTCTTCTCCTCATACAAAATTCTTTGTTAAAAGAGATGGCTGAGAGGGAAGGGGACATAGTTGTGAGAGAGAAGGGTTTTGGAAGAGAAGCAAAAACAAAAATATCAAAAATATAATTTTAAAAAGTGTTTAACTATGGGAACATAGGAACTTTAGAGTTCAGTGAGTCTAAATTATCAATTTTATAAATAAAGAAATTAATTGCCTGACATCCCAAGCCAATGAGGGGTTGTATTGAAAGTCAAGACCAAGTTGCCTCACTTTACTATACCATGATGCATGTGTAAGGACCCAAAAGTCTGGTCTTGGAAGGTCAGAGTTTACTTGGATAGAAGAACTTCTGCTTTTAAGAGAGGGTAGGCCTCCTAGCACACCTAGTCCAGCCAGCGGGTAGCACGCTATGAGATGGTCTGATTGAACACCCAGTCACCTTATAGTATAAGCAGCCAGCAGTGGGGACCAGATGGGCACTGGCCCAAAGAGAGGATGTGACCTTTATGTCCATCCAAATGCCTTTCAAGTTGGATTTTGCCTCAAAGCTCTTTGCTGATTCATTCCCAGTTTGTCAGTGGGGCTGGGGTGGGGAGGGGGAGGTTCTGGGACTCAGAAGCCTGCTCATAATCACAGAATGTGAAGAGTGGGTAGAGACTGTAGAAGAAATTTAGTCTAACCTGTGGCTAAGAAAGAAATCTCTGCAGAAGTCCTTCTTTTCCAGGAAAACCACTCTCGATTCCTTCATCAGATCCACAAAACCCTTTTAATGGGAAGACTAGCTATCTGTCATTTTCAGGTGACATTCAGTTAACAGCAATCAAAATCGTAACTCGCCTACGGCGAATGGGGCGCTGACGTGCTGGGAGCATCCTAAACCTCAGCTCCCTAGCTTTCCTGACTTCCAAGGCATAGCTTAAGTCTCACCTTCCCTAAGAAGCCTTTCCTGACCCCGTACCTTCCCTCTGGGATCACATACCTGTCTGTATACACAGATGTTGCACTGCGTACATTATCCACCATCAGAGTGTGAGCGCCTTGAGGGGCAGGGATGTATTTTTTGCATTCTTTGTATCCTCAGTGCTTAGCCCAGCGCCTGACATACAGCAGGCACTTAATAAATGCTTGGAGACTCTAGACGTACGGGGGAACAACCACATGTTCAAAGCGTCTTGCAATTAGACCTCATTTGATAATCGCGACAACCTCGGGGGTAGGTGCTATAACTATTCCCACTTTACAGATCAGGAAACTGAGCTACGCAGCAGTTGAGTGACTTGTCCAGGGTCACATATCTAGTAAGTGTTTGAGGTAAGATTTGAACTCAGATCTTCCTGACTCCAGGCCCAGACAAAACTACCGAGCTGTCCCTAATACATCAATAAAAATGTGAGGCTTCTGTGAAGAGTCTCAAGCCAGTAAGAGAAAAACAATGTCTGCAGGACCATGCTGAAAGATTGGAGAGGGTTTAGTTGAGCTGGGTTTGATTGTTTACAAGACATGAGTCACAGCAGATGCCAGACAGACAGAGAAGAGGAAACCTGCCTGACAAATCCCGCCACAGAGGAAAAGAGATATGCTCCATTAGAAATCAGACAGACAGAGAAGAGGAAACCTGCCTGACAAATCCCACCACAGAGGAAAGGGATGTGCTCCATTAGAAATCAGAGGGACAGAGAAGAGGAAACCTGCCTGACAAATCCCGCCACAGAGGAAAAGAGATGTGCTCCATTAGAAATCAGAGGGATAGAGAAAAAAAACCTGCCTGACAAATCCCACCATGGAGGAAATGGATGTGCTCCATTAGAAATCAGAGGGACAGAGAAGAGGAAATCTGCCTGACAAATCCCGCCACAGAGGAAAAGAGATGTGCTCCATTAGAAATCAGACAGACAGAGAAGAGGAAACCTGCCCGACAAATCCTGCCACGGAGGAAAGGGATGTGTTCCATTAGAAATCAGTAGTTTCTTAGGACAATGTCCCAGGGAACACTCTCAGACTCCAAACTTGCTGAGTAGGGGCCCGTCTGTATGCATAGCTCAAGAAGGTTCCTATGGTAATGAGATCACAGGTGTGCTGCCAAAACCTTTTTTTGTCCATTGCAAAGTGATGGTATTTTGGCTACATTGTGGGTTAAATCTATTTAAGAGGAGAGGAGGGTAAGAAGATATGTTGGTATGAATAAAAACATGTTGCAAACTTTAAACTACATTATAAATGTGCCTTAGTATTATTATAAAACAGTTGAAAAAAATGAATATTGCCCAGATGGTAACATGGAGTTGGACAGATGAGCTATTGACACTGGTTCTAAAATTACTGGCCCCACCAACAAATCTAGCTTGGGCAGGGACCAAAAGACAGAGAAAGGAATTAGCAGGGCACAGTAGAAAGGGTTTGGGAGACAGAGGACCTCCATTCTAATCTCTGCTCTGTGAGACTCCCGGCAAACCACACAAGCCCTCTGGACCTCAAGTTTCCTCTTCTGTGAAATGGGGGGGTTTGTCTAAGGTCCCTTACAGCTCTAAATCTACAATGAAGAGTGAAGCAGGGGGAGGGAGAGATCAGATCCGATTTGGGAAAGGGCATGATGTTGTCAGTAACACCACTATTCCTCCCCTGTGAGCAAGCCCCACGTGGCTGTGAATCATGGGACGTGACAATCACAGAGAGACACCATTGCCGGTGACCCAGAGGACAGTGGAGGAGACCCAGAGTGGGTATAAATAGGCTGGGGCTGTTAGCATCGTGACCAGGATGGTATGAAGGCCGTGTGGGGAGGGGCAGGGGGATGGAGGGAGGAAAAGCAGTCAGGCTAGATGCAGAGGACCTGGGTTCAAATCCCACTGCTGACATTGCTTACACGCCAACGTTAGGTTAAGTTACTTTTCTCTGGGCTTCGGTTTATTCATCTGTAAAGTGAACGGATTGAACGTAATTTCAGAACTGATTCTGAAACTCTAAGCTTCCTCATCCCAGAATGTGCCTCCACTGTATCAAATGCTTCTCCCATTGGTCACTTGCTGCCAGGGCCTCCATTTTGGGGACAGAACCTGGTCGGCCTCACTCCATTCCTTTCCTGCCCCTGCCGCCGATGCTCAGGACTTGGCCTGTCTCACCCTAGAGATACCTCCCACCATGGCATGTCCCTTTTTCCATTGGTAAGTTTGGTCTAGGTCAGCTAGGTGGCTCCAAAGTGCACAGAGTCCAAAAGACTCATCTTCCTGAGTTCACATCCAGGCTCAGACACTTACTGGCTGTGTGACCCTGGGCCAATCACTGAACCCTGTTGGTCTAAGTTTCTCCATCTGTCAAATGAGCTGGAGAAGGAAACGGCAAACCACTCCAGTATCTCACCTAAGAAAATCCCAAATGGGGTCATGAAGAGTTTGAAATGACAAGTTCAGCCTATCAGTCAGGTAATAAACATTTATTAAGCACCCACCATGTACTAGGACCTGTGCTAAACACTGAGGATACAAAGAAAGGCAAAGACAGGCCCTGCCCTCAAGGAGCTCCCACTCAATTGGGAGAGATGACACGCAGACAGCTAGATACAGGGAGGGCAGAAATTACTAGACAGCGAGAGGGCATAAGAATTAAGGACTGAGAATGGCTTCCTGTGGAACATGGGATTTTAGCTGGGACTGGAAGGAAGCTGGCAGTCAGGTATGAGTGCTTGTTTCAGAGCCGGGCACATAGTAGGTGCTTCCTAAATATCTGCTGCCCTGACCGATAACAGAAGGCTACTGCAAACAAGAACCTGAGGATGGCCTGCAGTGGCTTGGGAGGGACCATGGCAAGACATGGACAAGACATGGACAAGACAGGGCACAGGAAGGCTTCCATGTGTTCTGGGCTAGAGGTGCTTGCTCGCAAATCTCCTGAACTAATAACAGAGATTTAAAAAGGCAGAGATTTAAGGCTTCCAGAACACTGTGCAGAACGATGTCATTTAGTCCTCACAGGCACTGTAGGTATGATCCCCATGTTACAGAGGAGTCGACTGAGGCCCAGAAAGGCTGAATCACTCGGTCATTCACAACTGGGAGAAGTTTGCTCTCCCAGATCCAAGCCCAGAACATGCATGGCTTCTTGCTAAAGCGATTTAAGGAGAATAGAAGTCTCGTCACCAAAAGGTTGCATTCCCATCTTTTTCAACCCTTCAGACTCCTAAATGCCATCTACCAGGGTGCAGAGGGGACGTAGCCGTCTCACCAGAGGGAGCCCCTAGAATCAATCGTGAGGTAGCTTACGTTCCCAGACCTTTGTGGGCTGGCCTTGGATCCTCTCCCACAATTCTAAGGGAATATGGGCTGGGAGTTTCCCAACAACCTCCTTACAAACAACCCTTTGGGAAGGACGATGATAAATTACACATATTTAGTGTTGTGCAGGGCACTGTGCTAAGCGTTTTATACAATTACCATCTTATTTGATCCTCACAACAGCCCAGGGAGGTAGAGGCCATTATTACACCCATTGTACAGATGACAAAACTGAGGCAGGCAGAGGTGACATGACTTTGCCCAAGGCCACAGTCAGGATTGGAACCTAGGTCCCCTGATGCCATAACCAGCTTTCTTCATGCTACAATACATTATCTCTCCATTGCTACTTCCCACCTGATCCGCCCCCCTCCCTTTCCAGCCCTGCTTCATCTACAGGCAGTGAATCCTCAAGTGTTGAATGAGGAACTTCTTCAAAGCCATCTATCTATCCAGCCATCCATTCATTCACCCCTCCGTAAACAGAGTGGAGAAATAAAATATGGCCCTCGCCATCCTCATAAGAGCTAAAAACTGATATTTACACAGCACCTACTATGTGCTAGGCACCATGCTAAGCATTTACAAGTATTTTCTTATTTGACCTTCATAGCAATCCTGGGGGGTATCTGCAGATGAGGAAACTGAGGGAAGCAAGGTGAAGTGACTTGCTCAGAGTCACCCAGTTAGGAAGCATCTGAGGCTGGATTTGAACTCCAGTCTTCCTGACTCCAGGGCCAGTGCGCTTTGCACTAGGCCATCAGCTTCCCAGTCTAATAAAAGAATGATATCACTACATGGACAGTTATAGTAAACTGCAGCAGAAATGCACTGAAAATGTGCAATACCAGGACGGAAGGGGAGAACGAGGGACAGCATCACCCCAGAGACCCCAACTCCCCAACTAGTGGGGTAAGGGCTCACTTGAATGACTCATTCATTCGACAAAAACGGCAGGGAAACTTGGTACGTAATCAGGCAGAAATTAGATTTAGACCAACACGTACCAAGATCAGGACAGCTAGGTGATGCCACAGTGCGTAGAGCGCCGAGCTTGGAATCGGGAAGACACATCTTCGTGAGTTCAAATCCTACCTCAGACGCTTAATAACTAGGTGACCCTGGGCAAGTCACTTCACCCTGTTTGCCTCAGTTTCCTCATTTATCAAATGAGCTGGAGAAAGAAATGGCAAACTGCTCCAGTAATTCTGCCAAGAAAACCTCAAAAGGGGTCATAGAGAGTTGGATACAGACTGAAAACAACTAAGCAATAACCATGAAGAGGAGGGTGAAGAAGACAAAGAGTGTTCCTACTACGGTCCAAGTATGCAGAAGTAGGTCTAGCAGAGGAAGGAGAGACGTGGAGACCATGGTTCTACGTGTGACTGCCTGTGTGATCCTACATGAATATAATGTGTTATTATGATCATTAATGTTCCAGGGCAGGATAATGGAGAGGGAGCTCGCCTTGGAGTTAAGAAGAGCCCGGTTCAAGTCCCACCCCAAACACATTACTGGCTGTGGGACCCTGGACGAGACAATTATGAACTCAGTGCCCCAAAGAATTCTCTAAGAGAAGATGCAATGCACTTCCATTGGCAGAAGGTCCAGTCTAAAAGCTATTTTTCTGACGGGTTGATGCGGGAAGATAATCAGTGTTCTGGAAGAACAACACTCCGCTAAAACGCCAGCAGGCCAGAAAAGGAGCTGTTCTGCCAGGAACCGTAGCCCAAGAGACACAACAGTGGCTGGAGAACAGGGACCCACCAGGTTGTCGTGTTCTCCAACCCAGCAGGAGCATTGAAGACTTACCATAAAATCATAGAAGGAGAGAGAGAAACCAGGGACGTGAGTCAGCAAGGCCAACACCTGTCATCTTAGAGTTGAAGAAATAGAGAACCACTCTTTCTTCCCTTCACTCCAGTCTACTAAACCCAAAGACCCCAGTGACAATGGCTAAGGACTCACTTGTTAACTGACAAAATTGCTGGGAAGAAAAGATGTGGGGACCAAAAAGAGTCTGGGATAACTGGAAACTAAAATCTGGCAGAAATAAGGGTTGGATCAGTATCTGCCAAGATACACTCCAAATGGATCTATGACTGAGATAGATATACAAGGTCACACCATAATCAAATTAGAAGAAGGAAGAAATTTCCTTATTAAGTACCTACTATGTGCCAGGCTGAGTGCTAAACGCTTTACAAATATGGTTTCATCTGAGCTTCACTATAACCCTAGGAGGCAGGTGCTATTAATATTCCCATTTTAGAGTTGGGGAAACTGAGGCAGAGAGATGTTAAATGATTAAGCCAGGGTCACACAGTAGCTGAGGGTGGATTTTGAACAATGATCTTCCAGGTCCACTGTTGAATCCACTAAACCACCTAGCTGGAAAGAGTTCATGGCCAGAGAAGGGATAGAAAAGATGACCTTGGATAAAGAAGGACAACTTTGATTACATGAAATTGAATTTTTTTTTTTTTGCGCAAACAAAACCAGTGCAGCTAAAATTAGAAGGGAAACAGGTAACTTGCAGCAAATTCCTCTGATAAAGGCCTCATTTTCTATGACATGAGGAATTAATTCCAATTTGTAATAAAAACCATTCCCCAAATGATAAATGGTCAAAAGGTACTTTTGAGAGGAAGAAATCTAAGTAACCACAATGTTAAAGCCACTCTGAGTTTCTACATTCCATTTCCCAGACTAGCAAAGATGCTGAAACAAGGGTGATGACAGATGCTGGAGGGGTGGTGGGCAAACAGGCTGGCTCCTAGTGCACTATGCTGCAAATGAGTACCTCCCTTCACCTCCTCATAGAATTTCATAGATTCAGGATTCTAGGACCTGGTAGGCAACTTTAAGACGTGAGCCCTCATGTCTAAACGCTGTGGGCATGGTATGATGTCTCTGTCCTTAAAATTAGAAGAGACCCAAGTTCATGTCTTACCCTTGGCACATACCTATGTGACCATGCCCTTCTCCAGGACTCAGTTGCCTCATCTGTAGAAGGGAGAGTACTGGGGACTCTTCCTTCACAAGGTTTCCGATGCGACTCCAACAGGGTGATAAAATCACATATTTTGGCAGAGGTCGGGGGTTGAGGCAATTGGGGTTAAGTGACTTGCCCAGGGTCACACAGCTAATTAAGCGTCAAGCGTCTGAGGAGGGATTTGTACTCGAGTCCTCCTGACTCCAAGGCTGGTACTCTTATGCACTGTGCCACCTAGCTGCCCCTCAAAAATCACAGATTTAGAGTTGGAAGGGACCTTAGAATCCAACACCTCATATATGTGAGGAAAATGAGGCAGAGATGAGTTCCCACCTCTTCCTGACTCCAGATCCAAAGCCCTGACCACTATCCCCTATATTCCTCCTATTCTCGAAAACCATAGAGCTCTATAATTGCCATTTATAAAAACTGAGGACCCACTATGTACCAGGGGATACCAAGGAAAATACAAAACGGGCCTAGATTATTATTTATTTGATACCACCACTACCTGGAACAATTCTACTGTAACATTAGCCCAAAGCCTCCTGGACCAGGAAGAAAGAGATTTTCTGTATCTCTGAGCTCAGGCTAAATATAACAAGCTGCATGCTATTCCCTGAAATCACTTCACGAAATGAAGTACTGGGGTTTGATCCTGGCTGAAGGAAGCTTTAGAGCTACCCTCTCTCCCTTCTTTCAGTCCCTCACACTACCTCCTAACTGGCTTGCTAGGAGCAATATTCTCTGTAAATATGTGTGTAAATATGTATGCCATCTCTCCAGTTAGAAGGTAAGCATAAGGAGGGCAGGGGCTCTTTTGTCTTGGCCTCCCTAGCACAAAGCAAGTATTAAATAAATGCATGGACCTAATTTAAAAGTCAATGAAGGTTTCATTTTACAAAATTTCCTCAGTGCATAATTTGAATTTACAAGACTCATGTGATAATTTTTCCCCCCGTGTAAAAACAATTTTTTCCAAGAGCTTTCCTTTTAAAAGACACATCCAGGCTACCTTTGCACAGATTAGAAGGGCTTTTTGAGTCTCTTTAGATTAACAAATTTGGAAGAAAAAAAAACGATGCTGTTTACCATTTGTCAGAATTAGCATTTAAAGGGTAAGAAAAAAAAGACCACAGATCCCCTGAGGAAGATTTCTTAGATATTTCTCCCCAAGGACACCAAACATAGCTGTGACTTTAAAAAAAAAAAAAAGGTTAAAACTAAACATAACCCCATGTCATTTTTCTGCTCTCCCTCAGAAGCCTCCAAATTACTCAAACAGGAAGGGCCTTCTATTTCAAACATGTTTCCATCCCGATTCTAGGCACTTTCAGGAGCAAAAAGGCCAGAAAATTGACAAAGCTGACCTTTCTGGATTCAAGATTACAGAATGGGAGCTCTGACACTTGCTCACTAGCTGTGCAACCACAGGCTACTCGTTAATAATCTTTCTTTGAATCTCACTTTCACCAGAACACAGCCAACTCCTTCACAGAAGGGCAAGCCTCATTTCAATCTTTGTGTACTTTCAGCGGGAAGCACAATGCCTGGTACATAGTAGGTGCTTAATAAAGGACACAGCAGCTAGGTGGTGACAGAGTGCCAGGCCTGGAGTCAGCAAGACTCATCTTCCTGAGTTCGAATGTGGCCTCAAACACTTCCTAGCTGTGTGACCCTAGACAAGTCACTAAACCCTGTTTGCCTCAGTTTCTTCATCTGTCAAATGAGCTGGAAAAGTAAATGGCAAACAACTCCAGTACCTTTGCAAAGAAAACCCCCAAATGGGGTCAGGAAGAGTCAGATTAAAGGCTAACTTTCCAGGGTTGTAACACATTACTCCCCATCCCACATTCTTCGGTCTAGCCAAACTCACCTTCTTGCTGATGAAGTCATAGAGTTAAGCTAGGAAGGACCGACCTCAAAGGCCATCTAGCTCAAACGCTTCATTTTCCAGAAAAAGAAACTGAGGAACAAGAAGTTTACGCTACTTGTCCAAGCCAGAGGTAGCAGCTGCCAGAGGTGGGATTTGAAGCCAGATCTCTGCATACAAAGCCAGTTTTCCTGTGCAGTATGAAATCTTTTCTTTCCTGAGAAACCTTCCTTCCATTCAAAGCTCAGACAGCTTCACCCAATCCCTACCCCCTCTCCAGCTGCCAGTACCTCACTATTTCATACACATTTACATGTGTTTCCTCCATAGAATGCAAGCTTCTTAAAGGCAGAAATTGCTTTATTTTTATCTCAACAGCCTTAGTACCTAGCACACAGTAGGTGATTAATAAAAGACCCATTCTACCTGGTCACTTCATCCCAAGGGCAGTCTTGTGAATTTCAAACACGGCCTGCCTCCTCTTCCTCTGGGCAAACCCACATGTCTGAGCTAGCCAGGTGGCAAATTTCCTTCTGTATTTACCAGAGCCAGACAAGGGACCCATCCAGGAACACAGCAGAGAGAGGGAAGGAAAACCATCAGACGCGGGTGAGGTCCTCTCCAAATTGAGGCTTGGAGGAGGAAGGAGACCTTCCTTTCAGGACCAAATGAACTGGCTTTTGATCCTGGCTGAAGAAGGCTTTAGGAAGCATATGAGCATCATACATTTAGAGCTGCTCTCTCTCTCCTTTCAGAGCTCAGGCCACATCCCACCTTCTCCAAGTACACATGGAGCTCCATCTAGTCCATAGGTAACGTCTATGTACTGACTAAGCATATGTTACCTGCCCCACTTGATGAAGGCCAGATCAGGCGCTGGGAGAATTAGGAGGAAAGAGCTCGCTCTGAGCTGGAGGGAGTTTAGGGCAGACTCGATGGATAAGCTGCTCTTGAGTTGGACCTCAAGGAAGAAAACATTGCCAATAGGTGAGAATAAGACCAGGAGGACAAGGGAGGCAGCCTATAGGAGGGAGCAGGATGAAAGTCATTCAGTGTGGCTGGAATGAAGGAACATATCTAGGGAGGTGGTGAGAATGTGACTCACCTCCTGAGTCGAAGGTGACTCATCTCCTAAACGGATGGAAGTATTAGTCAGTCAACCAGGATTTGTTAAGCGCCTGTGACTGAGCTAAGCAACGGGGATTCAAAAAAAAGGGGGAAAGAAAGTCTAATGGAGGAGACACCATCATGACAACCATGAACGAAGAAGACCGGATGGACAGGGGCACGTCTAAGGCAGAAGGCATTAGCCTGAAGGGGAGACTGGAGGGATTTTGCCTGGTCCTTGAAGGAAGCCAGGAGACAAAAAAGAGGCATACAATGGAAGGAGGAAATCTCTCCAGTGGAGGGAGCTATGGGAAAGTTAGAGAGGAGAAGAGGGGGAAAAAAAGTCCTAGGGTTGACCAAAGGAGGACAACTTTGACAGCAGAGTTGGTAATGTCTTCGAGCAGAAGCAGGATGTGTATATGTGTTCTTACCCATTAAAATATAAGTTCTTGGAAAGTAAGAACTGTCTCACTTCCGTCTTTGTATGCCCACCATAGCAGTGTGGTGCACACACAGTAAGTGCTTAATAAATGCTTGTTGACAGACTGATGTTATTAGAAGGGGGTTCTTTGTGAACTGTGAGGAAAGCAGATGGGAAGGATGGATTCTGAGCTTCCATGTATGGTCCTTTGCCTTCATGATGTCGCCAATCTAGCTGGGACAAATTAACAACATGGCGGTAAAAGATATCTCAGGGGAAGAAGAGAGAGAGATTTCCATGCATCAGCTGACCTATCACCGGTATTGAAATCAAGCCCAAGCAGATCCTAGGAAACATCTTCCACACAGCTGTCAAGCAGGCATTCCCAAAGCACCACCGATCTGTGCTAATCCTGGACTCAAGACCCTTCAGTGGTTCTCTCCAGGTTCTTGGGCAAAAATATTTCTGTGCGGTATTTTAAGACCCTCACAATCCAGCTGTAGTTTTACTGGGGAGAGGCAATAAGGTTATGTGACTTGAACATGGTCACACAGCTAGTGTCAGAGGCTGGATTTGAACGCATGTCCTCCCAACTCTAGGGCTGGTGTTTTATCTACTGTGCCACCTAGCAGCTCTCAACCTTTTCTTTTTTTAACTCAGCTGCCTCAATTTCCTCAACTATAAATGGGGATAATAACAGCTTCCAGGGTGGTGGTGAGGATGAGAGTTCATATTTGTAAAGCACTTAGCATGATGCCTGGCATATAGTAGGTGCCTACTCAAATACTGTCCCTTCCTTCTTTCCTCTTCTTTTCTCCTTCCTTTCTTCCTTCCCTCCTTCACTGTGGGTGCCTCTGAAATTAGCAAGGTCCATGATGGCAGGATTCACCCTACCCCATTTGTCTTTCAACAAGCATAGGGCCTCCTACAGTACAGACTGGACCCCAGTTGAAGCAAGGAAAGAAGGAGGTCACTTGTCCAGTAAACTTGACAGCGACATAACCTCAAGAACAGAATCAAGAAGCAAAATAGATTTCTAAGTAGTTTCCTTACAAAATAAACCAAAAAACAAAAAGTATGTATTCTGTGTACAAGTTACTCGATGATTCATGGCTAAGTGCCCTCCAACAAGGTACATCTAGAACTTGTCAGGGCCAAAGACCGAGTGATGTGCTGCATGAGGTAATGAGCTGCCTGTCATTGGAGGATTCAAAGAGAGACCCTCCGGGACAGGGATTCTTATAGGGAAAATTCCCATACTGTGAGGGAGGCTGGATTAGTTAACTCTAAGGGACCTTTCAACTCAATTCTGGAAATCTTTGTTCCTCTATGGGCATCACTGCTTTATTTATAAGGCCACTTACACAGACATCAAGAGCTATTTTTACTACTTAAAAAAAAAGGCTTTTCTCTGAGCTTTGATAACAGACAGAAAAATAGCCTCCTGTCAGGTCTTGCAAACCAATCCACCTTTAATAAAACATTAAACTAAACGTCAGCCCTCAGAAGCAAATGCAAACCCCACCGTCATTATTCAGGTAACTAGTCCCTGTGACTTGGGACTGGAAATGACCTTAAAAATCATCGACCCTCTGCCCCTCTTCCCCATCTCACGGAGGGGGGAACTGAGGCTGAAGATTTGTAGACTCTCTGCCAGATTCCATTGTGCCATCAGGATTCGGGAATGACACGGGGGCACTGAGGAATGGAAGAAGAGGTGAAGGTGGACGTGGGTGAAAAGCGAAAGCTTTAGTTCTAATTTCCATAGAGCATGAGAAGCTTTCCCAAACTAGGGCAGCTGCTTTAAAATCCTCAAACTGGAAAATGAGGCTATAAATTTCAGATTGGGTGCCACCTTTCCCCCAACTGTTGCCTCCGGGCACCTGCCCCCAGGCTGTTCTATGGCCCCACAATTTAGGAAGGCAACCCCCATCTGAGGCTGGTCAGAGCACAACACCTTGCCTTGAAATTCCAGGCTAACTTTACTTAATTATGGGAGAGGGAACAGGCATGGATTTCTGATTTTAGTCTTAGTTGCCTGGAAAGCTGACCACAAAGCAGTCTAAATGATACTCCTTAAAGGACCGATCTGAACATGTTACTCCACAGCTCAAGAAACTTCAATGACTCCCTCTTAGTGCTGGGAGAAAACACAGACTCTTCTTCTCTTTGGCTTTTAAAGTGCCTTCAGGAATAGGTTCCCAGCCCCTTTATCATTTCTGCTTGAGCCAGTCTTAGTCATCTGCTCATTACTGTTTAGTCTTTTCAATGTCTAATTCTTTGTGACCCTCCTTTTTGGAGATTTCTTGGCAGAGACACCAGAGTAGTTTGCCATTTCTTTCTCCGGCTCATTTTGCAGATGAGGAAAGTGAGGCAAACAGGGTGAAGAGACTTGCCTAGGTTCAGAGTGTGCGATGCCAGGCTTGAACGCAGGTCTTCCTGACTCGCTCTGTCCGCTATACCACCTAGCGGCCCTATTTCCCAGTAAATGACACTAGATCTCCTGTCCCACGTGCCAGGAATGCTCTCTTTCTCTCTGCAATTCCCAGTGCTTTACAAGGCTCTTTTAATTCCTCCACAGTTAGCAGCTAATGACCTCCCCTAGTCTGAAATTACTTTGTATGGACTTCTTTATTAGACTGGAAGCTCCTTGAGGGTAAGAATTCCTCTCCCCCTTTCTGTCTTTGAACAAGCATAGTACAGCCCGGACCCTATTCGAATGAAGGAAGGAATGAGGTCACTCGTCCAATATACTTGACTTCAGCAATCAAGAAGCAAATTAGTGCAGTGGCACACAGCAGGCACTTAATAAATGTTGACTGATACATTCTACAGGTACATTTCCCCTCCACTCCTTAGCATGGAAGTCCTTTGAAGGGGAGACTGTTTTATCTCCATACCTGCAGTGCCGGGTACACTGGTAGGGATGGAGATGCCCAGTGAGGAAAGATAGTTCTGAAAATCTTAGAGAGCTGGCATCATTTCACCCAGAATCACACGGCTAGTACCAGTCAGAGGCGAGATCTGAACCCAGGCCTTCTTGGCTCTGAGGTCAGCTCTTCATCGACCATGCCACCCTACTTCTCCTCCTTACTGATAAGGTGTCTTGTTTTCTCTTTTTTTAGAAGGGGGTAGGGGGTTGACATCATTGGTCCAAGAATCTCCCAATGAGGAAATTCTTCCCACCACTGGAGACATCATCTCATCTTCCCGAGTCCAAGGCCAGCCCTTGAAAAACATGGCACCTCTTCCCTGGTTCATGCTAAGACCTGAATAAATGCTTTCTGCACTGTCTTGAATTTCTTCCAGTCCCTTAAACATAGCAGGCATTTAATAAATGTCTGAGCTTGTGCTTGAGACCATACAGGAGCAGGAAGCCTGCCTCCAAGCTGGGGGGGTGGGGTGGGGTGGAGGTGGAAAATAAGGCAGGAGGCAGGAGTCTCAAAACAGTGGAAAAAAAAAAAGAAGAAGAAAAAGATTTTTCCAGGGCATCATCTGACTTCCCAAAGGCTATGATTTTAAAATGGGAAATTGTGAGAACTACCCTGCCCCGGCCTATTCACAGAAAAAATTAAAGAGTACATTTACATTTCAAAGAAGTCCCTGGGACACCAGATCCAATCAAACTTAGCAAATGGACCCAAAGCAGAGAGGCTAGATTCTCTATGGAAAAATGAACATAAACAGCTCCAGTATAACAGGAGGGAAACAAGAAAGCAGCTCTTTAGACTTCTGCCAGAAGAAATTTCTTATTAAAGTGAGGATTTCAGCTGGGAGGTGACGGAGGGAGGGAGAGAAGAGAAACTCCTGGTCTCACATCCACTCACAGAGCCCACCTCAGACCTGGGCTAGAACAAGAGCCTCCTGACTATCCGTGTGAAGCCCAGACACTTTCCTCTCCCGTCTTTCCTCTGAAGAGTTGAAAACATTTTCTGGCCTTATTTCCTGTATGTACCTTTCATTTACTCTATGTCCCAGCCAAATAGTTGCCTGAATCAGACATTTAATACCCAGCCTCTGTGCATTTCTTCGGACAAGCTGTACCCTGTACTTGGAAGGCACTCCCGTCTCAGAATTTCTCCCTTCCTTCAAAGCCTCTGACTCAAGGCGCTGCCTCCTCCAAGGAAGACTCCTTAGATCATTAATGCTACAGGATCTTTCCTTTAAAGAGGCCCACGGTTCTTCAAGCCACCGGCCCAACAATCCATGCAGGAAAAAAAACCAAATGGATTTAAATAACGGGCTACTTCTCAGACCATGACAACCGGTGAGGTGGCGGCTTGTTGAGTCATCAGTGCAGATGGACGAGGACAGAGCCACAGAATGTGACTGGATGAAGTGAGAATTGGATGTCATTATGTCACGTAATGTAGCATTTCCTACGATTTCAAGCCGCTCGTTGTGGTCAGAGGTTATCTGCTTAATTTCGATGTTCGTGGACTACACCACACCAGACGGTTATCAATTGTGAATCACAGAATGCCGGTCTCTGGGACCAAAAGGGCAATGGGAAGATCCCTAGTGAGCATAAGTAAGCAATCATGGCGGGTGTGCAAGTCTGGGTATAGATGATATTAGCTGAGATTTGCAGTTAACAAAGAGTTGGGCACACAGTAAGGGCTTAATAAATGCTTTTTTGATTGAATGACTGACACGCATATCACAGGCTCAACAAAAAATGACAAGAAAGTCTAAAAAACAGACCAAGAAGGCTTCTACAGGGCCCATGGAAAGGAAACTTTCTATGTGTTGGGGAGAAATTAGGGAAGTCAGGCACCATCAATAATTCAGAGGGCAGACTCTCAGTGAACCGTGTGGACTAGACAGGGGGTGTGCCAGGTGGTGGATGTGTTGGAGGCCAGAAGGCCCACATGTCTGGACAGAAGGAGCTAACTTTGCACTGGGAAAAGGTCATGGAACGGTCTCAGCAGATAGGCAAAGATAGCAAAGATCACCATGGCCACAATGACCCAAGGGTTCTGAAGAACCTATCCTGCACCCAGGATCCTGGTGACAGTCAGGTGAAGCCTGAGGACCCTTTCTCAGAAGAAGGATTTCTGTCTGCATTCATAAAGGAAGGGAGTGATAAATTTCAGGCAGAAGTTAAATGAAAATAAAAATACATATTTTCTAACCTTAGTTAAGTTCACAGACCGCATGACATCCATCCATGGACCTACGGGTCTGTGGAACTTAGGATAAAGACTCCTGCTTCATAATCATGGGAAGACAGAGAGGGAGAAACAAAAAGGGGTGGGTGGCAGAAAGGAGTCTCACATAAGACTTGTCTATGTGGTCAAGCCCCAAGCCTCTACATTAGTGACAGAGAGAAGACAGGAACACTGGACGAGACAATTCGTCAGCTTTTGTCCTTTGATTCTAAGGGCTGATTGTCTGAGGGCAGCAGAGGAAGAGTAACAAAACGGGGAAATGGATATGATGTTAGTCAAGAAAATGGATAGTGGAATCCTACCTCAAATGCTTTTTAGGCTGTGTGACCCTGGGCAAGTCACCTAACCTCCGTTCGAATCAGCTTCCTCTACTGTAAAATGGAGATTTTCAAATAATTCTTCCCTCTCCCTCCAGCAATTATGACCACAGACATCTTAAACTCTTGGGCCCCCAGCTGCCCGTGAACAGGAATCATAGGACACTAAATAAGCTGACTGACTAATATGCCCTGTGGTAGAGCAGACAGCACAGTGGCTTCGGGGTCTGAGGTGGTGGTTGTCACTGTTCGGTTGCTTCAGTCACGTCTGACTTCGTGACCCCATTTGGTGTTTTCCTGGCAGAGATACAGGAGTAGTTTTGCCATTTCCTTCTCCAGCTTATTTGACAGGTGAGGAACTGAGGCAGACAAGGCTAACTGACTTGCCTGGGTTATTACCGCAAGTAAGGTTCTGAGAGGCAGGATTTGAACTTGGGTCTTCCTGACTCCATGACCCACACTCTAACTACTGTACCATCTATGAAATGAGGGGGTTGGATTAGATGGTCTCCGGGTTCCCCAACTAACATCGAATTTGTATTCTATGATCTTCATTGTACTCGTCTATAAAATGACGGGGTTGGTCTAGATGGTGCCTGGGGGTACCAACAGTCACGCTAACTCTGCAATTCCATGATTCTCATTTTATTTCTCTATAAAAAGATGGGATTGGACCCTCCTTGTTTTTATTTCCACATCTACCCCTAGCACAGAACTACATTCAACCAAGTGCTTAATTAGTGCCCAGGATACCGCGGATCTGATGCCCACTGACCATGCTACCTTGGGCTTTAAGGTTATTATAACCTACAAAATAATCCAGAAAGGAAATATGGAAGCTGAGGCCAAGAACGGAATGAATGCTTCATTCAGGGCAGACCCCAATGAAAATGTTCTCGGTCTGTGGGTGGGTCGCCGGCGTCTCTCCGACTGTTGCTGCCCAGAATGAACTGCACCTTCTAATGTGCACAAGGGAAGCCAGAATGAGGCGGCAACACTGGAAACTCTTGTGTGTTTAGAGTATGTATGTGCATGTAGAGTATGCGTATGTATGTTTGTGTGTAACATAGACATGCGTACCGTGAATGCGTGTATCTGAAATCACATTTTGGGATTCGCCGACTTCCACAGAAGCTACGACAGCATCTTTTGTGATCAAAGAAGAGTCCCCAGAATTCCAAAGAGTTGCTTTTTATTGGGGCAAAGTGAGGCAGTTATTATTGAATGTGGCATTTCCTCAGTCCTCTTCTTGGTATTCAGAATTGCTTCTTTGTATGGCAAGGTTTTTTGTTTTTCTTTTTTGGGAAGTTATTGTTGTGGGGTTTTTTTTAATTGTTTTAATTCAGCTCTGATCCTGCCACGTGGGCAAAGCTGACAGTGGACACCTACCCTAAGCTGACAAAACAGCGTATTTTTGGCCAGGTTGAAAGTTCTTTCCTCCGAGATTTTAAGAAAGTCCCCTAGCCTGGCCAGATCTAACAAAAAAAAAAAAAAAAAGAGTCTCGATAAACACCAAACATGTAGCTGCTGGGGCCTCCTGCTCAGAGGAAAGGGAGCATTTTCTTAGAAGCTCCCACAATTAACATGAGAAAAGAAGTGTGATCAACAAGGAGCCTCAAAATACCAGGTGAGAAAAAAATCCAGCAAACATCACAGGAAAAAAAAAATGAGGTTTTGGAGTGAGGTTCTCGTTAAGCAAGAAACAAAGCAGAAAAAAAGCAGATGATTATTAGGCACATACATTTCTTGGGTCCTTTAAAGGAGGTCACATTACTCCCTTTCAGGTACTTTATATGCCAGGAAGCCTGGCCTACTTGTCTTTTCTATTCGGCATTCCTTCGCTGGCTTCATTCCTTCACAGAGGCGGTGACCCATGCCCGGAATGCGTTCATCCTCACCTCTGCCTTGAAGAATCTCTTGCTGCCTTTAAAGCCCAGCTCAAATGCCAGGTTCATTCCTGAGGTCTTTCCTAATCCGCCATTTGCTACTGCCTTCCCCATTACTCAATATTTCCTTATATGCATATCATTTATTTCCTCTAAGAGAATGTCAGCTCATTGAGGTCAAGGGTTATCTTGATTTCTGTCCTAGCATTCAGGTCTGATCCATTTAGAGTCTGTTCTGATGTGTGGTGATTGATGCTGGTATCCTCCAGAACGCTTTCTCATTTTCCCAGCAATTCTTGTCAAACAGGGAGCTCTTTCCGAGGTAATTTGTGTTTTAGGGTTTATCGAACATAGAATTCAATTATTTCTTGATTCTTCTTTTTCCAGTCTGCCCCACTGATTTATCCTTCTATTTTTTTCATGATTACTGCAAATGGTTTAATTTGAGGTCTGAAAGGGCTATTCTCCTATAATTCTTTCTTTTGAAAATAATTTTCCTTGACAATCTTTATTTTTTACTCCTCCAAACAGACATATAACACAAGGAGGTCATGGATAAAATGAAACCCACCTCCCCCTAAAAATCTTTAAAGATCTATGGTAGAAGTAACAAAGAACTGGGAATAAAATAGATGTATGTCCACAGATGGGAGAAGAACTAAGCAGACTGTGTCATGTGAATATCATGGAATATCACTGCACTGTGAAGAATTAAAGGAAGTATGGGAAGATTTACATGAACTGATGCAAAGTTATAGTTATCCCTTCCACACCATGACTTTCCCCATCATAGTTTTGATATAGCGAGGGTCAGCATGAGAAATTAAATGGGAATTTTAGGGGAGTTTTGCTGAAGGTGCAGATGACACGTGAAGGCCAGCAGACAACAAAGAAAAAGTTTAGAAACTCAGAAATCCATAAAATATATGTATGGCGTTGTATAATATCAAGATATTTTACCTTTACGTACCATAAATATATTTCTTCTTCTCTGGTAGAAAGAGAGGTCCAAAAAATCTTACAGATTTTTCCTGATGATGGAGTTCCATACACCTAACCCCTGCGATGTGGAAGGGATAACTCTATATAAAAATAGTAATAACTGCTTTTAAAAAAATATATTAAATAGCATAGAAAGAGTCCAAACTTTCATGGGCTAACCTGCTACATTTTCTTTAATACTATAGTTTAAAAAAAAAGCTTATTTCTAATAGAAGCTTTGGTTGAAAATTCTAATGAAAGAAAGAAAATGAATCATATGGGGATGGAGCATTGCTGGAGGTAAGTTAGATCAAGAGCTAGAAGGGTCCAACCAGTCCAATCCCTAAAATGTTACAAAGGCCCAGAAAGCTTGAGTATGCTCAAGGTCACAAAGGTAGGAAGGAGCAGAATTAGGATTCGAATCCAGGTCTTCTCCTTCCAGCCCTCTCCAACACCACACCGACTCTACTGCTTTTGCTCACACCACTTGGAAAGCTAATGTTTTATTCTTTAGCTACCCACCAAAGGAGCGAAGTATAAAGGTCTGGAATACTGTAATAAGCTTAATGGGTCTTCGTTATTATACATTCAAAGGTATAGCAGGTCAGTACAATTACTTGGAACACCAGGTTCTCTTGCTGGTACACGAACAGGGCTCTTCAAATGCCACAAAAATATAGTGTGATGCAAGGGAAATTCTCTGGCCCTCAGTCTCCTCACCTGTAAGTTGTGGGACTGGACAGCCTGTGAGCTGCTACCTTCTAATTCTAACTGATTCTCAATCATTTTTCAGATGAGGAAACTGAGGATCAGAACGCTTAAGGCTGATTTGCCCAAAATCACACAGACAGCATGAAGTCTGTGTTGACCACACCTCCTTGCCTTCCTGTGGACATCGAAAGCCTTTCACAATTAGTCTCCGACGATTTTCCAGCCTTATTATAGAAAACTCTCCACACATTTTAAGCTTTTAAATGAGACTTCTTGCTGTCCTTCCCACACAAAGTTCCCCCACCCTCCCCATTTCTCCCTTTCTTTCTCTTTCCTTTTCTCTCTCTTCTTCCATCTCTCCCTCTCCCCTCCTCACATTACACAGACCACCCACAACTCACACCTGGAAAGCACTTCTTCCTCACTTCTATCTCTCAGGTAGGTGGAGAAATTTCCTCTAAATTTTTCCTTCGAAGCTAAGCTTATGCCCCCTTCTCTGGGAGGCACCTACTGATCCCCCAGCTACCAGTGTCTCTCCTAAAAATTATTTCTTATTATGCACATATTTATATAGTTACATCTTGTCTCCCACAGTAGAGTGGGAGCTTCCAGAGGGCAGGCTTTTGTCTTCTTATCTCCACTTCCAGGTACAGAGCTAATACTTAAATAAATGCTTGCTGATGGAGTGACTCCACCAAGGAGGCGGGAAACCAGGCTCTGCTCCTGGTATGACCTTGGGGAAGTTACTTCCCTCTCTGTGCTTCAGTTTCCTTATTTTCCAAATAAGGGGGTTGCGCTAAATAATTTCACAGAATCACACAATTATAGAGTTGAGTCATTGCCGAGTAACCGTTGAAGGCTTTACACAAATATTTTCAGTGAGGAAGAAGCTGCCCCCTCTGGAGGCAGCCTTTCCACACTGGGATTATTCTAATTGTTGGTAAGTGTTCCCTAATGTTAGGGTGAAATTTACTTCTTTTCAGCTCTTCCTGTTGCCCCTATTTCTGCTCTACTCCTTTCCTCTCATATTGTTATCTCCAATTTAACTAGGGTCTATCTTGTCTTTACATAATGAGTTATCTCCTCCATTAGGACTGTAAACTCCTTGAGGGCAGGGGCTGTCTCTTGCCTTTCTTTCAACGCCTGGCACACGGTAGGGGCTTAATAAATGCTGGCTTGATCAGTCTTATCTTCATGTGACATGACAGTCCTGCAGATAATTAGATACCTGAGTTTTCTTTTCTACAAGCTCAGTATCCCATATTCCTGCAACTCCTGTTAAGAGTCCTTCTAGCTTCACATCCAAACATGCCTTTCTGCGCCTACAGAGAGTTTTCCCACACAGACTGGGGAGTTGTCAGGCAAGTGCTGTTGTCTTCCCCATTAAACAGATGAGGAAACTGAGGGAATGAGTAGTGAAGTGACCATCCCTGTCCCTCTCTCTGGGTCCTCTCTATTCTACCAGGCAGCAATCAGTGACAAGGGAGACAAGTTTCACTGAGAGACAAAGTGAGGAAAGATGAACAAGGATTATATTGTCTGCTTCCTGATACTTGGAAAGGGTGGACGACAGGAATTTACAGGCTGGACACAGATACGGGAATGAGACAAGCAGCCCAGGTTCAGAGAAGGATAAACAGGCTTATTTTTACAGCACATTTTTTTTAAAAAGCTTCATCTGCAAACGCAGTGCTACAAACATTTGAGAGTAGTAATTTGGTTTTCTGTGTCATGGAGGCTTTAAAAAATACACGCAGAAATCCACCTTTAAAGCTAGGTCTGTCTAGAATGAATGGGGCCCATTGGATATGACTCACAGCTTAAGGTTAGGAGGAGAAAAATATCTGAAAACTTGGAGGGCTCTATAAATGTGTATCGCACACAGTTCCTCGATTCTTTCCTTTCTTCCTTTGCACCTTCCCTCTTGTCTTTCTCTAATTCCTTCTTTCCCTCCTTCCTGTAAGCAGTAATGGGGTCCTTGTCCACAGTCTCACAGAATGAAGCAAGATTCAAATACAGGCCCTGCTGTCTCCAAAGACAGTGTTCGAGCCAGTATGCTACCTTTCAAGCTTACATTTTAGGATGGTCAATCCCACAGCAACAAGTAAAGCCGAACCCAAGTCCATCTGCCCACCCTAAGCATCCCCGGAAGCATATTAACAGTACCATTGATAATACCAAAAGTGAAGAAGTAATATTGTCAACTCATGACAAAACTCATGACACACCACAGCTAGTCACATTCCACATTAGATACCAAAGAGCATTTAAAAGGATTTCAACCTCTCTCAATATTCAAAAGCCCTGAGGATCCTTTGATTTGCAGATAGCATTTCCTCACTTATTTGAAAATGGCTCATTCCAGGTATCACTTCCTCGGGGAAGACTTCCAACTGCTCGGTAGTGTTTCCTCTCCTCAGATAATTTTATATTTGCTCGCCTGTTTATGTGTTTTATGCCCCCCTAATAAAATGTAAGCATCCTGAAGGCAAGAACTGTTATGCTCTCTGTAGTCCTAGCGCCTAGCACGGTACCTGGTACTTTAAAAAAACATAGATTCCATAAAAACAACAACAGACACTTCCTTTTGCTTTAAAGGTCTATTTATCTCTATTATCTAAAGTTAACAAGTATATTTGCTCTAATACATTGTTTTAACCTTCAAACAATCCTATGACAGGTGGCACAGGTATTATTATCTATGTTTTACACATGAGGAAACTGAGGCTCAAAAGTTAAGATCTCTTAAAGGGACAGAGAAAGGATGTGAACGAAGACCTCACTAATTCTGGGGTTTAGAGCACGCTGTTCAGTATGGGAGATACAGAACTGGCCCTGGAGACCAGAAGACCTGATTTCAAATGTTACACCTGTCATATATTGGCTGCTGGATCCTGAGGAATTCACCTGCCCTCTTAGTATTAGAGGAAACTGTGAGACTATGAGTTGGAGGGAAGGTGCCAACCTGTTTCAGCAGAGAGACTTTCCTCATCTGTAGATTCCCTATTGATAAATCACAGGTCTGGGTCCCATCCCCCAGCCGACCCTTTAAAGAATTCTGCACCTTACAATCTGAGTTGAATTGAATAATGGTATTATTTAAAAATAAAAATTTCAAATCTGTCCTATATCTGCTGTATTCATGGAAGATTTAATAAAAACTAGGAAATGCACAGCCAGAATGATGCCCCCAGAGAAGAATATAAGCCATCTGAATAATGCCTGAGAATGTGGGACATTCCATGGCTTTTACTTTGCCACGATGGGAAAGCATGCATATACCCTGCCACCAGAAACACCCAAGTTCAAATCCCAGCCCCCCCTCTGAGTCTCAGTGAACTCCCTCATATACTAGGGGTGACAATCTCTGCCCGGCCTCCCCACAGAACTAAAAATGGGAGCTGGGACATGAGCCTCCATAACTGTGGCAGAACACACTAGATCACAGCAGGGATTTCAGCATTACCCATGAGGTCGACTGCTCTTATGGGGTTCCTGGGAGACCCTCACAGGCACTGAATGGCCCAGTTTCCAGCTTAAGAAAAATACAAGGGCACTATTATCTATCTCATTAGCAGCAGCATGGTTCCCTAGCTGCAAGAATTTTAAGCAATCAGGGTTACAAGAGCCCCAATAAATGGACCACAAGAAACAACAAATGGTAGACAAATATTTCTGTAAATCCTTTCAACTGTCTTTAGAGGCAATCATGACCTGGGGTGAGGGGAACCTTGACGTGGAATATTACTGGATTAAAAACCAACAACAACCAAAACACACCCACCCACACACATCGAGACAACAACTCAAGATGAGCTGGAAAATAAAGCGCTTCTATGATCCACCCGAGACAGTAAATAATGCAAGGACTTCTGACTTTTTCTCATCATTATGCACCGAATACAACACAGCCTGGCTTCACATGCAACCATCTCCGTCCCCCATTCCTCTCTCTCTTGTTTTTCAGCCCCGGAAGAATGGCACAATCAATCCCTCCCCAGCTTTCTCCCTCCTCCTCCCCAGCCCACAGGCCCCCCGCCAACCCCAGCCCCCAAAGCATTTTCCCGGCCACAGCAGTACTCACTCTGTTAAAACGTTTGGCTTGAAACAGATGCCCATTCACTCGGTAGAGCTTCCTCCATCTTCTGGCCCCTCGGCGGTAGATTGATTCTAGAAAGGATATTAAAAAGGTATAAAGCAGCAACATAGTACATAGCGGACACAGCCCGGGATGCACGAGCCCGGGCTTAGAACAGCCCTGCTTTTCTTTGCATCAAAACAGCCGAAATCCTGGATGCCAAATCATCCTCGAGAATCGCCAAGGAAAAGCTTGAAATGACAGCTGCTTCTCCCTCCAGCCTCTCCCTTCTGTCTGCCCCACACACTCTCTCTCTCTCCTCTCTCTCTTTTTCTCACATGATAATCATCTTGTTACTGTTCCCAGGGCCGCTTGCTGTCTGGAGCTCAGGTGAGAAAGACAGGGTCAAAAGCCCTGCTACCCTACCCTTGAAGCCAACTGGGGAGGGGCTGGAGGGAGGAAACGTACAACATTTCTCCCAGCTGAGGCACTTCTGTATTCCAACACAAAGGAGAGATGTTAGCTCACGACAAGGCGGGGGTGGGGGGTGGAGGGGAAATCCCAGACTTAGGACCAATTACATATCTAATGGGTCCTGTAATTGGTTGGGCTTTCCATTCCTCTTACCTTTGGGCTAAGGCAGGAGAAGGAAAATATCCCCCCTACCCCTTACAATGGAGCATAAATGGTACTGTGAGCTGATATGATTATTTGCACTGCTATCTTAAGACAAGAACTTCAACATTTTAAATGCTATATCTAGTTAAAAAACACACGTACATACATACACATGATTGAAATTAACAACAGAAATTTGCGAATGCTTCAATTTCACCCTCAAGGATATTCCAAACTGAAATTGACCAAACCTTTATCCTGAATGGTGATGGTTAAAAAAAATTTTATATATATGTATCTATATATATGTGTATATATCTATATCTATATCTATATATATACATATATATATATATATATATATATAGAGAGAGAGAGAGAGAGAGAGAGAGAGGGAGGGAGGGAGGAGGGGGGAAAAGGCTGAAGATAAAATTAAACCTGGATTATAAGCAACTCAAACTTCACATCTTTTCTAAAGAAAACCCACAGAATTCAAACTTAGCTTCTGTGACAAGAAGGAAAGAGAGGGTGTCCAAAGCCATATGTATATATACACCTAGATGTCACAGGTTTCCTCACCATGGGAGGGGAAAGCATTTCTAACTCTGCTCTCTCAAAACACCATAAAATAAATACATCTGGAGGGAAAGGGTTCTAAAAAACACAACGCACAATAAAAAGCTCTGTGCTATTTTTTTAGGGATTTTAAAAAAATAAATCCTACCCTAAAAGTGACTTTCATACATGTAATGAAAAGTACTATGGATTTGCTAATGTGGAAATTGTAACTATGTTTTTTAAATAAGCAAATGACTAGCCTTGGCTGTAACCTGCCTAAAATTAGGTCACAGCAATTGTGAAACCCACTTCTTGCTCTTTAAATAGGAAATTGGTGGAGAACTGGAACCCAACTGAAGTCCATGGTGAACAGTGAGACTGTCATACAAAGTCTCTAAGAAACCTCAGTGTGGAGATGGGAGTGACCATGTTTCTGGAGCTATTTCCAAGGTCTGGTCCATCACCTTTGCTGTCTCTGAAAGCACCATCTACCTAGAAACCAATACAGATAGAACCTTTGGATTCTATCTCATCACAAATCAATTAGTAATGGGAGCTCAAAAAACTTCCCTGAGTTAATAATGTTTTCTGGAGACTGCTCTTTGACACTACCAATGTTTGCCAACTACAAGTCCTTGGGCTGTTGACCAGAATCACAAAATTTCTGACTTAGAAGGGATGCCTGAAGCCATCCAGGCTTATAATAAAAAAGACCTGAGTTCAAATCCTGTTTTAGATTCTGACTGGCTGTGCGATCCTGGCCAAGTCACTTCAGCCTCAGTTTCCTAAAGAATCAAATGACAGATTTGAACTCGATAGCCTCTCTAAGTTTATGATCTTATGGTCCATCTAGACCGATATACTCTTCAAATTCACTGGACATTTATCAAGTACCAACTATGTGCCAAGCATTTTGCTCAAGAGTATTTCCCCTAAAATATCATTAACAGTGTCAAACAGCCGTTAGCTCCTAACAATGGGCTGAAATTATCCAAGGGACCCTGAAGGCCATCTAATTCAAACCATACCCTTGATAACATCCCAGGAAGTCATCATCCAACCTTCATTAGAAGAGAAAACAGAAAAATACAAGGTCCTTGTGGGTGGGCAATGGCTGGTTTTCAGTTTTGTCTTTGAATTCTTTTACCAAATCTTACACCTATCACACACTTAATGCTGTTTAATTGAACCTAAGAGTATGGACAGAAATCCATCCAAAACATTTTTTTTAAATACTGACATTTCCTGACGAGCCAAAAGGAAGGGATGTTGGATCCCTTGGTTGTCTGGACAAGTTCAGATGTACAAATCCCTAAATCTATGAGGAATTTAGAGAGCAAAGAAGCAGGTTTCATCTTGTTTAAAGGTCTTGGTCAGCTCTCAGAGCAACCCTCTAACTTGCCAGAGGGAAATGGCCCTACACCTCACAGCTTCCAGCCCACGGTCCTGCCTCCCTTCTCCTTATTGTCCCCATACTTCTCCCCAATTTTCTTCCCAAGGAGAGCCAAGGCTGTGGGTACCCAGATATCTGGAAGGGTAGGGGGAGGAAGGAAGGGTACATTTCAAGTCTCTGTCTATGTTAACACAGGATATAACATCACCAGCATGACTCATCTTTAACATGCAAACAGATGAGCTTGTCTGGACATTACTGAGCCACCAGCTCCCATTTTGGAAGTATTGCCCTGCCCCCACCTTGTCCCATAATTCAATTTTTTTTTTGAGGGTGGAAAGCAAGGCAATTGGGGTTAAATGACTTGCCCAAGGTCACACAGCTAGTAAGTGTCAAGTGTCCGAGGGTAGATTTGAACTCAGGTCCTCCTGACTCCAGGGCCAGTATTCAATTCACTGTGCCACCTAGCTGCCCCCCCCCCATAATTCAATTTGATAAATATTTCCAATCCTAGGAATGTAGGTATGGAACTGGAAGGGTGCTTCTAGTCCAACTACTTCAACTTAAACACAAGGGAACTGAGCCCTAGAGAGGAAAAGGGATTCATCCAAGTTCACTCAAGTAGCCAGTGACCATGAACCCCTTTCTTCCCAAATCTTTTCACAGGCAGGACAAACAGAAGTGAGCGGGTTGGGGGGCAGTCTATATACAAATTACAATGAATGAGCTCAATGGTGAAAAAGAGAGAAAATTCATCTCTATTCCTTGAACAAATAAATAATACATTTATTAGGCACTTACTGTGTACAAAGCATCAAGGATACAAATAGAATAATCAGTTCCTGGCCTCAAGGAGCTTCCTATCTAATGAGAGAAACAACAGGTATGGCAGGGGGTGAGCCTAATGGAGAGGTCACACGGTCCCTGGGGCATACTTCCTCGCAGAGGTAGAGAGTTATGGAAGCAGAACACTGGGTATACTATTGGACGCAGCTGCCGTTTGTTAGCTTCTGAGCTGCTTTTTTTGCTTTCTTTCTAATCTTTGTTACAATGGTTCTCTGTCTAGAAGAGGAAGAGATATATTTGGAAAGGAGAAGGTGATTTAAAAATCAAAAGATAGTAACAAGTTAAAAATTTAAATGAAAAAGACTACATGGCAATATTGTCTCATTCCACAGAATAATACAATTACTGCATTCAATCTACATAATTCACTGGTGTATGGCACTGGTGGAAACCAAAGCACTAAGGACGGACTTAGTTCTCCAATATTAGTTAAATATTTCCCAATTATGTTTTAATCTGGTTCAGGCCATACTTGAGAGTATCATGGGCCATAAACAACCTGGCTGACACCTCTGCTGTACAGGTTCCCCCATGCCTGTACCAGACAACTGGGGACTGGCAAAGGTGATATGACTTGCCCAGGGCCATGTGGCTACTCTAAGCCAGAGAAGGACTTTGAAGCCCACTCTCCACAAGGCCACTGGGCCCTTCTTGGAGCTTATATTCTACATCCAACGTCAAGAGATTCCCTAGCCCAATGGGTAGACAGACCCTCGTTGGAGGCTTTATGGGAGGAAATGGATAATAACCACACTGGATGAGAAGGCACTGAATTCCCGTCAATAACATGGAGAAACACACATCAATGATCTATCCCGATTCTAATGCATGATGAAAGCAGCCTGTGGTACATATTTACCATCATCAAGGCGTTTCTCAGTGAACTGAAGGCATATTAGAGATCCTGGGTCTGACACTTATTACCTGAGTGGCTTTGGACAAGTCTTCTCAGTTTCCTCATCTGTGAGATGAGCAAATTGGACTAGCTGAACTGTCCACCTATGAACATTTTTCTCCCACAGTAATTACCTTTTCCTTATCCCTTTGAATCCCGCCTCCTTGCTTAGGCTAAGAAGAAATGGATTGGCTTTGTGCCCCAGAGCACAGAGCTAAGACATAATGCTGGGTGGAGGTTATGAAGATGCACAATTAGGAATATTTTTTCTTACATCCAGAGTTATTATCCACAATGATGGGAGGGGTTCCCATTCCCAGGGTCTTCAAGCAGAGAGCAGTTGTTAACTCCAGCCAGATTGTACAAGGGATTACTGCTAAGATGGGGTCGGAGATCCGCCTCCCCTCGCCCCCCAGCTCTGAGATTCGGTAAAAAGGGGCATTTGCTCCTACTGACTAAGATGCAGGAACAATGACTTTCTCCCTGGCCCATCGACTTTGCCTAGCACTGGAAAAGTCACATGGAAGTGGGCAGCCCAAACAGCAGAGACCCATATTAACCAAACCACAGGCTCTGCGTGGGCAGCAGTAGCAAACACACACAGCACTTTCCAGAGTGGTTCATTAGCAAACTCTGCATCCCCATAGAAATGTGAGTTCATATATGCATTCTTCAGATATGGAAGGGAACTAGGGCCAGAGGCCCTACCCCTCATTCACAGATAGGGAAATTGAGGAATAAAGGTGGTAGGTGGCCTGTACCTGCTTTAGTGGTCTGAGACAGGGATTTGAACCCATGTTTTCGTGACTCCAGGTTCAGTGCCTTAACTCAAAACCTACTGGTATTCCCAGGTGGTCTCCCATCTGGGTACCAACCACTGCCTCAACCCTGCTTGACTTATCCAAATAGATGACATGAGAAACATTAAGGCTTAGATGGCTTCAGACAATGTTGCAGCTGTTGCTTTGTCAATGGACATTGGACATTTATTAAACACCTACTTTGTACAGAATACTGTGTGGGACACGGAAGGAGATAGGACAGGGTCCCACTCTTGGTGGTGCTTGCTTACCATCTGGCACTCATATGGGCAGCTAGGTGGCACCATAGTGCACAGAGCACTGGGCTTGGAGTCAGGAAGAGCTAGGTTCAAATCCAGCCTAGACACCTACTAAGTCACTTAATTTTGGTCTACATCAGTTTACACAACGATAAAATGGGGACAATAATAGCACCTACTCCACAAGGTTGTTGCGAGGAACAAAAGAGACCCCGATTGCCGCATCATAGGTGTTAACACAAAACAGAAATTGAATTCAATTCAACATTTATTAATCACCTACTGTGTATGCCCAGCATTGTGCTAGGTACTAGGAATATAATAACATGAGAAACAGAGGCCACCTTTGCTATTCAAGCTTATCAGGTCGAAATCACCTTGGCTAGACTCCTTTAAATGCGAAGCACTAGGCTTGGCAAAAGGAGGCATCTTTCCAGAGCCCATCCCTCTTTCAATCCAGCTGGGTCAACAGTCTATTGCATCGATTCAGCATTCACCTCCAGCCTGCAAGACTTTGCATTACTTTTCGCTCATCCCTGGAAATGGACTGTCTCCTCCTACCTTCCTTTGCCACTTATCTCAAGTGCCTCTTCCAAAACCCTCCCAGTCCTTAATGCTCCATGATCCTTCAATAGTTACCCCTTGAAGAGTAGGGATCGTTTCATTCATCCCTTTGGCATCCTTAGCACCCAACACAATGCCTAGTATGCCCTAGGTATTTAATACATGCCTGTTTTGATCAGCAGGTTGTGTTTTCATGAACATTTTATATTCAAGAAATTAAAAATATTTATGATTATAATCTCACAGCGTTATTAGATAGCAGTTGTTATTATAATAACTGTGGGCTGTCACTTAATAAATACTTGTCAAAATATACACAATGACTCCAACAACATAAACAAAAGAAAAAACACCCCCTTCAAAATTATAAGTAAATGTTGCCAACGTCTAAAGATCTAGCAAGGCTTCAAAGAAGACATTTTTACCCCACTACTTTGTAGAGGGGATGGTTCACAAGTATTATACGTTAAACACATTTTCAGACATTATCAAAGTATAGATCAGTTATGCAGACTTTTTTTTTTGTCTTTAAGAATACCATATGCTAAGTGTGATGGCTCACTGAAAGGGTGAGTGGTTGATTGATTGTAAGTTTCTTGAGGGCAGGAACTGTCTTGTTTTGTTTTATTTTTAAATCCCCAGAACCCAAAAGCCTGGCTTGTAATTGAGTATCAAACAGCAGTAGCATCGTTGCTGTTTGCCATCCCTTTGGAATAGAAAAAAGCAATGGCCTTTTATATACCAGCAGACCCAATTCAGGTGCAAATTATCATCTATGACTTGTATAAAGGCCATAGATAAAATGACTTCCCCAAGTCAGATGCCACAAATCTGTTAGGGATAATGAACACTTTAGCCAAGAGTTAGGAAATTTTTAAAAAGTTATGTACAGTTTAGAACAAAGGACAGAATTTAATAAGGTCCATTTTGCATGGGGTAAGGTAGGGGGAACCCAGACTGTAATTCCATTGGTGTAGGGAACTTCCAATGAGAAAACTCCCTCTACCAATGCAGATTAGCCCCTTCTCTGAATCTCATCTGCATCTCACTGAGAGATTGTTCAGGACCACAGACCAGCCAGCAGGAATCAGAGCTAGGACTTGAATCCGGGTCCCTCTTACTCTGAAGGGCAGCTCCCTAACCACTCACAGAGATAAATGTAAAAATCTGTGCTTTGGTTTAAGAAATAAGCTTCAAAATGTACAGGGGAGAAGTACAGTCAGACCACGGTCTTTCTGAAAAAAAAAGACTGGGAATTTTAATTTATGTCAAGTTTAAAAGGGGCCTGTGTAACATGGTAGCCAAAAAAGCTATTACAATCTTCAGGATGGATTAATAAAAGCACAGTGTCCAGAACAGGGGAGGTCACCCTGGTCAAAACGCAGCTGGAATATGATGTCCTGTTCTTGATGCCACATTTGTTAATAGATACTGACAAACTGGAGGACATCCAGAGAAGGGGGATGAGGACTGAGGCAGCCCAAAGAAGGGACTGTGGATACTTGGGGTGAAGAAGACAAGGTTCGACAGCCTGGTAAGAACAAAAAGGACCTGGTTTTCAGTCATAGCTCTGCCACCTGCTAGCTGTGTGACGTTCAGGAAGTCACAACCTCTTAGGAACACCTCTACAGTAAAAGGATGAGTCCTTAGGGGCCTATTCTGCTTGGTTCTAAAGGGCAGAAGTAGAAGCTGGTGATTTTGGTTCAATGTCAGAAAAAAACTGCCTAACAATGGGCAGCCTCAATAGTGGGTCACCATCACCAGAAGTGTTCTATCTGAGGCTGGATGGATTAGTACCGGAATGAGGTCTGGTAGCAGGGCACTAGATTGCCCAGGTATGGGTGTGACTAGGAGACCTTCATGAAGGAGAAATGAGATTCTGCCATAGATACCCAGGCCCCAGCCACCCCAGGTGCTAGACCTTCTATTTATAGTTTGAAGCTCTAGCCCCAGGCCCTCTGGGCACTAGTCATGACTAATTGGACACATCATCTCTGGAAATGCCTCTTCACTGTGAATCCTGCTGGCACCCTATGGAGGATGAGGAGAAAAATCAGGCTTAAAACCCTTCCCTTCCCCTAGCTCAAGAGACAGAAAGGGGGGGGGGGGGAGAGGCTGATACAGAGAAACAGAGAGAGAGAGAGAGAGAGAGAGAGAGAGAGAGAGAGAATATGAGAATGAGAATTGGGCAAAACCTTAGTAAAAAGCTGTCAGGAAGTGAAAACCAGAGTATTGTTTGCCCTGCAGAGTAAAAAGGGAAAAATTAGCAGATTTCCCACAGACAAGTTTGGCAGGGGGGAGGTTCTAATATGCTATGGTAAACCATAATCAAAGCAACATAGCTTGAGAGAATGAGATGGAAGGGGTCCTTGTAAAAGTCTTGTGATACGATCATAGATTTAGAACTTGAAGGATCAGTGAAACCAGACATCTCATTGGACACAAAGAAACTGAGGACAGAAGGGTAGGATTCGAACCAGGTCCACTTCACACCACACCAGCAGGCCCTGAAGGAATTCTTGTCTTTGCAGCCAAGTGCTTTTCATCCAGAAAGATGTGATGAGACAACTAGAGATGGGGAGAATATCATGAAAACAGTAACAATAATTTCTCACGTTTATGTGGCACTCGTATCCTAAGAATGGCGGCTCTTAAAGGCAAGTACAGTGGGGTTTTTATTTGTTTGTTTAAAACTTCCAATACCTTGTATAGTACCACTATACACGTTCCATGTTTAATCATGTCCAATTCTTCATGACCCCATTTTGGGCTTTTCTTGGCGAAGATACTGGGCAGTTTGCCATTTTCCTTCTGCAGCTCATTTTACAGATGGAGAAACTGAGTCAAACAGGGTGAAGTGACTTGCCCAGGGTCATACAGCTAGGAAGTGTCTGAGGCCAGATTTGAACTCAGGAGGATGAGTCTTCCTGACTCCGAGTTCAGGTCCAGTGCCATATGTACCATGGTGCCACCTAGCTGACCTATTATAAACACTGCAGCTTCTTAATAACGTTTCAAATGAATACTAGCCAGGAGTGAAAGTCAAATGAAGGAAGACAAAGGTGGTCGGTGATGTTGCACATATAAATCACACAATGACCTCTCAGTTCACACTAGGCTAAATGATGCCCCCTGTTCCAGGATTGGGTTTGTCACAATCAACCTACGAGCTGGGCTATTAGAAAAAAAAAATTAAAAATCAAAAGTAAAACTATAAATGCTGCTCAATTTCCTGAGAGGCCTTGCTATGCATGAGAACGCTCCCCTCTTTCTTAATTCAGATCAACACAAGGACTCCACATTCATAGCTCACTTTATGTAACTCCCACCTGGCCCTCGGAGCTAAAGAATGATACCTGTGTTTTCATGCAGAGCTTTACAGTCTGTAAAGGACATCCACAACATGACACGGAGATGAAGCTTTGGTACAATAGGTTGATCGGAGAGACAGGATCATAAAATGTAGGGGTACAAATCCATTAAGATCACTGATTTAGGGCGATAAGGAATCTCAGAGACCATCTAGACCAGTAGTTCTTAAATTTTGTTCTCAATATCCCTTTATACTTAATAATAAAATTTAATTTAATAAAATTGAGGATGTGTCCAAAGAGTTTTGGTTTATGTGGGTTATATTTATTGATATTTACCAGATTAGAAATAATAACTAATTTTGAATTTGTTCTCCACTCTGAAAGGGCTTCAGAGATCCCCAGGATTCTCTGGACCACACTTTGAGAACCAATGATCTAGACCAATAAGTATCTGTTTGAGAAAAGCAGAGGGATAGAGCAGAAAGAAGATGAAAATGGGTTCTGGGTTCAAATCCCAACTTAACCACTTAGCATTCCTGTGACCTTGGGCCAGAGCCCTAGCTACAACAAGGTAAGAGGGGCTCTGTCCCAAGGCGCTGAATTGAGAGAGTGCCAAATTTAGAGGCAGCAGACAGCACTCTCAGTCCTTCGACAGCACAGGAAAACAAAACTTAACACCTAGTTAAAAGAATAATTAGCTAAAATAGGAAACTACCAGATGGCAGCTGGGGTGAGCTCTTTCCTTTATCCTATGATGCTTTCCCCACCTCTCAGGGTAGCCTCAGATCTCTGCCTCCCCTGCCAGGGTGGCATCCTATTCCCACTTCCCTTTCAACTGAGGGACAGCAAGCATATCCAGGCGTGCTTTAGGGCAAAAAAAGTCCCTACTCAGAGCTATGCCTTGGGCAAACCCCAACCTCAGCTTCATTTTCTTCTCTGGTGAAATGAAGGGGGTGAATTAAGTGATCTCTAAAGTTTTTTTCAGCTCTATTGATATGGCCCTAAACTATATTCTCCCTTCATATGCAGCTATTTTGCTGAAATTTGAAATCAATTAAGTGGTCTCAGAACTTAGATTTAGACTGTCCACACACCTAAATTGCTCTCACCCCCTTACCTCCACCACCAAGCTTTCCTTCACTTCCTCAAATCCCACCTTCTACAAGCCAATCATTGTCTTCTCTCCCTCCAGTCCTCCAAGATTACCTTTCATTTAAGTCTTTGGGAGAAGGGCAGAAATATTTTAATTCATCATTTTATTATGAACTAATTTTTTTTTCAGTTAACAAAAATCTGTTTTCTCTCATTCCCAACTCTCCCTCTCTCGAATTTTTCTTGGCGGGGGAACAAAATCAAAATAAACTCCTGAAAAAAATATACATAGTAAAGGAAAAGAAATTCCCACATTGGCTATGTGCAGAAAAAAGATTTACCATTTTGATTCTGCATGCTGAGACCACAGCTTCACCTCTCTAGTAAAACTAGCGACATCCTTCATCATCAGACTGGTGGGTCATTGTTTTAATCAGAGTTCTTAAGTGCTGGTCATTTTTACAATGTTATTATTGAATAAATAATTATTATTAATATGTTATCATTGAATAAATTGTTCTCCTGGTTCTACTCACTTTCCTCTGCATCAGTCCATACAAATCAACCCAGGTTTCTCTGGAAATGTCTTCATTTCTTCCAGCACAATAATATTCCATTTCATTCATATATCATAACTTCTTCAGCAATTCTCCAATTAATGGGCACTCCCTTAATTTCCTAATACGGTGTCAGATATTTTGTATGGATGGGTCCTTTTCCTCTTTATTTGATCTCTTGGGGTATAGGCCTAGTAATATAATCACTGGGTAAAAGAATATGCACCATTTAATGACTTTATGGGCAAAGTTGCAAATTACTTTCCAGAATGGCTGAAGAAATTCACCACTAGACCACTAGCTCACTAGTGTACCAACCCCCTTCAGCATTTGTCATTTTCCCTTCTTTGCCAATTTTGCCAATCTGATAGGTATGAGGTGCAATACCAGAGTTGTGTTATTTGCATTTCTCTTATGACCTAGGATATTTTTGACATGGCTCTTGATAGCTTTTATTTCTTCTGCTGAAAAATTCCATTTTTTATCTTTTGAGCATTTATCAAATGGAGAATGACTCTTACTCTTATAAATTTGAATCAGTTCCCTTTAAATCTTAGAAATAAACCTTTTATCAGGGAAGCTTCCTGCAAAATGCCCCCTTCTCAATTTACCTGCTTGTCTTCTAATTTTAGCTGAACTGACTTTGTTTTTGCAAAAACTATTTAATTCTATCAAAATTGTCTGAAATCATCTCCATCCTTTCTTTGTTCTTGAACTCTTCCTCTATTCATCAGTCTCAAAGACAATTGCTTCCTTGCTCTTTTAATATGATGATGATATCACCATTTACAGCAGAGTCATGTATCAACCATTTGGAGATTACCTTGGTATTTGGTGTAAAATGATGGTTTATACCTAGTTCTTGCCAGTTGACTTTCTGGTTTTTTGTTTTTGTTTTTGTTTGTTTGTTTGCAAATAATGGAAGTCCTTCTCCATATATCTAGGGTCTTCGGGTTTAATAAATGCAATGCTACTATACTAATTTGTTTCTATATGTTAGATACCTGATCAATTGCACTGACCATCATTTCTTAACCACTACAAAATCATTTTGATGGCTACTCTTTATAGCATTCACTTGGGGATCTTATATTGCTAGGCATATTTCCTTCCCGTTTTTTTCATCATTTCTTTTGAGATTCTTGACTTTTTATTCCTCTAGAAGAATTTTATTATTATTTTCTCTACTCTTTGGGCAGTCTGATTACATTATCTTCGGGAAATAAGTTTTGCATATTTTCTCCACAATTAGAATATAAGCTCCTTAAGGAGAAACTATGTTTTTGTCTTTCTTTGTATCACTAGTACTTACTATAGTAGCTAGCACTTAATTTTAATAATGCTTACTGATTGATTCCTAGGTGCTGGGAGTACAAAGACAAAGCTGAAACATATCTTAGAAGAGCTTATTTATATTTTATTGAGGCAAAAAACATACCCATGTAAATAAATTAAAAAGTAATTCAAAGCATAAGTATTATTTTATTTTGGAAAACTTATTACAGTGATTATAGTTGACAAAGAGTGCTTTATCTACATTTTCTCATGCTCTGTTCACACTAGCAACCTAAGGAACATTTTCCAGCAGGGAACCTGCACCTAAGGGTTTGTGAACTTGGTTTTATTTTTTTCTTTGAATGTTTTGATAACTTTATTTCAGTATAACAAGTTTTCTTACTATCTGATGTGCATTTAAGAACATTAAAAAAAGTTCCTAAAAGGGGAGAACATGTCACAGAAATATTAAGAACCCCTGTTCCACAGGCATCATTATGCCCATTTTACAGATGAAGACCCTGAAGCTCAGAGAGATTAAGGGACTGAGCCAAGCTCACACAGCTAGAGTCCAAGGAGGGATTTGAATCCAGGTCATGCTGATTAAAAGGCCCAAGGTTTTCCTATGGCGCCTCTCCACACAGAGAATCATCACATACAATATTACATAAGTGCCTTGGATGGGGGCCAACAAAAAGCAGGAGAGGTTCTGGGGAGCTGGGAAGGGGAAGGGAAAAGAGCTACCAAAAGAACATGAAGGATGTCTTCCCAGACAGTGTTCCTTCTAAAGGGAACTTTAAAGGATGGGTAGAAATTCACTGGGCAAAGACAGGAAAGGAGGGCATCGTAGGTCTGGAATTTGTCTAACTAGAGACCAAGAGAATTGTGAGCTCAGCAGAGTCCTTCAAACCATTTCAAAGCACACTGTGTGGCCTTGGTATAAAGCTACTGACTTTCTAAATTAATAGCTAATAATTAGCCTGCCTCAACTCCACCCCTTCATAACTAAAAGGAAATTTGGATTGAGGTCCAGTAAATCAAAAAGCTGCTCTAATGAGGGCTGGAGGAGGAATTCTGGGATTAAATGAGATGAGCGATGTAAAATGCACTTTGCAAACCTCAAGTTGCTATATAACTGCTGCCCGTTATTTCTAAAATGGCTAATGGTCTTCGTTTTTAAATGAGCCATATATTGGCCATTCAGCGGGGGGGGGGGGGGGGGGGGGGGGGGGAAATCCATCCAGAGCTTCCTGGAGAAGACCCATGAGGATTCATGTTTTCATATCCACCCCTTCCTTTCTCCCAATCAACTGATGACCATTTCATGTTAGACTGTTCAAAACAGTCAGACTGGTTTCAAATCTCTCTCTCTCTCTCTCTCTCTCTCTCTCTCTCTCTCTCTCTCTCTCTCTCTCTCTCACACACACACACACACACACACACACAATTATTGTTTTTGGTTTTTTACCCCCAGCCTTGGAAATGTGTCACTTAACTCCCCCGACCTTAAAGGAAAGGATTGACTTTTATCCGAAAATCTATTATTAGGATGGTCACAATGAATTTTAACTGTTTCCATGGTAACCTGGTATCATAACAGCAATGACAAGTTTTGGGAAAATACGTTTCCGAAAAAAACTGAGTCTAGAGCAAAGAAGTTGCAAAACAAATGGACAAGATCCCTCGAATTTAATGAAGGCAAGTGCTGTTCTTCATTTGGGCTAATTTGAACAGAATTAACACACTGCAGTCTTATATCAGGTAGATCAGGCATTACTGGTCTTTCAACACAAAGGCTGTTTCACTAATGTATCATAGCCCCATCAATCTGTCTAGTTAGTTCTTATAGCAAAAAGCATTACAGGAAAAAAAGAAAGGCTATTAGCATTCTGTAAATATAGCACGCAACCAAGGGGAGCCATAATACAACACAATAAGCCGCCTGGCTCTCAAATGAGTACAAATTCTAAAAAAAAAAAATTTAGAAAAGACCACAGATGGCATTATGACTTTAATACAGAAGGACTGGAATTGAAGAGTTCCTCAAAGGACCAAGGTATACCAATTAACACAATGGATAGCTGGGTGAAAAGTTTGATGTCAAAGTGAAAAAAAAAATTGGCACTATTTGATGCATTTGGCTATTCGGCAATTAAAAATGAAGGGTCTTTAGGAGAATAGAATATGTACATATCACGGATATTCTTCATGAAAATACGAGGATGGAAGTTTCGTAGATTATTTTCAATAGTATAGTATATTTTCAATGGCCATATAATGAAGTGGGTGGAATAGGAGAGTCAACCCTAAAAGTTTATAGGGTCATAGATCTATGTCCTAGAAGGGACCTCAGATGATATCTAGTCCAATTCCATCATTTTAAAAATTGGGAAACTGAAGTCTGGTGCTTTGTTCAAGGTAACACAGGGACAGACATGTGATATGAACCTAGCTCCTTTGAAATTAGAGTAAATGATATTTCCAAGTCTTTCTTTTTCTAGCATGTCTTCCACACAACTGCCAAAGAGATATTCCAAAAGCATAGCTCTGGCCAGGTTGCCTTCCTGCTCAAGAAGGTAGAGCATGGCTCTTGATCCTAGAGTACAAGGCAGACTCCCTTGTTGGGCATTAAAGGACCTTCACAGCCTGGTTCCAATCTAGTTCTCCAGGCTTACTACTTATTACTACTTATTCCCCTTCACATACTTTTTGGTCCAGCTAAAACCAACCTTCTATGGTCCTTACCATGAACTACTAGGCTCCTGGCAACATGCCTTTGCACAGACATATCCAAAAGGGAGGGATGGATGGAGGGAAGGTGTCTGAAAGACTCCAACTTCATCTCTGCTTTGAAGAATTCAAAACAGCTGAATTTGTGGCACTTCTACAGAAAGCTTTTCTTAATGAACTCAGGAATTTGGTGCCTCATGGGAAATAACTCCTATTTAGAATCTGCTCATGTGAACAAGGTACATACCCATGATAGAGGGGAAGTTTCCTGAGAGCAGAATTGCTTCTTTTCTTTGTATCACTAGGAAATAGCACAATGCCTGGTACGTAGTAACTCCTTACTAAATATTGAGTATCAGTATTATTCTCTAATGGCTCTGAAATAGGAGACAGAAGTCCCTGAAAGATGAGTGTGGCAAAGGACACAGGAGCAGGGAACAACTTGAATGAAAATATCATTATGAAAAAAACTACCACTTCAAAAAAGCATAAACATATTGGGGGGAGGATCAAACAGATTGTTGGCTCAAGAAAAGCGAATTTTAAAAATAGTCATTTTCTCAAATAAGTCAGAGCCTTAAGAAAAAAAAATCACATCCCTTTTGGAGAGAAAACTTTATTTAGTTGGTGGAAATAAAGCTAGGAGGGAAGTCAGATGCCAGCAAGTCCAACCTGCACTTCTATAAGCATATCCCCTTATAAATGGTCATTCAGCAGGCAGCTAGATGGTAGATGCAGAGGATAGAGCATAGACATGGAGTCAGAAAGAAGTGAGTTCAAAGTGAGTTCACTATCTGCCTCACTTTCTGAGTTTGTAAAAGGAAGTTAGATGTGATATCCTCAATAATCCCTGCCTGTTCTAAATCTAAGCTTCCTAGTCCTTTCAACAATCAATTGCAATCATCTCCTATATGTCGGGCACCATGCTAGAGGTGAAAGATAAAAAGATAATGCATTAATTCCTGCCTCCAAGTGCCTAATATCTTAAACATAAAATATACACAATATAAATATGGATCTATGGCTCATGTTTTTCGCTTAAAGACTTCTAATGAAGACGACGTTATGGCCTCCAGAGGCTGCTGGGTTGTGCAGCGGATAGAACTCTGGGCCTGAAGTCAAGAAGACCTGAGTTAAAATCCTGCCTCAAACATTGTGGCCCTGGGCAAGTCTTAACATCTGTCTGCCTCAATTTCCTCAACTGGAATTGTTGTGAGGATCGGTAAGGAATAATTGTAAAGTGAATGGCACACAGCAGACACATAATAAATGTCTTCCTTCCTCCCCTTCCTCCCTACCTCCATCCTTCCTTCCCTGCCCCTACCCCTCCAACCATCACTCTCTGCCTGCTTCCCTCCATCCTTCCCTTCCTATACTTCCCTCCATCTATCCTTCCTTCCCTTCTTCCTCCCTTCCCTCCATCCCTCCCTTCCTGCCTACTTCCCTCTGTCCCTCTGTACTTCCTTCCTTCCTTCCATCAAGGGTAAATCTGCCTCTCCAAAACTTGTACATACGGCTGTCAGTCCCACCCTCAAGGAAGGCCAAGCACAACACACAGAATCCGTGTTCCACGACATTCCTTCAAATTCTTGACAGCTATCATGTGCCCTGCAAGCATCTCTCCTGATATCCAGCATTTAAATATTGCTTTCAAATTTAGAAGGTGTCTGTTATCTCCGTGCTCAAGGTCCACAGGTCTTTGACATCACCTTTGTATGACATGAACCTTCACAGATCCAATTACCCTCTCGTTTATCAATGAGGCAACCAGAACCAAACCCGGTTCTCCAGATGCAGTCCACCCAGGGCAAGACTTTTCTCGAGTCGGTTCATTAAAGGCTGCAGTTATGTTCCTGAAAGGGGCTAAGTTGAGAAGGGACTGAGACAGAGACCCAGGAAGTCAGGGACACAGAGACAATAAGTTCATTTTAATGACCTAACAAAAGGGACCACATTTCTGCCAGCGTGGGGAAGGAGAGGGAAAAAAAACCAACGAACTTTTAAGACAGATGGACTTACAAACGAGAATTCTAAAGCACTTTCATCATTAGGAGAACGCCTGGTATGCAAGCTCCCTCCACAACCGTAAATGACAACCTGTTTCTAACTTGAGAGCCTTGGGTTCAGAAAAGGTGGATGTCTTGTCTAACCTAACACAACTCCCCAGAGTCAAGGCTGCACTAAAACTCTTTGTTATTCCACAAGGGCTTAGCACCATGCTAGGTACTCATTAAGTATGTGTAGCAGCAAGGAAACCTCAGACCCTGGGAAAATCCAAAGGCAAAAGTCAGCTGGCATGCTCTCTGCTCCCTTTATATCTCTCCACATTTGTGATACCCCAGACTCATAAGAGTTGGAGCGGACCTCAGAGGTGAGCCAGGCCAGAGAATAAAAATAATTATTCTGATAATAACGATTTGTGAAGCACTTTGCAAACATAACTTCATTTGAACCTAACAACAGCTGTGGAGATGTTATTATCATCACCCCCATTTTATAGACGAGGAAACTGACGCAGGCAGAGGCCCAGGGTCACCATAGCTAGTCTCGGACACGTATGAGAATGGACACGTCCAAGCTCACAGGTCTCTGAGCCCCAAATCTGAGGGAACAGATGCAACGAATAAAGGTAGGAATTTCAATAGCTACATGCCGGCACACAGAGAGCTTTGAGGTAAATACAGCAACTTCTTTAAAAGGTCTTATTTAACCTAAAAATGAACATTCTGTTTTGTCTAAAAATGAACACTCATTTATAAATCCCAAAGTAAGCTTCCTAAATGTTATGTTCTTTTAAGAACAGACATAAGAAAAGACACCTGTAGGGGAAGGAGCCAAAGACTAATGGCCTATAAGGGAAAAATTTAAACCAATGCTGTCTTAAGTAACTTGCACAGATGTTAATTAACTTCAAAGGTTAAAAAAGACTTTCCCCCATACTGGGGCAATGCGGGTGCTGAGCAGACTGCCCCAAACCCTTAGGACTCTGCATCCCGCCCAACAGGGTGAAGGTGCCATGGCGCTCCTCATGGAACACAGCCCCAGCCGCCAAGCCTTGGTGGAAGAGACAAGAGCAAAACGAACGGGAAGGGCTTGAAGAGATTCTGCCAATGATCTGCTCCATCTCAGAGCATAAAAGGTGGGGAGCACACGGAAAGAGGGTAGGGGTGAGAATAAAGCAGCAATGATAATACGACAATAACAACAGCACAAAAAAATAACAACTAATGAAGGAGGGAAGAAGGAAAAGAAGGAGGAAGGGAAAGAGGGACGGAGGGAGGGAGGGAAGAAGGAAGGAAGGAAGGAAGAGAAGAAGGAAGGAAGGAAGGAAGGAAGGAAGGAAGGAAGGAAGGAAGGAAGGAAGGAAGGAAGGAAGGAAGGAAGGAAGGAAGGAAGGAAGGAAGGAAGGAAAGGAGGCAGAGAGGGAAGGAGGAGCATTTATAAAATGCTTGCTCTGTTCTACATACACTAAGCACAGAAGACACAGACACAAAACAGAAAAGGTCACTGCCCTAAAGAACCTCACATTCTAACAGTATGAGACAGCATCACGGAGGAATAGGTGGCCAGGAGAGGAGATTTTGGTCTGGGGCGTCTCAGGATGGTGAGTGGGGTCCTCCAGCTCTCACTTCAAGACCCCCAGTGAGGGGAAACATAATGGCCCAGGCCATTTGGGAGCCTCTCACTGGGGCACATTTGCTTCCTGACTGCCCCTAGATCTGCCCTCTGAGGTCCGAGCAGAACATGACTGATCCTACTTCAAGACAGCTTTCCTGTTTTAACTGAAAGGTTAAGGTGAAAACTGATCCTATAAAATATATATATATTCTTTTTTAAATCACAAAACATTTTCTCCAGCAGCAGGTGGATTGGGACCTGACCTAAAAGAGATGAGATCAACTAATGGGTAGCGCTCTCTCCTCAACAGCCAATCATGGGTCTTGACTCCAAAATAAATATACCCGATCCCATCCTTCACTACCTGGTTACTCAGCCCCTGTCCAAGTTCCTAAACTCCCCCCATTCTCAGGCTAGCCTCAGATCCTCAGGGCAGCTGAAATCAGAGCGCTGGCAGCCGCTGATGGGAATAGGGAAATGCCCCCACTTCCCACTGCATGCCAGCCCCTGCCCCAGGTCACCAGGTGACAGTCACATGGACCTCTGGGAGGATACCAAGGCAAGGACCAATGAAGTTCGAGGGCTAGGTTCCCCTTTTTCATTTGGTATAGGACAGACTAAGGCAGTGTGTACCAGCATGGATACATGAAGATCTCATTACGTTCACTTGTTCTCCAAACCCTCTCTTCTCCTGACCGTCCCAATCACCAATGGCAATACTAGCCTTCTAATCAACAGGTTCACAGGCCTAAGGCCATCTTCAATGCCTGGTTTTTCCTCATCTCTCTTATCCAAGCACCTATCATATTGGAAAATCATTTTGATTCTGCCACCCCACCATGTCATGCATCTGTCTTCTTCCCTCTCCTCACACAGGAACCACCCCATCAGGCTTCATGATCATTTGCTCGAACTATTGGAGGGTCCTCCTAATTGGTCTGCCAGGCTCGAGCCTCTCCTCACCCCAATCCCTCCTGCACTCAGCTGCCAAAAGCACAGGTCTGTCATAAGTTCCAGTATCTTCCTATTGTCTTATACAAAATGCTATCTCATCTTTATCTCATCCTTTCTTATTTTCTCCTTTTAAGCTTATGATGTACATAACTATTAATACAGCAGGAATTTATACAAAAGTCAACATAAATACAACAGAGCTATCTGCTAACAAATGTTTCCTGATTGGGTTTGTGATCAAATATATTTGGAGACCCACGATCTAGGAAGCAAAGTTAATATGACCAGAAAGTGACTGTGCTACCCCAGTCTGGCATCATCTCCAAATTCCAGTAGGACATTTTAAAATTCAATTCAACGAACATTTATTAAGTGCCTACTATGTGCCCATCACTGTGCTAGGAATACAAATAAGAAAAAGAAAGACACCTGCCCTCAAGTTGCTTATAATCTAAAGGGAGAAGACAACACACGAAAAGAAGCTACAAGTGAATTGTAAGGGTGGCAGTGGGCATCAGGGCCCAGGGGATCATGTTGAAGCCAAGCAGAAGTGCAGATGGAGAATAGAGTGCATTGGGAGCTCAGTTCCTGCACTCTATAAAGGAGAGCTTTTGGAAAGCATAGGTGCTCTACCTTCCAACTCTGGAATGAGATAGGACCAGGTAGGAAGATGTTGAGTATCCAAAGCTGATTTAGCAGCATGAGGTACAGCATGAGATATGAATGGATGTAAGGAATGACAAACAGAAAAACATTTGAAAAGCAACTGAAAAAATAAAACAAATCACCCACTGAACTCGAACCCAGAGGGATCTGGGGCAAGTCTAACCATTATGCAAGCAATCTTTTCCAAAGAGAAGTCAACTGAAGCCCTGGACTTCAGAGAACTGGAATAAAATTAGCCTTGCTTGACATCAAAAAGCCGGAGATTTGTGTCAAAGTCTGTTTTCATCCTGTAACTCTGGCAAACGTGTCTGCTTGAGTTCACCATTCAAAGGGGATTACTTAGAGCCATCTATTTGCCCGGAAGGTCTTGTTAGTGAAACACATGTGATCACTAACATCACCCAGCCTGGGAGAGGTACTCCATCACTACATGTGGTTTTGAGAAATGGACAAGCCCCTCTTTTCAACACAAAGAGTGCAAGCTTCTGCCTATCGATGAAAGATGCCCTCTGGGAGTAGGGGGTCAACGGTAAAGACAGCATGCTTTACACATGCCACTCCAAATTACTTTGAATTCACTTTCTCCAAAATTAAAAATAACACTAATAATAAACTAATGATCTTTTTTAGAAAGGGAAGGAAATCCAGGAGATCATTGTTCACCGTAACAGCAACGTTATAATGATGATCAACTGTGAAAGGTCTGGATACTCTGATCGACGCAAAGGATTACCGATGAAAAAATGCTATCCATCTCCAGAGAGAGAATTGATGAACTCAGTGCAGACCGAAGCATAATTTTCTCACTTTCTGAGGGGCAATATGGCAAATGTAGAAAAACGTTCCGCACGATTTTACATGTACAGCTGCTATCGTATTGTTTGCCTTCTCAGTGGGTGGGGGAGGGGTGGGAGAGAGAGACTCTGGACCTCAAAGTTTGAAAAGAAAATAATGTTAGAATTCACTTTGTATCTATTTTGTATCTACTTGTCTGTTGAAGTCCCTTGAGGGCAGGGAAAGGTGTGTCTTTGTATCCTCAGCAGCTAATACAGTGCTAGGAACAGAACTAAAAAAAAAAAAAAAAGGGGGGGGGGTTGTTTTTTTTTAAAAAATGTGTGACCAAAGACAAGTCACTTAGCATTCTTCGGCACCTCAGTTATACACACACACTAGAATAGAATATAACGCTACACACACACACACACACACTTCTGCCTCCTAACATCTTTTTCCACTATTTCCTCTGGTTTTCTTAACATATACTTGTGCATGGCAATGACATCCATGGAAAATGCTGTTGATACCCTCGGCCGCTCCTGCCTCGCAAGCCAGCATTCCAAGTAACTCACTAAGTACATATATACATAAAGGGCCTTTTGATTTGGTCCAGTCCTGGAGGTGCAATCCTGCCTGGCCCAATGCTATGGAAGGAAATGAAGAAAGTGCTTCCACCAATGCTAGCCAGTACCTCCCCCAGGCTCAGCGAATTACTTGGGACACTGAGGGACTGATTACAAGGGAGTATGGATCAGAGGTGGGCCTCTATGATCATAGACCTAGATTTTATGAATGAGGAAACTGAGTCCCCATGAAGTTAAGTGACTTGTTCAACCTGCTTTTGTTTGGCATTTAAAGATCACCACAACCTGGCCCCTGCCTTCCTTTCCAGTCTTCTCATATATTACTCCCCTCCACTCACTCTATGATGCACTGCTAGTTAGCCCCTGCACATGACCCTTTTTATCTCCCAGCCTCGTGTTTGGAAGGCAATCCTCTAGCCTTCACTTCTTAGAATCCCTGGATTCCTTTAAGACTCAGCTCAAATACCATCACCTCTAAAAGGCTTGTCTTAGCTCCTGGAACTGCAAATGTTTTACATTCTAAGATGACTTTTCATCTATTCTGAATACATCTTTTCCTATGCACGAAATTTTCTCCCTTACAACATAAGCTGCTTGAGGTCAGGGACTGTCTTTTGTCCTTCCTTATATCCCCAGAACTTAGGCAGTGCCTGGGACATAATAGGCTTGTCTCCAAAAAAGGCAGGCCTGCAAAATCTGGGATGTTTTCCTCTACATTTTTCCCAGGATGCCCAAAATCTTGTTTGGAGACAGGTTATATAGGAGTCAGAGAGGTGGTTGGGATGATAGAAAGAATCCTGTACTTTCCCATATACAATCCAGTTCTCTTTTCCTCTCCCTGCCCCCCCCCCCATTCAGAGAATAATGGACCTACCTAAAGATGAAGAGGCCTCAGGTAGATTAATCAAATCCTCTTGTTTTCCTTAAGGTTAATATAATTTTTCTAAAAGATTAAATAAAAAAGACCCCTCTGTTGTTGTTATCATAAAAATAGGATCATCTTAACTACATAACATGTTTAAGAGCCAAGCTATCACACAATGACCACAAGAGCATGAACAGAAGAATAAAAAGAAAAAACCACGAACTGTGTATAATTTTAATGACCAATCTGTGCCCTAGAAAGGCAATAAGAAGGTAGAAGCAGGGGACTATGGGTGCAGAAGAATGAATATCCTCATTGGATATGTTGGTCAGTTTTGCTGAAATGCTTTTCTTTCTTTCTTTTTTAATCTTTGTTACAAGGGATAGCCCACTGGGTATAGGGAAAGGGAACGAGAAATAAGTGCAACATGAAAACAAAAGTTGATAAAAATAAGATAATTTTCTAAAACATAAGCATTTTAAAAAAGAAAAAGATTCCTTGATTCTTTTGGCTTTCTGACATGCCCAGTGCCCAGTGCCCAGTAAGTTATGGAGCTCTTCCTTGCAAAGGGGCAAACCATTAACCAAAATAATGCAGACCCCAATAGGCCCCTGTCCACAGAGTAGGTGGTACTTTGTAGCTCTGGTCGACAGCCATCCACTGAGAGAAAGGCAGGGGGTATTATCATTAATTCTCTGGGGTCAGGACCGATCATTACATTCATCAGAGCCTGATGTCTTTCAAGGTTATTTTCCTCCACATGATTATTGCCTGTAGTATCTATGGATTTCCAGGTTCTTTTTGCTTCTCTGTACATAAACTTATACTAGTCATCTTGAGTTTCTACCCATCCTCAAGGCATTTTTAAATGATAGTTTTACTGCAAGTCAAAGAAAGTTCCAAGCATACCCCTTGAAACCTGAAGCCAAAACCTTAAATGTAGTTAGACTGGTAGGTTTAACTAGAAAAATGTTTCTAACAGGCAAAGAATATATCTTCCTTACTCACAGAGAATTTTACAGATTGCAGATGATTCAAAAGGTTGATGAAATAAGTGGGCAGCAGTGTATACTGATGGTGCACAAGAATGGGAGAAAAAGACATAGAGAGATTTATTATCAGGAAAGGGGAGGGGTTAGAAGAATGAACCAGTATTGAGATGGACAGATGATAATAGACAGCCTGTGTTTTGCACTAGTACTTACCACAACCAGGGTGTGCTAAGTGGGGATTTGTCTAAGAAGCAAGAAATTAAAGGGCACCTAATTGGGTCCCCTGGGTGTGGAGGAAGCATCTATGGGTTTGTCTGGTGAAAAATGGTTTATCCCTCACAGACAGTGCAGGAAGTCCTGGGGGAGGTGGGGATTGGCATCTCTTTTCCTAGTGCCCAGAAGTACCAAGATCTTCCATGCTTCCCCCATCTCAAGCCAAGGCTAGAAGATAAGGATGGGAGTAAGAATGGTCAGTGGCCCACAACCTTTAGAACTTCAGTAGGCTCAGTAAAAGGGGGGATAAGACTATGGTAGAGAGAGGTCAAGGTGCCCCCACCTTCAAGCTACAGGCTTAGAAAGGGCCTCACCCGCCCAACCAGGCTATAACCCACCTGGCAGCAGCAGAGCAGTCTGAACTGGGCAGGGGCCAGAACTAGATGAGTCAAGGAGCACCTCAGGAAGGCTAAGGTAGAAAAGTAGAAAAGAATTCTAGGTTTGGAGTCTGAGGATCTGGGTTCAAATCTTGCCTGTGCCAATTCTTCCCTCTTGGGGCAAATCATTTTAATCTCTATAAAATGAAGAGGCTTGATTAGGTGCTAATCAATGTCCCTTCCGACTCGAAAGCTTTGATATTGAAGTCTATAATCCAGGCACCTAAACGTGAGGATGAGAGAGGACACAGCCAAAATATGGGCTGTGAATGAGAAGTATGAGAAGACAGGTGACTGGGGGAGGGTGGGGAACAGACCCAGGGGAGGGGAACAGTATTCCACTGATCATGGGATCTCTCTTACCAAGGCTCAGCTACTCAGGCAAACATAAACTTCCTCAGCTTGGGTCTGGCCTTCACACAAGCTCCCACTTCTCATTCCTTCCTATCTCCCCCTTGATAGAGGGTTCAAACCCTTGACCACTCCATTTATGGGCTTCATCTACTACCAATATTTCCTCCAAGTCTCTGGACACTAACAGAAAAGGATGTGATGGAAAGAAGGTGATTGATGGAGAAGGGCATCGGTCAACGCCACCACCATGACTCCATCCCAGCATCCTATAAGGTCTAACATTGTTAACCCAGTTAGTAGGAAGAGGGATTTGGCATAGGAAGGCATCATCCTATATCTCTTTTTTTTGTTCTCGGCCAAATTCAGCCCATATACATTAATTACCATTTACTGTCATATTCCGCAATCTGGCTTCCGACCTCATCATTCAAATGAAAATGCTCTCTGGAAAATTACCAATGTCCTAGCTGCTACTTCTGATGATGTTTTCTCATTCCTCATTCTTCTACATCTCTCTCCTGCTTTGAACATGTTGAGTTTGAACTGATTACAAGACATCCTAATAGAAAAATCCAACAGGCAAAATGGTAACCTGAGACTGAAGTGGAAGAGAGAAAGGAGGGCTAGGTACATAACCCTCTTGCCCACTTATCCCAGTTGAATATGCCCTGCAGCTATGACTCTGTAAACCAGTAGTTCTAAAATGGGGATCTGGGGACCAGTGGGGGCTCCCTGATTCCAATATTCATTTCCAATATGTCCAAATATTGATAGCTATAACTCACATAAGTAAAGTTCATAGGGGCCATACAATAATTTAAAAGGGTAAAGGGTCCTGGGACCAAAGGGCTTGAGAACCACTGCTTTAGATTATGTTTTTCTCTTGGATTTTCTCCCATTTGTCAGGCCACTCTTTGATCAGTCTGCTTTGCTGAATCATTATTCATGTCTTCTTGTGGGTATAAGTCAAGGTTATGACTAGGACCCTCCTCACTCTCTTCAACTTCTGTCATAATGATCTTATCAGCCTCCTTGGGTACAATGACATTATCTTATCGCCAATGACTCACAGTTTTATGCACCCAACCGTCACCTCTCTCTTGCACCTCAGTCTCAAGCCACCATTTTGCCTGTTGGATTTTTCAATATTTCAAACTCAACTCGTTCAAAACACAACTTATCACCTTCCCTCTCAAAACCCATCCATCCATACTTCTGTCAAGGGCACCACCATCAATCTTGTAAAACAGGTACACACCCTCAACTTCATCCTCAATTGTGTCCAGAAACCACCCCACCTACCCAATATCAACGCAGTTACTAAGTTCTGTTAAGTCTACCTGCCCAATCTATCAACAATCTGTCCTTGTATAATTGCCAGTCAAGTACAAGGCCTCATCATTATTTTGCCTGAACTACTGCAACAGCACCCTAATTGGACCTGGAATTCTAGTCTCTCTTCTCCCCAACCCATCACCTACAAATCTTTTAAAATAATCTCCCTCAAGTTTAAGTCTGTCCATGCTCCTGCTATGCTCAAGAAGTCAGTACTTATGCAAGAAATAATGACAGTCACCAGCACAACTAACCAATGAAAAAGAACACAAAGATAAAAACAGATCAGACAGCTTAAAAAAGGAAAACAGTAGAACTGGGATAAAGTCAGTAGAACCTGGAAAACTGATATACAAACACATATATGCATATACAGATACATAAACTGAAACAACATGAATAAAAAGAAAAAGCAATCAAAGCATAACTCTTTATAATTCTGTTACTGTTGTTCAGTCGTTTCTCAGTTGTATCAGACTCTTCATAACCCCATTCGGGGTTATCTTTTTGGCAAAGATAATGGAGTGGTTTGCCATTTCCTTCTCCAGCTCATCTTACAGACATATAGACAAACAAGGTTAGATGCCTTGCCATCACACAGCCAGTGAGTGTCTGAGAGTAGATTTGAACTCAGAAAGATGTCTTCCTTACTCCAAGCCTGGTGCTCTGTCCATTGTGCCACCCAGCTGATCTAAAATTATAACGTATGCCCCCAAAGAAGACTTATGAGAAAGTACATCTTTCTCTTTCCTTGCAGGACTATGAGTATGAACTTTACATACAGTGAGAGAATTTCTTGCTGTGTTAATTAGCTTTATTGGACTGTTTTCCCTCTTTTTTTATTGTTTGCTATGTCCATGCAGTCAAAGTCATAGTTTTTCCAGGAATGAGAAAGTTGGACTATTAGGAAAGGTTACAGAATCAACACTTGTTGTGATGGTGGAGACTTTTCAGAGTCCAGATCAAATCGGCCAACAGACTAACTAATTCAGACTATTCAATGGAAGGTCAAATACTGAAGCAGAAGCTCAAATGCTTTGGCCACATAATGAGAAGACAGGATTCACTGGAAAAGACCCTGATGCTGAGAAGGATTGAAGGCAAAAGGAGAAGGGGATGGAAGAGGATGAGATGAATAGGAAATGTCATGGAAGCAATGAACGTGGGTTTGGACGGACTTTGCAAAATAGTGGATGACAGAAGGGCCTGGTGTGTCATGGTCAATGGGGTCACAAAGAGTCAGACCCAACAGAGTGAAAGAACAACAAAAGGGATAGCTCTCTGGAGGGGGAGAGAAAAACAATTAAGATGTATGAGGATATTTTTTAAGGGAACGTAGAATAGTGTATGGGGAGCTGGCCAATGAACCTGGGAAAGCTTTGTTCAAGTCCCATCTTAGACACTGTGCAGCCAGAGACAAGTCATATAACTCAGTGCCCCAGGCAGCTATCTTGGACCACAGATTACTAAATAGGTGCCCATTTATTTGGAAGGACCATCTCCCCCACCCTGGTAAAATCAAAAGTCCAGACCAATGAACAAACAAACAAACAAAAACCCCAAAACAATCTTCAAAATCTCACAACTCACCATCACAGGGGTATTTTCAGAAATGGGCAGATTTTAAAAACAAATTTAAAAAATCTCAATTGGCTTTACAATGCAGAGTCTTAAAGGCCCAATCACTATATCATTCCAACACATCCAAATAAACAAATGTTTCAGCATTTTTCAATGAGTGAATTGAAACTTCATTACGAAGCTCCGCTCCAAGGGACCGCCTAATAGGACACATCTCGTTTATGATTTCCCTGCAACAAAATCCTTTCGATAGAATCGCTTGCTGTAATAACCCAAGCAGGTCTAATCGAGTGAGTAATGAACAAAATCTAAACCATCACACACGCATGGGAACTCTGCAGATTTCCAACAGTTTTTAGGTCCCTTGTACTTGTCAATGCTTCTCCTCCGGTGGTGGGAAATGGGAAAGGGCCAATGGACTTGCTGAGGGGAAGGATCTCAGGTTTGGAAAAAAAGACACTTGAGTGTGGTCCTCAAGAAAACTCAGAGGAGGTGACCAGCTGGCATCCAATGGTGGCCATGGCAGGGCAAGGGCAGGAGAAATAGAAGCCAAAGCCTGGCTGACTGAGCCATACCTATGAAGCCAATGCCAACTAGCTATAGGTGGGAGAACGGGGTGACTAAACTTAACAGAATGATAAAAAAGAAAGAAATATTTTTTCAACAAACATTTTTCAAGGGCCCAGTAACTGATTGGAACAAAGGTATAAATAAAACTTTGAGAAAAGAGTTCTAGCCCTGTGAATAGGGGAGTGGACCCAGACTCAGGAAGAAATGGCTCCAATTTCCACCTTCCATCCTTGTCGCGTGAACTTGAGCAAGTCACTTACATTCACTCAGTGTCAGGTTCCACATCTGGAAAACAGGGAAAATAATAAATGCCTACTGTATTGGTAATTAAGGTGGGACTTTTTTTTTCTTTTTCTTTTTTTTTTTTTTACTGTTTTCTCTTTTAGAATGCTAAATCAAGTCTTACTAGGTACAAAGCTTCAGGCACACACCCTTTTGCTAACTAGGTGCTAAGCCCCAGGCTCACACTCTTTTGCTGACTAGGTGTAAATCCTTCTGGCCCTGAACAGAGTATAACAACTCAAAGGTTAGTATTTTGTCTGGGGTTTTCACTCGTGGAGGAGTGCTGATGTGGAGACTCTGGGCAGCCTTTGTTAAGAGCCGCCCCCCCATCCTTGTAAACTCAGATGTTGGTGCTTTCCTGGTAACTATGAATTGTGATTTGAATCAGACAAGGTCTGTCTGTTGATGTTTGTAATTTATTTATATTTATTCTGAAGTTCAGGTTGCTGGCTTTTCCTCCTGAACTAAGTGGATGATATTTGCATATTGGATTAAAGTGAGATTGTTAGCCTCTCAAAGTTACTTTCCTTAGTAAAGCAGATCAAAAGAACCTGTGCGGGCAACTCTAACAAGAGCAACAGCAGGTTTTGTTGAGTCTTACACCCCACAACAGCTGCCAGCAGACTATTGTTACACCTACTTCACAGGGAGCTTGAGATTATATGTATAATATACTATATGTATGCACATACACATACATATATACATATATACATGTGCATACAAATATGTTCATACATATCGTAAACCATTCTGCAAACCTTAAAGAGCTCTAAGTGTTAGCTATCTTTGCTAACATTGTTACGATTATTTGGGGAGCTTATTTAAATATCAAACACATACAATGTAAATAAGCCTTGGAGAGGTGGGGAACACTAAACCCTCCAGGCATCCCACAAAGTCCTCAGGAATAAGTGGCACCAGCTCTGTATACATAGGTGGCCAGGGGTGCCAAGAGGCAGAGGGGAAGAGATAGCATCAATATTTGAGAAGTGAAGGGAAGAATACTGGACTTGGAGCCAAGAACCTGTGTTTGCATGCTGGCTGATAGAACGTAAGCTCATTGAGGGCAGATGCTATTTTGCTTTTTGTCCATGTGTCCCTATGGCTATTATAGTGACTAGCACATAGTAGGTGCTTAATAAATGCTTATTAATCAGTAGCTCAGTGCCTTTGAGGAAACTTGTGTTTCCTCATCAGTAAAATGGGGATATATAATGTCTACAGTACCTACTCCACAGAGATGTGATGAAGTTCAACTAAAAATATCTAAACTTGGAAAGCGCTCTATCAAAGTCATTGTTAAGCTGAATCACAGAATCATAGATTTAGAAATGAAAGAGACTTTAGGGACCTTGGAATCCAGATCCTTTGTTTCATAGATGAGGAAACTGAAGCACAGAGCAGTCAAGTGGTCTGCCAAGAGTCACGCAACTAGTGTCTGAGGCAGGATTTGAACCCACTTTTTCAGGGTTTCCAAGTCAGGTTCCCTGTCCAGTCTGTGATAATGCCTCAGTGATTCCCAGATAGACTGCCACATAGAAGAGAGAATTAGGCTTGTTCTCCTAGACCACATTGTGAGAGGCAGATTCAGGTTTAGATGTTCAGATATTTAGAGAATCCCAAAGTAGCATGGACTGCAAGCAGGTTTTTTGTCAACTGTAAGGAAGTCTGCAGGACCACTGGTGAGAGATGTTATAAAGGTTGCCTCAGCTAACTTCTGAAGTTCCTTCCAGGCATGAGAATCTGAGCTCCCAGGACGCTAGGATGGGTCTTTAGGCCCTCTGGTGGACGAACGGATGATAATATCCCAACTTGCCAGGCAGGGGCTAGGTTCTTTTTGCTCCTGAGCACACACAATCCAGCAGCCTACTCCTTCCACAATCCTCCCTGATTGACACTCCAACAGCCAATCTCCCAGTATGAAGTTTTGTATAACGCTCATATGTTACAACATAACAATCTCCACTGTTGTAGTTTCATTATCAGGAACTTGACGTCTTCTTTCAAAAAATCTACTCACTTAGGTGTGTATGTTTTGCAATTTACTTTTTAAAAAGGCGCTAAAGGATGCATGAGTAGGGAGGCGTCCAATGCTCAGACTACAGGCTTGAACAAGGATTCACGAGATCCCTAAGATTCTCTCCTTGAAGCCCCACAGACGGCATCCAGGTTTTGCGACAGCTCTTCTAATCGATGGCCAATTGACACGAGGACAAAACAATATTATTGACTCTTAAGAAGAAAAGATGAGAAATTCAGAGAAACACAGACTGGTTTGTATGAACTGATTTATTACAACGAAGGCAGAACCAGGAAAACAACAACTAAGATACTGTAGATGAAAACACCATTAGATGGAAATTGGATTAACACTAATTGCAATGACCCATTACAGTCATGCTGAACATACAATTAAACATATTTCCCTTCTTTCTTCAGACAAGTAAGGGGCTGTAGTTGTAGAAAATTGCGTACGCTGATGTATATGATGTTTTTTTCTGTTATTTTTAAGAAAAGCATACTGGGAAATGGTATAAAAAAGGGATCAAAAGTCATTAGGAAAAAAAATGAACAAGGAATGCCATAAGACTTCGATTATAACTTTAGGCACTTCTGACATATACAGAAAGTACTTTGGAAAAAGCATCGACTCTGGAGACATAAACCTCACTTTAATTGTTCTCTTTGATGCCACTGGTGTGATCCTGGGCAAGACACATCATCTCCCTGGCCTCAGTTTCCTCATCTGTAAAATAAGAGGAGTTGTCTGGATGGCTTCTGTGGTCCCTCTGTATATTTGTGAACAGGCTGCTCCTACCCCCCTTAATAGAATGTAAACTCGAGAGGGGAAGAAATGGTGCCATTTCTCTGTGTATCCCCACTGTCTACCACAATGCTGGTACCTCGTAGATATTTCATAAAACCTTGTTGAATTGGATGGAATTGCAAAAGTCTTCAATAAAATATTTGAAAAACACTATTTCTTCTTCAATGTTAAGTATTTTCTTTAATTAACAGAAACAGTTCTTTTCTCGGGTTTTTCTTTGCAAATGTTATTCAACTACATCATAAAATAAAATAGGCTTCTGGGGAATTGGGGGGAGGGATGAGCATTTCAGGACAATGGTAGAAAAGTTATTTAAAGAAATATTATTCCTATGAGAAAAAAACATTAGAAATTTCAAGTGACTGACCTATGAACAGACTTTGGGAATATCACACATAACCTACAAAGCCAAGAGAAGTAAGAAGAGAAGAGGATTAAGTCTATTTCATTTCAAGACAACTCATTTTAGAAAGGGCAGCTAGGAGGCACAGGGGATAAAGCAACAGGCCTGGAATCAAGCATAGAGCAATGGGCCTGAGTTCAAATCTGATCTCAAACACATATTGGTTGTGTGACCCTGGGCAAGTCACTTAAGTTTGTCTGCCTAAGTTTCCTCATCTGTAAAACAAGCTGGAGAAGGAAATGGCCAATCAGTAGCTGTGTGACCCTGGGCACCTGTCTGCCTCAGTTTCCTCATCTATAAAATGAGCTAGAGAAGGAAATGGCAAAGCACTCCATTATCCTTGCCAAGAAGACCCCAAATGGGCTTACAAAAAGTTGAGCATAACTGAAACCACTGAAGAACAACAAACATATAATTTGACTGGTCTTCTGCTAAGGACACTCCCTCTATCAATGAAGACAGATTCTAATTCTGTAATCTGTAGCCCTAGAACATTGACGACAAAGAGTTGGAGGTGACTAAACAGCAGGCAAGCATTTTAAAAGAAGCCAGAGAGAGTCCAGAGAAGAGCAGCCAGGAAGAAGGACTTTAGGACTGTGAATATAGGGTTAGCTGATATAATTGGGGTGCTCAGCCTTGAAAAAAGTTAAGGAAGGAATAACAGTTATCTTCAAATATTTGAACAGCTGTCCCACATAGGAAAGAATGGACCTGTTCTGCTTGGCTCCAGAGCACAGAATGAGAAACAATGGGGATGAAGATGCCGAAAGAGTCGGATTTAATATTAAAACTCTCTGATATCTTTTAAAAGTTCAGACAGGCAATTTCATCAGGGCTACAATTTCCTTCCTCCAGTGTAAATAAGCAACTCGTTATTAACTTACAGTCTCGGAGAGTAGCACTGCCTTGCCCGTGGTCACACAGCTAGGATGTGTCAGAATCAGGATTTCTGGGCTAGATGACCTGAGGCCTGGGTGGGGATGTCTGGCCTTGGAGGTCTCTGTTGGCAGCCCCTGAGTTGGGCTCCATGGGCACCTCAGTTATAGAGGCTCCCAGTGCTGGCTTCCCAGAATCACAGCATGCTGGGTTATGAAGGGAAGAAGAGGCCAGGGAGTCCAACCGAACTTGGAAGGGGTCTTGAACCAAGACCTCCCAAGGCTGGTTCCTCCACTTCCCCTAAGATGTCCTACAGTAGAAGTAGTTAGCTCCCTCCAACTAGAGACCATCCATACTTGGCACACGGGAAGTTCTTCATTGATGTTCATATTCTCCATACCCCGCCCCTATCTCTTTCTCTTCTCTCCTTATCTTCTCTTTTTTCCCTTCCCCTCCCTTCACTGTCTTCCTCACTCACCAGCTACCTATTTAATTTTTAACATAAACTAAATTTATTTACTCATCTACTCATTCACTAATTTATTTATTAATTTGTAAATTTTTGTTTATTTGGGGGTGATGCTTAATCCTTGCTATGTCTAGTGCCATCTGACTTTCTCCCTGAAAAAATTAGTCACGGTACACAGGCATAAGCCTTGCCTACTTAGAAGATCACCAGAGAGAAGAATGAGTGCTCCAAAGGCAGCCCCTTCTTCCAATGGCCCGGTTCAAACCTCTAGGAAATTTTGTAGAAATAAGAGTCTAACCTAACCTCTGCATCTTCCATTCATGGCTCCAGATTTTACCATCTGGAACTTCAAGAGCTTATCATGTGCTCTCTCCCTCTCCCCCACCTCTTTTCCAGAATCAACATTCCTAGTCCTGACAATGCATCATCACAAGATAGAGGTATCCTTGTAAATGTTTAACAACCAGATTTCCGAGGGGGAAATGGAGGCACAACATACTTTTAAATTTAAACTGTGTTATTAACATCTTTCCATCACTTTTTTTTTAATGGAATCATAAGCAAGCCCTGATTTGTAGCATTTGCCAATTTCTGAGTTGTAAATGCTCAACGCTAAGATTTTAACAATTGGGTCTTCGGTTTAAGGTAGCTCCAACATACCAGTGTCCCAAGATATGAACTCAAGGACCCTCCTCTGGACATTCTCCAGATGAACCATGGCCCTGCTTAACTGTGATGATCAGAAACTGTGACTTTCTTGTTCCCATCCTAGAATTTTAAGGCCACAATGGCCTCTCGGAACCAGTCAAATCTCGACCATCACTGCAAAACTCTAGCCGTAAAGTGATTGAAAGATGACATTCGCAAAAAGTTATCAATTGAATTAAGAAGAAAAAAAAAGAGCAAATCCCAAAGACAAAACTGGAAGACTCATGTGAAAGTCTATAGCCCAAGACCCTGAAATATTTATCCACTTTGGTAACCCAAGCTTAATTTTTATGTGCCTAAAACTCAGCACACAAGCTAGGATTCATAGTTGTCTAATGGAAAGAGGGATCAATTAAAGTCAGAGTTCAAATCTCAATTCTGCCTTGGACGAATGACTTGCACTGTCTGGGCCTCAGTTTCCTCATCTTGACTCGATGACCCTTCTAGCTCTAATCCACGATCCCATAAAAATCTCACTATTTCAGCAGTTACAGGTTAAACTATGAGAGCCCATAGAGCACCGGCCCTGGAATCAGGATGATCTGAATTCAAATCCGGCTTTAGACAGTTACTAGCTGTGTGACCTTGGGCAAGTCACTTAACGCCAATTGCCCTGTCTTGCCCCCTCCAAAAAAAAAAATCGCCTTATCAGAGCTCGGGAGAGGGGAGTCTCCTGCAGCTCTGAGAGCAGAGCTTTGGTTCCCATACTCTGAATAAGTACAGACATAGTAGAAACAAAAGGGGATAAACAGTCATGGGCTGCCCCATGATGTAGCAGATTCTCCTCCAAGCAAACTACGTAAGCCCATGACACCATTTAAAACCACACGAGGAAAATAAACCCATAAGAAAAGCCATCTCTCATTCACCTGCTCTACCGTTTCAAATTACAACAGCCTCCCCCTCCCCCCAACCACTACCTCCACCCCATTTCATTTCTGGGCTTCACAGGCTTGAGGTGGTCATTACTACACAGGCTGTTTTGCTTAGGACAGCCCGCAAAATCTTTGAGCAAGTCTCAAATACTATTGTTCAGACATACCTTTGGAAATCAATCCTAGAGAGTGAGTCCAGAAGAACAACTGTTTTTATACACACACACACACACACACACACACACACACACACACACACACACGCCTCGCGCTCGGATATGCAGCACCGTCTCACAAAAGCCCTTCCCAGAAAGTGTTTGGGGTTCATAAGAATGTAATCCCACAACCATGCAAATGCCTGACATGAATATCCCCTCTGTTATCTGGAGATCTCAAAGCACCTCTGCAAACAGTAATTAAGTCTCCCAACACCCTTACTCAGAGAGATTATTGTGTGGTGCCTGTTTTACAGGCTAATGAAGGCCTATGGCAAAGTTTAACCCTGGAATCATGAACATGCCCCCACAGTTTCCTGCATTCACCTCACCCTCACTGAGAGAGTACTGGAGAATCAAAGATGTAGCACAGGATCTCAGAGATTGGTTAGTCTAATTTCCTCATTGAGTAGTTGAGGAAATTGTGGCCCAGAGGTTTATGACAAGTTCAAGATGAATACTGATTTTATTGTGCAAGAAACAAGCACTGCCATCAGGATTAGAATGCACATACTCCTGACCTTGGCCTAGAACTCTTTTCACTGTACCATATCTCTAAGAATTTGTACTTTTGTAACAGCAATGGTAAGTCAATCAACCTCAGTGAAATAGTATATTGGCTCAGGTGTCCGTAAGATCAACCACTTTTGACACCTGGCAATCACTTAATGTCCTCAGTTTCTTCAATGGTAAATGAAGGGATTGGACACATGGCCTTTCCGCTTCCTTCCAACTCTAAAAGCTATAACCTCAAAAAAATAAAAATAGGTTATGTCTAGTGATAATTGAATTGAAATATGTCTTATTACTGTCACTAATATGTCAAGGAATATAATAGAAAGAATGGACTTTAATGAATTTACTGGAAAAGGGTATAGTTTCTTTCAGTTGCAAATAATTCTAACTTTTGGCAGCACTGACAAAGGAATAAAAATGTCTATTTGCAGACAACACAATGGTTTACTTGGAAAACCCCAGAGAATCAGCAAAGAAACTAATCGAGCCAGGTAATAGCTTAATTCCTAGGAACAGTCAATCAACAGCAGGTAGGTGGACCAGTGGATAGTTTGCTGGGCCTGAAATCAGGAAGACATGAGTTCAAATCTGACCTCAGACACTTACTAACTATATAACCCTGGGCAAGTCACTTAACTTGTCTGCCTCAATTTCCTCAAATGTAAAATAAGGATAATAGCATCTACCTGCTAGGATTGTCAAGAGGATCAAATGAGATTGAAATGCTCAGCAACGCAGAAGGAGGAAGATGAGGATACACAATAAATCCATTTTTAAAAATTATTTTCATGAAGCAATTTCAAAATCGAGGAGGAATTGAGAGTGCTAAATCCCATTAGAAAGAACATCAAAATACATAAAATATAAAGGCAATCTACCAAGACATGCTCAAGGTTTTGAGAAAAACAATTGCAAAACACTTTAAAGAAATAATCACTTGAATTTTGGAGAGATATTCGTTGGTTGTTTATTGTTAGGCTGGATTAATATAATAAAACTGATAGCATTTTAATTAATTTCTATACTTTGCGCTATAGAGTCAAATATCAAAAGTATCAGGGGAGTACTTTAAAAAGCTAAATGAAACAATAACAAAACTTATCTGAAAAAACAAAAAATCTCATGGGAAATAGAGGGGGAAAAAAATCAGGAAGGAAGAGAGAAGAATAGTACTTGCAGACCTCAAATTGTATTATAAAGGAATAAAACTATTTGGTAGTGATTTTTTAAAAAATTCAATCATGTCAGTGGAATAAAATAGAGAAGCAAGCATCAGCCACAGAAAACTCTCAATCATTCAGTGTTTACAAGACCTGCAAAATTTAACATCTTGTAAGAAGGACTCCATATTGATCAAAATCCACTGAGAAAACTGGAAATCATTTGACCAAAATTAGACTTGGATCAACACCTCATGCCACGCCACACAATAACATGAATATACAAGTCTAAATCATTTCTTAGAAATCTGAAAACAAAATCGGACACCTTGGACATTTATTGCTATTGGAAAAAATCGAAACCAAAAGAGGGAGAAGAGGGACAGAAGACCCTTTTGGGGAGTCCATAAAGTTCAAACAATTTTCATTATGATACTAGGGCATTTTAATTTCAAATGCAGCAAACATCAATAGCTAAAAACCACCTAAATAAAGCTCTTTGGGGGAACTTTCATAATTTTTAAGAGCATAAAGGAATCCTGAGACCAAAAAGCTGGATGGGAGCCCAGGACCTCAAAATCCAAATCCACCATTTTTTCTACATCATTACACTGTCAATCCAGGAACTCAAGTATGCCTACTATTTGGTCTCCAAAGCCCCTTACAGGCCAAAATCCCTTGACCACTCAAAAACACTCTTGACTTCCATGTCACTTGCTGACATGGCTTCTATCATTTCCTAGCTATCCTTCAACTATGGCATGGCTCACCATACTATGGAATGGTTCTTCCCACAATTTCCCTATTTTATACCCCTGGGTGACACTGCTAGTGATGACCCATTTCACATCCTAACCTATGATTCTCTGGCCCATACTTGTGAAGGCATGACCTCATTATTATTGCCAAGTACTCCGGCATTAAACTCTGACCTCCCTCTGTCTGCTACAAAGTCCTTATCTTCTATTTTCCCCACCCCCTTAAACCAAGTGAAGCTGTTCTTTGATGACACTGATATCATCATTATCATCATTGCCGTCATTGTCGTCCCTTGAACCTTTCCTATTTGCACAGTCTATTCAGCTCTTTTTTCTTATTTCATCGCCTTCCTACCAAATTTGGACCCTATGGTAAGAGTCATGAATACTTACTCCCTGTATAATCCTGGGAAAGTCACCCTCCCTCCCCAGTTTACTCGCCTGTAAAATGACAGTGTTGGACTAGGTGACCTCTGACATCTCTTCCAGCTCAGAATCCATGATAACTACGGCCTTTGAGATACCATAGTATGATAGATACTATCGTCTCCTCCGGCTCCTACGGTCAGCCATTCATCATCTCTCTGCCTCAGCGTCTTAGATGCTATGCCATCTTGTACCCCCCCAACCCCCACCTCTCTCTGGATGCTTCATTTTCTCCTCTCTTCTACTTCTTCCTCTAGACTCAATAACTACCCTTGGCACTTGTCTATTCTTCCCTATCTTCTATTCTTAGCCAAAATCCCATGTAGTCCAAGGAAGCTTCCTGTTGGAACACACTGTATCTATATGATCCAATTGGGTTTTGGGATACATGACATGGTACTCAATGTCTTCATTTATATACTTATCCTATCTCCTGAGCTAGACAGTCAATCTCTTACAGGCGAGGCCCTCTTCTCTGTAAACTCAAACCCCAGGCCAGAGCCAAAGCAGAGTCTGCTGAATATTCCAAAGCCACTTTCATAATTGGACATTTTTCCTGATTGTGAATCTCACAGAGAGAAGGACCCACAGGGACCAAACAGTCTCACCCATCGTGAATAAGACTCGCCTTTATAATAACATCCCTAACAAATGGATGTCTAGGTCAGATGACTTGCCCAGGGTCACACAGCCAGTGTCTAGGGTCACATTTGAACTCGGGTCTTCCCAACTCTGGGTCCAGAGCCTTATGCGCTATGGTGACACCTGGCTACCCTGTCACACAGGACAACTCAAAGACACGGTCTCTTAGCCAACATTCCCTTGTATGTGAGGTTAATCATGCTATCCTCACAAATGAAATACCTGAGGCTATCTGTGAAGGATGGTTTAGGTCACAGGATGGCTTTTAACCAGAAGGAAGATGGAAACAAATCATTTTCTGGGGCAGCTAATGGATTCATTAAATGGCACCATATAGAAGTAGCTTACATTAATGCATCGACACATGTCACATTGGCAGATCACAAACGAGAGAAATATGAAGGGCCTAGCTGACAAATTAAAACAGGGTCTTAGTTTCTAGTCATTTGTTGTGACTCCTAAAATAGAGTCCATCACAAACCAAACATCTAGAAGCAACCAAAGTTCATTAGCGGGTGGCTGGGTGTCTAACAGTTTAAAAGACAAACCTCCTCCCCCCCCCACCCCATCCTCTCCCTCCGAGAGAGAAAGAAATCTAAAATTAATTACAATTCTATGATATCTTTCAGTGGACAAAGGTGAGTTGTAAGCACAGCAAAGATTTATTTTAGAGTTTCAAGACAGGGAAAATGAAATTCAGCTTCAGGAAGAAATAATCTATTTAGATTTGTAAAGCAGGGCTATTTAAAGGTAAGGCTAATCTCATAATCCTTCCTTACCTCTTCCTCCTAGAATCCTTTGCTGCCTTGAAGCTCATTTCAAGTACCACCCTTTACCAGGAGCCTGTCTTTGTCCTTCACAAAGAACTGGAGCCCTCCCCTCCCCCCACCAAAAGTGTCTTTGTACTCATTTTGGTCATTTGCAGCTCAAATAAAAAATAAAATTAAAAAATCATTATATTCCCAGCACTCAGTATAATACGTAGGACACAGCAGGTGCTAAATAAAGGCTCACTAAATACACAAGCTATTTGTCCCTTCAAGTACTCTACTTTCCAGCTGCCCATCATCTCAGGGCATTTTCACTAGAAGACCATCATACCAGCAAACAAACTGCCCTTCCTCAAATCTGCCTTTCAGGATCTTTAGAGCATCTGGCCTAGTAGAATCAGAGAGATCTGAATTCAAATCCATCCTCAGACACTTACTAGCTGTGTGATCCTGGGCAAGTCGCTGAAATTCTGTTTGCCTTAGGTTCCTCGTCTGTAAAATGGGGATAATAGAACCCTACCTCTCAGCGATCAAATGAGATATTTGCAAAGTATAAACAGTAACAGTAATAATGGTTAGCATTTTCCCTTTGAAATCATCTCAGATGCCATAATCTCCCCTGGGGAAGCATTTCCTGATCCTCTTTCTTCCCTCAACACATTCTCCCATCATTAATCCCTTCTCCCTGTTTTTTTTTTCTATTTACTTATACAGAAATCTTTTGCTTCCTCTACTGCACTTAAGCTCCCTGAAGGCAGTCACTATTTCCATTTTTTTTTTTTGGCCCCAGTGCCCAGTACAATGCCTGGCACATAATAGAAGCTCAACAAATGTTTGTAGAATTTTTCACCATTATAATGTTGAGAAAGAAGCTGAAAACTGGGATAAGGTGTTTATTTCACAGCCAAACCAAAGAAAACATGATGAGATAAAAGGCAAGAAAGGGAAGTGACCATCCCCTTTTCCCTTTTTCTCTATGGCTAGAGATAGAGGAAGAGATTAATTAGCAAGGACAGCCATTCAATGACTGCCCAATGAGCAATGGCTGCCAAACAGAGACATAAAGACTGTGTAATGGAGACAGCAGAGAGCCAATGTTTGGGAAGGAAAAATTAGAGGCAGTTGATCATCCCAAGCCATCTGGTCCAGAGAGGAGAGAAGCTTCCTTTCTCGTTTAGAATCCTCAACAAAATGGCTTTGGCTTTTCTTTTTTTAACTTATTCATTCATTTCAACAAACACTTATCAATTAACAAACATCGATTTTAGTAAAGAACTGTCCTAGGTACCAGAAATAGATAAAGTATTTGCCCTCAAGGAACCTATATTCGACTTGAATGATACACTATGGACTCAGATAATCACTCATTCAATAAGCAATTATTAAGTACCTGCTATATAAAATGCACCATGTTGAGAATACAAAGATGAAAATGAAACTGTCCCTGCCTTCGAGGGATTAATATTTTATTTTGGTCCTATCCAACTCTCTGTGACCCCATTTGGAATTTTCTTAGCAAATCCGCTGAAGTGGTTTGAAATATTCTTCTCCAGCTCATTTTACATAGGAAGAAACTGAGGCAGACAGAGGTTAAATGACTTGCCCAGAGTCACACAGCTGGTAAGTGTCTCAGGCTGGATTTGAATTCAAATCTTGACTCCAGGCTTCAAGGTCTATTTGCTACCCCTAGATGCTAAAATACATGCTCATTTATGGAAGATGTCCCAATAATAGACAGGAAAGTAATAGATTTGGCTCATTGAGAAGGTGCCACGAGACTTGAATTTTGAAGAAAAGTCTGAAAGGAGAATTCCAGTGTGCAAAAGGGCAGAGATAGGCACTGGACTATCACATGTGAGAAAAAGAGGTAAGGCCAGTTGGGTTGTAACTAGAGTGCAGCCAGTAGGGTAATAGTGAGGAGAAGAAAAGAGGCATGGTCTACGGGAAGGAGAAATGACAGCAGAGTGAAGACCCAACTTCTTGTTTCTGTGTCTGCTCTTAAGGAAGACTGGGGAGATTAGTCCAAAAATAGATAGTGACTAACCAAGACAGGCAGGGAGAGAGTAAGGCAGAACCCTGAAATGAATTCAAGGCACCAAAGAAGTGGGTATGATGGCTGGGCCACAGGTCAGTCATCTCTGAAAACTCACAGAGAACAGGAGAGACATCTCAAGACTGTTGTTGATTTTAGTTATGTTTGACTCCTTGTGACCCCATTTGGAGTTATCTTGGCAAACATACTGGAGTGGCTGGCCATTTCTTTCTCTAGCTGGTTTTACGGATGATGGCCAAATGAAGAATGTGCAATGCCTAGAGAGGTCACTGGCTCCCCTTCCCAGAGGCTGGACAGTTCCTTGTCAAGTATGTTTCTGAATTCCTTTATCGGTACTGATTGGATCAGGAGATAGCTAAGGTCCCTTCCAGCTCTCATAATTCTGTGATTCTTCCCAACACAAGTGCACCCCCTTTCCTATAGAGGGCATATGGCTGCTCCCACCATGTTGATAAAGAGTCAACAACCACAACTACCTAGTAAGATGGAAGTCCTCTGATCCTTGCCCTTCTCTACTCCAGTCTCCTGGGCAGTGCCATCTGATCAGGTGGTGTGCCCAAATGGTCCCTGGCTCTTGTCATCTGCCCAACTCTTACATACACTCTGAACACTTCCAGGCCTTTTCCTTCACTCTGCAGCTGAAACTCTCCTACAAGTATTGACTCTCTCAAGTAAGAATATAAGTTCATTAAGGGCCCTTTTCTATTTGTATCCTCAGCATAATGCTTTATATAAAGTAAATGCTTGTTTTTCATTCATTTTTTCATTTCTTCTGTAATTCCATCATTCTTCGAGCCTTGGTTTCCTCATATGGTAAAAGGGATACCTCACAGAACAGTGATGAACATCAGATGATCCAAATTGCTTTGTAAGCCTTAAGGCCCCATCGAAATGTCAGCTATTACCATCATAGCACCATTATCCCACACAACTCAAACACCAATGCTTGAATAATCTCAGGCAGAGATTTACCTCAGTGCCTGCATCAATCACTGGGCCTTGCTAGCTTTCCTTTCTCGTCTAGAAAATGGCAAACACACTTGCCTCAGCAAGGTAGTATGTCGAGTAACTTGTAGGCTTTGGGATCATGAGACCAATAAGACAGAAGAAGAGATATTTCCTCCAATCCCCAAGATCCCTTAAACATCTCCAAAACAGGAATTATGTGAAAGAGAAAAAGCAGTTTCAGCTGATGTCATGGTCTAAGACACCAAGAGCCCTAATGAGGATAAAAAAAGAAATGAATTTACAGGGGAAAATCCTAATAACTACTAACTACCCTCAAAGTGCTCATTCAGCAGGTAGTTCCTTCCAGCACCACAGCACTGGGGATGCACAAGCAAACCAAGAGTTGATCCTCTTCTCCTACCAGACGCATGCCTTGTTTTTGGGGTGGGAGTGCACCATGGTAGCAGTAGGTGAAGCAACAGCAAGGTAGGGAATTGGGGCTGGATGTTAGAGTGAGTCTGGATCCACTCACTTGAATCAAAGGTCCCAGCACCCAAGGGGAGTGAAAAATGTGAATTATTCATGGTGGGAAGGGGCTGGAGAGAGGTGGAGGTCCAGCCCCCAGGTTAACTCCATCAAAATCAGATAAGTCAGTCAATAAATATTTATTAAGGGCCTACTTAGGTCAGGCAGCAGTAAATACTAAGGATCCTTCCCCTCATGGAGCTTACAATCTGATGGGAGAAGGCAATAAGTGAGAAGAAGAAAGAGACTGGGAAGAAATTTTGCCCACCACCACCACCACCACCACCACCAGCACCACCCATAGAGAAAACAAACAGCAGTGGAAAGACAAAAGAAATGTGCTCTCTATAAAAGGAGTCCTCGGGAGAAGCTCAAAGCTGGGCCTTCTAGTCCTCTAATAAGAGCAGAGAGGAGATGAAAAGTGTTGAGGAGAAGTTAGAAAGTGAGGAAAAAAGGATGAAATTAACAAAAAAAACTTACGTGGGAAAAAACTATAAGCAGACAAATCAACAGGAAAGACATTAATAACAGATGGGAATATAGCTTCCATATCAACTAAGTGAATCCAGACATCTTTGAATAAATATTATAAAACAAAAGTAAATGACTCAATGCCTGATGAGGCAAAAGAACCTTTGGATTCCCAAGACAGCATGGAACCATGGCAGGATGTTCCTGAATGGTATAAAAGAGGAATAAGAATAGTGGAAGCAGAACTTGTAGCCCCTATAGAAGAAATAATAAGCCGAATAAAAAACCTTGAATCCATGAAGGCAAATCTCGTCAAAGAAACAACAGAAAGAATAATTGATCGATAATGCAAATATGCAGAAGTGAAGGACAATCTAGAAAAAGAGAAGCAAAAATAATGTTAAGAAAAAACATAACCTCCATATAAACAAAACAAATTGATTGGAAAGACAATATGAAGACAACTGAAGGATTATAGGTCTCTAAGAACATGAGAAAATAAAAACATTGAATGCCAAATTACAATTAACAATTAAAGAAAACTGTCCAGAATTTCTGAACACAGAAAACAAAGTGTCAACTGAGAAAAAGCAGAGATCATCTCCCAGAGACTTTAAAAAAAAAAACAAAACTATGCTGTAAACACCAAGATGCACAATAGTTAATTTGAACAAGTCTAAAGACAAACAAATTCTGCACATGACTAGGAGAAAGACTTTCAAATAAAAAAGAAAGGAAATTTTACAAATACAAGACTATTCTGTACCAACCAGGAACTAAAGGAGGGCATGGAATGTGACCCAAAGACGAAAGGAGATCATCATACAAAACCCAGGGTGACCTAGAAACCTGAGCCTAAATATAGATGAAAAAACAGTACTGAATAAAATTTTCAAACACGCTAAACTACAAAAACAAAAGAAAAGTAAGCAGATACACCATATGAGGACAACAACAACAACATGTTTAATAGTTTATTATGGTCATTATTAAGAGCTAGAAGGGAGCTGAGAGTTGCGCATAGGATCATGGGATCAGTAATTAATTCTGGAAGGGAAATCAGAAGCTATCTAAACCAACTCCATAATTTTACAAGAGGAAACAGAGGCCCAGAAAGAAAATGTGATTTGACCACGGTCACAGAGGTCATTTATGCCAGGATTTGATGACTCCAAATTCTATCGTCTTTCCACTGTATCACATTTCTTTGGATAACCAAATGGATCATAATGAATTTAATCAAAAGCTCTTATTAAACCCTTACTATATTCTAAGCACTGTCCTAAGTGCTATAGATACAGGTAGAAAAAGCTAGACTGTTCTTCTCAAGGAGCTTACCTTCTAATGACATATTGACAAGGAACATAAGAATAAAGGGAAGAAGATATGAGATTGATCTAGAGAACTGGGAATCCAAGCTAAAACAGATTCAGTTTGAATGTCCTACAGCTGAATGAAGAATGATCCTCAAGGTGAAATAAGAGCTGAAAAAGAATCCAGAGTGGGATTCCAGTCTTTGAAACAGAGCTAGGACCATCTGAACTGCTCCCCTCTTATCTGTCCAGGTCTCAGTTTCTCAGGACATGATGTAAATGCTAAGAGCTCCTCTCTCCTCTCACTGCCATGGCTCACACTTTCCCCTACACTGAGCTTCCAGATCTCTTTAGTTTCTCCTTTCCATCAAGGACAAAATTCATTCTGCCTCTTGTTGGAAAGCTGCCCCAACCATAACCCACCCCTTCCAAAGTGAAGGTCACTTCAACCCTCCTCAACTGTCTCATAGCCATCTGTGTAGATCTCCTTGGTATATATATATATATATATATATATATATATATATATATCATTCCTATATCTGTGACAGTAATTAGTGGATATGCCTTCCTTTCCTATAACCTGTCTATGCAACCCCAGTGCCTGCAATCCCCAGCAACTTGGACAAAAAAGGCACCCCCAATGCTTTATGAATGAATGAACAAACGGTCATTTCAATCACAATAACCTGAGAAGATAGGTGCTATTGCTATCTTCATTTTACAGATGAGGAAGCTAAGGCAGAGAGGGTTTAGGTAACTTGTCCAGGGTCACATTGCTACTAATTAAGCATCTAAAGTTGGATTTGAACTCGAGACTTCTTGAGTCCAGGTCCAGCACTCTATCTATTGTACCACCTAGCTGACAAGGGTTATAAGTATCCCACATAACAAAAATGAGAAAACATAAGATATTAGGGCATCTTTATAGCTCCAGAATAAAATATAAGACACAGGTAACATAATGGGTACAACACAAAGTTGGGAGGGATAGTTAACATACAAAAAAAATTTTTGTATTGACCACAATATTGGGCCAATCTCTATTTTTTCCTATTTAATTTCATCTTATTAAAGTCGTAAGCATGGGAACAAAACATCAACTTCTCATGTCCAAGACAGAAAAGGCATAACTAGAGAGTAATCCCTGAAAAAGATCTGGAGAGCTCTTAATGAACTGCAACCTCAATAGGGGTCAACTGATGAAAGAAAAGGCCACGTAAAGATGATAACGATGGCTTCAATTTTTATATAACATTATCTCATTAGATCTTCATGGCTTCCCAGTGACATAGGTCCTAGTATCATCATCTCCATTTTATAGATGAGAAAAACTGAGGCTTAGAAAATTAGATGATTTTCCCAAAGTCACAAAGCTATTAAGTGCTGAGTTGGAAGTCAAACTCAGGTCTTCCTGACTTCCAATCTCAAAGTGCACCAGATTCTCAGTTAGATACAGGTTGAAAAGTATGGTCTCTAAGGTTCCTTCCAACTCTTGCAATAACTTCTGAATGAGCTGCCTGGCTGGCCTATAGGCATTTTAGAGAGGCTTAGATTCTTACTTGTCAGGATAGTGGCCCGTGATTATTTGTGAATTCGATGGTACGGTCTCTGATGCCTCTTCCAGATTGGAGATTTTCTGGTTCTAATATACAGAGGAAGATTTTTATAACTATTTCCTACATAGAAATAAAAAAAAAATCTTCATTTTACTGCTGAACTTTTTTTTCTTTGAAATTCATTCTTATAAGAGAGCTTTCAGGGAGAGGAAGCGAACAGGGATACGTTGGGGGAAATAGATGATATAAAAATAAAAGACATCGATAAAAGTTTAATTTATTTTTTCAAAAATATTTTAAACGTACCAGATGGTAGCTTCCTCCATCTACTCTTGCTTTTTGGAATGCAGCTAAGCTCCCATATCCCAAAATGACAGCACCATGGCCTCACTGCATCCTAGAGATTTTACTGATAGGAACCACTGTCCCTATCTCTCTTTCTCCCCAACTACCTCCAAATTTAACTAGTCTTAAAAAGTTTATTTCATGCAGATCGAAACATGCTATTTTTCACTTTCATTGTTTTTTGGGGTTTAGTGTGTTTTTTGGGGGGGGCCTTTCACAACATGACTAATATGGAAATATATTTTGCATGATTGCACATGTATAACCTATATCAAACTGCTTACCATCTCAGGAAGGAGGGAAAGGAAGAAGGGGGAGAATTTGGAACTCAAAATTGTTAAAGATGAAAGCTGTAAAAATTGTCTTTAAAGGTAATTATGAGAAATAAAAGAAAATTTTAAGTATTTCAGAATACTTTTCATTGCAGAACACAGTGTGACATTTTGTGGAGAAATCCTGCCTGAGGCCCAAAAGATCCTAGGTATGACTCTGCTGCTTTAATCCTCATTTTCTTCATCTATAAAATAGGAATAAATACTTATAGCGCCTCCCACCCAGGATTGCCGAGAGGATCCAACAAGACGATGTTTGTAAAGCATAAGGCACAATGCAAGCTTTTCATTAGGACTAACAGCACTTCTCTAATTCCCGATGAAAAAAACAATCACTGATATACATCGTCACAGTGAATTAAACTCCTGACAACCATTTCCCACCTGAGTGAAATGAACATGCATTCAGTTTGGCCCTTCTCCCCCTCTCATAGCCCATCAAGCTGTGTGGGCCAGCTTGAAGGCCTGTTTAAATTCTAAAACCAACCAAAAAGAAAATTCATTTTCCCTCCTGGCATTGCCGCACGCGTTATAGGATTTGAGTCATGCTTTTTTGTCTTTGCCACCTCTGACTCATACCCTCTCCTAACACCGTGGGCTACAAGATGAGGGTGATCAAACCATGCATTTCCATAAATGGCACCAGAAAGATGCCGGACGCGCGCAGGCTGCCAAGTCAATCCATCAGCCGTGGAGGACACCTCGACTTGTCCCTGTTCAAAGGCATCATTCAGGTTTCCCTTGGGTCTTTAAGAGCAAAACAATAAACTTGAACACAGACAGAGGACGGTAAGAGAAATTTAATTGGGCTGAGGGGAGAGTGTAGTTGAGACAATAAAAATGAGACAAACAGCTGGTGGCTTTTACACATAGGCACGCAATCATGTAGAGTGGCCCGACCTTTAATGTTTACAAAGCACTGGACTTATAAGGAACTGGGCAAGAGAATAATACAGTAATATGATTCCCATTTTACAGATAAGGAAACTAAAGTTCAGAGAAATGAGGTGATTTCTGGTCACAGAACTAAGAACTAGAAAAGACCATAGAGGTTCACTTCATTTTACAGATGAGCACACTGAGGACCAGGGCAGCTAGGTGCCACAGTGGATAGAGCTCTGGGCCTGGAGTCAGGAAAACTCATCTTCCTGAGTTCAAATCTGGCCTCAGAGACTTCCTAGCTGTGTGACCCTGAGTAAGTCACTATACCCTGTTGGCTTCAGTTTTCTCATCTGTAAAAATGAGCTGAAGTATCTTTTCCAAGAAGCCTCTAATGACTGAACTTGGTTGATTAACTGAGTCCCAGGGAGAAGAGGTTGTCTAGGTAGCAAGTATTCAAGACAGGAGAGATAGATAGATAGATAGATAGATAGATAGACAGACAGACAGACAGACAGACAGACAGACAGACAGACAGACAGACAGACAGACAGACAGACAGACAGATAGATAGATAGATAGATAGATAGATAGATAGATAGATAGATGGATGGATGGATGGATGGATAGACAGGACAGACAGACAGACAAAAAGTCAGTGGCTCCAAATGTTCTCCGATAAACAGATTAAACCATTACAAAAAAAACTTCTGGGATACAGAGACCATTTCACAGATTAAGAGTCAAGGCAGGCCCACAAGTTTCAAGAAGTAGACTTAAAAATGTAAACAAACAGTAAGCACTTAATAAATGCTTTGTACATTCATTCATTCACCACTCAGAATTGGATTACCTCCAGATACTGGTTTATTTGACTTGGATTTGATCTCAGGTCTTCCAAGTCCAGCCCTCTCTCTACTGGGGTCCCTCATCTTACAGCTGAGAATATGAGACACAGAAAGGTCAAGTGACATGTGCAGGGTCACACAGCTGAGCAGTGCCTAAGGATTCTTATTTGGGTCCTACTTGAACCATATGGTCTCCGAGGTCCCTTTTCTGCAACTTTGACATTCCTTGCTTGCATAACCCTCAGAGATTGGCAATCAGTTTTCTCTTAATTACATACACCCTCTTTTCCTGATGCACACCTGAGCTACCCTGCACATCTTAAATATAGACTCAGGGACTTCCAAATGCTCTTTGTTGATAGCCTGGAGGGTGGGGGTAAGGAAAACCATAGCAGAGCAGCTAAGTGTATAATTGGGAAGGGGGAGAGGTGAACAAAGAGGAAAAGCCCCAGCCGAGCCAACAAAAGGAAAATGACTGAGAAGAGGGAGCCAAAAAGTGAGGGAGAAGCAAGTTGGTTATAAGGCAATTACCTTGGCTGGAGGCCAAGAAGAGAGATTGGAAGAAGACTGGTAGCCATGGGAACCAGAGCAGGGTGTGAGGGGGCTGCCTGAAAGACTCAGAATCCAGGGCTGGGGCCTGAAGACCGGCCAGAAAGGGCGTTGTTCCTTCCCTCAAGGACGTGTGGGCAGAAATGAAGTGTCAGACCCCAGGCTGAAGTATTGCGGAAAGAGGCAGAGAAATCAGACTTATTGGTGAAATGGCCTTTTAGAATTCAGGGGATGCTGGTCATCGGCCTCGCCCACTCCCACCTGCCTTTCCTTTCTTGGTTGATATTATCCACTGGAATTGCTACCTGTGTGAATTTTGGACAGGTCACTTCCCCTTTGTGCCTCAGCTTCCTCATCTGTAAAATGAAGGGGTTGAACCAGATGGCCTCAGATCAAGCCCTAGAGCTATGAACCCAAGATTCTAAATTCTCTGCATTGCATCCAGACTGGCTCACTTACTGCTGCTGTCCATGCAGGACCTGCTACCTGCTGCTTGCTGGCCTAAGGGCTGTCACAAGCGTGCAATGATCCCCTTACCATCCCTCACTTTATTCAAAAGACACCTTAGGTATCACCTTCTACACCAGCATCTTTCCTGATGCCCTCCATTGACTAGTTCTCTCTCTTTCCCTCTCCCCCTCTGTATGTTTCTCCCTCCTTCCTCCTCCTCCATTCCCCCACTCTACCTCTCTCTGTCTCTTCCCCCACCTCACTCACTGGTTTCCTCTTTCTCTCCCTCCTGAGATTTACTTTGTATTACTCTGGTTACTCCGTTCACTGTTTATGATTCCTATTTGTATGTTTATTATTATATACAAAGACATACTTCGTATCTGTTTATTGGCATGTCTGCCGTATTCCCCTCCCTCCCCCACCAGCCTGCTCCAGGAGGCTTAGACTCTTCCACGCCCGGGATTGCTTCTTGTCTTTGATGCCCATTACCAAGCACACTGCCTCAAACTTAATAAAGGCTGGCTGAATTTAAGTGACTCTGAAGACTTGTAATATTTTGCACTTAAGATTAAATCATAAAATACATGAATGGATCCCCAGAATCTTTCCATTGGACAGACCCCAGAGGCCACCCGTCAGGTCTAACCTGTACCTGACCAGGAGTCCCCTCCGTTAACACCCACAGACGGAGAACCTGTTCTACTCTGGGAAAGCCCTAAATGGCAGGAAGGTTTCCCCAGCATTCAGGCCAGAATATGGCTTCTTTCTAACTCGCCCCTGTCACTCCTGGCTCTGCTCTCTGGGCCCAGACAATCTGTCTCCCACATGATTGCCCTTCAAATACAGGAAAAAATGTGTGATGTCCACCCTGAGGCTTCCTTTTTCCATGACGATTGAACCAGAAATCAGGAGGTCTAAGTGGACCACAGCTCATGATGTGATCTTTGGCAATGCTCTGTGCCTCAGTTTCCCAATATGCAAAATGAGGAGGTTGGACTAGCTGACCTCAAAGTTTCTTTGCAATTTTAAGATTCTGTGAAGTTACCCTGGAACAAAGCAGGTTGGGTTTTGTCCTTAAAAGACAGTATACCAGGATGTATATGGCTCATTAAAGGGGAGAGAGAGGTACAAAGAAAACCTTGGGGAAGGGCTGAGCATGTGAAATCTCATCTAAACACAACCAGGTCCCTTGGGTGGGGAGGGTACCTGCTCTTGGATTCTAGCCAATAAGGCAATCCTTGCTGTCTTTTGGGGCAGGGGGTAACAGAGAAGAGCAACCCACTAGAGACACATGGGAGGGACCAATTGACTATACTAGGGATCCCAGAAAACAAAAGTGAGCTTGGGAAAACAAAGGGTACATGGAAGACAACAAGAGACGGCAGGCACACCACCAGCCCAGGTACCAGAGATGTGCAATGAGCACTGGGAGAATCGCTTGTCAATGCTATGGGTAATGATCATCAGATTAACAGAAAGGGAGGAGGGGGGAAAAAAGACAAGGATGGTGGCTAGCCTTCATCTGGAGGAGCCTGCACACTGGGACCAATGGCAAGTCAAGGGGGACGAGTGTGGATTGGCCGCTGAGACCTGAGAGGTGATCTAGCCAAAAGAGCACGACTCCAGAGCTCAAGAAGGGGGTTCCCAAAAGCCATCTTATTCAATTTAATCATTTTATAGATGAAGAAACGAAGGCCAAGAGAGCTGAGCGACTTTGCCCTGGGAAACACAGGCATAGTAAGAAGCAGAGACAGGATTTGAACCTGGTTCTCTAGAGGCAAATCCAGTGCTTTGTTCCCCATGGAGAGGATAAGACAGAAGTAAGGTTAGGCCCTCAGTGTATAACGAGATGGGCAGTGATAGCTTCCTTCCCTTTTCCTAACACAGACAAAGGGCCTTTCCTAGCAGAATGGTTCAGGGGATAGAGGACTGACTCCAAAATCAGGAAGATGTCAATTCAAATCCTACCTCTGATACTTAATGGCTGCACAACCATGGACAAGCCAATTTCAGCACCCATAAAATAAGAGTAAATGTGGTACCAACCACTCAGGGGTGTTGAACAGAGCAAAGGAGAAAATGAATGTAAAGTGCTTTACAAACCTTCGAACCCTATGTAAATATTATTGATGGAGAGGATGATAAAGGTCTGAAATCATTTCGGCGTAATTTACAATGGGACTGAAACCTTCACCATTAACTTGACCTATTTAGGTGGCTTCCCTACCATGTGATCTTGTGTCTTATGACATGTCAAATGACATAATATATGTACAGCACTTTGCAACTCTTATAGAGCTATATATAAATAAGAGCTAGGTTTTATATATGCTTCTCACAAGTAGGTTAACTATCATGATACCCATTTCACAGATGAGGAAGTTGAGGTTCTGGGTCACACAACTATTATTACTAATATTACTACTAATTATACTCAACATTACTTGAACTACACACGTGCATGCCACCCCAGGGAATTCCAACCTTGTCGGGAGAATCTTGACTCTATCACAAAAGCTTCTGCTGAGATACACAGGGGCATTGATTATAATCTATTCAGAATTCTTTTAGACTGGGAATAGAACGCAGGCTAAGTGTTTGTTTTTTCTGACTAGTGTTTCAAATTTTTCAAAAACCAATATAAATGGCAGTACAGTGTGTGTGTGTGTATATATCATGAATTTAGAGTAAAGTGAGACCTACGTTAAAGTCCCACCTTAGTACCTGGTATGACCTTGGACAAGTCATTTCATGTCTTTGCCTCATTTCCTTATCTATAAAAGAAAAAGGCTGGATTAGATGAACTCTCCAGTCTTTTCTAGTTCTCAGTCTAAAAATCCTATTAAGTCACTTCATCTGAGTCTCAGTTTTCTCATCTGCAAAATGGGGACAACAACACCTGTACAATCCACAGCACGGTATTGATACGATAATGCATGCAAAACATTACTGAACTTATTAAGGGGAGGAAAAGTAGAACTGTAACACCCAGTGAGGAAGTCCCTGTCCCAAAACAAGCTGGAACCTTCTCTCCAACTTTGTTGAACACAGCCAGTATGTAGCAGCAACTGTTCTTGAACTCCGGGCTTCTGGCTTTGAGGCAGGCCTCAATATCACTCTACAAATGTCAATTATTAGGATTATTGTTAATCCAGCACAGGCTATGAGTGTACCATGATAAAGTAGAAAGAATACTGCATTTACAAGCAGAAAGTCTGGATACAAATTCTAACTCTGGCTATTAGGCTAATCCCTTTTCTGTCTGGGTGACAGTTAGTATATCTACCAGCTTCCTCAGAGTCCTAGGGACTCTGCTGACTATGCCCAGGCTTTCTCTGCCAGGCCCCAGAAGTCTTTTTGACTCATTTTTCCCTGGACTACTCATACTAGAAGGACCCTGCTACCTCTCTCTCTGCTTGGCGGCTTCCACTTTAAAGAGGAGGTCCAGGCCAGCCAGGTCTCCATTCCTCTCCAGGTTGTATTCCTGATTCTGGACTTTCCCAGCCACTCTCACTACCAGCTACTTTCTTTTCTCCCCAGCCCCTTTTAGCTTCCCTCCATGTGTTCTTCCTCCACTAGAATTTAAGCATGTATTAAATGCTTACTATATAACAAACACTGGAGATACAAAAAATGACAAAAAGAAACCAGCTCTTGCCCTCAAGGAGATTCTATTCTACTGGTATGGAGGTGTTGCTTGTCATGGATGCCTTTGGCAGCACCTGCCGACACCCAGGGAGCCCTTCTCACTATAATGGTGTAAAATGCAGAGAATTACAAAGAAAACCAATCATATAGAAATATAGTTGTCAAAATATTTTTTGATAGTTCATATCAAACTACTAAAAAATATTTTTTACAGCTAGAAAACAACAAAACTCACCCAGAAGAACAAAAGGTCAAGAAAATAAAGGGAATTAATGAAAAAAGTGCAAAAGAAGGTGGCCTAGCTGTACCAAATCTAAAACTATATTATAAAGAAGCAATCATCAAAGCTATTTGGTGCTGGCTAAGAAAAAGAGTAGTGTGGATCAATGGAATAGGTTAGATACACAAAACACAGTAGTAAACGATTATAGTAATCTACTGCTTGATAACCCCCAAAAACTCGAGCTTCTGGGATAATATTTGACAAAAACTGCTGGGAAAACTGGAAAAATAATATGACAGACACTAGGCACAGACCAACACCTCACACTCTATGCCAAGATAAAGTCAAAATGGGTACATGATTTAGACATAAGCACATGAGCAGAGCAAAGAATAGTTTACCTGTCAGGTCTATGGGGAAGGGAAGAATTTGTAACCAAACGAGATAGAAAACATTATGAAATGCAAAATGGATAATTTTGATTACATTAAATTAAAAATGGTTTGCACAAAGCCAATGGAACCAAGATTAGAAGAAAAGGAGAAAGATGAGAAATCATTTTTACAGCGAGTAAGCAAGCAAGCAAGACCTTCTGATAAAGGTCTCATTTCTCAAATATATAGAGGACTAAATCAAATTTATAAGAATACAAGACATTACAGTTGATAAATGCTCAAAGGAAATCAACAGGTAATTTTCAGATGAAGAAATTAAAGCTATCTAGTCACATGAAAAACTGCTCTAAACCACCACTATTGATGACAGAAATATACATTAAAACCACTTTGAGGTACCATCTCACACCTATCAGATTGGCTAATATGACAAAACAGGAAAATGATAAATGCTGGAGGAGATGTGGGAAAATTGGGACACTGAGGCACTATGGGAGAGCTATGAACTGATCCAACCATTCCAGAGAGCAATTTGGAACTATACCCAAAGGTCAATCAAATTGTCCATACCCTTTGATCCAGCAATAACACTACTAGGTCTGTATCCTAAAGAGATCATTAAAAACCTGGAAAGATCCACACATCTAGTAAGTGTCAGAGATGGGACTCAAACCCTGGTTTCAACTTCAAGTCAGATGCTCTATCTCGTTACTACACAAAATAGATTCTTGACATGGAGTGAGGTTGAATGGGAACCATGGATCATGGAAATCAGAACTCAGCAGTCTCTAAGTCCACTGTTTCCAGGTTAGAGATAAAACAGGTAAAGTGACTTGCCTAGGGCTGGGAGTCAGACTCAGCGCTGGGATTTGAACCCCAGTTTCTGTAACTCAGGGGCAGAGTTCTTTCTCCTACACTCCTTCATTGCACACACCACTCACTCTGCCTAGATTTTGGCTGCCAGACTAACGCATTGTAAAAGGCCCAAATCTATCATGCCTAGGGAGGACGGGAAGAAAGATTGCCCAAAGTCTAAAGACTTTTCATTTCTATAAGTAGGTCAACATAAATAATGGGCTTCCAACAGTAAATAAAAGAAAACTGAAAGTTTTGGCCTATAGCTTAATCAGCAGCTAAAAGCTATCCATTCCATTCCCCACGGCCAGCCCCCCCTTCTCCCCCCCTCCCATTATACTCTGTATTTCACAGAATCCCTCAGAGTGGGAAGTGACCTCAGGCAAGATAGGCACGAGACAGGGTCATCCAACCTTGGCTTGGAGACCTATACTGAAAGTTGAGGGAACCCACAGCTTTGGAAACAGCAGCACATCCTAACTTGGACAGCTCTAATGGGGGCAGTTCTTCCTCAATCTGCTTCTCTGCTGCTAGCTCCTACCCCAGTGTTCCTGGGGTCAAACAGACCAATCCCTCTTCTCCTTGAAAACCTTCAGTTCTTATGCCCCACCCCCAAACCCACCCCACTCATGGTCACCCTTCTCCAAGGTAAGCATTCCCACCTCCCCTCCATCTGCAATCCTAGATCTTGGAGCCCTTCAACATCCCAGATGCCCATCTCTGGATGCTCTTAGCTTAGCAATGTCCTTGCTACGATGAAGTGCCCAGGGTTAAGTGACTTGCCCAGGGTCACACAACCCGGATTTGAACTCAAGTCTTCCCTGACTCCAGGCCTGGCACTCTATCCACTGCAGTACCACCTAGCTGCCCCCTAAAGGGCATAGGCAAATATCAACAGCCCGTAACACAGAGTGGGCACACAGTCAACGCATAATAAAGACTAGCTGGATTAGATCTCCCAACCCTCACAGAAAAGTTGGGGATATGAGGAGTTGCATGCTAGGAAAACCATGATCCAGGGCTCTCAATCACCTTAACACAATCTCTAGCACATAGTAGGTGCTTAACACATTTTTACTGACTGACCAACCACCTGCCCCTTCTACCTGCTTTCCTGCCACACAATGAAGCCTTTAAAATATGGGATTATCATTTGAAAAAATAGCCAAGACCCTTGAACCTGGACATGAGGCCAGTCTATCCCCATACTACTAAAAGCCCTACATTTCCTTATTCTTGAGGACTCCTAGGGACAGAATAGAGTAGCACACTTATTATTGGGTTGTTTGGGGTGGGGAGGAATTCTCTCAGCATATTATTTTAAAATTGAAATACAAGACAAAACACAAACAGTCAGCTAAGGCAACAGTGATGGTAGTGACAACTTTGATTCTGAAAAAGGTGGCACTGCGTTAAGAGTAACCTAGAGCAGCCAAGATGGCCGCATGAAAACAGCGTCTTACTGGAGCTCTCTCACAAGTTCTGTCGGATTCCTATAAAAAAGTGAATTTGAGCAGATTTGAGAGAGTTAGAAACCGCGAGAAGTCTGAGTGGGGCAAATCTCCCAGCTGGGAGAGTGTGAAAGGCTGAAGGAACGAATCTGTAGGCTAGGAGAGTGCTTGGCGTGCAGAGCTTCCCCAGACTGGACCAAAGCAGAAGTGGATAAAATAATAACAAAATTCATCTGGAAGAACAAGAGGTCTAGAATATCTAGGGTATTAATGAAAAGAAATGCTAGAGAAGGTGGTCTTGCCATACCAGATATTAAACTGTACTATAGAGCAGCAGTCATCA